>OV281301.1:14883174-16103968 GCA_923062465.1 Acleris sparsana | reverse complement strand
CAGCAAATACATTTTAGGACACAATTATAAACAAATCTCCCACCAAGATTGATTGACATAAAATCAGTTCATAGTAACCTTTATCATAATAATGATAATTGTATTAGTATCACACATATGTGACACTATAGCGTTAGGGTAATCATCCTTGACCTGACCCATAATATCAACGGCAGAAGATTAATTGCAATATTTCTCAGATCTTAACCTTTCGAAGATTTACGTCAATACAAAATGTGTCACTAACACACTAAACAAGTTTCCTATGCTATGCAAATTACAACTTAATTCAAAGGTACGCAACAGTCTCTTTTAATCTTTAACTTGTGTCAGCTGTGGCCAACGGTGGCATCAGCGGCACAACTTTCCTTTCAGTTGATGGCTAGAGCCGCTTGCAGTGTTAAAATTTTTGAGACACACTTTAGCTGACTGCACCAATATGTGACCAGCAATTTTATCTATATAACGTGCATATAAGTTAGTACAACAGTAGTGGCGTCTTGCGCTCTTATTACCCAATTTGTTACACCAGGCTTCATCCTGAAGTTTGGACTTCACTGATGAGGGTCTGCCAATGGTTCCTCTCTGTGAGCTTCTCCCATTCACCAGGTATGATTTATAATAATTTTATATCATAATCTACCGACTAGTGGCTCGACACATTTAGTTAAGAAAGCATACCAACCTACTTAAAGCATGGAATACGGGCAGCAAACTACTACAGTTTCAAGTTTCACACACTTTACCAGCTGCTGGTAAAGTGTGTGAAACCTATAATATATTGTAAGACCATTGTATGTACCACATTTTACGCAAAATAAATATACAGGGTGATTGGAAGGTAGAGGTAAACCTTTAAGGTGAAGCTAGTACAGACCATTTAGAACCATTTGAGCCATGGTTGTCTTAGACGAAGTCTCACAATTTTTTTTTTATCGATTATTATTTGTTTTTAAGAAAATATCCCAAAATTTCACAATTAATTGCTAATAGTGGCTAATTTAAACCAATAATTAATATTTTTTTACTTAATTTCATTAGAATAATGTGTAAGCAATCTAACGAAATAGGTTGCATGTATCTTTGTCATCAGAATTTTGTTTTACAGACATTTGAATCCCCGAAACATTTCTAAAGTTTAAGAAACCCTTTGCTTTAACGGCATTTAAAAAAAAAACAGAGCGTGTGATAATAATTTAAACCTTTTTAAAAACATGTGTAGTTATTCATCTTTCTTTTGAGGTATCATTTACGCGAATATCTAGGCAAATATTGAAATTAGGACCTACAAACCAAATTAAGGGGGAAAATTAAAAAAAATAGATTTCTTAGGCAGACTGACCAAAACAACATTTTTAATTAAAACCCTCATTTTTGATGTTCGAAATGACTACCGCCGTTTCTAATACAAGCATGAGCCCGTCTTCTCATTTCTACTGTTGTTGTTTTCAACATCATCTCTATCTTCATGGTTGCAAAGGCTGAATGAATTCTCTCCACCAATTCTTCTCTTGTGTTTATTTCGACGCTTGAATACACTAATTCTTTGGCCCGACCCCACACGAAGAAGTCCATTGGGGTCAAGTCCGGTGACCGAGCGGGCCAAGAGATGGGTCCATCTCTGCCGATCCAGCTATCAGGGAAAGAATTATGTAGGTGCTCTCTTACAATTAATGTCCAATAAGCTGGACAGCCATCTTGCTGAAACATGATTTCTCGCTCTGTTTCAAATATCGGGACACCGGATTCCTCTAAAAGCACTGGAAGGTCATTTTGTAGAAATTGCAAATAATTATTGCCATTTAAAGTATCCGGTAAGATGTGGGGTCCAATCAATGTTCTGCCAATTACACCTGCCCACACATTGACAGAAAATTTCCTCTGGAATGACACCTGCTTTTTCCAGTGCGGATTGTTGTCTTTTTCGGTCCATTGATGGAGGTTGTGAAAGTTTGTAATGCCCTCTCTAGAGAATTTGCATTCATCCGTCCACAAGATTGATTTTAGAAACCACGCATCATCAATGTCTCTATTGAGGAGAAAACGGCAGAATTCAATCCTTTTTTGGGGATCCCGCTCTTCCAGACCTTGCACACCCGTGCCATGGAATGGATACATGTGATTGTCGTGCATTGTTTTCCACACCTTCCATTGTCAAATGTTTAGATTTCGAGCTACAACTCTGGTGCTGGTATGAGTATCGGCTTCAAATGCTGCTAAAATGTCTTCTTCCGTGGTAGGATCGTGTCTGCCCGTGTTGACTCCAGGTTCAACGTGGTGTATACCATTTACAGCAAGCCGACGTTATGCGTTGTAAAACACTCTAGCATTCGGTACCCTGCGATTCGGAAAACGCTCTTGGTACATTCGTCGTGCCAAAGATTGCCGTTTGCATTGCCATACATAAAAGCAAAATCCGCATATTCCTGATTAGAAAAACTAGCCATCACAATTTAATTGTGCGTGTACTTTACAATTCAAAGTTAGGGTTAAGTCTACGACTTGACGCACTGTGACAAAAATGTCAATTCCTTCAATTAAAAAAAAAGAACAATCGAAGTTAGGTTTTCATCAAAGAGTATTAATTTACTTATTTGGATCAAAAAGTTTTCAATGTTGTATCAAAATGTTCCCCCTTAATTTGGTTTGTAGGTCCTAATTTCAATATTTGCCTAGATATTCGCGTAAGTGATACCTCAAAAGAAAGATGAATAACTACACATGTTTTTAAAAAGGTTTAAATTATTATCACACGCTCTGTTTTTTTTTTAAATGCCGTTAAAGCAAAGGGTTTCATAAACTTTAGAAATGTTTCGGGGATTCAAATGTCTGTAAAACAAAATTCTGATGACAAAGATACATGCAACCTATTTCGTTAGATTGCTTACACATTATTCTAATGAAATTAAGTAAAAAAATATTAATTATTGGTTTAAATTAGCCACTATTAGCAATTAATTGTGAAATTTTGGGATATTTTCTTAAAAACAAATAATAATCGATAAAAAAAAAATTGTGAGACTTCGTCTAAGACAACCATGGCTCAAATGGTTCTAAATGGTCTGTACTAGCTTCACCTTAAAGGTTTACCTCTACCTTCCAATCACCCTGTATAATATATTTTACATAATCAAATAATGACATTAAATGGATGAAGGGCACACAGTATAGAAAATGTTATAAGCAAAATCGCTTAAGATTTACTGAGGTCACCCAACAGAATCCCCAACTACTATTTTCATTACTCATTGTACATAAATGATCATAGTAGTTTATCTCACTGGACATAACCCAAAATAGTGCTTCAATGCCTTCAATAATGCCATGAAATTGAAGATAAACATCAGAACAAAAGTAATGCCTGCATCCACTTAAGTCTCCATTAATATTTTTAATGATCTCACCTGAAACTCATTGTAGTGGATTTTCCTCTTCTTCTCAAAGTCGAGCCGGCGCTGCCTCGCTTCCTCCGACTCGTCGCCCTCGTCGTCATCGTCGCTCTCCATGCAGCGTGGTGGCTTGTTCATGCTGGCCGCCAGCTTAGCCGCCAAAATGTTCGCGTCCACCTCGTCACCGCCTTCCACTTCCCCTTCAGCCGCCTCCGAAAAAGGCGTCTTAGGCTCGTCGACCTTCATATGACCGTAATCCTTGTTCGCCGGATGAAACGTCTCCATAATATTCATCTCATCGAACCGCTGCTCCTTCGCTCGCTTACTAGTCGACGGATTTCCGTCCGAACTCTCGTCGATACTCCGCGAAGTCTTCAGTATGCCCTTTGAGGGCTTCTTCTGCAAATTCTGAGCCATGTCTGACCGATCACAGCTGCATGGTACGATTTGACGAGTGCAATTTTAGATAAATAGTTTTTACTTTTTCCGAATATGACAAGCGCGTTGATTTGATGGTTGGTTTCACGAATTTTACCACAGATTCATTCGTACAATTCATTGACAGATCATGACAGATGTAGAATGTTGCTACATTGATCGTACAGTCTAGGGCATAAATATTATACGTTCCCAAGCCGTCAAATATATCTATACAACTTTATGCCACTGCCAATAAGGTCCGTGTATACATATATTTGACGCAATGGCTATATAGATATTAATGATCTTGACTGTTCATACACAATACACATGTATCGATTACTAATTATTCGTTTCTTATCAAAATTACACCGTATCCGCTGATGAGGCGGTTATAATTATAATACAAATTCTTTGAGGCTAGATAGGTAACCAGGGAAACCAGTTTGATAGGCTGTATAGTTTTACACCTTTGCCTACCAAAGTATTATTTATAATTAACCCACTCCGGCCCACCCAATAATAAAAAATTAACATTGTTAATTTCCTTTTAATTTCTATATAAAATTTATAAGGTTTATACATTTTCTGAACTTGGTATATTCTCAATACTGTTGGAAAAGAAAGTAAACAGACAAAATTAAAGCAAAGTATTATAAAGTAAGATATTTATAAACAACAATACACATAGAGGGAGAATCTATACTCTGTTTACTAGAGTACAAGTTGAGTTGTACTCACCTCACAAACTACTAAGGGCCGTATTAATAAACTCGTCTCAAAACAGATACCAGTCACAAGATGCGTCACAAGACTGAGCTTTAATTAATAAACCTATCTCGACACGTGAAATGTAATCCTCGTATCAAATGAGGCGATCATTTGTATGAGGAACTAATCCTGATCCTGATTATGGTCAATTGGTGACTTGAGACCATCTCAAACCATGAAAAAATGGCGGACACACTAAAACATATGTGCAACATACCTAGTCGAACATACGAGTTCTTTTTATCAGTTAAATCGGTTTAAATACAATAAAGTGTTATTTTTAAATTCTCAGAGGCAAATATTTATACCTAAAACGTTTTCAATAATAGTAATACATAAATGTTAGGTTTCATTTTGCCGCTAAATACCTAGGCACAATTGCTTTCAAAAATTGTGTGCTTTGTGTTGTGTTTAGGTACCTATGTGAAATTATTGTGGGTGCTAGATAATTAATATTACGCATAGTGAATACGAAAGAGAACAAAATAAAAGCCCGATATGTTGGTTTAACAACACATAAGGGTAACCCTGCGACATGAAAGAATTACCTCCACACGGACTCATTTCTCATAGGTAAGTAAATACCGACAATTGACATTAAGTACCTAGTTATTTTATGTTCATTATGTGTAAATAAAAATCATCTGATCATAAATCTATCAAATATTAAGCCAATGCATTTCTAGTAGATAATATGTAAGGGATATTAAAAGTAAAAACCTGCTATTTGGATCAGTAGACAGGTACCCTAACCTAACCTAGCCATCCAACAATTTAAACCCGATTTGCATCACAACCACAATGTGCCTAATATTTTACTTTACTGCAGTTTACCAAACCATTAAAACCTTATTAAATTATTTTGTTAATTATTGAAATTAAAGTAACGAAACACTTCGTGAAACGTTGCCAAAGTAAGAGGAGGGGAGTGTTTTTGTTGACATTACAGACAAGCAAGACAAGACAAGGCCGGCCGAGGCAGGCATAGTTTAATTATGTTATTGTTTGAAACTTAAATGAAAACTGAGTGATTTGTTTAAAAACTTATATACACAATCAACTAGTAATAGCAGTGAGATAGGTATATACAATTTCGGGTCCTGACATAAATGTGGTGCAAAAAGTATACCTAATTGTGAAAACGAATCGCAAACCATCCATAGAATGTTTCAATCATTTTGAAGTGATTAGATAGTGTTTATAACTTTATGTCGTTTTGTAGGTTGTCGTCAGACCAATAATGTGGAACTTGGGTAACATTGCAAGGTTCGCCGGAAATAATCAAGACGCCAAAAACGGTAAAAATGAATATTTTGAGAAGTCAGTGTTCACGAATCTCAACAGCCGGCCCCACGCAGTTGACGAGTTCAATTCGCTTGCCAATTGCCAAACAATATGTCCATCAGGTATAATAAAATTGTTTAAGTACAATGTTAATCAGTCAAAGATTTAGTTTTTAATGTACCTATTTTACCTGTTCGAAATTATCCTATCTTATAAAACAATGAATAAAGTAACTTCAGATAATTATGTTAGGCAAAAGAATACCTACTCAATTTTCTTTTTTCTAGGTACCTCATTGTAAAGCTAATAGTTGTTTCATTACTATTTTCATGCTACTGTGCATTCATACTATGTACCCAAACATGATGTCATGTCTTGTTCTACATAAAAGAGGTACCTACTATAAGTAAAGTTAAGTGTGTTGATTACTTCCATGATGCAAATCATTAATATGAAAAATATTAGACATGTAATTTTATTACCTAGTTTTCTAAAAGCCCTGGTGTAATAAGTTTTGTAATTCAGAAGTTCAATATTTAATTTAAACATTGTTTTTTTTTGTATAATGTCTAGTGGACAAACATCTTGGTCTACTTTTGTTGGAGAATAGCGCTACATGATAATTGTAAAAGAGGATAAACACAGTTTATTACTTGGGCCTTACGCAGGTAATAGAATAGCTTCATAGAGTAACAAGTTAGCAGAGTCAGGTGTGTGCTATGAGCGGCTATGTGCAATATTTTCATTGTAAAATTACCTACATACTTTCTTTCTATTTAGTACCATTTTATAAGGATGAATTAAAATAAATATATGTATTATCTTTTGTAGCTATGAAACAAGATGGTTAATAGTTTTTTCAATAAAGACTATATGGATGGTTTAATGGTGAATCAGATATTTACAAATAATATTAGGTATTGAGTTTATTTTGAAACCTGTTAATATGTATAACTGAGAGACTTTAATAAAATAAACTTGCTACATGCTAATAGTAGTTTTGTTTATTGGTGAAAAGACATGCAGGGTCCTTTTATGCTTGAAAGTTAATTCATAAATATGTGTAGGTACTCCTACACTATTTAAATGAGGAAAAGGAAAGTATTTGGATCCAAGATTCAGAGGCATAACATAACATAACATAACAACAAGCTCTCTGAACTCTGTAACTCTTCTAGCAACCTCCTAGTGGCTATGGAATTCAGAAAGCCTGCGCTGAATATGTAATAAAACAATGTTAAGTATTTAGTTCTCACATTTATAAATAAATTACTTTTTTTAATAAACACCAAGTCAACAAGGATATGTGGTAATGTTATTGGATGTTGGTGTGTTTTGGTGTTTATATTGTATTTATGAATGTTTATATTTTTAATGAATACTGCAGCCAACTTTGATCAGTGTTCTCTGATTTTTAATATCTGAAGACCTACTTTAAAATAAAATCAAACTTAATTCCGATTTAAAATATCTGTTAAGTAACTTAAATTTATATATAAATATGAATCTCTATCTAGTAGAACATTATAAATTTAGGTTTAAAGATATTTAAAATTTACTAACTCTGATCTGAATAGGCCCAACTGAGACGTAAATACTTCCACTAACTTTTAAGAAGAGACGACGAAGTCCAGTGGCACACATTCTTTAATTAAATTAAATGTTACCATAAGTTGCTTGTAATTGGAAAATGACAAGTGTACTAATAGGATAAAGTGTATGTATGTATAGACAAAAATATTGGAAGGATTCCTTCCAGTGCTAACATATGTGAATTATAATTGTGAAAGGTGCTAACAAATGTTTGTACCTACAATTGGGTATTAGTTAAGTTTTATGTCACATCCATGTGCGCAATGACAGAGATATAGTTTAATTTACTGAACAGTTAGCACAAGTTATAGTAGTAGTAGCAGTAGTTACCTATAGTCTATAAATAAACCAAAGCAATGAGTGAAAACTGAGAAAACACAACTTGTGCGAACCACTCTAATAAAACATGAAAAAATAAAACATTAAGGTAAATTGTATCTGAATTTTAATAAATATATTAAAAAATAATAAAGGAATTATTCATTATTTAGCAGCCTATTAATGTCTCACTGCTGGGCAAAGGCCTCTCTCCCTTCCTTCCATTTAGCCCTATCTTGGCCAGCCTCCCAACAGTCTTGATTGAAGGCATGAAGCTCATCTCGCGAACATCGCCTTGGTCTGTCGCGACGCCGAATTCTATTCCATGAGACCCATTTGGTACACACTTTAAACCGCAATAGTAAAGGAATCAAAATCAAATTAAACACCAGTTTTCCAGGGGCAGGGGTTGGCTGTACATAGTTAAAATCATCTGGAAATAACAAAAACAAAAAGTATTATGTTACCTACCTATTCCTACCTGTATTACACACTTTAACAGTTCCATAGTTTGTTCTTTTAATTTACATTCACTAAAAGCTTGACAATAAATTACGGAAAGAATATTGCTTATAAATTGCCTGCCAATGTCGAAACTATCTTTCATATTTATAAACTACCACTAAACTACATTCAAATAAGAATTTGTCAATTACATCTTGGTGATCATACCTAATATCTTTATGCCGATACACTGAGGCAGTCTGAGGACTTTGATTTATAATAAATATGTTGGTAGTGATATCCTAAGGTATGTAATAACTCAAGGATAATTTATTACCTATAAGTAAAATAAGACACCTTTTGGAAACGGTACAAAGTAAGCATTTGGCTTGGCCTGATTTGCCTTTCATTTTTCATGTTATGCAGAAGGAACCTATTCCAGGCTCCAGTCCCCGCGATGCTTGCTGTAGGGGTCGGCCTTCTTAGGACACATTTATTTTTAAAATAGATCCTCAGCCAGGTTGCCGCCAAGTTGGATTCGAGAAGCTGCACTTCTTCACCTTTATTTAATACTTAAAGACACTGAAGTTCACTTTAAAAACAAATTCGGTAAGAAGAACTCGTAACCTGTAAACTACTGTAAATATGAAGGAAAGAACCAAAGAAATTCGCGCTATGTGCGTTTCGTTTTTTCAATATTACAGAGATTTTAAAACGTAACATTATACCTACGCACCTGATCAGCTTGAATGATAACAAAGGAAAACTAGCTTAAAATAATGTTTTTAAAATAATTACTTGATGAATTTGAAAAAATATATGATGGTTTACGTATTTTACGTGTCACGTCTAAACGAAAAATCACGTTTTTTAAAACCATGCATAGTCTAAACGTTTCTCCGTTTTGTTCAAAACTGTCATTGTTGGGGTTGGGATGTGTTTATAATATTAGATCATGCATATCTAATCTGTGTGCATATCATCCGAGAGCTTCTCAAGATGAGTTTATTAATAAGCGACGATCTTAGCTCCAGGATTACGAATCGAGACGGTACCATCTGAGAAGCTCTCAGTTCACGTATTGAGACGAGTTTATTAATACGGCCCTAAGGGATACTATTATTTATTCTGTGATGAGCTGAGCTGCTGAGCTGTCAATGTCATTTCGCTGATAAGAACACCGACATGTTTATTTATTTTGCTTTCACTTTTAAATAAAGAATTGGTACTTGAATTAATATATGTTTGCTATTACCTATTATCGAAATTGGTCATTGGTATAAACATAACAGACACCCAAATAATAAAATGGTAGAAGAAGCAAATGCAAACTCAAACAAAGCCAAGGTATGCCCTGTAAATAGTTACGTTACGACATGTTTTTATATCTCCCTCAAATAACGTGATAACACCGTTCCAGACCAGGGCCACTCGTCCAAAAGCCGTGTACCTGTGGACTGAGGCTGATGTGCAGAAGTGGCTCCGGAGACACTGCAGCGATTACTATAATTTATACTGGGAACGATTTCATGAGGTAAGCAATACTTAGTTGTGGTTAAATGTACAGGTGAGTCGTGACTCGTGAGTGTTGTTCCTTTGCCCTGTTGTAGGTTTTAATTGCTGTTTACATATGTGGTAGTATATATTAGTATATTTTATTACCTATGTATTTATTTTATTAAAGCAGATATTATTACTTTTTAATGTCCGTTTTTCAGATGTATGTACCGTTTTTCTCTTTTCTTTTATCTGATATTTTGTAAATTTGCCTATCCTCTTGCATTATCCTGGCTTATTCTACTCCAATGTTAACTGGAAGAGATCCCATATGGGATAAGTTCGCCTATGTACATTATCTATAGTGATGCAAAATGTTTTGTAATTATTTATGTGCAATAAAGAGTTTACATACATAAGAATGACTCACTGTACAATACAATCCTATATTAGTTTATCTCCATGAAATGTTGTTTTATAAGATATTGGTAGGTAAACATGTCTAATAGTTTTACCCAATCTTTTCCACAAGCATTTCGTTTGTAATAGAATTGAATAGAATAACTTATTTTGCTTAAGAATTTGCAATGTGTGATATCTTAGAATTAAAAGTTTAACACATTTCACCAGCATTTGGTATGCAAAAAGAAAACATAAAAAGTTTTAAACCGATACTCATCTATCTAACCGAAAAGATGAAAAAAATTTTTTACAACAAAACATAATGGAACCAGTTATCGACAACGACCCATGATCGACACTTGACTCTTACATCACAGAAGATAAGGGTTATTCAAATGTTTGGTAACACTCAATTTATGACCGTATGATGTTCGAATTAAGAGTCAAGTGTCGATCATTTGGTGCATGTCAGCTTAAAGTGTCGAACACTGGTGCCATTATGCTACCACAAATTGTCATAATATTATTCTTTACTTATCTTATTTATGGTCAAAATACTCATTTGAACCTGATCAGTGGGAGTTCTACGATCTCATGGTGTAGACTGTTGAAAGTACTATTGGACATAATGTTAATGTAATCATCATCATCATCATCATTATCAGCCGCAAGACGTCCACTGCTGGACAAAGGCCTTCCCCAAGGTTTTCCACAACGATCGGTCCTCTGCTGCTGTCATCCAGCGGTTTCCCGCGACCTTTATCAGATCGTCAGTCCACCTTGTGGAAGGTCTGCCAAAACTTCGTCTCCCGGTTCGCGGTCGCCACTCTAGAACCTTTCCGCTCCAACGGCCATCAGTTCTACGAGCAATGTGCCCCGCCCACTGCCACTTAAGGTTTGCAATCCGGTGAGCTATATCGGTTACTTTAGTTCTCCTGCGAATCTCCTCATTCCTGATTCGATCTCGCAAGGAGACACCCAGCATAGCTCTTTCCATCGCCCTTTAATGTAATAAGGGTGTGCAATTTATTTCATATAATTTTTTTATATACTGTCTGATGATGACATGATAAAGTTACGTGTAGATGTGATGTGAGTGTACTATGTAAATGGTTACAGGAAAAGAGATTTTATTGTATTAAAGAATTCTTATCCTTAAAACATAATTAATAATAATTAATGTATTACTTATTGGAGTGTCAATGCATGATATCTAGTTTTTTTCTTTTAATTATTAGTAGGTAGAAGTAATTTTTATGATTTTTTATATACACTTATACATATTTGCATGCTGGTGTCGCCAGCGAGAGCGCTGTACTTTTCTATTTAAAAATAACCATTGTAATCGCTTCTCAAGTGAATAAATTTGATTTGATTTGATTTGGTTTGATTACATAATAAAAACATAGAATGAGGAATAACCTTGTATAGTAGAAAGTATCTACACTAAAATTGAAACCTCATGTGACTTATTATTGTTTTTTAAAATGGTAACATATGTATAAAAAATATTCAATGTATCCCAATTGGGACATTAAGAATTGTCCTTTTCAATTACAGCACGATATAACTGGTAGAGCTTTGATCAGGATCAACGACAACACTCTCCTCCGGATGGGAATAACTAACAAGGAGCACCGTGAGGCAATTTGGAGGGAGATCCTCAAGCTCCGACTAAAGGCAGACATTGTCGACATACGAGACTTGGAACGGAGACACAGCTACTTCCACTATGACATGTGACAAAGCGACAGTGATGCCCCTGTATGGACTAACAAGCGGAATTTCTGCCAGCGTGTTGGGGCACATTCCCATTCCCAAAATGTTCCCTTGTCTCTTTTGCAAAATGTTGGTGCAAATGTATTTTCGTTTTAATGAATATGAAAGAATGACGATTTATATTTATATTTTTGATTATATATTTCAAAAAGATTGAAAAAAGTAAAATACTACAGTGGCTTTACAGTAGTTCATAAATATGTATATGCTTTAGTACCTTGTCTATGTCACGTTGAAACTGCCGTATACAAATTGTCACAACAATTAAAGTGACAAGGCACTAAAGTGTATATATATTTGTGAACCTGACTGTACATTGACGTGAAAATCGCATGAAAGCTGATTTTTCTAACCATGTAGTTAGATGCTTAAACTAACATAGATATTTGAGTTCTCTGCCGTTTCACCCAACAATGTTTTCCAAACTGATTCATTTCCCAACTGTTTCATTTGGGCAAATGCTTTTTTTCTAACACTGTAAATATTTCAGGATATTTAAAAACTAACCTAACCTAACCTATCCAGGGAAATAAATCCAGAAATATTTACAGATTTGAAAACAATAGTAGATTGTGTCACAAGGGAGCAAAATGACATATTTAAGGCGAGGGCGTACATTGAATCCTGAACGAAGTGAAGGATTCTACAATTGAATCTAAAATAGAATCCTGAGCGTAGTGAGGGATTCAAGTGTTAACACCCAAGGTGGAAATAATTTTGCTACCGTGTGACACATACTGCTTTTCACATCACCTATGAGGAAAATAAAAGATCTTAGTGATGAAACAAATTTAATTATTCACACATTCGAGAAATGCTGAAATTATCAAATTTAACAACAGAAAATTATCGCATTTAACAACAATTATCAAATTTGGCAACAAAATGTCCTTAAACAGAAAAGTGCCACTTTGATCCCTCCAAACAGGGAAGAAAAGTCCCCTTTCCGAGTAGGTGATATGAAAAAGCATTTGCCCAAATGAAACAGTTGGGAGATTAATCAGTTTGGGAAGCGTTGTTTGGCGAAATGAAAGGAAACCAGATATTTGGCATTGGATGTAGATTTTAACTGTAAAGAAGGAACTATGAGCCGCAAATGAACCAGCGACTCCAAAGTAAGGCTCGCATAGAATTATGACCTGATTTCCATTGTCAGTAGCTCGAGAACTATATTTAGATAAATGTGTATTTATTATTGATGAAATTTTGAACTGAGGTACTTGTATGAATGCCTGATTATTACCATCTCTCGCTCTGATCTCTAAAATATTGTATGGAAACTGTTTATGTTTTTACTAATAAAAATATAATTTACAAAATTCAAGTTAATTTAATAATCGATCAATTGAATTGTTAACGATTTTTTTTCAAGGATGATTGGTTCCTCAATAAAGTACAATTGTAGATAAAATGTACCATATGACTCATTAAACAAAGCCAGTAATAGGGCAGGGCCGCGGAGCGTTTGAGCTGCCCGTTTTGATGTATCATATTACAGTCTAAGCACAAATACTTATTATATTGAAAGTAAATGCTATTTATTTTTATGTAAAAACGCGGGAACTCGCATGTTGACTATACATGGAACGAATTGAAATCGGCACACCAAACAGTAGCGCAGGCCCGCGTTCGAAATGACACTTCTTTTGGTGTGCCCAAGCCTTAACTCAACCATATAACTCAAATAGACTTGGAGATTTCTGACTACTATAAGGATATCACATCGATATGTATTTCATTAGTTAATATTATATATTGTTGTTACAGTAACTTAAAACTATATTTAGAATATCCAATGAAGTATGTATGCATAAAACCTCTGCGTTGCTCTGTATAAATATTTGACTACGTAAGCCTTAAAAAAGGCGTGTATTTTCTAAGAAATATAAGTAAAACATATCACTCTGCCATTTCTTACAACTTATCTGAGGGCACTGCCAAGATGCATTTCGCTAGGTTCACTAATGTTTGACCAAATCATCATTTGTCAAACGTATCATTTTACAAACTTTCATTTCACAAAGAGCTACTTCCCGCCGTATTATTTTCAAGTTTTTTCTGGTCGATATTGTAACCTAACCTAACTTATTTAATAAGCTGATTTAACCTATGCAATATGTAATGGTTTAAGCACAAACACGTTTTTGCGAAATGATACGTTTGTCAAACGTACTTTTGGTCAAATGAACGGACCCCTTTTCGCTAACTAGCGTTTCTATTCGTTTCGTTTTTGAACCAATCGAGTCACTGGTAGATGACGTGTCACGTGATCTACCAGTGACGTGATTGGTTTAAAAACGAAAGGAATAGAGACGCTAGTTAGCGAAATGCATCTTGGCCCTCGGACACACAGCCGTGTGTCTAGATACAGTCAAAGGCGAGAGCGAGTGCGATAGCAAAGCGGTGAGGGCTATATAAAATAGATATAAGTCCCACATGTAGTGTGGCTGTTCTTTTATAGTATTTATATCGCAGATACCTCAGATTTCTGGAGTATTTATTGGTTTAGCGCAATCCATCCTTCGAAGAATGTGGTATGTAATGTAAGTGCTTATATTTAAATGTGACTTCGCTCCTACTTTAACTATTAAATAGTGAAAATATTCTAAATTAAATACGGGCTAAGGGCTACTGATTAAGTGTATCCATTTAATGGATTAAGTGTACAGTGTAAAATAGTTTACTTTAGTGTAAATAAATTTACGACAATACATGTTTTTCTATTCTATTTTCTATTTCTTATAGATCGACGTAACGTAAGTCTTTTATGTATTAAATACTAGTAAGTTTGTCCGGAACAGATCCTCCCCATAACATTACAAATAAAGTTATCGACGAACAAACATACTTACAATCAATTAAATCTCTACTCTAGCTCGGAAGTAGCTGTATATTTTAGAACCTTGTAGTAGTAACGTATTAAAGTGAGACTCGTTTGAATTAAGTATAATCATGGCTGCGATAGAGTACCGCAATATCCGAGCTCTGATGGATTGGCGACTGCAGCCAGCATATCTCATTAGCCGGGGCCGTTAACATCAGTACCGCGTGTATGACGCCCGCAACATACTGCCTACATTCTCAAACATAAATAAATCGTATGCATTGATCTCATTGTCGTGCCAGATAGCGCATGGTTCAAGTCACAATATCAGAGAGGTTCACCAAAAAAACGGCACCACTGGTGAACCTTTTTGCAACGTGACAAGATACGCTAGTGGTCAGTTAACTGTTGCTGTTAGTACATACATGCCTGTGATTTTTAGGGTCCATATAAGAATACGATCTGATCCGCACCCGACGCGTCATATCCGTCAGTCTGTTTCACATCTGTATAATTTAAGTGTAATAGGGGGGGGGGGGGGGGGGGAAGTTAAGTCAAAGATCCTATCCTTGATATAGGGAGGCGTACAGTCACCAGCAATAACATAACTATCTAACATTGGGCTCAAAAATATACGACACTTATTACTAGAGGCATAAGAGCGTCTCAGATATTTTTGAGCGCCATGCTGAACATTATATTTTTGCTCATAACTGAAGTTTAGGGGCTATATGGTTGTAATGTATGCCTACCTACACCCTGTGTACGGCGCGGAACACCAAATTAATGCATGCTCTTTTTTTTCATTACTCCAACTTCCAAATCGCCCCAGACTTGTGCCGCGTCCGTTTAGTTCGGGCCGTTACTTGCGGGCCAGACGGTCCGAAATAGCCCATTTTAATGACTCCCCTTTGTTTATTATTTTTCCTGCACAACCCGAAGACAGCCGGTTTATGCGTGACAGCCGGATTATCTTAATGAATAGAGCTAAGCGGGCGCTGTCGCTAAGGAAACTCACGAGACATCGGTTCATTCTTGTCATTTACATTTCTTCCCGCGATTTTCACTAGATCTTCGGCCCTATATGGGATATCTGCCAACACTTCGCTTTTGAAAAACCGATGGATGCCAGATTGCGAGTAGCACAAATAGCACAATACACGAGAGATCCTTCGGGTAGGCCCTATGTCCAGTAGTGGACGTCTTGAGTGACGCTTGGCTTGACGAGTGACGATTTTAATGAATGGGGTGTCATTCGATACCTACGTCAAGAAAAGGTATACTACTAAACCCTTTATTCAGAAACGCACATTAAACTCGCTTTAGTATTCTTTGTCTCTCTCTCAAAGCATGCTTTAAGCATACTTTAGTTATTGCGCGTTTATGAATAGGAGTGCTAATAAAAATAGTTAAGTACGTCAAACTAATCGCCAGTGTGCTTTAGATTTTAACTTTTTGTGTGGGAAGTCCATGATTAATTGTGACATAATTTCGTTCCCGTCATTTGTCGGACGACATGACATGTGGCAGCGTTCTCTAGTGGTTCACCAATTAAACTCCGTTAGATATGGTGCATGCGTTCGTACAACGAAGGTTGGCTGACTTCTTTGGCAGCTCCCGCGCAACGACGGCCTCCAGCGTTTCAGCGTGCGCCCACGCACTTTCACACCTCATGTAATTTTACACGCTCCTTTCAGAAATTTAATGTTTTTATGAAAAAAGGCAGCAGATGAGCTTGCGAGTCAGCGGATGATAAGTAAAGATCACACACAAGTCCTGCAACAGAACAGGAATTGAAAGTGCGCAGCCAGCCTTCGATGCAATATTCTGGTATATACTTACCTATAGGCTAATCTGATGATGGAGTCCAAATGCAACATGATCTCGTTGTCTTAAGACCAACAACCGAGCAAAATAAGTAGGTATGTTCGGCAACAAAAGCTAAAACAAACAAACCAGTAAATAAAGCCTATATTGAGGGTTGATCACAGTGTCTTTATTAGACTAGTATTTTAACTAGTAAAATACTAGCAAATGTAATTGTAAAGAATTGTATTTTCCGGCGACAGATCGACGACGGGAGGGTAACCCCGCCAACACTGCACCGTCGCAGGAATCGGTGTGTATGAGTCCTTAGGGGCAAGAAAATGTCGACTTTAAATACCTACAAAGCGTGGAAGGCGTAACAAAACGTACAATTTGCAACTGTAACTTTTACCTTATGACTAATTAACCCACAAGCGTAATTTCCACGCTCTAATACAAAATCGTGCAACTGAATTACAAAGTACCAAGAGCCAAAATGCTTTGGCCAAAACCCTTGCGTCCCAGCCATAACTCAATCCCAAAACAAACCGAATCATTGGCATCATTGCGAAATACTTACGTTCGAAACGTCGAACCTCGCGCCATTAAAGTCATTTGGCATGATGCTACTGCCAAATCGACTCCGAGAAATGTCCCGCGAAACCGTATGGTTATTATATTACGAAATTTACGCGGCGTGAGTCGGGTGCCTAAATGCTGTTTTATTGTGTCAAGCGGCATAGCTACACGCTGAGCGCGGGAAACGGTCGCTTCTCCGCCATTATTGTCCTTTTGGCGGGAAATCGTTTGGATTCGTGTCTATGGATTTAAAAAGTGAAGTTTGTGGACTCTGTGAAGTTTATTGATGAGTTGGGAAACTTTTTGGTGGTTAGTATTTTTTATATAACAGTTTTAAGAAAAACATATTTGCCCTGAATTTACTTATATTGATTAATCCGGAAACTTGAAACAATAACGTTTTTTACTAAGTTATTTTTTAGGTAGGAAATAATTAATCACGTTAGTGAAGTTTTAGGCTTGAAATTGAAGTATTCATTTCAAGTACCGATAGTCCTACCAGGCACTACTGAAACGGATAGAAAAGTCAGACTGAAATTACATATATTATAATTTACACGCGTTAATTTCTTGGATACACTTTAAAGTTACAGTCAGTAAATTTGATTTCGGGGACAAAGTGACTTAATAAAATAAGTCATAGGTATCCCAATTTTTTTATTATTATTATTTGCAATAAGGCGGCCAACTTGATAATAAGTCAATGCGGGACACCCACCTCTATTTACAACAAGACTGATGATTTGTTGCGATTGTGGTAATCGTTGTGTACTTAAATTAGAAACAAACAACACTACTACTGAATGAACATATATTTATAAAGTTCTGTTTTTCGTGGCATTTTTTACTAGTCCTGGGTTTTGATGTGGAACACTTTTATGCGAGCGAGACGATGGGAAACGACGAATGCGGGACATACGGGACGCCTTAGACGATTTGCGGGACTATTTTGTTAAATATTGCAATGCGGGATTACAACTGTCATTACGGGACGGTCCGGTGCCTTAATTTACAATATGTTTACAAGTATTACCTACCTAAGTAATGTCACTAGATCATAGCTCCATAGTGGCGTAGAAATCAATTGAACAGTTTTACTTATATCTAAAACCTGCAAAAGCTCGCAAACTTGCAAGAAGAAGCCAACGAAAAAAAACTTTTCCAGTAAAAGTTATTTTTAACCGATTCGATGTATCCATTAACCGTAAGTAGGTACCTACCTACCCGTAATCACCGAACGCCCACGCTTCTATTTTTATTCTTATAAATACTTTACCAAAATGCAGTTGAAGTGCACTGTACGCTGCACGCTGCTTGAATTTTAAATGCATTAAGTATTATGTCAGCTGTGTCGCTTAGTCGGAGATTTTTGGAGTCTGATTGTCTTTTTTCTAATCTTGGGGACTAGTAGGTATATGGACATCATATGATGAGTAGCTGACTATTTACCTACATCGTATGTAGGTACCTACATTATTTTGACAAATTCGCACGATATCTCAAATCCATCGTTAAACCAAGGTACACTACATCTTGAATTATTTAGCCAATACGAGACTTTATCGCAGACTGCCAAATGAGCGGCGTGCAACACCCTCACAAACACGAATGTCGAAGTCAAACAGAAGACTGTTACTGTCAGTGCCGGGGGTATAGGTGAAAAACTTAAGTGAATCACCAGTTGCATGTAGTTGTAACACATCTGTATAGACCATTTGACATTCTATATTTGAAATATGACGTAAATTTCATATTAGTTTTGTGCACAACTACATGCAACAGTAGGTAGGTACATCATAGTATAATGATGGTAGGAGCAGAGCCTTTTGCAGAGTCCGTCCGGGTCGCTACCACCATCTTATCCTTTAACCTACCCCCAAACACCAGTATTAACGTTGTTGTTATCCGGTGTGCGGATAAGACTACATTTAATGTCTTTGACTTCTGGTGAAATTACTAGCATAGAGGCATTCCATCTTTTGGCAATGCATTTGGAGTCTTAGCATTGCAGTCTGGGGATTGTTTTCTTGAGAATTCATGTCTATGGGTATCAGATCCCACTTACCATCAGGTGTCCTGTGTGCTCGTGTGCCTTCTCCTTGTCATAAAAAAATAACATCAGTCGAATAAGGTCTGTTGCTCTACCGGAGATATGCCTCCACGACGACGGTCCGTTTTGTGCTACTCTCATCACTTGGCATCCCATGATGTTCACCAGGATTCTCAGTCCACCTTGAGGCAGGCACCAACACTTCGCTTTCCAATACACGGTCGCCACTCTAGAACGTATGTCCCCCAATAGCAATAACTTCTATGAGCAATGTACCACGCCCACTGCCACTGGAGCACTTGAGTAACTCACTCGGTAACTTTGCTTCTGCGAACTCATTTCTCATGCCTTTGTGTTGTGATGGAAAATCCCAGGTGATCTTTGCGCCGGCGGCCGCAGCCGGGTGCCAAGGGGCGTGCGTGTACGCATACGCCAGTGATTTACTGCACGCGCACGACAGGCCAAGGGTGCTCGCGTTCGGAGCTTATTGTCGCTTAGAAGATGTAGTGTTTTCATGCTTCGATAGGTACTAAATTAAACTGGGTGAAAGTTAAATTTACTGGATTTACAAGTAGGTGGTTGTCTTAGGCCTCTATTCCACATTGAAACAGCCATCTTGCTTCGAAATCATCATTTTGCGGGTGGTAGGACCCTGTGCAGGGTCCGTCCGGATCGCTACCACCATCTTATCCATTAACCTAACGCCAAACAGCAGTTTTCGCATTGTTGTGTTCCGGTTTGGGGATAAGACAGCCGGTTTAATGACTAGCATAGAGGCATTCGATCTTAGTCCTCAGGGTTGGCAACGCATTTGCAGTCTTAGGCTTGCGAATGTCTATGGGTCACAGTTTCAACTTACCATCAGGTGGCCTGTGTGCTCCTTTGCCTTCTCTATGCCATAAAAAAAAAATATATATTCTTAATCGTTAAAACCATAATCCCTTTGACCTGTTAAAGTACGGTCAATGTTCGAAAGCTCATATTTACATGATAGTAATGGCGACCAAGGTAAAAAGAATACGATAACATGACAAAGTCAAGCGGGCCTATCGACATGGATAAACGTGGATAAAACAACTGTCACTTTCTGACTTGTAATGTTGTGCGAGAGTGAAAAACGCTATATCCACGGACCAGGGCTCATCATGGCTGCTTTTCTCATATGACAAAGTTTGGATAAAGCATCGTTCACCATCTGACACGTAAATAAGTACGAGAGTGACGGATGTTTTATCCACATTTGATACGCGATGTAGACGCAACCTTAGGAACTAGGCCCACAATACGAGCCTTGTTGACGTTAAAACAGCACTTATTGTCATGTGAATAGTGAGCTGTTATAAGTCGTAACATAACGTTGACAAGAAAAAAAAGAGGTGGGCCTTGTGTGCCGCTTCGACCATTGCTGATCTTTTGTGGCGGCCCTTTATTTAGAGCTCACCGCAAAGGCCCGTTGCGGCCAGGAATTTCCAGATGCTTTGGGCAGTGAGGAGTTGTATCTCTTGTGGGTCCATAATATGTCGCCCTAAGTAGGTACTTCTGATGCGCATTAGTGGTCCGCATGAACAGAGGATATGCAATGCTGTTTCCTCTGTCTCCTGACAGAACCTGCATGTCGCGTCTTGTTTCATACCCATTAGAAACAGATAAGTAAGCATTCATAATCACTATTATTAGTGGCATAAGTGGTAATGCACCTGCATTGACCCGGATAGCCAGAGATGTAGGTCCAAATCCTACCTAAGACAGACGCTTTTTTTTGCTTTAATATAGTTTAGAATTTCGAAGCAATATCCTACAAATCTAGGGCTCTTAAGTATTTATAGGTGGTTTAACATTGTTCAGAATCCGTCTGGCTCCGTTTATTCACTTGTGTTACTTAATCAAGTTTTAATTAAAGTCCGTCACCAGTCATAGGTACTTAGACATTGAGGAATTGACAACAAACAACACAATCGTAATAAATAAGTTGGAGAATCTTGCAAAATAGAAGTTATAAATTACTCGTTTTTATGGGAAACAAGCCATTTATATCCCAAATGCTACAGTTATGCTAACTAACTGCCCTGGTCAGCGCCGGGTCGACACGTGTCGCTGTATTTTTACCACAAGCGGTTACCGCGTCAACATGGAGTCAGGGGCTCGCCAAAAAACATGCTGTATATAATGAAAATTATACAATGCCTTGATTTTTTGGATTGTTTAAAATAAATTATAAAGATAACAGTTACATAGAAAGTATTTTTAAAATATGAAGTAGGTAATTATGTGGGTAGGTAGCCTTTTATTCTCGTAAAACTTTTTTAACGTTATTGCCTTGGGAATAATCATTTTACCGGGATAAAAATACCCTTTCCAGAGCCTTAGGTGGCTAAGTAATCCGTCGGTCTCACACAAATATTGGTGAGAGAGTGACAGATATGTTTTATCTACATCTATAAACACGACCATAATTGCCAGCGACTTCGTCAGCGTACAATTGGTATTTTTGACTCAAGGGAACCGTTCATTTTTCCAAGATAAAAATAGCCTATGTTACTCAGGGATGATGTAGTATTCCAATGGTGAAAGAGTTTCAGAAATCGGTGCATTAGTTGTTGATTTTATTCGTTACAAACATATAAAAATACAAATGTTTCTTTTTTATACCTACCTAATATTTAATTGCACTGATATGACAATAGACACCGGACAGACACCAAAGTTTCACCATACCTACCCTCTTTTAACTGTAGTAGGTAACCCTAAAAACTTACAAAATGCTTGGCTCACCTTTTACGTTTCGCCGTCGCTTCTCTGTTAAAAATATGTAACCCATCATCGCAAATGTGTTCCGCTTTTCCTCACACATGTTTATTTGAAGTAAAACAATAAAACGTTTATTTTTCGTTTCCATATAGACTGCCAAGCGTATGGAACACGTTAGGTAATATTGTTTTGACGTTTGGAACAGTTCGGGAAATCCACGGATTTTATTTGAAAGGCAAACACCAGCATTTGTTTAGTAGCGCCAATATCAACAAGTAAAAAGTTCGCCTGGCAACGTCTATTTCTGTAAATCATCGAACATTGCCTAATAGTAGGGTATCAGGAACGTTTTAGGTATACTAAAGTACTTAGTAGGCTAGGTTTTTAGTAAAAACACAATAGGTACCATTCAGAATGCAATTAGCAAAAGCAGTGGATGCTATAAATGATAAGTGGGCAATTTAAAATAGTAATAATACTTTTTTCTATGGCATAGAGAAGGCAAACGAGCACACAGGCCACCTGATGGTAAGTAGAAACTGTGACGAATAGACATTCGCATTCACAAGACTGCAAGCCTAAGACTGCAAATGCGTTGCCAACCCTGAGGACTAAAATGGAATGCCTCTACGCTAGTCATTACACCGGCTGTCGTATCCCCAAACTGAAACACAACAATGCGAACACTGCTGTTTGGCGGTAGGTTAATAGATAAGTGGTGGCTGATATAACGCTATTTACATTAAAACTAAATTAATAGCAATAAATGGGCAATTCTACTAAGTGGAAATGGGGGTTCAGTATTTTTTTTATAGTTTGCTGTTATTTTACAAATCTACAATTGTGTTTCCTTCTACCTTATTCTCCGCACATCATTGCCCTTTGAAACAGAAGTAAATCCCCAGCCCATTCGCAAAGAGAAACATTCTCGAAAGATCCAATAGCAAACAGTTCAATAAACTAAAGAGCCATAAATCCTGGTAACAGCAGACGTCGGTGTAAATCAGCAGACTCTTATTAATCACAACTTGTATCAGCGGAGCTATAAAACGTTCAGTTGGAGGCGAGCACGGAATAGAAAAACAGTGGAAGTTAGTTTCGCTTAGTATAGGTGAAAAACTTAAGTGAATCACCTGTTGCATGTAGTTGTGTACAAAACGAATATGGAATTTACGTCATATTTCAAATATAGAATGTCAAATGGTCTATACAGATGTTACAATTACACGCACTAGGTGATTTACTTAAGTTTTTTTCCTATATCAGACGTTAGCGTCAATACTCAAACTATCATAAAAACAATACGCGATTTTTTTTGGTGTGGATATCGTATTTACATTCTAAAATGGCACAATAAGGCATGCTTCTGGATGTATTTCCTATTGGAAATATTATTCGCACAACTTACACGCACAAGATATCGCGGCAAAACTGAAGTAGGTTGCGCGGAACTCCGCATAACTATGCTAGAAGTGAGACGTTAATAGGAGTAAACATTTTTATAACATGCATTTATAGGATCCTGTAAATGCTTGACCTATTGAGGCAATTTTTATAACATTTATAAGATTACGTATTCTATAGAGGAAATATTTAAGACCTTAATAGAATTGAATGGTTTTATTAATTGCGTTTATAGGACAACATTGCTTAAAAGTCTTATGACATGCTTTTATAAGGCCATGCTCTAGTAAGAGTCTTATAAAGTTATCCTGTAAAGGTTCATGAGACTAAGTTATAGGATTGAAAGGTCTTGTAGCTCAAATCGACTTGTAACATGCTGTTGTAAGATCAGTGGTCAAAGTCAAAACGTTAATAAGATTCCTACAAGACCTTTAGTCTTATAAATCGATGGTCGTAGGAGAAGTTTGTTTGTTGGGACGTTACACGCCTATTTAACACTTCTACAGTTTTTTCTGTTCTGTGGAGGCGAGGCGTAAGATAGAGATGCCTGTAACGCTTAGCTACGGTGAAGACGGACGGAACACTTTATAGTTTTAAACTTAGGTACATTCACTGTCCGTTCGTTTAACTAAAAGGAGGTTTAGCAAACTTATCATTTCGCAAAAACTTATTTATGCTTACCTTACATACAGTCCGTTTTACCATAAGGGCACACAGGGCCTCGCGGGGGCCTCGAAAACTGATGACGTATTTAATAAAAAATCACCGGAAAAATGATTTCTGTTGTTAACCTTTTTTACTTTGCAACGGGGGCCCCAAATTCGTATCGGTATAACTTTTTGATCGATGCTGCACATATGTATGTATCCCCTATGATTGGGGAAAAAACGACGTGAGGTGGACCGCGGAGTATTACGTAACTTATCGCAACTTCGTATCAAAACACGTCCATTCTTACCGATCACTATAATACGCGTATCCGATATGATAGTATATTCAAGTTACCTGTCGGAATAGGCGTATGATACTTGATCGCGTCAGTATCTTTTACGTAGGTATCCATAGTAAAAATAATGGTATATTTCGGCGCTACGTGACGGACATACGATACACAGAAATAATACAAGTGTGGACGCGTTTAATATTGAAGAATTCAATGATCGGGCGATTGTAGATTAGCGAGACTACTAACTGGACTGGTAATCCTAGATTTATACCTTTTTGCCTGTGGTTATAACAATATGTCCAAGCAAATCTAGGAAACTTATTTTTGCATAATACTTACATACATCATCTCATCTATAAATTAACTATTTTTTTAGTCCTCGAATTGACTTAATTTTCGCATACTTATGTGATATTGACGGCAATATATTTTTAATGCCATGATTAAACTGCCATACATGAATTGTCACAGCGATTAACGTGACAAGGTACTAGTTAAAAGTGTATACATATTTATGAACTCGACTGTGGTATGATGGAGTCGGAAAGTGGCCAACTGAATCCTCATTAGCTAAATAGTGGTCCCTCACTAATGAACTCATCTTTTTTTAGCAACTTTTAATGATTTAAATCCCCATGACTTCAGTGTGTTTAATTAAAAAACAAAAACAAGTTGTCTATCTCGCCACGATCGTATCCTATTTGTCAGTCTCCGTCGGGTGTCACAGTGTAAACAAACTCGTAGTAGGTCATCTTTAATTACCCTTGCATCGCCAACACTTCATCCAATTTGTCTTTCTTAACGCCCATTGTTTTGTATGTGCATTTAATTGTAGTTTTTAGCTCTTAACAGCAAGAGAATCGCTTTTTAACTGGCAACTCAAAAAGGGGTGTTATGTGTTTCATATAATATCTGTATGTAACCAGATTTCAGGAAAAAAAATGCTTGGCACATAAAAAGTATCAGTTTACAAGTATAAATAATTTCTTTACATATTTTTTTAAATTATACAAGTGCTGACGAATATTTGCCACGCGAACGGCATTAATACATTTAGTGACGCTGACTTTCAGTGAGACCAGGAGAGCATGGTGGAGTTAAAAAAAAAAAAAACTTTATATAATAATTTTCATGTTTTATGTGTCGGTTGTTTGTGGTTATAGTATGAATTTAAGTTAAGTTTCACGGATTTTACATTATACAAACACCTTACCTTGATGTTTAACCCCTGAGATAAAAATAGGGGGTGTTATAACTATAACTTTAACATCAGTATCTGTCTGTTTGTATCTGTAAGTGGTATCATAACTCCTAAAATAATGAAAGGAACGATTCGGAGGGCCTAGGTTTTTTTTTTGGGATTATTCTTAGCTAAGTTTCAAAAAAATTGTAAATCCGTGTAAGAGATATCAGCAGGGGGTCGCCATTATGTAGGGGATTGTATGTATTTAATAGTCATACTATGTTTAATTACAAATGAAAAAAACAAGTTGTTTATCTCGCCACGATCGCGTCCTGTTGCATCAGTCTCCGTCGGGTGTCACAGTGTAAACAAACTCACAGTAGGTCATCTTTAATTACTCTTGAATCTCCAACGCTTCATGCAATGTGTCTTTCCTAATGTCCTTTGTTTTGCATGTGAATATATATTTCGGTCTGTGCCCCAATTCAATGTTTGTATTGTTTATGGGTGAATTTCAACAAGCGTCAAATTATCCTAATTTTGGTGGTATTTTTATTTTGTTGGTAGAGTTTAAAATTACGTTTAAGGGACGTCATTGGTCATTATAAAAACAGTGTTAACATGAACACAAAAAAATGTGTGTGAGTGGTTTTTAAGATACAACGATTTTACTAATTATGTACCACCAAAGTTGGGGTGTAAAATACATGTATTTTACACCCCAATTATCACGTCCGCCGCTCAAAAATGTGGTTGGGATAATTACCCTTATGATTATGGTTTAAATTGAAGATATCTTCATGAAATTAGGCCAATCAAGATTTTTCAGCTATGAAATGAGTTTGTGTGTCATTGAGCTTCTTTGAGTTCTTTATCAAATTTCCATACTGTCACAGCTAAACTGTGTTCTGTCGCAACAGCTGACCTGCCTCGGATTTATCGCTCTTTATCACGCCGGTTACAATTAAACTCCGGCGCATTCCGCCGCCGTTATTAACGAAACGCATGCATAATGCGGCTAATTTTGGCTGAATCGCGGTTTTGAGTTGACATTTGAGACCAGACTACAGACCTAATATTTTTAGCTACAGTATAAGTCCCAAGTCGGGGCCATTTGCAACGTTAAAAGATGGCGGATGTGTAATTTGTTTTAGTTTTGTATTTTTGTGTATTTAGGTTTTCAAAGTTCTTTTCTGTTAGTGATTTGTCCTTTTTATGCCTTTGTGTTGCACAGTGATAGAAGACTTGGACTTATTTCGTGTATCTGGCACCTTACTACTCGTTTCAAGTGGACTCGCAGTGGTACAGAGGTTAAAACTATCTTGGCCTCTGTCCTACATTTCACCGTACAACGTTGCCCCCAATCTTCCTAGAGAACATTGGATTGTATTTTATTGCTATATTGATTTATACTTATATATACTTGACACTGGTGAAATCACTTCATTGTGGAAACGCCATATCCCCGCGGTAGTAGTTAATGAAGTCGCCGCGGGGTAAAGAAAAAAAAAGTCTCAAGTCACGTCACAGTAAACATCAAATCATGGGAACTGTCATTTCGAACGCGACTTTACACGAGAAACTCAGTCAAGATTATAGTATAATATGGCTTTTAAAACAGCCTACATTGGGAAGATAAGTTAGAGATACATAATAGTAGATTGTTCAACAAGGGACTAAAACAAGCCATAATGACACGAGATGTTTAGGCACGCGAGCGAGCTTGCGAGCGAGGGTGGCTGTAGTTCGAGTGTCATTATGGTTGTTTAGTCTCGCGTTAAACACTCTACTTTTCACTTTGAATGCGAGGAAAAAACGACGTTCTAAAAAAAATACAACATTTATTATAAAAAAGTTTCTAACAATTAAAACTAACAATTAGGTGTCTTAACAACGTACGCTCAATACAAGTTATGAACATCTATTCAAAATACAAATAGGAAAAAAAAGTTCCGCGGTTTTTTTGTAAAGTGATGTTTTAAATGCTTGCATATTTAGCCAACAGATTCAAACTTGGAAACCATTTTAAAAGTAATTGGACCACGCATAATAAAAGAGTTCGGCCTTAATATGATTAAATAGATTCATATTCATAATAATTAATCGTGTTTCACGAAATTAAATCCTTTTTTTTATATATTTGCACAGTTGTCATTTTGAGGTTATTTCGACACCCAAAAATATGGTCCATACACAATCACTGAAAATGGCGATAACCCTCCATTCACAAACACCGTGATTGGTTGTTTAGGGGTTTCCAAAGTAAATTAAAAAAAAAGTGCTTTAATCCCTAGAGATTAAAAGAAGATTTAGTCCCGATTCGCAGAGATTTGAGTAGCATTTTAAGAGCATGAGAAGTGAAAACGAATATGATATTAATATGCAGAATAAATGATTGATTAAACAAATATAATACATAATAGGATACATGATAAATAAAACAATAATAATAAATATTCAAGTTTAATTAAACAGTTCAATATAAGTAATGTGAAATATAATTAGTAAGTAAGTAAAATGTAAATTAGTTAAGCTGAAGCCCTCTCTGTTGCTGTGCCCGACAGGGTCCACAATTAAGTTATATCTAAGTAT
The DNA here is from genome assembly GCA_923062465.1 of Acleris sparsana. Lineage (NCBI taxonomy): Eukaryota > Metazoa > Arthropoda > Insecta > Lepidoptera > Tortricidae > Acleris > Acleris sparsana. The sequence goes on along the minus strand of OV281301.1, from coordinate 16,075,939 downwards.
ATCACTGTAATAGCTTAAGTTAGCCTGTGAACTGCCAACAAATTGTGGAACGCGATAATTATTTGAGTATTTGAGTATTATACCGGTTTTAAGGCATGATGGGGTATTTCTGAACAGTTCATCACATTTACTATTATGCAAAGTTGCACGGTTCTTACAGATATTGTATTTTTTCAATTTTTCAATTTATTTTGAGGAACTAAGGTATTGCGAAGGCAAAACACTAAAAATATATTCAATACTGGCTGTACAGGGTGTTTAATAATGGTTTTTCTGATGAAATAGGGGTTTTTCAAGAGTAAAAAAAACAATGTATCGAAAACCGTGCAACTTTGCATAATAGTAAATGATGTCAAAAATGTTCAGAATGATCCTAACTATCATCCCTGAAAACCCTCACATAAAATAGTAGAGGATGCTTGCGAAACTGTCCACGTAGAACCAGATTCCCACTACTCACCATATTATGTCTTCCCGTTAGGGGTCTATTATCCACAAATCCCTTCTTATGTCACCCCTAGGGTACAAAAGGAACATTCTCTCCAGTTTCAAGTCACTACCTCTAGTAGGTTAGCCTGTGCGTAGTCTGTCAGTCAGTCAGTAGCGAAAGAGTTCTATAATTATGTAGGTATATAAGTCTATGTTATAGATTTACCGTCTTTTTCATAAACGCACAATAGCTAAAATATGCTTAAAATATGCATTGTCCTTAACTTTTATTGTGACATTTCCATCTGACAGAAAATGACGAACCATACTTTAACTAAAATCAACTATAATGGGTTTATAGTACGTTTATGAATAATGGGGTAAATCTAAATATGTTGTAATATTTTGCTATAAAGCAACTAAGTATGTTAATTACTCATAAGTGTGATTTTAGCTTAGCAGTATGCTTGTTAGTATGTTCATCTGTATCCCCGTAGCTCCTAGACTACCATCACGTTTCTACATATATTCCTACTCCGTTCATACCTACTTGGTCACTCACGATAACCAGACAGTTGACGTCCAGTATAAAAACAGAATGTAATCAGTCCACAGTTATACAATGCGCAGCTGTCGCCCGTTACGTTTGATGTGAACTCATGCGCCGATTTTGTTTCAGAATCGCTGCCAGGATGAACAAGAAGGCGCATAAAAAGAAGGTATTGTGTTACGAGCTTATATATACTTCATTAATTATATACATTGTTAATCTAAACTCGGGGTCAATAGAAATAATAAAAAATGTCAACAAAACCAATTTACAATATTACACCTTATAATCACGTTATTTTGTACATCGCGACGACTTTTACATTCTAAACTGGACAAAACTAGTTTGCAGAAATATTGAGGTTATGTGTCAAACAGCACTGATTTGTTTACATTTTTTGTCATTTCTATTGACCTCAACCATAGATTGGATGCTGGGCGTTAATTTACCATCAAGAACTTAATTGTTGAGCCACTATATAGAGCCCTGTCGCAGAAAGCCTGTTGATTAAATTACTTTTCCATAGCTTGAGGCTCTTATTACGATAGAGTACGATGATAGCATAATACTATGAGAATACTACTTCCATTAATTTTAATACACGAGCCTGCATACTGAGTGAGTAGAAGTGGTCATAATGAAGTAAAACGTCACAAGATAGTATTCCACAAAATACTAAAAACGTCATTCTGAGATTAAAAACTATCACTTGTATCTGGGGATATTGTCACGACCTAAAAATGGCACATTCTAAGGTACACAACATTCCAAAAATGGGGAGCGTAAGGAGGTGGATGCAGAGTGATCATACACACCAACATCCAATTAATGTATGAAGTTGATTGTTTACGGCTTTTAAGGGAGATTATTAGAAAGACAATGTTAAGTACATTATCTTTCTAATTATCTTCTTATCACTTGAGTCCACCTAAGTCCTTATGTCAGCCGGAAGATGTCCACTGCTGGACATAGGCCTCCCCCAACGCTCTCCACTCAGACCGGTCTTGTGCTTTTCGCATCCACCGCGGTCCCGCGATCCTGACGAGGTCGTCACTCCATCTTGTTGGAGGCCTACCTACAGCTCGTCTTCCGGTCCGCGGACGCCACTCCAGAACCTTCTGACCCCATCGGCCATCAGTCCTGCGAGCAATGTGCCCCGCCCACTGCCACTTCAGTTTAGCTATTCTTCGGGCTATGTCGGTAACCTTAGTTCTACTGCGCATATCATCATTTCTGATTCTATCACGCAGAGAAACCCCGAGCATAGCCCTTTCCATAACCCTCTGAGTGACTTTGAGCTTCCTTATGAGGCCCACTGTTAGCACCCACGTCTGAGATCCGTAAGTCATCACTGGCAACACACACCACCTAAGTACAGTAAAGGAAAATGATTCCTTGACCACTTTGGACTATGTCAAAGTGATGTAATCAATCAAAATGTGAGCGACTTTCTTATGATTTTATTTACAGTTTCATTTTCACATAGTCCAAAGTGTAGGAATCAATTTCCTTGACTATACATATATACCTAGTTCAAATTAGGTACCTAAAATAACATTTTCATCATTGACTTTTGGGCCAAGGTTTTATTCTGACTTAACAAAATAGTCGGCGATGGAATGTGTTAAAAATTATCTAAAAATATCAAATCCAGCATAATGATGAAAAACAGTTTCACTGAACAACGAATCAATTGAGTAATAGCTGAATCCAAAAATACAATTTAATCACCGTCACCAATGTTCACATAAAAACAGAAAACTTTCAGCGTGTGTCACTTCCATTTGGAAACATTCCGAAACTCTAGTTTTAAAGATACATTAGTGTGACTTTTCAATGCATTAGCGTGTCAGTTTATAGCCAGCTTCGTCGAGTTTATCGTCGCTTAGTCCCTATGAATGTTACTATAAAATCACTCAGAGCGGGGTAAGATGGTAAAAGGGTGTTACTTGACTACTGCTATTTGGAGACCGTATCAGGAAAGCTTCTATCTCATATTACTCGTACATATAACTACACTAGCGACTCGCCCTCTCTTCGCTTTAGTTAATGTGAGTTGTCTGTAGCAACCATATACTTGTGGACAAATAATACGGGTCAGAGTGCGTTTTTCATACAAACGAGGCTATTTCGAAGCCTTGGTTCCTTTCCAGGGATTGTTTTGAATGAGATTTAGTGGCGGATACTCCGAAGTTCACACTGACTTATCGCACAATCAGTAAATACCACAGAGAGTTTGGCTCAGCACAGCATATGGATTTCCTTACATTTTAATGCCATTTTAGATGCTTTTCTGAACATGCACTATTCTGGCGTTAGCCGCAGATTCAATCATTTGGGTATCCTAGGCACTCTGGAAGTCCTGTATCGATGCTCGGGGTACCCATCATCAGATTTCGCTAAAAGCATCCCCAGGCGAGGAACCAAGGCTTCGATATAACCTCGTTTGTATGAAAAACGCACTCTGACCCGTATAAAAACCTTCCTCTTGAATCACTCTATCAATTGCTGAAAACCGCATTAAAATCCGTAGTTTCAAAGATCTAAGCGTACATCCAGATGTACAGACAAAGGAAAGTGACTTTGTTTTATACTATGTAAAGATAAAGAAGCGAAACCTTTTTTCAACAATATACGTTGAAAAATAAGAATAGCTAAACTGAAGTGGTAGTGGGCGGGGCACATTGCTCGCAGGACTGATGGCCGATGGGGTCAGAAGGTTCTGGAGTGGCGTCCGCAGACCGGAAGACGAGCTGTAGGTAGGCCTCCAACAAGATGGAGTGACGACCTCGTCAGGATCCGCGGGACCGCGGTGGATGCGAAAAGCACAAGACCGGTCTGAGTGGAAAGCCTTGGGAGGCCTATGTCCAGCAGTGGACGTCTTTCGGCTGATATGATAATGTCATGACATGAATTATGTCTACGTATGCTGGCGGCTAGTCCCAGCGGCTCAAAAGGTCTCCCATTTCTACCTAAATATTAAAAACCTGTTTTTTTTTTGGTTTTTCTGTCTCAAGCTTAATTAGTGAAAAAATAGGTTTGGTTAAATGTTCATCTTTTTCGAAGCAAAATAAATAATAATTCTCAGTGTATTTACATACAATAATGTCGCCATCGAACGGTCGCCAGTTGTCCAATAAAATGATATCGATCCAGTTAGCGTTGTTGGCGGGGCGCCCGCGCCGGCGCCGCTCGTCACTTGTCACGCTCGCGTGCGCCCGCGTCGGTCGCTGCTGCCCCTAATTGGAAGGTCGCTGTTGATGAAAAAAGAGTAAGACTTACATTATAATTACAGACTCGGTAAGTTTTTCGTGCGTACTCTTTTATGCAGGTTTGAGAAAATTGAGTAAGCTGCAAAATCACTGAACGCGGTACCGCCGCGTTGTGGAGGCATCTGTAATGTTAGAACTTACATGAAAGAGGTCACACTTAACGCGGCTAGAATAGTGTGACATATAGGTATCATGATGAGCTCTAATATTCAGATTTACGAAATCTGTAGACATTTGGTCAATCTCTTAATAAAGATTGTCATTCTTCTACCCGAAGGGATTGTTTTGTATCTATATTACTCTTCTTTGTTATTATAATACGTATATTATATAAACTCTTAAAACAGTATGTTACATTAAATTTATATAACATTATATTTATGTTACTTATATTAAACGAAAGCTGATTCATTCTCGATGTCAAAACATATGTTATTAATAGACAGCAAAAAAATCCCTTATTGACGTAAAGTGTAGACTGCACGATGCACTGCCAGCAAACGTTGCCAACTAAAACGCCTTTCGCAATCTCGTATTTAAAATGTACTAGCACTTGCAATATACACCCTGTTAGTTTAGTTTTAGGTTAAAAATCTAAGCAACTGCTAAAGTATCATAAGAGTATAATATACGTCGTTTATTAGAGGAAATATATGCATTATCTGCAAATCTCAAGGGCGGGGATGAAACTGAAACGAAACTAGACCGTTTCATGCGAATTTCTTAACGAAGCTTTTATTTTAAGCAGGATCAAGATGGCACCGACGAACTATTATAGTTCGACCGTGAAGATGGGCTTATCGCTAAAGGGCAGACGCAGACTAACAGAGGCCCGTTTCTCGTTACTTACTGGACTACTACTACTTAGTAGATTTTGTAGAAAATTGTGTTGAGTGAACTAATATTATTTAATTAGTCTGGTGAGCAACGAAACGGGCCCTAGTCCGTCGGCCGATATTGGCCGATATTCCTATTAGGAGACTAGTTTCCCCTTTTATTTGAAAATGAGAATAAAACGGTAAAGTTCTAAATTTTCAAGTTCGGGGTTGGTTGTGACTTGTGGGTGTCTACCGTGCCAGGGTGCAATATATAGTCAAAAACAGTAATAATATCTATACAGCCATGGCGTCAAATAATAATCAGTTGCATAGGGGCGTGTATATATTTTTGACATCTTCGGAACGTGTACGCATTTATGACGTTAACTGAACATTTTACACCGAGGTTACTTTACTAGCTATTTGGAATTAGAGGAAAGTAAACTAATATGTTACATGTTACCGTAACGAATTTACTTATTATCATACAACAATTATGAGAGCAATTTCATTAGTACTTCAAAAACGAAGCAAGATTTATTTGGCAATGGTCTAAGCCATGGTTAAGTTACCTTTTCCACAACCACTTTCCTCCCTAGTGATAGAAATGTAATTTTCATCCCGCTATTAAAATATGACATTGCATAATTTTCTGTTCGGAAACTATTAAAAAAATCAGACTTTTGTGAAAATGAAAACAACATTACCTAATACTAATGCAGTCTGCCAGTACTGCCTTGAGTCGAATCCAAGACCCCACACTATGTCGCGGGCCGTGCCAAATGCAACGAGACGTGCAATTTGCAGCGCGCACGTACTAGACGCGTCTCGCACGGTGATGGATGGGGTGTTTAGTAATTGGACGAGTTAGAATATAATGGTAGGAAGTTAGGTGTAATGCTACCATTATACAATCGCTAATAAATAAAGTTAAATATATTAGCCATGGTATAGTTTATCTCCCCAATCGCAAAGCAGCCTTAGTGGGGATAAGACAACCGGGGAAATTACTAGGCATGGATGGAAGTAGTCCTAATGCTATTGTCTTAAACAAATATTAACGAAAGCTGTTATTTATTTTGTTATTTATCTAACATGTTTGGATGTATCTTATAACTTGACAATCGTGTAAGTTTATCGACCGCTAATATTAATTAATTATATAAAAAACATATATATATATTATATATATTATATATTATATTATATTTGAAAAACTCATTCGTTCGTTCAGTTTTCTGTTATGGCCGCTGTGAACAACCACCCCGTGTGACAACCATACCCGGTGTCCCCTACTTGGCAATTATTATTTTTATTTCGTTGTGTATCTGTTTAATGTTTTCGGCCAGTATGTTTTGTTTTTTCACAATTTATTTCGATATTTGTTTGGCAATAAAACAAACAGCTAGCTAGTGTGTTATTTATAGCAGATTGTTTATCGATCGAGGGATTAAACAGGCCGCGTGTGTAATGACACGAGATGTTTGTCTACGCTAACAAAGCAAGGATGGCTATATTTTAAGTGTCATTATAACTTTTTTAATCTAGTCAAACACTCAATCCGAAAGTAAAAAAATAAAATAAAAAATATTAAGGGTTTTACAAGGATTTTTTAAATGAAAAGTAAGTACTTCGCTTAGAAAAAAAGTGTCGCCAGGGCTGGGCCACTCCATACAATAAAGTGCTTCACGGCTGTTTTTGTTACTTGCGTCGTTCTTTACTTCCCCCACCACGACTGTTACCCGCATACTACGAGCCAAAATGTGCCTATTCACGCGCGCGTAAGATACATAATTTTGTCTGTCCGTCGCATAACGTCATTAACTTCGTTCCTAGGCGAGGGTTGGCAACTAAATAATTAATTGTGTAATGTAATTTGACACTGCAGATATTATTATTAAGACGTGCAAACTTTGACACTCAACTGATATTTGTGTCCCCGGGGATACGGTCGGTAGGTAGTTATAACATTAGGTGGCGGCGAGTGACGTATCTGTTATGAAGTAACTAGTATATAAACTGTGGTCTCGCTGTAGTGCTGCTATACGCAGCTTGTAAGAGCCACTTTTAGAGCACGAGAATTGAAAAAACAACATTAAGCTTCCTTATAACTCGCGCACGTAAGAGAAAGACACCCTAGCCAGCTCTCATCACGCTGCGCCGGCGCCGACGGGCCGCGTGCTTGATAAAGGGCAACAAAACAAAAGAAAAACTGTGCCGAGCTCTCCGGAGCAGCTGTTCGTCGCCGATGACAGCGGGTCGATGACTGACGGGCATCATCGCGTTCCATTAACCTTTTGCTACATCTAACCTTTGATCATGTTTACGAAAAGTGGTGCAGGAAACGCGGGCATATGTCAGTAAGCGTAGCCAAGGTGCAAACACTGCTAACGTTTCTGCCTCTATGGACTCTCTAAATGTATGGAGTTGACATAAGCGGTTCACGTCTGTCATCAGCTTACGTCAATCCTATTCATTTGGCCGACTTTCGAAAATCGTTAACTTTTATGAATATTGATTAGGGTCTCTGAATGGCTACGCTTTGGCTTTTAAGGATTAAATCAGTCGGTTTTAATCGCTACAACCTTTTTATGGCATGGTAAAGTGGGGTAGAGACCACAATAGTGACTTGAATTGTAGTTGTGGAAATGCGTTGCCAACCCTAAAGCTGCCAATACACAGAGAGGTAAGCAGGTATGTAAAACAGGAAAAATAGCATATTTTGGAGGCGAAATATGGACATCAATGAAACTTTATTTATAACATTATGGCAATAGGAATGAGGATCTTCCGAGTCCTACCAAAAACTTATGGGTCCTTGTCCCTAACTCCCTCCCCCCTCCCTTGGGGAGTACCTAAGGGCAGGGGGGAAATTTTACTAGACGAGTGAAGTGTCATTTTCCATGTAATTTTTTTGCGTTGAATCGAATCAGGCCATTGTATGTGCCCTGAGTGGCAATCGAACCCGGGACCGCCAGCTTCGATGGCAGTGTCACTACCAACTAGGCTAACTGCGCCGTCAATGTAGTGTATGTACAAAGCTCAACGTTCAACTAATTAACTTAATATTACTGCATAAACCGGTGAAATTACTAGCATAGAGGCATTCCATCTTCATTAGTCCTCAGGGTTGGCAACGCATTTGCGGTCTTAAGTTTGAGTTTACAAGATTATAGTCATGAGAATCCAATTGTCTATGGTTCACAGATCCCACTGCCATCAAATGGTCTGAAGGTGGGGTGGAAGGGTGGCAGTGATGGGGTGATGGTCTGTTTGACTTCTCCTTGCCATAAAAAATAATGATATACACTCAGGAGCAAAAATAACGGGTCAGAGTGCGTTTTTTATACAAACGAGACTATTTCGAAGCCTTGGTTAATCGCCAGGGGTTGTTTTGAGTGAGTTTTAATGGTGAATACTGCGAGGTTCAATAGAGGAGGTCAAAAGTTCTTAAGATACCTAACTGATCGCGCAACCAGTTAACACCACAGCGGGAGAGTTTGGGTCAGCATTTGGTATGAAAAACGCATTCTGACCCGGTATTTTTGCTCCTGAGTGTATGTACCTAAAACCATTAGTTTAATTAAAACTTTACTTACTTACTTAATACTTTTTTACTCACTTACTTACTTTCTTTATATCCACACGTAGCTCAATTTCCACTAAACCCATCCTGAAACATTACTCCTACTTCAAAGAACCCATTAGCTTATTAAAGGCATAAACATTTCGCAACGGACTTCTAAATCAATCGCTGATCGCCCCGCTAAACATTTTTATGAGGAAAGCATAAAAACCCCTTTATACACGATCATAAACCCGGATTGATGCCGTAGATCACTTGTCGATGGCTAGATTCTTTTTCATTGGCTATTTTCGTGCTATTTTCTATTTTCGTTGGCTGAAACGGAAATCATAGCGCTGTCGTCGTAGATTTATGTGACGAAGTGTGATGAAACCTTTAGCTGGTTTTGCCACTAGATGGACGTTTGTTGAATTTATGTGGGGTCATAATAGGTATACAAGTAATATTTTGCGGAGACTTGTATGATAGTCTTGTAAAGCGTCTGAAGATTGCGATTACTGCTCAAGAGATAAAAGTATTCAAGATTTATGATTTCATTAATAATCGACCCACGTAACATCCACTTTTTAGTATTCTTTATAAAAATACATGTAAACTAAGTGCTAAAAGAGTAATGTTTTACTTATAAGTAGAAAACTCCGGTGAACATTTTGAGAGCCAGTCATTAAAACTTTCCGTCGCAAAAAAAGCAGTGAAGGTATTAAATTAAGTAAGAAAATAAACAGACACATGTTCTTTTATAGTTAACTTGCCCTGCAAGATCCAGATCCAGTTCACGCAAAAAACGCTTAGTCATTATGGCGTATCGATGTGTTTATTATGCGTAAATGAAGCGATGATTTCAGGAATTGTTTTCAAACCCAATTTATCGAAGGATTCTCGTAATCTCATGTGGAAACCATTTAATATTTCCAATAAGCAGATCTTACTCATCAAAACGTAAAGCTGGTATTACACATGAATTCTATATTTGTCTAAGTCTATGCGTTGATTTAGGTATCTTGATCTCTCTCCAAGATATCCAACAACATTGAAGCACTAACGAGCTCGAATGACTGGCCTAACTGGAACCGTGACGGTGCGAAGATCGTGAAGAATCTACGTCTACGTCTTTGGTTGGCGGAGTGTGGTAGATGTCATAATATAATACAAAAATAAATGATCGCTTACCTAACAAACAACTATAGGCAAGTGCTGTTTATCAGCAATTTAAACACACGTTTGGTGGTTTTTTTTTTTATGCATATTGAAGGCGAACGAGCACACAGGCCACCTGATGGTAAGTACAAACTGTGACCCATAGACATTGGCACATGACTGCAAGCCTAAGACTGCAAATGCGTTGCCAACCCTGAGGACTAAGATGGAATGCCTCTATGCTAGTCATTACACCGGCTGTCTTATCCCCAAACCGGAACACAGCAATGCAAACACTGCTGTTTGGCGGTAGGTTAATGGATAAGATGTTGGTAGCGGTGGCGGTAGTGGTGGTAATTGCTTATTATTCTTAATTATGACCGGTAAATGATGAACTGTACCAATAAAACTATGGCTTTGTTAGGGTTAACCAGTCCACAGTGATATGTGATTGTGAATATGTCTACTTACCGAAGACTTAATCTACAATCAATTGGTGCATTAAGTCTTGAGGTAGATCCGGGCAACCTTGCGATTATAGTGCATACACGGCTCTAGTTAAGCTGGACAGTGGACGTCTTTGAGTATCAGAATAAATCCCCTAGTCGAGGTTTGAATCGAGTCGGCGGTGCCAAGAACAACGGCGATATAATTAAGATTTAGACCGGGATAAAACGTTGAATCGTATTTACATTGTTTTTATGTGAGCTATATTTGTCTGAGCCGGGTCAGACTAATTATAATCTTATTGTAGCTTTCAGGATTCCGTGCGCGTAGGATTAAATCGCTGTAAACTTGTAAATAGATCGGCATAAGAAGCAGTCTGTTTACGGTTTCGTTGCAGTTTCCTTTGAAGACGAGCCTTTTTTTTTTTTTTTATGGCATAGAGATGGCAACCGAGCACACAGGCCACCTGATGGTAAGTGGAAACTGTGACCCATAGACATTAGCATAAGACTGCAAATGCGTTGCCAACCCTAAGGACTAATATGGAATGCCTCTATGCTAGTCATTACACCGGCTGTCTTATCCCGAAACCGGAACACAGCAATGCGAACACTGCTGTTTGGCGGTAGGTTAATGGATAAGATGGTGGTAGCGATCCGGACGGACCCTGCACAGGGTCCTACCACCCGCAACCCGCCCGCCCCGCCCCGCCTATTTTATTAAAGACTGAAATGCACTTGTGATTCCTCTAGGAATGTATATTACTTTATTGATCTTAATTAAATATTCTACAATCTAGCAGTCAGTGAAGATGAAACAGAAATCAATAAGTAGGTAGGTAGATGCAATAAAGCGGCGATATTTTCCCTTTAACTAAATAAAGAATTAGATAGATAGATAAAAACCCCCGATTTAATGGTGACCGCCTTCTTTCAGAGCTGATATCTCACTAACAGCCTAACAGTTTTTCATGAAACCTATCTAAGAACTACTGCTAGAAAACCTGCTTTCAAATAAATAAAACAGCATCCAAATCGGTTCACCCGTTTAAGAGCTACGGTGTCGCAGACAGACACACGCATGCACGCTAACTTTTTCGTTAAAATGTCTTAACTATTATTTGAACATGTGTTTAAATACGCCATCAAGTCTTAATCAGGTAATAAATCGTTTATAGCAGCTACGTTCTCCGCTATCGATGCATTACGTATATCAGCTCATTGAAACATTTGAAACTGTTTTAACCGTGGCTTATTTCTATTCAGGGTAGGCTTTAGTACTGACGTAAGTTGTACAGTCAGCGTCATATAGTTTGTAGTATCCAAAGTAGCCAAATAGTTCGTTACACGCCCTTATTACTACGGTAATAATGACGTGTAACGTACTATTTGGCTACTTTGGATGCTACCAACTATATGACGTTGACTGTACTGTTAGGATTTATTTATTTATTTATTTATTGGTAGGAAATCCAACAGTTACAACATAAGAAACAAGAATAGGAAACACAAAACCAATTAAAGGATTTCACATGTAGTGACTGAGTAGCAGACTTAAAGTTAAATACAAACTTCAAAGGTATACGCGCTTACACAAAAACACTTGCGCAAATAAAAGGTAAAGTTAAAACTACTGCTAAGTACCAGCCAGAGGTAGATCACCAAAAGGTTCTCTTTCCTATGGTACACAAAACATACTCAAATAACACATTTCGCTGTCAAACTTCGCCTGACGGAAGTGACATAGTTTTGCTAATTTAAAAGGGGTGGTTTAGGTCTATTTATTTTTTTTGCTATTTACTCTTACAAGAGTTTCGTAGAAGCGCGTCTAAAGGGACCTAATTTATAAGCCAAAGCTGTTCGTCCGTGATATCCGTCCTAACTTTAAAGAGGATTATTTTCCAAAATATGTGTTATTGCGGATTTAATTATAAATAAATAAAGAGTTCCCCGTACCAGACCCGTTTTTTTTTCAACGTTTTTTTTTTTTGTATCTATCGTAATGACGGTAATACATACAATAGTCAAAGGTATAATTATATCAGGTACTAGAGGACGTCCGCGAGTTCGTACGCGTAGAATTAGTTTCCCGCTACTCCCCCATTTCTTCCCGTTGGGGGTCGGTTTTCAGAAAATCCTTTTTTAGTGCTCAGTTACATCATGAAAGGAACACCAGTTCCAAATTTCAAGTTTTTAGGTACAGTAGTTTTGGCTGTGCGTTGACATATAAGTCAGTCAGGTTTTCATTTTATGTATATGTATACACTCAGGAGCAAAAATAACGGGTCAGAGTGCGTTTTTCATACTAAAGAGGCTATTTCGAAGTCTTGGTTCCTCGCCAGGGAATGCTTTTAGTGAAATCTGATGATGAATACCCCGAGCATCGATACAGGACTTCCAGAGTGCCTAGAATACCCAACTGGATGAATATGCGGTTAACGCCGGAATAGTGCATGTTCAGAAAAACATCCAAAACGGCAACAAAATGTAAGGAAATCCAAGTGCTGACCCAAACTCTCCCGCTGTGGTGTTAACTGATTGTGCGATCAGTTAGGTATCTTAAGAACTTTTGACCTCCTCTATTGAACCTCGCAGTATACACCATTAAACCTCACTCAAAACAACCCCAGGCGAGGAACCAAGGCTTCGAAATAGTCTCGTTTGTATGAAAAACGCACTCTGACCCGGTATTTTTGCTCCTGAGTGTATATATAGGTACTAACTCTGAAAAAAAAGAATTTACAAAAACATTACAAAATTGTCAAGAGTGAGTTAGGCTTGAGCTGATTCGATTAAAAATCGTAATATATCTACTATGCGGCGGTCCGACTCGCACTTTACCGTTTTTTTCTTCTCTCTACACTCAGATACTTCTGGCATTGCAAAATTGCAAGAAAACACCTGCTGTATCAGTGTTTTAGAACGTAGATCGCAAGGAAGTATGTATTTTCTGGTACCTTCCAAACCCTACAGGGTGCCCTTGATCTTCACATGAACAGAGAATTGTCCATTAGCTCGGTATTTTTCAAGAGTGAAGGGTATCGCTATAAATAATAATCGAGCCGTTCGGCCGGACGTTGACTTACGACGCCCAATACCGCTAATGGTTCCGCGTTATTTATCTTACGAGAATGCTAAATGCTTGAATGAGATACAAATGTACTGTGTTGAACAGTTCTGAAATTATTGGTTGTAATAGAAAATGCTAAAGGGTAAAGTCGCCGTCAATAGAACCTGCAAAAAATGTAAACAGAACCAAACGAACCAATAGGCTATTTGACTAACTTTAGAAAACGTTTTTAAATGATTCTTTATCACATAACAAGCACACTACATTGATATTTCCTTGAGATTCTACTGTATTATCAATAAAAATGTAAGTTAAAGTTTAAATTTTCAAAACAACGCGACAAACGCTGTTTCTATCTATGGCGGACTAGTGTGACGTCACTTGACAGCTTAGCATATGAAGTGATTTTCGGGTTTGTTTTGTTTACTTGCATGTGACTTCACATCACAGATTATAAAGTATTTCTAACATCACATAGCGTTTTTGCCAAGGATTAAATTTAAAAAAAAAATCCTTATTATTTCGTGTAATTTCCAAAAAAATAGACATAATTTAATGTGAAATAAAGTGAAATACTACGTTATTTTACGCTAGTATCAGATAGGATGACCACAATTTGTAGTATATTTTCAATGTTCTCAAATAGCCTATTCACCATGATTACTCCATAATCACGTACTATTAAAGATCAAGTGAGGTCTTTGCAATGATTTATACACTAGAACATTATTTTCATATTAAATTCAAGATGAAAAACTATTCATTATACGTTATTTTTAATAAAAACACGCGTTGTGAATATTTGAGGTTATGTGTCAAACAGTGCTCATTTGTTTACATCGTTCACAAGTTCTATTGACGGCGACTTTAAAGAGAAATTAGTCTGTCGTAACACCCGGCCCCCAATTTCACACAGTCTGACAACGAGAGGTGACAGGTGTCATTTAATTGTACATGGCGTAGCTTATATGAAACCCAGTGATTTATCAGCGTGTTGGCTTTGGAATGTATACTAAATTGTTACTTGTTAGTAGTCATTGATAAGATGGTGAAATATGAGGCAGTGCCGCATATTTTGTAAGAAACTTACCTACATACATACTGTAAAAATGCACGCACGTCGCACGTATTCAAGGGACTGGAGGAAAGTCAGAATGACGCTTATATGCGTTTCCGGCAGTAAATATGGCAATACAATTAGACAGCTGGAGGTTATCTATCATCTTCTATGTATATAAAAGGAGAAACTGTCTGACTCGATCAACACATAGCCAAAACCGCTGGACCCAAGGGACTAGAAATTTGGAGAGAGTAATCCTTGTGTTCCTTAGGGGTACACTAAAAAAGGTCTTTCCGAAAATTGACCCCCAACGGGCTAAGAAGGGGGAGCCCGCGGGAAAATAATTGTAGTTCAAATTCGCGGGCATCCCTTACAATCGTCACCAATATTATTTTAGCCATTATTGGCCTCTAAAATATATGACACGCTCGAATGCCGTTGTATATAGAGACGTGTTAGTTATTTTTCTAACCCAATTTTGGCTAAAATATTTTTTCGTGATAAATACCTTATTTAGGGCTATCTCGCTTCTGTTTGTTTGCAGTAGATTATTCTATAAAAGGAAAAGCCTATTTTTATTGGTATATCGTGATTTGATTGAAGTTAAGTCAGCTAAGTTCTAACTTTCAGAGGAAATCTTCAATCTTGATTATGTAGACCCTCTTTCAACATGATTAACGTTTCTACAATAAAACTGCAGTATTAAATCCATAACGCGTAGGTACCTCTTTCTAAACTAACCCTATCTGACAATAAAGCAGTTGCCAGCCGCTCCGAACCTTAACCTATCTGCCAATAAATCACTCCCAAAAGCATTTTTACTCGAAGCCATTGGCACGAGAGTCAAGTGGTGCCCAGAATACACCTAGACAGCTCCCAGCACTCATTCATAACACGACGTCACTATAGCCCGCATGTCTGACTCGAGTCTTTTTCATTTTTCGCCAATTCCCTCGCGATTTTCCCGGATGCTGCGCCGCATATTCAGGGTAAGTCAAATCCGAAACGGACACATAACTCTTTCTTCAGCAATGTGTAGTGCTTGATTTAAACCGGATTCAGTTCATTGGAGCTGACAATCAGATTTTTATTCCGGTAATTTCAAATGTTTATTCTTGATTATATTAAATCATTCGACTCGTGTTTCATCGTTGTCTGACTTCAAAGTACGGGGTTGTATTTTATGGTTTTATGTGTTTGTGTTGAACAAGATTTTTTGTGTTTTTTTTACAGATTTTTATTTGTTTTGAACATTATGGAATGTTTGTCAGCTGAAGTTTGTAAAACTTTAATTTTTTATCATTCTTAACTTAATTCATGGTTTACTATAATTTATCACTTTTCAGTATTAATTATTACAATAATATTATTATGTTAGCTTATCTCTTATTTGAAGGTAGTTGTAATCTATTTTATTTTAGTGTTTTGCATATCTTATGTAAAATACTATGTTCTTACTATGCGCAAACCGGCGGACGGGACGGCAGAGAATATTAAATTTATCATACATTGATAAATGAAAGGATATTTTATGCTATTTCAATTGAAATAAGGTATAAATTTCAATGGTTTGAGACCGACCTCGGAGCATCACATGGGATTGCGCTGGAGGAAATTTATAAGGAGTTTTCCTCGCCTGCCGTCCGAAAAGGAAAACTCCAAGATGAGATAAAATAGGTTTGAGATCGTGCCATGCGGTTGAATATTCAGCATTGAATACCACCTTCACTATATCATTTTTTTGCGGGTGGTAGGACCTTGTGCAGGGTCCGTCCGGATCGCTACCACCATCTTATCCATAACCTACCCCCAAACAGCGGTGTTCGCATTGTTGTTTTCCGGTTTGGAGATAAGACAGCCGGTGAAATGACTAGCATAGAGGCATTCCATCTTGGCAACGCATTTGCAGTCTTAGGCTTGCAGTCTTGTGAATGCGAATCTCTATGGGTCACAGTTTCCACTTACCATCAGGTGGCCTGTGTGCTCGTTATACCATAAAAACCATTTGTAATTGCCGTGTTTGGAGTATCGCTGCCAACGCAGCCATCCTAATTTGGTGTGATTGCATTGACTAAGTACTAAAATGAATAGATTTATAAAGTTAATATATTATCCTATGCAGAAAAAAAAGGATTGTCTTAAATTCGGCCCAGTTTAAGAAAATCCTATTTTGTGCTCTTTATAATTTCGTTATGCACAATAGCGTTATCAAGCGTTACGTATATTGATGCTCCCTTCCAACGGCAATTTAAGTTTTTAGCATATGACATAGACCTTATTGTTAGTGGCATAGGGCGTGTGTATATTTAAGGTGTCTTGTACGTGGGTAAGGCCGCCAAAATTGTTACTTTTTGTCCGAACCAAATTTTCCAGGTTGATTTCAACTAAACTATAAGCTTTACAGCCCTTGTAGTTATTTGATTCTATAAAGCAACTATTGAGCTTGTTTGCCCATAACACAAACGGAATAAAAGTGGTTTGTTTCTTTAAAATTTATGTAATTATGTTCTTCAAACCCCCCTAATTTTGGTCAAAATTGCCGTGTCCTTTTTTTTACCGCTACTTAAAAACTATGTAACTTTAAATTTTTTAAACATATAAAAAAAACATTAATACGTTTGAAAGACCAGATCATTACCCTCTGTTTGAAGTAATTACGGTGTTTAAATACTCTTAACTGAGTATTTTATTGATCTTTAGATTAGTTGACAGAAATTTCACTTTTGTGTAACTATTTTTTGTGTTACAAGTAATTTCCCCTAAACATTAATAAAAAAGTAAGGGAAAAACGTGTTTTGATACAGCAACACCGTAAGGTGTCAACGTAATTAAAAAACAAAAACTGACATTTGTAGTTTGTCTGTGAGTAACGTTGAAAGTGAGCGGGCCGTTTTCGTCATAAATTATCAAAAACTTGTGTTACGTGATTTCTCAAGTAAGTAATCGTTTTTAAAGTTCACTCCACTATAATTGTATGTGTTTACGTTGAAAGAGTAAAGTGTAATGTGAATTTGCGTCTAGTTTAGCTTATTTTCCGTTTTATATCCTAAAACTTTTGTAAAAACGTGGTTTTGTGTTACATATTTTGTGCTTTTGTGTTATCCATAACACAAATTTTGCGTTTCGTCACACAAAATAATTGTAAAGGTTCATGCAGATTGGGAATATTATTATTACCTATGATATTTGTTTTTTTTTATATTACGGTGAAATTTATTGAAATTTTGAACTGAATGGTAAATGGTACAATTATGTACAACCTTATAGCAATATACGGCCGCATTCGACCAAACCGAAATAAGGTCTTATGCCCGGTTCCAATAAAATTTGACATTTGCTACGTACAAAATGTGTCAAATTTTAACGAGACGTAAGGAAAACCATTCTGTTCTTAAATATTGGAACCGGGCATTAATACAGTTGTTTTATTTTTTATTTACCTGATCTTTAATAAAATCTTGTGTCAAATGATGAGTGAGTATTTTTTTTATTTTTTTTTCTTACCCACTTTTTAACCCTGAAACGAGCTTTATAAAAAAAGCGTTACTTTTGTGTTACATTTGCGTTACGGTGACAAAAAAAAATTTGTGTTACTTCTGTGTTATAAATGGCAATTTTGGCGGCCTTACCCACGTGTAGATATTGGTGACTTTAACTGTACTTAATATTTAATTTAAGTATAGTTTTCTTTGCTGACTTTGCTAATAAATAGAAGAAAGCCCCCAATGGCGACCCCTACTTACCCCCACTTTAGGACAACTCAAAGGTCCCACTGATTATCATAAAACGTAGCTAATCACTAATAGACGGCTGACGCATGCAAATTACGTCGAAATAATGTTGAACTATACATATAGTTCATACAATGAATATCACTACAATTGATAATATTTTTTTTCGAGTGTACTACTAATATAGGGAAATCCATTCTCCATGTACTGTCGAGTGCATAAATATACACTTAAGTACCTTGTCTATTTAATGTCATGTAAAGTGATAAGGTACTAAATGGTAAATATTTATGCCCTCGACTGTACAGACTTAACAAGGGCGTATTCGTAAAGTGATACTTAACTATTATTTTATACTTTGTCACCCTCACTCAAATTTTATATTAAATTGTAATCTGGAGTTCTGTATATAATTTAATAAATGTCTAATCCATCTTATGCTTTCGTCACCATATTGCATCTGTCAGCCGCTCTTTACCAATCACCAACTGAATTAAACGTGCTGCGTTGCCACAGACAGACACACAGTTCTCCTATCGTGTGTATAGGGGTTAAGAAATCATGATGTTTTCGTTTGTTCTAGCAAAAGAAGCGCGGCAAGGGCGACGGGCGCAACAAGGAGAACATCCCCGCTGCGCCTGAGCACGAGTCGGACGAGGAGCCCGCCGAGCCGGAGCCCGAGCCCTGCTACGAGGTCAAACACTCCGATGTCATGGGGAGGTAACTGTGTGTGTGAAGACTAAAGGGTCGCTAACGGATGCAATAAAGTGTCGAAAGCATTAAGATGGATAAGACTTTTATTAAATCACGAGTACTATTTATGTATGAAAATATATTCAGTTTTTGTTATTAATCAGTAGCCGTATCCATATTATGGATATTTTTCGACATTATTCTGACGTAGTTCGCATCCGTCAGCCGCCCATCAAGACCAAGTTCCAGAGCGAACCTAATAGGGTATCTGTAAAAAAAAAGTATCATGCTGGTCAATCGCTGTCCCAGAGCCTTAATGAAAGTATTAGCCTCTACATTCCAGTGACCACTGGAGTTTGAGCTCAGAGTACTTGGGGTGCTTGAGTCTTGCAGCACCTTTAGTGGCGGCACCCGCGGCTCGTATCGTGTGGCTAAGGTGCGAGGGAGCAATAGTGCCAGGAAAACGGAACCAGCGGAGCGGTGAGCCAGGAAAACAAACACCAATAGAAGCGCTGCGCTGAGCGAGGCTAGGAAAATGAAGAACCTATTCCTATTGGTGGATTTTTATACTCGCTCACCGCTCCGCTGCCTCGCTCCGCTCGTGGACAGATCTGGCCTCTTACCATGCGAGTGATTAAGACCCAGGCTCCAACACACAAGGTACATTGGCCGCGACCAAAGCCGGATAAATTATATTGATGATAGTATCGTATAAGTTCCATAAGACAATAACATCTGCGTGTAAGCGTTTTGCCTTCTTGTGGCATTAACTTTTCTTTGTATCGTTTACAGGTATCTGGTAGCCCGGCGCGCCATCCGCGCCGGCGAGGTGGTGCTGGAGGCGCCGGCGCTGGCAGTGGGCCCATGCGCAGGCTGCGCGCTCGTCTGCCTCGGCTGCTACCGCGAGCTGCCGGCTACCGCGCTCTACAAGTCAGTATAAATAATTAAATAGCAGGGGAACAATGTCACACCAATTAACCTAAGTAATTAGTCCCAAAGTAATGTCTAGGCTTGTACTACTTATATATAGAAACATATTGTTAAATACATTAGTATTCAAAAAGTAAGGATTTCCATATTTCAATACCTGGATGAAAATGGTCGTCCCGAAAGTGATTTTGAAAAAAGAATTGGTCAAACACGGAGCCATTTTTGACTCGTTACTGGACTATGGTAATCTTATACATATATTAAAATATAACTCGTACTAAAGTTTTTTTATTAGATGCCTGAATATTTAACAACGTGGTGTAGCCATAGTAAAACTTTTGCTCATATGCTTTCGACAGGATTTGAGATAATGATACAAATTCTTCATCCGTGACAAAGCACAGCCTAAGCCACTGGCTTGAAATTTTGAGAGAATATGCCTTGGGTATCCTAGACATGAGCTAAAGCAAAGATTTTTCTAAAATCGACCCCTAATGTAAAGAAATAGGAGGAGTACGCTTACGAAGTCACGGGCGTAATCTGACTTATAAACCCTTGATTATTAACAGATGCGACGGTTGCAAATGGCCGCTGTGCAGCAAGTCGTGCCCCGGGCGGGGACGGTACACGGGGCACTCCGGCGCCGAGTGCGCGGCGCTGGGCACCTGCCCCCCCGACTACAGTGACCTGGAGGAGCTGCGGGAGAGCTACCATGCACTGATGCCGCTCAGGTGGGTGGTGGATGATACGTGGATATTTTCAAAGTAATAGTAGGTTTTGTTCTACCACTATCCATCCTGCTAACTTATGTCTACAGTAGTTTTTAAGGCATCAATTATTAGCATAGAGGTATTCCACCTTCGGCTGGATGGCCACGCGTTTGCGATATTAATTGCAAACGTCCAAGGGAGCCCTTGGACTCGCACTCACCGCCAATGGCTTCATTCTGTAATCTAATGGCACAGGGGCACAGGGGCACAGGTAATGGCGCCCGAGTTAAAAACCATACAAGAACATGATAAAAACAATATGGTTTTACCTAGTAGAATAGAGGCCTGTTCTCTTGTTTATCTTTTTCATTTCATAAAAGACGGTCCTGAAATGTCCTTAGGTTTCTTACGTACCCAATCATTTGTGGTCGGCACAACTCGTCTTTTTCTTTAACACATCGCATCCCTATCATCCTTCATCTGAATATTAACTTCCTAAAATCTCTGGTAGCGGGATTGCCTTCAGCCACGTAATGAAAGATACCTGCGACGGCTGCAAGTAACAGGGGACCATTCACACCAATCAATCTAGTCACAAATAGTCCGTGGTCTTTGCGTTTTCAACCAACAACCGTACATTCCAGATGCCTCCTGCTTAAGAAGTCGGACCCTGCCAAGTGGGAGGCGCTGTGGGCGATGGAGGCGCACAACGAGCTCAGGCGTGCGCGGGAGGACATCTGGCCCAGCAACGAGGTCCACGTTGTCCAGCGCTTGCGCCACTGGAAGATGCCGTTTGAGGAGGAGGAGGTGCATACTGTCTGCGGGATTCTGGAGGTTAGGAGTAATTGTGGTTATAATTAGTTAACTAATTCTTCATAGTTTATGATATTATGTGTGCTAGGAGGTATTTTAGCACTTCAGACTTCAGATAGAAGTATCAGTCAAAATTTGACAATATAAAGGTAATTTGTAGCTAAAGTACGTAAGTAGAGAAAAAATTATTTTTCTCAAACATGCTCGGAAAAAACGGTTTTCCGATTGAAAGACAAGAACGGAAAGAGCCTCATTTTACTCCTAGGAGTAAAAAAACCATATGAAAACACTTTCCGTCCATGTCTATATTTTTCTTAAAAATGCTGTCAATTTGCATACAAAATCAAAAGGACAAACATTCCAAACAGCCAAGGTAACTGCTCGCTTTTTTAGCACAGTGCGTGTGTTTCTTTTTGAATTTGCATTCCAATTTCTATGATTAGTATTTAAAAACAATTGACAATCGGTAACATTCGTTCATTCTGCATAATTAAATTACTTTAAAAATGTATTTGTATTATTTCCTCACATGTTTGAGAAAAGCATTATGTATGCCTCGGCGGAAACGAGGATTTCCTGACTCGTATTTTAGCAGGCCTCGCTATTGCTCGGCCTGCTAACCACCTCGTCAGGAAAACCCTTACTTTCCGCGCCTAGGCAACAATGTAAGTACTATTATTCATGTGAGCAAAGGACAGAATAATTATGATAAAATTCCAAATTTTATTTCTATACCAGTTTGGATTTTGTCAAAATGAGACACCTTAAATAAAATCATATGACTTTTTGATTGATTACGTCACTTTGACATAGTCCAAAGTGGTATAGGAATTAAATTCCTTGACTGTACTTCATGAGCAGAAAAAAAAGTCGATAAGTCGAAAGATGTTAAAACTTGGACTCGACTGGATCTGTTATTAAATAAACAGGTTAAGTGTGAGTGGATTTCGCGCACCAGTACTTGCGTAAAACCGACGCTTTTAAGTTTTACCGTTTTTACGATAAACAAACTAAACCTAAACCTAACCTAAACCTAAGATACAGCTCGTTGAAGTTAGGACGGACGGATAGCGTAGGCATTGGAATAGGCTCCCTTTTGGCACAGAACCCTTAAGAGTCCAGAGAGACTAACTCATTATCGTTGACGATTATTTCCAGGTGAACGCCTTCGAGGTCGGCGGCGGCGGCGCGAACGCCCGCGCCGTCTACGACAAAGCATACCTACTAGCACACGACTGCACGCCCAGCACGACGCACACGGACGCAGAGATGCGGCCCAACAGGCCGCTCACGGTGCGGGCCGCCGTGCCGCACCGGGCCGGGGACCTGCTGTCGCTGTGCTATGCGTACACCTTACAGGTACTGTTGCGCTGGACAAGTTGCTTATAGGTAACGCTAACGTAAACGATTGTCGAAAACTGATCATGTGTTTGACAGCTTACTATTATGTCAATCGTAAATAAGGTATTTTTTGTTCGTAACCTTCCGCTCGAGTCCCTCGTCAGAACTCACGGTTTACACATGCTCCACGTAACACTAACATTCTTTCGTCCCCAGGGCACCCTAAAGCGCCGTGAGCACATAAAGCACAGCAAGTTCTTCGACTGTTGCTGCCGGCGTTGCGCTGACCCCACCGAGCTCGGCACCTACGCGAGCGCCTTCCGCTGCCCCAAGTGCGCCGGCCGGGTGCTGCCCACGGCGCCTCTGGAACCTTCTGCCCCGTGGAGCTGCGTGGACAATGGCTGCGGCTACACCATGCCGGCGACTGCCGTTCAGCTATTGTTGAAGAGGTTGGTAAACCTTTTGAGCTTATCAAGTCAACCGTTAGCAACTGCCGTCAAAGTTCATACGCGTCATAGGCATCTGAGACACATCGTATTTCTTCGATGCTTGGCGTTCAAAAGGTTAAGAAGTAGTAATAAGTACCCTGAGCGAATGTTCTTCACCAACGCACTGGGCCCTGCTGCTATTTGTTCACACCATAGGTGCTGGCTGATAAGGATTACATGCTACAGTAACTAGTAGGATAGGGATGCACTGAGACTCGGAGCTTACTTGTGTAAGTATGTTTACATTGTGTACTTATGCCAGTCAAGTCCTACCGCAGTTAAGATTATTGTACAGGTCCACGGACTTACAATCAAAAATCGGCGTTCGTCCTAACCTCCATTAAACCTTCCAGGTTAACAGACGAATTTGACCAGATCGACGCCAACGACGTCCCCGGCTTCGAGACCTTTCTACATAAGTACCGCAACGTGGTGCACAGTGGGCACTACTTGCGGCTGTCGGCTCTGCACTCCTTGTCTCAGCTGTACGGGAAGGCAGCTGGCCACCTCATCCATGAGATGTCGGAGAACGACCTGCAGAGGAAGGTCGGGGTGTGCCGCGAGCTGATGACTGCGTTTGATGTCATTGAGCCGGGGTTTTCGAGGTTGAGAGGTCAGTTTTTGCTGATCGAAAATAATGATGTGGATTGAATGGGTGAATGAAAGTAAAATTCCTTTTCTGCAGTAACGTAATAAGCGAGAGTGGCTTGAATTAAGTTTATACCTAAAAAATCGGAAGTAAGTTGACCAACTCTCATTTATTCAATTACATGAAATAAAATTAAATAAAGTACCTAACTAAATAAAAGCTATCAAAACATTGACAATACGATAACATGTCATGTCAAAAGCAATATGATATTACCGAGTAGCATAAAGCCCCTAAGTTGGAACTAATGAAGTCACTTATAAGATTGTACGATCAGCAAAATCGAAACTTCCCGGACCCATCATAGAACTATGTCTTAGTGATAATTTGTTTAACAATTCCTACGATTTGATTAATAACGTCACCGTGACAAGTTCCCTGATGGACTAAGGTCTCATTTTTCCGATTGCACATAACTACGGGTCCTTAATGATGGATGGAGATTGTACACATAACAAAAGATTCTTATGTCAGGGGTGACGCTGTACGAGCTGCATGCGCCGCTGATGATCCTGACCACGCGCAAGTTCGAGGCCAAGGCCATCTCCAAGGACGAGCTGCGCACGCGTCTCAAGGAGGTAACGCACCCGTCAAACATCACCACCTTTATTGGAACCGCAAACCATGGGTAGATAACGAGGAAAGGATGCATGGCCCGCTAAGGGGGGCATCGCCTTTAGACCTAGCTTGAATAAATTATAAGTCTGGATCCGAAATTAAAACTTCCAGGCCGGCAATTCTCGTGTCTGAAACATGAATTACCTTCTATTGACATATCACAAGTTTAAATTTAGTATGACTGCCAGAAGGATTTGGGGCCAATGTTTTTTTCATAGAATAACCAGGGTTTAAAAAAATACATTTTCACTTCTCATGCTCGTAAAGTCCTTCTTTATGCTGGGTATAGGCTGCATAAAATCGCATTTTATGCACTAGTGCATAAAGTAATTTCTTCTTTTAAGACTAAGGCAATCAGGCCTTACAGCCTTCACACAATACACCTTTTTATGAGATTTTGGTTACATCTTAATTTAATTACGACATTTGTATAACTATCTAAATACAAATTTACGAATAATACCTACGGCGTGCATTAACGGTAAAAAAATACAACGCAAATATTTATAATAACTTGGCATTAAGCATCAGACCATAGTCAAACCTGTCAAACGTCACATAGTCGATAATTAAAAAAAAAGTTTAAAAGGTAATCAGGCCTTACAGCAGTTACAGCCATGCGCAAACATAACATTTTAATTACTTACATTAAATATAAAAATTTAATAAATTATCCTGTAAGTATGTGCTTCTTGTTTTATTTCCTTGCAATCGAAATGAAAAGCAGAGTGTAAAATTCGAGCATAAAACCCATTTTACCCTCGACGTGACTATCCACACTCGCCGTTCTGGCTCGTGTGGCTATATGCACATCTTGGGTAAAATGGCTCGTTTTATGCACTTGTTGTACAATCTACTATTTATTTTTGACAGAAAGAATTTTGCAAACGACATCAAACGTTTTTTTTCGAAATATAATCTAAAAAAAAGACGGTAAAATGCAAAATGAATGAAATTCGTTATGTAGATGCTCGGCTATTATTTTACTTATTATCCCAAAAATGAGAAAGATGCCAGTTTTGCCATTTTCTCTTCCTCCTCAAAAACTTTACAAATTGAAGCACTTACTTTCCAGATTGTGGGCTACCTGGCAGAATCAGCTCTGATCCTAGGCTTCGAACCCTCGCAGTCTTCGGAAGGTCTGATGGCATCTGCGGCCAAGGATGCCCTGAAGAAAATCAAGACATGGGAACAGATCATCGGCAAGATATCATGAGGAGACACAAATACGGCGATAAAAATTTGATTTCGATCATTTAATTTTGGAATTCTCGAGGAATTTGATGATGGTTTTTGGATGTTGGTAACTTAGTTCGATGATTGACATGTGACATTATAATTTGTCAAAAAAAAATCGACATGCTTGTAAAGGTCGCTAGTGACGCTTCGTGAAAAGTATTTTGTTATGTATAGATTTGTGTTAATTAGAATTTTGTTTTGTCAGTATTTATACTTTTAAAATTTGGGATTTATTTGTGTAACGTTACTTCTTACTGTAAATGAAATGTTAACCGTTTGTTCTCATTGTTTGGGTATTATACAGAATGTAGTCAGAAGGATTGTCCTTAAGATCTTTTACCACTATATAAAAAGAATACACGAAATTTATCTTATCTTTATTATTTAATTAGTAGTCGCGTTAAAACTTTCGGTATGGGGATAGGTACAGTCAACTACAAAGAGAGGTATCCACTTTTGGAACTTATTACAATGGACAGGTGAAAAGTGAATACATCTTTTTATAATAGTCTACCGTAATATTAATTATTTCTAGTCGTCGTACCACCGAAATATTGAAAAAACGTTCGACCGCAGTCTGCATATACTTATATAGCATTTTCTTAAAGAAAGATGCATTTGTTTACTTTGTGCCTTCATAAACATATTTGAATAAAATGTCCATGTCTTTAACTACATTTTGAATCAATTCTCACGTATTTATTTTTACTAGTATTTACTCTTTTACAGTTTTTTTACCATGGTAGGTTATCTATTTGTTCCGTATTAAGTTTTAGTTATTAGTTACATACTTTAAACTTAAATGTGATCTTAGTAACCTTTAACAATGATCTTATTTTAGTCTAAAAATACATTTATTTATTGCTAACTTAAAAAAAACTCTATTTAATACATTGGAAAATCAAAATATTTTTTTAATCTTTATAATACGTTATATAAGTATTTATTCATTCCTTCCACTAAAAAAAAGACATTTAAACGATTGAATTGTATACAATGATAATTTATGTTTTAGATACTAATTTATTGTAATATTAAATTTGATAACAAAGTTTCATGATGCGTTTTATTAACGACTGTAGCTGTAGATTTTAGTACCGTATCGTACCTACACCTAGCTATGGATATACTAAATTCAAACCACTCTCACTTTAATAAACACATTATTGCGATAAGGTACTTAAATGCACATTTGTACCTGAGTTCGAGTATACTTAACTAAAAAAGTTAAATACTTATTTTATCACTTTAGCCCTGGATAAAAAGTAGCTTTTAAAGGGTCAGGTTAGGTTAAGAAAACAATCCGCGGACGTCGAAATTTGAAATTTGGAAGGTAAATTGGATTTAACCCCCCTTGCATGATGTAGGGTAGGTACAAAGATAGAGCTATTCGTGCGTTTGCCTGTAGGAGAATCTACATATACTAAGATACAAAGTGAATTGACTACTGTGGAATTTTACTATTCCAGCTTAGTACAGTCGAAGTCATAAATATGTTTACACTTTAGTTCCTTTGTTCCTTAGCATTTTAATCGCTGTCACAATTTAGTAGGTACGTGGTAGTTTACATTTGACCTTAAAAAGACAAGGTAGTAAAGTGGAAACAATATTTATTACTGCGACACATGACGTGATACGAAAAGTCACGTGATCAACCAGTGACGCGATTGGGTAAAAACGAAACGAATAGCAACGCTAGTTAGCGTAGTTCATCTTGGCAGGGCCCTCAGCAATAATATATTAACCAACCAGAGATATTAAAAAAAAAAACAAGTTTCATACTGGTTTGATTACAAATGTTTAAGAAGATGAAAAAATAACGAGAACGTGTTTTGTTATATCGGCTAAAACTAATATAAAAAAAAATAGCAAAGAAAGTGTATCTTCGATGATATTTCAAGGGTATTTTTTATGCAGTACAGTCAACGTCAAAAGTAAGTAGGTACAGTCAAAATTCTAGCATGACGCCCCAGATATAACAAAGTGTCTTTTTAACTGAATACGTAAACTGGGAGTACTTTGATTTACGGGGTAACATTGCCCACCCCAAAAACTATCTTTAATATTTAATTATTCTATTAAATGTTTCATCAGGACTAAGCTACTCATTCAGTTATAAAATTACTTCAACAATTTAAGAAGATAACAACTAAAACAGGTTTCCTTTTAAGGTCGGCCAATGTTACCCCGTAAATCAAAGTTTACCGGTATTTAATTAGTCAACGACTATGCTACGAGAGAATAAGGGTGTATATATATCTAAAGCCTTGTTAACGTATATATATTTATGAAGCTGACCGTATTATTGACTATTGCTATTTGAGAGGATCAGTTTAATTTGGAACATTCAGTCATGACTCATGACTTAAACAGTTTGAATTGCATGTCACTTACGTATGACACAATACGTATGCTAAACTACATTAATCATCTCATCATCATGACTTAATTTATTGTATACACTATTTTTAGACCTTATTTCATCAGTTTCTTTTGCTATTGACTGTACCTATTTAGTTCTTATTCACGAGACACTATAAGTAATCAATAAAATCAAAGAGGCTCTTTTACAATTTATTTTAGCCGGGTTTCCTATACATTGTAATCAAATCACTTTACATCACGATGAGTTAAATAATATAGTATAAGGTCGAGTCAGATATTTTTGAGCCCATTGTTGGATAATATTTTTTTGCTGGTGACTGTACAAGTCCAATGAAAATATGATACTACAAAGCTGTCAAATGGAGGAGTCAAATTCTCTCTCGTTCCCTGTTCTCTGAAAGCATGTCAAAGCTATTTTTACCGGCGCAAACGCAGTCAGCCCGGCGCTTCGAGCCGTGTGGTAAAACGGGATCGAAACTGAACATAATTCTGAATTATTGTTAAGTGAAAGTGAAATAAATATTAACTGGAAATAAGGTATGTACGGATATCTAACTGATTGACTTTAAACATTTTAGATTTTTTTAACGTGTCAGCACAATCTTGGTACTTAGTAATTTCGATATAAATGATAAAGTACTGCGTAGTGTTAAATGAAGTAAGTGTTTTAAATTGAAATTAAGCAATGTGATTCAAGAAAGACCGTGGTGCCTTTGCTCAAAAGTGGTGGTGGTGGTGGTGGTGGTTGGTGGTGCAGTAAAACCGTTGTAAATATCGTGTTTCAGTTGCGATGTATAAGCGGTGAGTTAAGGTTAACAATAGCGTCAAAAAAGTAATTTTAATACACTCAGGAGCAAAAATAACGGGTCAGAGTGCGTTTGTCATACTAAAGAGGCTATTTCGAAGCCTTGGTTCCTCGCCAGGGAATCCTTTTAGTGAAATCTGATGATGAATATCTCGAGCATCGATACAGGACTTCCAGAGTGCCTAGGATACCCAACTGAATGAATCCGCGGTTAACACCGGAATTGTGCATGTTCAGAAAACCATCTAAAATGGCAATAAAATGTAAGGAAATCCAACTGCTGACCTAAACTCTCCCGCTGTGGTGTTAACTGATTGTGCGATCAGTTAGGTATCCTAAGAACTTTTGACCTCCTCTATTGAACCTCGTAGTATCCAGCATTAAAACTCATTCAAAACAACCCCTGGCTAGGAACCAAGGCCTCGAAATAGTCTCGTTTGTATGAAAAACGCACTCTGACCCGGTATTTTTGCTCCTGAGTGTAGTTCAAATGTGATATATTAAATATCGAATGCTTTTAATCTCCAAGCGTATATACAGTACTTAAACTGGTCTGGCTTAATTGCACATCGCGGTACGGCGCCTAACCAGATGGAAACAGCAATGTCTAAAGACAAGTTTTCAGTAGGTCGGGTTTCTTTTTTACAGGCGTGTACTGAAGAGTGTCGCGTATGATGCTTGGTTTTATTTTTAAACAGTTTTAAACATAAATTATTAATTAACATACATAATATACATACCGTCACGCCTTCATCCCAGTTGTTAATTAATTAACTTTTGTCTTTTTCAGGCCCGAGGGGCTGTACTCTGGGGGGCACTCGCAATTGCGATTGTTTTCATTTCGAAAATCGAAGTCTTGTCTGCATACAAAACGAAAACAATGGTCCCGCTTTGAAGTCGATTGCGATTGCGAGTGCGTTAGACAATAGCCCCTCTGATAAATCTCACACGTTATACTTATAAAACTTACTAAAAACACATTATTATGTAGGGACGCATTCTTTAAGCGTAATTGTTTATTCTTTATTTTTTGGACTTCTATCAGGGGGGTTATTATGAGATAGCTATGCAGTTCAATTTACACTAAGAGAAAAGGACAGACCTATATAACTCCTATAGCTCTGTTCTTTACGCTCACCGTAAAATAAACTGCATAGCTATCTCATAATAACCCCCCAGAAGACAATTAAATCCTTCCTTATTCAAATTTGAAAAGAAAGACTTTATCGTCATATTAACTCACTCTCACGAAGTTTGTAAATAATGGCCATAATGAGGAATTATTTACCGACTCCTACTTCATCTTTTCAGACAATGAAGTCCCTCGGTTCTTGCTTCGTGTGCCTCTCCCCATCATCCCAGAAGTGCTCCGGCTGCCAAGCCGTCCATTATTGCTCCCGCGAGCACCAGAAGCAGCACTGGAAGCAACACAAGCACCAGTGTACGCCGGTGAAGCTGAAGGAAGACGAGAAGGTCGGGAGGTACCTGGAGGCGTCCAGGGACATCAAAGTTGGGGATATCGTAATAAAGGAGGCGCCGCTGATCACTGGCCCATCGCAGGTACTGTCATATACTTGCATTCTGGTTTATAATTATCAAATTGCCACTTGTTCACGCTTCGAAGCTTCTAAATACTCTCCAAAACACCAATAGACACACCAGATTGCGACGTTTTGCTTGTAAGTGGTTTTTAGAGAAAAAAAAATCGGTGTTCTGTAAGGTGATGAATGTGCGTATGTCGTCAAAGTGTTTTTATAAGTTTTTGAATACACGCATGTATTCAAAAACTGTCATTCTGCTGGAAAGAGTGACCTCATATTTGATATTTTTTAATATTATGCATGTCACGGTGCCTTATTGTATTCTTTTAAGTTGTTATTTTTTGGAATGAATAAATACTTAGTAGTTCGAACCCTAAAGAAAAACCACGATTAATAAAATAAAAATGAGTCGGGTGGTATGTAACCCTCGTTACTTCACTTGACTGGTTTTTAGTTAGACGTGTTATAATGGCTGAAACGAGTGGCTTTCATATGTGGTGGTGTTCCAGGTGACCCCGCCCGTATGCCTGGGCTGCTACAAGCTGCTGGAGGCTGGCAAGACGGTGGACTGCGAGCTCTGCGGCTGGCCCTTCTGCTCGCAGGACTGCGCCATGAAGGATGAGCACACGCCCGAGTGCCACTACACCGAGAAGAGGGGGGAAAAGGTAAACATGACTGGATTCTGCGTTAACAAGTTTATTTTAAGGCAAAATACTTGACAGCGCCTCCAGCGTCAGACAGCGCTATCAAATCTGTCAGTGCGCTACATCGCGCTAGCGAAGTTTACCAAGTTTTTGGTAACCTATCGACGTTTCGAAGAACTTTTGTCCGCTGTTTTGTTTGTCCAAATTTTCATTTCGAAATTCATTATTTCCCACAGTATCAGCCTAGAACTTAAGATGCCACACACGAATGAAAAGGGATGGCTCTATGTGCTTCAGCGCAAAGAGCGTGAGATAGAGAGCATGCGAAAAAGGTGTCATGTTTGAATAATACTATTATTATTATTATACTATTGAGGATTATGTTTTTAATCGTGTCTTCACGTTTAATAGTGTCAAGAAGATATTATCAAGTTTAAAATATCCCAAGAACGGACACATAGGCGTTATGGTAATTGAGATCTCGAGGCATACTAGCGACTTTGTCACATGTGGTCTCTTAATTCAGAAGTAGGCCTACTTGAGTAAGACCGTCCCCTCATATTAAGTTTAATTTTAAACTAACCACATTTGTCCAAAGGTATCCATAACAACGTTTGGCGAAATCCACCCCAACTACCAGTGCATCACGGCTCTCCGGTGCCTCTACCAGCGGGATCATAACAGGAGCCTGTGGGAGAAGCTGCAAGCCCTGGAGTCCCACTGCGAGGTCCGCCGGGGCACGGAAAAGTGGCAGTACGACCGGAAGATGATCGCCGAGTTCATCTGGAAGTTCTTCAAGCTGGAGGAAGTGTTCAGTGAGGAGGAGGTTATGAAGTGCTGTGGGATTCTACAGGTGGGTTTATAAGTAGGTACTACTGAATATTATACAGGATAAGTAATCCAAATAGGTCAATATGGGGAATTCGGAAGATTTAGCGTAATATTGTAATGAAGCAACGCCTAAATATCGAAAAAAAACTGCATTTGTAGATAAAAATCCATACGTTCTTACTAACTGGGATTTGACCCCAGTAAATTGTTGTGTTTTTTTGTGTCGCATTCTTGTTTTTGTTTATTTTGGTCTAAGAACTGTAATGTTAATCGCTCCTTACTAATCCACTTACAGTAACAACACTGAAACGGTGAATGTCTCTCGCCCCCCTTTACCCCACTGAAACCCAGTTGTTTGACATATACATACATTAAATCACGCCTGTTTCCCAGAGGGGTAGGCAGAAAAAGTAGTCTTTCCACCGGCTATGATCCTGACAAATCTCTTTCGCTTCTTCCACATTCATAAATCGAGTTGTCCACGCACGTCGGTTTCTCTCTTGGGCAGCCCCTTCCGACCCTTTCACTCGCATTCGTCTATATATCTCTTTCGTCAACCTTCTTTCATCCATCATTTCCAAATGACCAAACCATCAAATCATGCATCATCTTCTTTTAGTCCACATTTCACTCTGATCTTTTGAAAGAGCGTCTAGAATAACCGAGATGGGGGGGACCCCATCTCGATTAAGGGGGGCCGAAATTCTAAAGCTGCCACTGATGCTTGTGCTGGTAATTTCTAGATCAACGCCCACGAGGTGCCGCTGCGGGAGCCGGACTACGTGGCCGTGTTCGACCGCATCTCGATGGTGGAGCACAGCTGCCGGGCCAACTGCAACAAGAGCTTCACGTCCGATGGGCAGCTGGTGAGTTTGGAGCTCAAGATGGGTGTTTTTTCCCACCAGCCTAAAGTGATCAGCCCTTTGTTAATGAAAAAGAATGTTGACTCATAGCTATATTT
This sequence comes from Acleris sparsana, assembly GCA_923062465.1. NCBI lineage: Eukaryota > Metazoa > Arthropoda > Insecta > Lepidoptera > Tortricidae > Acleris > Acleris sparsana. The sequence continues at coordinate 16,043,192 of OV281301.1, read as the reverse complement.
CTTGACAATACTTAGCTCATAAGAAGGGGTCGCCTTTCCGCCTTCCTAATGGTCAAAGCAAATTTAATATTTTTAGGTCATAGTTGAGCGACAAGCAAGAAAATACAAGACTGGCTAGACTGTCTGGTTAAAAATATTTCAAGTTTCGAGACAAAGTGAACAAGAGCTATGTACGTCTTCTTACATGAACTCAAAACATTGAACATTTTTTTTGTCCTAGGCTTTTAATGTCAGACATGTTTGTAGCAATATTGATAACTAGTTAAAGATTAGTACCACCAAGATAGTATTTCAATTTGACTGTTAAGCTTAATATTTTTTTTTTTTTTTTTTTTTTTTCAGGGGACAGTGTTACACCAATTGATCTGGTCCCAAACTAAGCTCTAGGCTTGTACTATGGGTACTAGACAACGATATAAATACTTATATAGAGAAATGTATACTTAAATACATAGAAAACATCCATGACTCAGGAACAAATATTCGCCCTCATCACACAAATATCTGCCCTTACCGGGATTTGAACCCAGGACCGCTAGCTTCGTAGGCAGGGTCACTACCAACTAGGCCAGCGCGTCGTCGAATATATTGTAAATGAAATAAATAAATATATTGAATTTGCCACATTCTTTTGGTGTCACCGGTCACCACTCGCTGGTAAGACTCTATAGATAATTTTGGTTGTCTGTTCTCTAACATTCTGCACACTGTTGTTCAGATCCTAAGCGCTGGCGTGAACATCCCACTGGGCAGTCACGTGACGGTGTGCTACACTGACCCCATGTGGGGCACGGAGGCGCGGCGCCACCACCTCGCCGAGTCCAAGTTTTTCGAGTGCGCCTGCAGTCGCTGCGCAGATCCCACCGAGCAGGGCACCATGTATAGTTCTGTTAAGTGCAGGAAAAAGTTAGTATACCAACCAACTCTGTTTGGCAAGTTTTTTGTCTTTTTTTGTGTTTACTGATTTCTCCCTTAATTGTTGACCTCGAGGTGGTGCCATTTGCACAAAGTCAGAATCTAATATTATAAATGTGAAAATAACTTTATCCGTCTGTTTGTTATGCTTTCACGGCTAAACCGCTGAATCAATTTTGATTAAATTTGGTACGAGGTTGGCTTTAACAACCAGGAAGGATATAAGACACTTTTAATCCCGGAAAATAGGACCGTTCCCAAGGGAAGAGCGATGAACGACTTCTATGTCGACAGAGTCGAAGACAACAGCTAGAACGCTATAATTTTATCATCAATCACTGGTCATTTCTTAACTTTCCAGGGACTGCAAAGGTTACCTCCTGCCAGAAACCTTCATCATCCCTATCCTCCATAAGACCAAGAACCCCAACCCTGAGACGCGTAACCTGGACAACAAGTTTTGGGTGTGCGGCGTGTGCCAGGATTCCGTCTCCGATGCCATCATCCAGCAGCTGCTGCAGGACATCGGCCGCGAGCTCAGCATCTTGCCCAAGGGAGATCCTGATGAGTGTGAACGGTCAGGTGCTATAGCAAATTATCTTTTTTATGGTACTAAAAATGCAAACTAACTCTAGATAATCTTGTCTGTAATGCCAAGGTTTTCACAATTGCATATGCTACAAGTCGTATTTAGGCAATCATAATATGATAAGTGCTTTGTTGTCGTCGATGGATAAAACATCCGTCACTCCCACACTTACCTACTGGTCAGCAAGCACCTAGATAAACACGACCATAATCGGCTCGCAGGTTTATAACTCACTGCAGCAGATACCTGCACCCTCGGCACTACTACCTGACGGACGTATCCCTGGCTCTGGCGGAGCTGATAGGCCAGGAGGGGGAGCTCGGCCTGGCTTCCGTCTCAGACGACCGGCTGCTGCTGAAGACCCAGCTGTGCCGTGGTTTGGCGGACCTACTTGAGACTCTGGCTCCAGGTTAGCAATCATCCTACTAATATTATAAATGCAGCAGTTTGTTACTAATGCATGCTGCAACGGCTGGACCGATTTGACGGATGAATGACGGATACTTTACCCGAAAAAAAAAAATCCCGAAGGAATAACGATCATGGAAATCTATGCGGACGAAGTCGCAGGCTGAAGTTAGTTATGCATAAAACGTCCCCTATTAAATAAAAAGTCTTCTCGAGGATCACCACAGTGATTGATCTTGTACAGTCCACTTCTGCTTGAGATCCTAGCGGCATAACGTCATGATAAGAATGTGCTGGAACTGTTGGCTTGTCTGGTAGGGAAGGAGAGTGAGCTTGATCTAACTGTTTTATCAAACGCTAAGATCATGGATCTAGGTTAGCATCATAACCCTATAAGGGTGTAGCTGCTGCAGTCTCAGCTGGTGATGACTAGGAGATTTCATCTTAGACTTCATCAATCAGGCAATCTTGTTCAGCAAGTGGCCTGCACATGGGACCTCCCTTACGGTGGGTGCTTTTGTCAATATTATGTAAACTCTCGAAAAATCTTATTCCTACAAATGTTGCATTTCCATTCGTTACACACTCCGTCTGTTAATTGTGACCCTTTTGTTTCCAGCGGAGACCCGACTCCGCGGCGTGATGCTGTTCGAGCTGCACGCCGCCGTGGCTGAGACGGGCCGGAGGAAGTCCCTCACTGACGGGCCCGGGGTCATGCTGGGATACATCACGGTACGTACTATGATCCCATCGGCACCCTGACCCACCTTAGAACTGACGTTATGATTCAAGTCGTAAGAAGTGCCAAACGAATTGTTTTATAATGTCACAGTGACAACGTTTTATGGTAGGGCACAACACGTTAAAATTACGTATGACTTTTTTTCGATTTTTTTTTTTTTTCGAAAGCTATGTTACGCTGGAGCTATTTTATGTTTAGGTTAGCTTTCATTTATAAGCGAACTCAAAAAGTTAAGTCTTCTATCAACAAAATTGTGTTCAGTATTGTAAAATTCGGAATTTTGATCAATACGGAATTATGACTCTTCGGAAGTAAATATGTAGTGTACCCGTGCCTTGCCACCACAGAACCCTGTGTTGTGACAGCGTCAAAATCATTGGCTTAACTCAGAAGCATTGATGTGTTACCTACTTCTTACTCCCAAATCTTGCGAGCGACGGCAGGCGCTGGTTAACTGTGCGTGAAATTATATGAGTTCTTAATTCAACGAAATCTTTTTTCACAAATACTTATAAGAATTGTTATTTGTATCATTGATCCTCACATCGTTTGAGAAAACCATTAAATACTAGCGACCGATCCGTAGTCACACCAATTGGCCACACTGGTGTGACTATGGTTCATTTTATTTATCCGTAGTCACACGAACACATAAAATTAGGAGGAAGGTTTAGGTTAGGTTCGTTTTTATATCAGGCCCGGAGGGCCAGAACAACCCAGAAAAAGGAGCTCCGCGTCAGCGCAGCTCCGTTGACTCTGTTGAGTTTGATTTTGAAAGAGAAACAGACGCAAATTCGGTCTTGGTGTGACTACGGGTAAATAAACTGAACCATAGTCACACCAATGTGGCAAATTGGTGTGACTACGGATCGGTTGTGTAAATATATATGCCTCGGCGGAACCGTAAGTATTAGCATTACCTCGTTAGTCAATCCTCTACTTTACGGGCCTAGGCAATAATTTACAATTACCACGTAAAAAAAATGTTACAAAGTGATTCAGCAGGAGGACTTATTTGGTATTAGGGTAGCTCTAAACTTACTGCTTTCGCATCGTCATCTATAAGCTATGGTGTTCTCAGGAGGCCCGAAAGATCCTGCTACAGTCGGTGGCAATGCTGAAGCACGAGCCCCCGGAGCTGCCTGAGGGCCGGGTGGCGCAGCAGGCGCGCTCCAATATCATCCACATGGACGAGCTGATCAAGAACCTCGCCATCGCGCTGCCGGCGCCACTCTGATCTGGCATGACTATGCACTATGTGCTTAGACAAGTTGCATTTAGAGCCCGTTCAGACTAGCGGGAACCGGTGTAAATAAGGTTATGTCTGAATGCTTAAAAGTTGTTTAGTTAATACACTCAGGAGCAAAAATAACGGGTCAGAGTGCGTTTTTCATACCAAAGAGGCTATTTCGAAGCCTTAGTTCCTCGCCAGGGAATGCTTTTAGTGTAATCTGATGATGAATACCCCGAGCATCGAAACAGGACTTCCAGAGTGCCGAGGATACCCAACTGAATGAATCTGCGGTTAACGCCGGAATAGTGCATGTTCAGAAAAACATCTAAAATGGCAATAAAATGTTAACTGATTGTGCGATCAGTTAGGTATCTTAAGAACTTTTGACCTCCTCTATTGAACCTTCCAGTATCCACCATTAAACCTCACTCAAAACAACCCCTGGCGAGGAACCAAGGCTTCGAAATAGTCTCGTTTGTATGAAAAACGCACTCTGATCCGGTTTTTTTGCAGCTGAGTGTATAATACAGGGAAAGTAAGACTGAATACCTACGATAGTTTGGCGGAAAATTATGTACGAACAGTAACAATCTTAAATGTACATCGGTGCACCTTATTACTTATTACAACAGCCATAAGGTCTACCGATGGACAGTTAACAGTGTGGGCGATGGTACCTACATCAATGAAATTTTGTTTTGGCACTTTGGGGGGGTATCGGAACATGTATTTTTTGCGTTGAATCGAATGAGACCACACAAAACTTGGCGAGGTATGAACGGTTTTTGTTGGGTTTTTCTTGGAAGTTATATAAACAAAGTTTTATTGATGTACTGTACCCCAGCGAAAATGTTAAGCAATTTAGTGCCCTGTCGTAATTAACTTCAAACTGAACATCAAATGACAAGTATGACAATAACAATAGCAGTCACAATGACAAGGTTCTAAGTATTCTCACCCTTTTTATTGGGTGACTGTACAAAATATGCTATTTTTACTGTATTAAATAAGGACCGCTCGATTATCGCCTTAGTCTGAACGGGCTCTTAGCAATGTAAAAAACTGCACAAATCAAAGTACATAAAGAAATGGCGCTATCTACTGAAGTAATGAAACATTGTATTTTGTCAGCTTATATTCGTGGATTGAGTACCTTCTAAAGTTGATTGAGAATGAGAGATAAAATCTCATATAAATACGATAACATCTCAAAAGCAACATGATTTTACCGATTAGAATAGAGCCCCTGTCAAATTGTTGTCTGATATTTATTACTTATTATTCACTTTATCTGTATCGTGCGTTTGTCAGAGCTATTAAGTTTTTGGTGTCGTAAGCGATGTTGATCACACATTTACAAATCTATTATTGTATTCTTTTATTGATGTCGTTGTATGTAATCCTAAATAAATAAAATCGTTTCGATATGGTAGACGTCTTCTCACTAAATAACAAAGCTATGCTGCAAAAAAAACGGCTGTAGATCAAAGAAACTATTTAGTTGAACGCTACAGAGAAGAAGAAGCAGTGTTTGAAGACAACGAGTTACACCTTTGAAAAAAATATTAAAACCTTTTTGATAAAGAGTGTCAACATATATCAAGATGAATATTACACAGTTGATTGATTTAAACCTGTTTAATAAAGTTAAGTTAGAAGTATACTTCTTTCATTTTCGTTTATTTATTACGAGTTATTGTTTCACCTATCACATAACCGATCGTTTTTGGACCTTGGCCATCAGTTGACGGATCTAATTCAGCTGATATGATTTTGGAGACAATTGTCTCACGATGAGATGTGGCCGAAGAACTTATACAGTTTGTTTGTTGTTTGAGTTTGTAGTTCGTTTTATCTACGAAAGCGAGTGAGCCATACTTGTAAATGTAACACGTATAGACACGCACACTACAACGAGGCTTAGCCACTACCAGCTACGTACTCAAAGACAATGTGCACATACATTGACACACACACAAGGATGGCCCAACCCCTTTCATGAGATAAAAGAACTGTACAGTCACAGTCATTCCCAAGGCATCAAAATATCTACAGGCCCCTATGCCTCTACAACTGCAATAAGGTCAATGTTCACAATTGGCTGCTTCATGTGGATGGTATACCAAACATTCTTATGCAGGTACCACATTTTAGGCATTTGCAATGACAAAACTTAAACATCTAGACTGCCATCTCAAGACTGCAAATCCGATGCCGATGGAGACTAAGAAAGAATGCCTCTATAGTAGTTTCACCGGGTTATCTTACTGTACCAGAAAACAACAAGCACTGCTGCACTTTAGACAATGTCAAAATTTAGTCAATCGTACATTGTTTTAACGGAAGCGATGGAACTAATCGCTTCTCATATCATCCATCCGGCCCGGGTGGTAACTGCGATCACAAGCATTATAACTAGTCATCGCTTGACGCTGCAGTGTTGTGTTTACTGTAATATAATTATAGAGAATGATGGAAAAATACTGGAGTTACTTGATGCTGCTAGTTCTAACACGGGCCAGAGAAGGTATGTATGACTTTTATCTGTTCTTTAAGTGCTTCTCCATCACTGAAGGCAGTCGCCTACTCTTGAATTTTTCTTTATCCGTAGCCAGTGTAAAAAGTTGTTCCACGGTTTGAATACTAGTTCAATCTCTGAGGTTTCTCAGTCAGGACATCTTCCAATCCAGGTTTTTTCTTCCCTTGGATTTTCCCCATCATGATGGTACGCAGCAATTGGTATCGTTATGGAGTAGCACATGACCCGAGTATGCCACCTTTCGATGATTCATAGTTCGGACAATCCTTTTTTTTCGCCATTCATTGACGCCTTTATATCTTTAGTTGTTTTATAAATTGTTATTTATTTTGAAATCGTTAATCACAGTTTTAATTCATTCACACTATGAGGTTTGACAATTTCCTTAAAGTTTCAAAGGTTTTACATTTTCATTTTATTATTATTGAATCACGATGCTGGTAACAAATCAAAATTCGAGACACGCCTCTTCAAAAGAACAAAAAATCATAGTTAGTATCTAGAAGGGGAAAGAGCCCACAGGCCACCTGAGGGTAAGTAGGTTCTATGACCCACGGGCATTTGCATTCTTAAAGCTACAATCTTAAGATTTCAATTCAAGACCGCAAATGCTTTGCCAACTCTAGGACAAAGATGGAATGCCTCTATGCACTAGCATAGATGAATGCCATCTTAGTCCTCAGGGTTGGTATGGGGATAATACATCCGGTGAAATTACTAAATTTTACTGTACACTGCTGTTTGATTGTAGGATGATAAAATGATATTAAGATGTTCAATATTTATGGTCTTTGTTGTACAGTTGAGTTCAAAAATATGTGTACACTTTAGTACCTTATCACTTTAATCGCTGTGACAATTTGTATAATTATGGCAGTTTAAACATGTCATTAAATAGACAAGGTACTAAAATATACATAATTATGTACTCGACGGCCATGTCGAAACTATGGGTTCCTTCTTGACTAGAAACCTTGAAAAACTGCTCGCTAGCAATTGGTTAATAGAAAATAATAATTAAAGGAACAATATTATTTCAGGTGAAGCCATTAAATGCTGGACGTGCAATGAGATATACGACGAGGCGTGTGGCGACCCCTTTGAGCCGAAAGAGAACGGTGGAGTGACGTACGTTCTAAAACAGTGCCCCAGTGGAGCATCGGGTCCATGGTTCGCTAGAGACGAAACGCCAGTGTGCACCAAAATTGTTACTCAAAGTAAGAAAGTTAAAATTTTACAAGTCTGAACTGGCAACACTGCTCAAATGGCTGGTCGTCATTGGTCGAGGTTATGTCAAATGGAATTTTTTAACCTATAAATTGTAATTTGTACTTTTATAAAACAGGCCCCAATAATAAAGTTTCCAACATGGCCTCAAAAAGGGGGTTCCACCACTTTCTATTTTTGGCATACAATTATTTGTTCTACAATCGGGTTCCTTATATCAACAAACGTAGTGGTATCATTATGTAGAATTTTAATTTCAACGAATGTCTTTTCTCGCTGCATGTGTTAATTTTTTTTGTAGTCACAAGGTTTTAACAGCTTTCAACTGTTCCCATAGTGTATTGACTGTCCTAAACCATTTCAGTCATAAATTTATATGCCAGATTTTTTTAAATCGTCATTATGTCGGTAATAAACAGGAATAAAATTAGTCACAAATATCAATTTCGTTAAAGTTATTTTTCGGCCAGCGAGGGCCACAAACGACAGGAAACCAGCTTTATTGAACTGCATTATAGTAATTTATAATTAAGAGAAACGATTATTGGTCAAGTGAAAATAGATCAGTAAACATTATGTCTGGTACTTATTATGACAAATTCACATTCAAATTCAAATTATTTATTGGTAATGGTTTTGCGGGGGGTAGGACCTTGTGCGGGGTCCGTCCGGATCGCTACCACCATCTTATCCATTAACCTACCGCCAAACAGCAGTGTTCGCATTGTTGTGTTCCGGTTTGGGGATAAGACAGCCGGTGTAATGACTAGCATAGAGGCATTCCATCTTTGTCCTCAGGGTTGGCAGCGCATTTGCAGTCTTAGGCTTGCAGTCTTGTGAATGCGAATGTCTATGGGTCACAGTTTCCACTTACCATCAGGTGGCCTGTGTGCTCGTCAGCCTTCCCTATGCCATAAAAAAAAAAAGTAATATTTATTTATTTTTTATATAAACATTACATGGCAGTTTACAGTTATTACTGTATTACAGTTATATTGATTGCTAATAAAATACATTAAATTGTTTGCTTAAAGATTTCATTATGGTCATAGAACGCCTGCTCGACAAGCCATTTTTTAAGCCTAAGTTTAAATAGTGGTGTGCTTTGCGTAGCGGTAATGTCATCCGGCAGGTGGTTGTACACCTTAGGACCCATGATGTGCTGCTTATGGGATTTAGCTAGTTTGTGTGGAACGAATTAAAGAATATTGGCAAATATTAGAAAACCCTCAAAGAGAAGCAACACGTCTCGATTACTAGAAGCGTAAGAGCGTTTCAGATATGAATCCACGAAATAACATAGTATACTTTTATTTTACGGCGGTCTAAAGGTACCTAATGATATGCAACTGTAAGAATATTGATTTCTTTTAATTTTGCCGTAAGCGTAACACGAGACCCCATAAATAGCATGTACAGCCCGCTTTTGTAATACAATAATGAACTGGATGTCAGCCGCTTTTCCCCATAGCAAAACACCATGCAAAACCGGTTCCGATTCCCGGACCAAAGGAGGGTGGGCAAATTGGCCTATATGACCAATAACAACAAGCAATATGTCACCGGATAGGTAATTCTAAGTTGTATAACTATTTCTATTGCAGGTAGTTCGAAAACTTTGTGTGATAAAAGTTATCGCCGTACAAAGACAGCGGTGTTTAAAAGTAATTATTATCCAAACGTCGTCTACGTAGGCGTCCCGATGTTCCCGATTTTTAAAATATTTTTTTACAGTTCTTTGAGGTTTCCCACTACACTAAAGCGTTGTAGAATTAAAAAGCATATCCAATGATATAGTGCTTATTGTTATTGGTTTCTAGGCCAGTGTTCATACATTTCTGCCCATCCTCCTTTCAACCTTTAATTACTAAAATTCAAAATTCAAAATTCAATATTCAAAATTCAAAATATTTATTCAGTAAATTGGCCAAATGAGGGTTTTTTTTCACGTCCCTAAAATGGAGTGAATCTACTAGCGCTTCAGACAAGACCATCATTGAGGAGAAGAAGCGCCGCAAGAAACTCCAGCAGAAGGTCATTCTCAATCCCCTCTATGCAAATTGACGTAATCAGCACCAAGTTCGACACCCCTGAACATAGTATATTTTTATTTTACAGTCGACAACCTGAAGCTGTCCATCCGTGGATGCTCAAGCAGGGCTGAGAACGAAACTTCACGATGCTTGGAAGGTATCGATGGCGTACTGTTTTGCGAGAGCTGTGAAGAGGACGGCTGCAACAGCGCTACGCGGTTCACAGCAGTTGGCGTACTGTTCGCACTACTGTTACTGTTGCAAACTTTTAGTTTCAATATGTACCTTGTGAATTGTAAATAAACATGCAGAATAGGTATGCGGAGTCCCTTTTTTAGTGGTGGATAAACGGGGATTATTTAGGATAAAAGCTTAAGCAATGAAGTGTCATGTTGTCTTGTTTGTCTACTTACAGCAGAGACGCTAGAGTAGATATTGTTTTGTATATATCCTATCACAAGTCAGTTCGTTTTCAAACTATTTCAAAAACCAATGATGTCTAAATTCATTAGGGTATTTTTTAGATTTTTAGTATTTGTAGTTTTGGCTGTTCCAAGCCCCCGCTTGGAGGACACTTAACTCTAACAAAAAATAGCGCTTTAAAGCTTAATATAAATCATAAACGGATCCCATAATTGAATTTTTTTTTTACAAACTCGCAATATTTAAAAGACCTATCCAACGACACTCCACACTATGGAGTAGACGAGAAAAAAATACGTCCCCACGTTACGTGTACCCCTACAGGTACACTAAAAAATATATTTTTACCACTAATTTCAAGGTTTTATTTTACTACTTTATTGGCGTGACTAATATGTATATTCATGCCAAATTACAGCTTTCTAGTACTAAGAGTCTCTGAGCTAGCCTGCGGACGGACGGACGGACATGGCGTTGTTTGACAATGTATGGATCATTCGCATATATCAAAATGTTTTCTGCTAATAGTGCTGATAGAACTAACCTTATGATCAGCAGTATAGTAGAAACTTTAACCCTTATTACATTAGACAATAGAGTCTATTTCAGATACATTTCGTTTAATAATTAGATAATACATTCTATGAAAAGTTTGTTTACATTTCAAGCATAAAGTAAGCAATGTGTGCAAACATATCGTTATTTTATCACATCCTTCGTAAGCCAAAGCGACTATTATTATGACAACTGGCAATACTATGTGGTAGGGTAATCATCATCATCATCATTTTCCGTTCGGTTGAATTTGTAACTTTGTATTTGTATAAGTAATTTGTTTAGCCTCCAAAGGTACGTTCGACAAAAATAAACATAATACGGCCATTGAAATATATATCTAGTGTAAAGGAGATAAATGGGAATTTCTTTTGTATCTATGACGTATGGTGAAATAAAAAAATATACTTTGTTACATTTGTAATAGATCCATAATATTAGGTAGACTTTAGGAAGAGAAGGGTACCCTTACCTTTACCCGTGTAAAGCTAAGGGTACCTATTCGTAAAGAGGTTACTGTCACCCTCCAGTAAATGGCCACTTTGCAATAATTCCCCGATTCGGATTGTCGTTTGTCCGCATACCGAAAGACGTCCACTGCTGGACATAGGCCTCCCCCAAGGCTTTCCACTCAGACCGATCTTGTGCTTTTCGGATCCACCAACACCACTGAAGTGGCAGTGGGCGGGGCACATTGCTCGCAGGACTGATAGCCGATGGGGTCAGAAGGTTCTGGAGTGGCGTCCACGGACCGGAAGACGAGCTGTAGGTAGGCCTCCAACAAGATGGAGCGACGACCTCGTCAGAATCGCGGGACCGCGGTGGACTATTAGATATACCAGGATCAAATTTAGCCCGTAATACCTACGACATCTTGCCATAATTATTGTTTAGAAAAAATAAAATTGAAAATCGGACATACCACGGAGAAGTAATCACCGAAAATCTGATCCCATAGATTTTCAATGGGAAAAATGGGAAAATTGCCACAAATTTGTTTTCAACTGTTTCTAATTCTCCTTTGCTTTATCTATATTTGAAGACGACTCTTATGAGTAGGGATTAAAACTTAATTTTATTAGTGGCCGAACTGTTACTGTACAGCTATTCTGGAGGGAGCTCGAGGCTTAAGCTAAGTGAGTGAGTGAGCTGACTGAGATTTCTGAAATGATGGCAGCCTACCGCTTCGCTCCAGTTGGACTTGCCCGGGGACGGCAAGGGCACCTAGTTTATGTAGCGCAAGCGATATTTATTTATTTATTGGTAGGAAATCCAACAGTTACAAACACAACATAAGAAACAAGAATAGGAAACATAAAACCAATTAAAGGATTTCACATGTAGTGACTGAGTAGCAAACTTAAAGTTAAATACAAACTTCAAAGGTATACGCGCTTACACAAAAACACTTGCGCAAATAAAAGGTAAAATTAAAACTACTGCTAAATACCAGCCAGAGGTAGATCACCAAAAGGTTCTCTTTCCTATGGTACACAAAACATACTCAAACAACACATTTCGCTGTCAAACTTCGCCTCACGGAAGGGATTTTACACTTGAATATATCAATATCCAGCTTATTCACCCAATTATTCAAGCCTTTACCAGCACGCGTTAAGAAACTGTTTTGTCTGTATCTAGAGGATGCAAAACTAACTGATATAGGAGGATAATTCCTTTTAGACCGAGTGGGAATACTAAACGAAACGCAAGAAAGCAACTCAGGACTGTCAACGAGGCCGCTAGTAATATTTAGAATAATAAGAAAAGTCGGCTATTTCCCGGCGTTGGTATAAGGGCACCAAATGGTGTCCATATGGTGACATTTCTGTGATATAAACTAGAATTGGTATATACCTATAGTCCAGAAATTTCTGTGATTAGGTTACTTTAGAGTTATACATCTTGACTATATACATATGTTTGCCTTTTAACATAGGTATTCAGTACTATGAATTATTTTAATTTTTCAAGTTGGTAAACGAATGCACGAATGCCGCACCCTTGCAAGAAAATTGTAGCATAAACATTTTCTGAGTAATGAACAGGCGCTGCTGAAATTATATTTCTATGGCAAAGAAGCAAAAAATAATTCATTATAGTAGAGGAGCCCAGGAAACTAAACCTAGTACGATAAGACTACCGGATATATATATATATATATATATCAATTTCTACGTAAGAAAAACACTGCAGCATTTAGACACCGAAATAAAAACTAAAAAAAAAATGTATCAGGTTTTCGTGTTCCCCCAGTAATGACGAGACTTAATATATATCATCTGGTAGTCTTATCGTACGAGGTTTAGTGTCGTGGGCTCTTACAATATTAATTTTAGTATTAATTGTTTGATTATATACAAGAGTCGTAAAATATATAGTTCGCTACTTTTGCAGAAGACTGACTACTCGCCGAGAGATGGCGTTAGCAACCCTAGAGAATTATTAATACTTAATTGTACTGGAATATTGCAAAGGTTGTTCACAATAGGCATATAATTTACTTAGCATGGATAATTTTAATGGCAGTGGGTGGGGCACATTGCTCGTAGAACCGATGGCCGTTGAAGCGGGAAGTTTCTAGAGTGGTGACTGCGAACCGGGAGACGAAGTGCCGTCAAACCTTCCAAGAGGTGGACCTAAGATATGATAAAGGTCGCTGGAAACCGCTGGATGACAGCAGCAGAGGACCGATCGTTGTGGAAAACCTTGGGGAAGGCCTTTGTCCAGCAGTGGACGTCTTGCGGCTGATAATGATGATGAATATTGGGAAAAGCGCCACTTGCCGTGGACGTACATATCTAAACCAAGTATTTATATGAATTATGTTGGTACCTATGTAACAGACTTCACGTGCTCATTTTTATGAACCCGAATTTGTGGGTTCAAATCATATATGATTCATGGAACAGGGAAAGGTGAAACCATATTGCTTTCGAATAGCTCCTGTTAGGAAAAAGAATAAGGTTTTTTTATACCATACTAGAGGACGCCCGCGACTTCGTACGCGTAGAATAAGTTTCCCGCTACTCCCCCTACTTTGAAATCCTTTCTTACTGCACCCCTAAGGAACCTCATAAGGAACCTATGTACCAAAACTGGAATTTCAGTCTCAGCGGTTTGGTTATTTGCATTGCACCAAGCTTTTATGTCAGTTCAAACTTTTTTTAAATAAAATGTATTGTAAATCAAAAGCACTGAGGAGTATTGATATCAACTTCGAAGCAAATCACCCCTAAAATATCTTTCTAACCCTTTTTCACCCCCTTAGGGGATGAATTTCAATAAAATACGAAACACGTCTTCCATCAATTTCAAGAATGCTTATGCGAAATTTGAAGTTGATTGGACCAAGGAATCACGTTGACCTATAAAAACTCTGCCCCCCTTTTTCACCCCCTTAGGGGTAGAATTTCGGAAAATCTTTATCGGATGCCTACGTCATACAAACAACACACTCTCCAAGTTTCAGGTCTCTACGAACAGCGGTTTAGGCTGTGCGTTGATCCATCAGTCAGTCAGTCATTCAGGACAAAGCATTTTATATGTATACATCTTGTAATTTTTAAAGGAAAACACAATACTAAATGACTAATCGCGCTTATTCTATATGTATATATAGGTAATTACATTCCTCATCCGGCCTGTGTGTTACATGGGAATATTATGCGAGCTATCACTTCTTCCGCTGCAGTGAGTTAATATAACGTGTTTATGAACACGATATCGAAATAGAATAATGCAAAATTATTGGACTTACTTATTGATACTTGGAACAGTGTTATCGCAGATCAAAGAAGGTACGTTCAGCTTTATATCTTTCTTACTATCTACATCGATTCTAGGCTTTTATTCCACTCCTTTCTTTACTAAACTCCTTTATATCATTATCATATGGTCCATATTGTAAAGCTAGCCGTATAAGCTTACTTAGTATTTGTGAATTTTGAAGGCAAGAGTAGTCTCTGGATTGAGTTATGACTAAGTAAAGCTATGAGGATGTATATGAATCCAGGAGAGCCTCTTAAGGTGGCGATTGACTTGTAATATTTCGGTGTAATGTATCACTCGCGGCCCTTGTCTAGTGGGTGCGATAAGATAAGGACCGCAGGTGATATATTATGACAAAATGTTATAATTCAGTCGCCACCTTTAAATATTGGTGCTCTGATTAATTAAAAAAAAAAATTACCAGCAGCGACCATGAAGCGAATTTTGGCAAAACAAGACCACGCTGTTCTGTTACCTCAGTGTTAGTATTAAGTTTTATATTGTTATGTATGGTATTATATAGTATTATTAATCTATAAGGTATTTGTAGAATTTTGAGCCTTGGTGCTCGAAATAAAAAAACACTTATTCTTATTAGGCCAGACAGAATAGTTGCAGTGGGTGCGAACGGCGAACATATAAACTTCTCAGCAGTGGTCTCCTCTTGGGAAAATCTTACTGAATAAATGTCTTTATCTTATCTTTATACTTACAACTTATATAATTTCAGGAAAGGCCTTAAAATGTTGGTCTTGCTCCTATGACAAGGCCTGTGGAGACCCTTTCCAGCCCGATGAGATCTATGGAGTGTTTCATGAACTGAAAGAGTGCCCAAGTCGAGATGTGGGCCTGGGAACTACTAAAGATGATACACCGGTTTGCATCAAAGCTGTTGCCAAAAGTAAGTAGTTGCTTGCTAGTTTTCAATTAGTTTTTAACGTGTAGAATAGACTCCATATCTAGTTTATAGCTGCGGCCATTCATTTGAAAGATATAATCTTTGAATAAGATGGTTATCCTAATAGAGTTTTCTAGTAACAAATCGATAAGAATTATTTAAAAAATACATATTTATTGAAAGCGATGGATTTGTGCTTTGGTTTAATAAAGGAATATAAGTAGAAGTATGGCTAATGTAAGTGCCTAACCATTTGACTCAGAGACCACCGCCATTTTCTTACGTGTTCGAGTACCAGCAGATGACAGTTTCTATGTGGAGAAGGGGAAATTTTCTCAGACACCATAGCCAAGATGTGAACGCTGCTAACGGTTCTGTTTGCTATCGTTTCGAAACGTATATAGTGGACATTTATAACGCTCGACGCGATCTGTCATCAGCTTACGTCAGTCCTATTTATAATTTCTATCGATTTTCGAAAATCACTAACTATGCATCTTTACTAGGCCTGATAGCGAGATAAACGCGATTCTATCACAAAACACGATGTCGTATTAATCCTTACACTGTATTTTATTATTTTACAGTGCCTGGAGCTGTCCCTCTTACCATGTTTGTCAGAAAATGTGCGACGAGAGGTGAAATGGAAACACTGAACTGCTTCCCGCGAGGGTTGGGAGTGGGAGAGCAAGTCTTTTGCGAGAGTTGCGAAGAAGACGGCTGCAACAGCGCTTCTCGCGACAATGCGGTTGTCCTACTGTTCGCACCACTGGTACTGTTGCTGAGTAGGATTTAAAAACGGAATTCGTGATTTAAAAAATGACGGTTGCGGAACTTGCCTAGTGGTGTCACAGTATAAATAGAAAAGTTGGCTCTCTGTCTGATTAGACACTAATTAAACGTCGTCATTAAATAATTATATTTTTAAAGGTAGGTATGTTATATATGATAATATTGATAATGTAAGTTTAGGGCTTGTTAAGGGGCCAGCTGAGTGAGGTGTCGGCTGGCCCGTGGAGGTTGCTCCAAGTGGGCTCCTTTGAGCCTGGACTGCGGGTGAGGGTCTTCGACCCGCAGTTGGAGCGTGGCCGCAGAGGGAGAAGATTTCCGGTATTACGGTGCGCCGTTGTCTCTATCTTCTGTGGCCGGGATTGCGGGGGGAGAGCCGAGTTGGTATTGAGAACTGCCACTCACTCTATCTTCCCTAGTTTCTACGTTCTGACGGAACAACTTCATCTCGCCGGTTATTGTGTAGTGCGTCGAGTTCAAGAATGAATAGTTTGACAGGATCACCTACTTTATCTCAGCTATGATAAGAAAAAATTTAGAATATGACATGATCTTTAAAAGTGTGATACACAGTTTTGCGGTCCAGTGTAGGTGAATGATCGTAATTTGTTTGTACTTTTCATCTACTTATATCTAAGAATTTGTGCTGTTTGTGTTTTTGTTATTTTGCAGGAAAAATAAACATTTGTTTCTTGTTTTTATGTTTTTTATTGGCCCTTTTTATGAATGTTTTGTTTTTGTATCAGTTGGCACTCTCGGTTTTGTCTATTGTAGATGCATTTGTTTAATAATATGCAATGATTAATAACTTCCCGGTGGCAAAAAAATAGTTAGATCTATAAGCTGGCATTGCTAGCAGTAAAAATCATAAATCTCTTCGAAATGTCCAGCGAAAGAAATAGACAATTGTTGTGAACGTTTTTGTCCCTAAATACGACAAGGTAGTCTAGATACATAACGTTAAGTTAGCAACGACAAATGCATAGGACTAACGTAAGCCCAAACTTCATACGTTTGATAGAAAACAGAAAACTTAGCACCCAGCCTGTGCGTCTTGGCTACGCCTACATGAGGACACAGATATTGGAGATCTCGTCGGTTGACACGAGCGAGGCAATCGTCATAAGTAGGTACTGATGAGTAGATATTGTCAGCTTCGACACTTCGAATAAATTACCCGGAAACGTAGCTAAGATGCAAACGCTACCAACGTTTTAATTTAAAGGAAAGGACAAATTCGTAGACGGGTGCCACCTATTTGGCATAACTTTGAATGCGCGAAACGCATTAAGCATAAAGTTTCGCATAATTTATTCACGCCTAATCTTAGACATGCATAAATTTTATTTGGCATAAATCTATATTATAAGAATCTGTTGTTTAGTTTACCCGAATCGTATGTTAGCATTATATTGTCATGGCAGAATTTAATTATGAATAATGTAGTTTGCAAATTTATAATGTAACAGAAATATGATAGCCCGAAACCAAAATTGTTAGCACTATTTCTTGATAAGTGTAATGGTAAATGGAAAAAAACTCAAGTTTTAGGTCAGATTAGAGTTGTGTCCAGGCGCGCAGGGCCATACTACGCGGAATAGGGGCTCCGCTTGGCGCCAACACCGCCCCAGGGAGCGGGACAAACGGCGACTCACGTTGCTTAGTCGCCTATTTTTAAACACATCGCTTTGTAAGTATAGTAAGTGATTAAAATTACGAAATGCGGCTGTCATAATCATCTTAGAACAATCTGAGTATAGTCACAAGTGTCACAACCACACAACTAGTCAACCCGCGTCGTGGACACCGCCTTCGGTAGTGTTTTGACATGAGTCCGACAATATTTAAAAACCCGTCAAGCGCGAGTCGGACTCGCACACAAAGGGTTCCGCAACATTCTTGTATGGGGGCCTCTTTTATCGCATTATTTTTTTATTGTTTGTTGTTATAGCGGCAAAAGAAATACACACTGTCAATATTTAAACTGTCTGCCTAATATAAACGAATACGATAAACGAATATCTATTGCCAAGACATGAAAGTATACAGTATTAGAGAACTAGTTGAAAGCAAAACATCGCCGCTCAGCCATTCGCGGTCTTTCGTAATCGTAACCAAAGTTGTAGGCTGAGTCAAAGAGCAAACAATGTTATCAGACGATTCACTTTACTGAAATAACTATCTCTAAATATTAAACGGTATAAAGTAAACTCGCGTTTTCTCTCTGTCTGTTTGTCCTTGTTTTTGTATAATGCAATCAGTTTTTATACTTTATGCGGTTGTTACTGTCATTAGGATAATGTTTGTCGAATGTTTCACGTAGGTAAGTAAGTACCTACTTAATATTGAAGTATAATAGATATTAAAAGGCCGTTCACTAGTTTATTATAGAACGATCCTGTGAAGTGTCTGGCATAAAAGGCCGTTCACTAGTTTATTATAGAACGATCCCGTGAAGTGTCTGGGTTCCATCTAAATCCTAAGCGTTAGTAACGCATTTGCTATCTTAATATTGCAGTCTTAGGTTTGCTTGTTTGAAATCAAATTTGAATACTGGTCAGTTTAAAAAAGTATTAGTAATGCAATAATATACTTTTCGTATTTCTTATACTTAAAACGGGAAGGAGACCCAAAATCTCCTCAGTTCATATTATTACAACGACATTTCGGAAATTGAGAACCGCCAAATCTCTTATTATTCATTTAGACTTGCAATTGTGTTACTTATCAGTGGCTATATCTTTATATACTATGACTCACTAGTCTGATCCCCTGGGCGGTGATTCTCTTAAACATCTTGCTGATAAATTTATCCCCAAATTTAGACATATCTAAGTTACCCTGCGTGACGTGCTCGTATATTTTTCTTCTTCTTTCTTCAGTCTTTTGGCATCTAATTCTCTCTTATACATGCCTGCGGACTCTCGGGAAACCTTAAAAAACTGTAAGGTCACAGGCGAATTGTTTAAATAAAAGCACTACTAATTGAGCACGATTAACGTACAAAGATATTATCACTTGTGTTTTTCAAACCTTATATAATCACGAGTAAGTCTTCCTAGAAAAGTTGTATTCTGGAAGCAGAACTCAAATAATATATTTAGGATTGACGTTAGCTGACGTTCGTTTGTCTATTCATTAAATTCCATACGCTTTGACCGTACAGCAAATTGGCTAACGCTAAAAATGTCGTGTGTCGCGTCTGTGGTTCTACCACTCTTTACTGCGCGCTGTGAACGTAGTACGCAATACGCATGCACCGTATTCGCGCCAAACGCTCACTCGTCATTCACTCGCGAACGAACCCAGTCGACCCAGTGTTCGAATTTCGAAATCGTGTTTGTGTTTTGTTTTTAATTTTCGTGACCATGGCGAACCTCGCTCTTTTGGTACCAGTGTTGCTATTGGCGTTTTTCATCAGAGAAGGTAGGTTTGGTAGTTTAATTGTGATTGCGTAAGTTTTTCGTTATTGTTGATGTCATTATTTGAGATGCCTGTTGTTCGTTAATTTTGTTGGCATACAAACCTTTAAATTTTGTTTTTTGTTTTTACATTATTACGTACTGCTTTTATATACAAATGGTGATCAACTTATGACACTGCGAAAACTTTTAAAAACTTTTTGTTATTATTTAAATTCTGAATTAGACGACGTAATTTTTACGCAAGTTTTTAATAGTCTCATTTAAACCGGCACAAGATATTTTTAATTTGTTATAAAATGTTCACAATATCGCAGGTTGCATAGATGACTAACTTTCTTATCAGTCTTATCATAAATGCGGTCATAATTAACGCGCTAATTGACGAAAGGAAGGGAGGAGGATTGTGAAGCGTCGCTAAAATCGCGCAGCTGTCAAAAAAAAACCATACAAATTTAAATATAGGCGAAAACGTTTCTTCATCCCCTAAATCAAGTCCGATTTTAAGGTTTTTTTTTTTCAGGCACTTAAATACAAGAGACAGAGCGTGAAGGATAACTAAAATTTAAACTATAATTTTTTTTTTAATATCTTGTAGTCATTATAAAGACCT
Organism: Acleris sparsana; assembly: GCA_923062465.1. Classification (NCBI taxonomy): domain Eukaryota; kingdom Metazoa; phylum Arthropoda; class Insecta; order Lepidoptera; family Tortricidae; genus Acleris; species Acleris sparsana. The sequence goes on along the minus strand of OV281301.1, from coordinate 16,023,034 downwards.
AGGTCTGTACGTTTCTGTTTTTTGATTTTGTTTTGTTCTAAGACTTATTTTCGTGTAAATGAAAACGTACAGACATAGTTTTTCATGATATGTACAACATATTCAAAAATCGTAAAAATCTTACTAGGTATAAGGGGAGAGAAACGTTTTCGCATTTTGTATGGAGATTTTTAGGTTCACAATCCTCTTAAGGGCGCTAACACAACCAACAGGGCGTTGCGTTAGTCGCTGACGTCGCAATAGCATAACTACGTACTTATGTTACTCTCTCCGTTTTATATTGAACTCGGATTGTTTCGAAGTGGGAAACAAATCGTCAGCGAACCACAAGACCACATGTTTATGCGTATTACGTAGTTAAGTTACTAACATAATAAAATAAATCCTTTCACATAAACATTACACGAAAAGGCGCAATAAATGCAGAACTCATTAATTTCTTAGAATAAATACGTTGCGATTTTTAAAGAGTTAGCAGGAAATCAACAGCCCATTTGGTACCTACCGAATTGTTCGCGGCCACGGAGGTCAAAAGAGTTATACTTAGCTAAAAGATTTTAATTTAGAACTTGTTACGTCTTAAGGCTACGGGTATCGCGAGCAAAAACGCACCTGTGCCAATTTTCAATTTTCAACATTTTATCAGTAGCTCTCTGCTTTGCCAATAAATGGTCGGAAGATAGAGATAAAAAAATCGGACCGTTTTCAGAATCTAATTAGTTTATATCGATGGCAGTAGGCTGCACGTGGGCTAACGCACGAAACGCTTTAGTTTTCGTGTCTTGAGGGCCTTAGTTTAAAGGGCTCGGTCGGAAACCAGCTAAACCTGTTTAGAGCTTGCAACATCGTTCGCCGTAAGTACTTGATGCGAACGTGTTTTAGCAACGAAAGCGAATTGAATAGAAACTGTTATGGTGTGCGCTTAGTTCGTTAGGATTAGGCCTTTCGTTTATACAAGTGTGCGTAATTTACAATTAAGTAAGTAGACCATAATTGGAACCGAAATTGAATCTTACACGCGCACCGGGTGTCTAATTAAGTAAAATAAACAAAAAATTGGAATACCCTTGTTTGGCACAGAAACGTTTACCAAACTGTTTAATTTACCAAAAATATCATATGGGATTTTTTTTAAACTAACATAATCTAACCTATAGGTTTGTACAAGATGTACAAGGGAAATGAAACTTTTTTGTGAAATTTGAAAAGATACTCAAAAAAAATAGACAACGATAAACATAACCTACGTTCATCGAGATCCTGTAATTTTCTCGCGAGTCATTTACCAAATTTTAGTTTCGCAACTATTTACAATTGATTTGCAGACATCACCTGAAAAAAGTTTAATTTACTGTAACCTTCTAAGTAAACATAAAAACGTAGTAATAATTACTTTTCTATAAAAAAACCACTTCCAATCACATAAATCTACATCGAATCGTCTCAAACTACCGAGAAGGAAAATCAATTGATTCTGCGTCTCAATTAATTAATCCTTCATCTAACCATCTAACTAACGATAGACAGGTGCAGTATCTATGCCACTGGGGAAGGTTAACCTTGGACAACGTCATCCATTGTGCATTATCCTAGATTGAATACCTATAACAATCTTGACTGAACGACCGCGTGACCAAAGTGCATTAAATAGAAACAGGTCACAGTGTACGTAAATTTATATGAAAAGTGACTGATTTGTTTTAATCCTTGAGATATGCTAAATATAGTAAGGTTATAAAGTTCTGTATTTTATTTCATATTTTATATTCATTGTTTAGTTTTATTTAATGACTCAGTTACTTCTGCGTCGTATTTTTTTATTTTATAGCTCGTTCTTGTGTGCTACTGCCGGGCATAGGCTTGTCTCTGTCTCTCCTCTCTTCCCTATGGGGAACGTGCTCCCGATAAACTGTAAATAGGTCCAGGTTATCCCCCCAGGGATGCCAATCGGTGGTAGACAGGTATCAAATACATCGTGCATGCGGCAGACATGTTCAGTCCTAATTCAACTTGGTGGTATTCATCCCAAAACATCGGCAATAGCAGTCCTGTTAGAAAAGTTATTTAACGCTAACGTAAACGATTATCGAAAGCGAGTCGAATGCTCTGTACGTCGCAGACCTCGTGGTATTCTTATAGAGTGCTAGGGACAGAGCATTGGACTCGCTAGCGAGTACAGTGATTGTAACTCATGGTAAGGGAACTGATGTATGGAATTGACGCATAACACCAAGTTAGCGATTTTCGGAAATCTACATATTGCATAGGATAGACGCAAGGTGATGATGAGAGATTGCGTCAACGGCTTGTTAACTCCAGACTTTTCTAGTCGATAGAAAACGGAAACGTTAGAAGCATATGCATCTTGGCTTGTTATACTGGAACGCTGCTATGTTTCTGACCCTATTGTACCTACAGTACCTCAACGAAATTGTTAAGCACTTTAGTGCACTGTCATAATAAACTTCAAACTGAACATCAAATGACAAGTATGACAATTACAATGCCAGTCTCAATGACACACGGTTCTAAGTATGCTCAACATTTTATTGGGTGACATCGCCATCGCCATTTGTTTTGGTTCTTTGTGCGGTATTGTGCATCCTGTGGAACTGATGTGATATGGTGAATGAAATAAAATAAATAATTAATAATCGCATTTATGATATTGGTTAGGACTTTCCGTTTGATAACATACAAACATACCTACCCTTATGTACAGCTAAAACCTACCTAAAAAACATAATATTATGAGCAAACATTTATAGGTCAATTTATAGCCTGCTGTCTTACTCTACCTTTGTGAGAATAGAACGAGACGAGACGATGACATTGGTCATGTAAATGCCCCTGACAACGGGATAAAAAAGCACCGCCATTATGGTACCATTAGTTAGCAACAGATTTCTTAATTCAAGAGGAAGGGCGCGGACAATGAAGTCTGGACTGGGGAGAGTTTATCAACTCGACGGTGAAAAGGCAAAACCACTAAAGCGACATTTTGAGATTTTTACAAGAGCGCGTTTTTTAATTTTGAGTGTTTAGTAATTATTAAGTCCTTTTGTCGGTAGTAAATAGAACGATAGACTATAAAAAAGATAGACAAATAAATGCACGCTTTAATATGATATTTCAATAAGTTAGGCTTAACCAAAATTACCATAAAGCAGTTCCCTTAAGAATTCTCAATACGACGCAATATCTTAATTGAACAGTCAATTATATTTGCAATCATGAAATTTCTTGAAACGTCAAGCGCCATTTCCATAAAAACGAAGCAATATTGAACATGCTTTAAGCATAAGTGACGATCACATGTTATTCTAACTACACGCCGCATCGGGGTAAGTTTATTAAAAACTGTATTCAAATTTTACAACACCATAAACGACATCAATGTCGTTGGTTAGACGGTAGATATCAAACCCAGCTTAAATGACGCAGACAAACAAAAACATCTCAATTTTAAGCAAAATGTCGGTTAAGTGGTTTCGCCTTTCAACCGTCGATCTTATTAAAAGCACCCACAGACAAAGTCCATCAAAATAAGTATCCCGCCAAGTGGCCGTCGTGGCCGCCCCTCAAGGGGCATGCGCGAAGATAAAATGACAAGTTTTCGTGATGACTGGTAACACTTGACATACGGGAGCTATGAAAGACATATGGAAGAGTTCAAGGACTATTCGTGTTACAATTGGAATGGAGTTGACCACATTTTAAATAGTTGAAAAGCAAACATGACTTTACTTACCAAATCAATAATATAATTTAATAATGTAAACAATTAGTCCCTAATGAATACTTATCTCTTTAGTCAACTATTTACAATCGAATACCGAATCGAATTAAGAAGCACTCGATAGCAGGGTTGTAAGCGCTAAACCAAAAAAACAACTATTAAATAAAAAAATGTTAAAAACCGTAGAGTTTCGAAGGATCAAAAGCGTATCGTGTCTATATATTTTAATTGTCACGTTAAATGGATACAAAAAGGATAAGTATTTACTTACATACACTCGTGGACAAATAATACGGGTCAGAGAGCGTTTTTCATATAAACGAGGCTATTTGGAAGCCTTGGTTCCTCGCCAGGGATTGTTATAATATAAGTGAGATTTAATGGTGGATACTCCGAGGTTCAATAAAGGAGGTCAAAAGTTCTTAACATACCTAACTTGGCGCCCAATCAGTTAACACCACAGCGAGATTGTTTGGGTCAGCATTTGGATTTCCTTGCATTTTATTGCCATTTTATAGAGGTTTTTCTGAACATGCACTATTCGGGCGTTAACCGCTGATTCAAGCACTCTGGAAGTCCTGTATCGATGCTCGGGGTATCCATCATCAGATTTCGCTAAAGCATCCCCTGGCGAGGAACCAAAGCTTCGAAATAGACTCGTTTGTATGAAAAACGCACTCTGACCCGTATTATTTGTCTACGAGTGTATATCCGAAAATAACGTACAGTCCTTATGGTTATTGTAATCCAGATCGCGAACTAACGGTATCGATATCATGCGAGCCGTAATGGTCCCTCTTATAGCGACAAAGTACAAAACTGATCACTTTCTCTTAACGTCTAACGCTGCCTCGCAAGGGACACGACAGGAAAGCAAATCGCGCTTATATCACGCTGTGTTATTGAACTGTAGAAGATTTCACCATAACCAGTCGGATAATTATATAACGTCGCATTGAGGGGACCGACTCAGTGGCCGAGCCTCGCAATTTCTATATGAAATGTGCTTTATTTTGAGTCGTCGGTTCTGAATGCGTAACGGTATTCATAGCCCATGACACACACTGTCCTTTGATACACCTTACAAATGAGGACATGGGCGTTGATGTGTTAAATGAGCAATCGGCAGCGGGCCAGAACGACTTGTAGAATATTAATAGAAATTAACATTCGGATTAAACTGCGGTTAAATTTAAAGAGTTCACTGGAAGCTTTTGTTTTGAATCTGTGGCAGCGAGGTTGAGGAATTTCCGTATCCTAACTATTTCAGTTTATCTTTAGTTAAAGCTTAAATAACAGTTTGGAGTTTTAACATAAACCATTGAATAAGGTCAGGCGGTGCTATTCCGAATGAGGGGTAAAAGCGTCATTGATTTTTTTCTCTTTATAGTAGTTTACCTAAGTAGGTACCTACATTTCTTTAAAAGGGAGCAAAAATAATTTTAAAACGTTTTATTCCTTTAAATGAATTACGTTTCTATTTATGTGACTTTGTCGGTAATCGGAATTGCCCGCCCGACCTTAGTACAAAGTTTAATGAGAAATGGAAATAATTCTTGGTTTTGACTTGAACAAGGTTCAGTTTTTCTTAGTAACGGATCTATATTATTTGGACGACTCTGTTAACTTAGTTTGTAGTCGAACTAAACTGATAAACAAACATCCCGTGTTAGTATTCAATTCAAATCACGATTTATTTTTAAATAGGTGTGGTCAAAAGGCATTGAAATCCGTTCGGCTGTTTTGCTTGATTGAGTAACCACACTTTCACCTTATAAATAATGATTATCATCGTTAAACATGACAATTTTCAAATACTGTTACTTAATATTAATTACCACTACCACTTCTACTAACATTACTTCTTACCATATACAACTCCCAAAAAAAACACATACCAACTTTTTCAAGGGTGACATGGATGAAGTGAATTTTGTATTTCTTTTTATTCTCATACAAAACTCGTTCAGAGTATAAATACATACAAATTTAAATATAACTTTATCTATACTAAATATGTACCTCTGTTAACACTCGAAGTCCTCTAAACAGCCATAAAATTAAACACGTATATTCGTAGTCTGTTACGTTGCGGCGAAAACATCTTGTGACATTGTTACTACTAAAGTACAAATATAGCTACAACTTTCACTAATGTTATCGCTGTTACCATTTGACACACTTTGGCCCTTTCCCTTTATGGGCTATGTGGGGGGGAGGGACGGAAAAGCAAAGGGCATGCTTTCTACCGCATCCGCCATTTCCATTTAATAGTGACAGTGACAGACGATTTTATTGTGCCACGTTTATAATGTGATTGTGTTGATTTTAAGATAACAGAAAAAGTGGTAGCGTACTAGCGTACCTACTCGTTAATATTTGGTGCGCGAGAATGAATGAATGAATACGCCGGTGTCACAGATTATATAAAAATTATGTTCAATAGATCCTAAAAAGTTGTCCAGGTTCGGGTTAAGTAGGTTAGTCAAGACAAGCGCGTGAGAGCGAGGCTAAGTGCCTCTAATAACTCTAATGTTGTTTTCTGTAGTTGTTTTTTAAGTCCAAGCATACTGTGTGCATGTTTAATTGAAATGTGTAATGGATTATTTGAAAGAGAAAAGGATGTGAGCATTTCTTGTTCTTTAAGTAAAAGACCGACCTTCGTGGAGATCCTTGGATCAGAAGGCCTATTTTCTGCAGAGAACGTCTTCGGCTGATAGGTATAATGAAGTTGTTATTTTATTACTCTATCATATCAAAGGCTTTATTTTCTTTAGACACGATCCCTTTCCATAATGCTGTTTACATTCATAAAATGCATGCGTGTCACGTCCGCACAACGTAATACTGTCCATTAAAACTGTTTATGTTTGCAGTAAACCCAAACGCACCCACGTGGCTGTGTCATAACTGAAAGTATCAAAATATTCTCCAGTTCTACTTTATTATTTTGTATTGTGCCCAAAACAACCAAAGTATGTTTTTGAGTTTATAGTGACTCAAAGAAGGTGAGAGCGGCCATGGTCCGCCCTTGCTGTAGGTCCTTTCTTTATCACGTTGGGTGCCAGCGACACGTTCAAATAGCGCCAATCGTTAGTTACAGTTTCTTCGTTTTAAGAAGCCCGATTTGACAGCTGTCAACGCCGTACAAAATATAACCTCAAACTCATATTTTGTAATTAGATGACAGCTGTCAAATCGACAATGGATGAAGGCAATATATAACGTTAATGATGTTACCTGGCTGCCTAACCTGTCACCTTGACAAACATCAAAAAGAGGGTCTGTTGGCCAATACAAGTCGCATTCTGCGAATGTTAACGACCTCAGAGATCAGTCAGTGAAAGAGATGGAGCAATAGCTTTTCGTTTTCACTGCCTGGCATTTTTGCTTTTGATATCACTGTGGCCTCAAATAATAAGTGTGGCATTCACGCGCGGAATGAAGACCCGCATACTTTATAAAATAGGTACATAAAAATTAAGCCATATTGCGCCCTAATCACAATTTAATAGTACTTTTTTGATAACTTGGCTTGGCTTAACTAGGTAAGTCAATCAAATTCTGATAAAATTAAATTATAGGTAACGTTTGTCAGGAAATTTCTAAGATTTAAACAGCTCAAGCATTTATATGGAGTCTGTTCTATAGCCGACCCAGTTTATCGTTCGAGATACTATTTTGGCTGGGAGTCACGCCTGGGACATTTTCAAGCTGTGACGCGTGTCAGGAAGACGATGATATTTATACCAACTTGCAAAGAATTCTTATACGCTGGGGTTTTGACAAGCATTAGAGGAATATAAATTACTTAAACGTATACTTTGAAAAGGTTTAGTTTATAGACTAGCATAAGAGCATATAAAGCGAGTAAAAGAACAATACAAATCTGAATATATAGGTTTAAAGTGTTATGATCTGTAAGTTCATTGAGTTGATTAGTCTGCTTGAATGCGGAAAGTTCTGGAGTGGCGCAACGTTGGCAGACCTAAGTGGACTGACAATCGACTGGAAATAGTCGCAGGAAACTGAGTAGGCTACGATCTTACTTAACTATATATTTACTTCACCAATAAGTGCAGTTATCCATTTCAGCATCTTGAAACCACAATATGGGTTGGTTTGGATCTTGATGTTTGGGTGTGATTCCGCTACAAATCACTACCCTTCTTACTTAACTAAGTACATGTCATTTGTAGTCATTTATTGACTACGGTGGTGAGCTTTGGGATGGCCCGCGTAATAGTGGACGCCTGGACGTGTTTTGGCTGAAAAGATGATGCATTGTTATCAGTGGTGCAAGTTAGGTACGCAACAATGTGTATCATAAAAATTAAACTAGTTGAATTACCTTGTATCAATGATTTCTCTTGTCTTAAAAGGATGATTAATATTCTTCAGCTCCTCGTGTATATTTATGCAGTATAAATTTAGCTGATGTTTTATGAGTATTTGACGCATCACCGATTACGTCTTCTAATTAAAACCCTAAAGTAAACAGTTTATTAATAAAATTACCATGGACAGGAATAAAACCCGCCGCTTCCTGTGACACGGTTGCTTTAATGGTTCCATGGTGTTATGTAGTTGCGAGGAAACACTGCTGAATCTCTGTGGGCCTAGTATGGCGTCTATATCGCGTTTCAATTGTGGATACAGCATCCGTCACCGTCGTACTTATTATCGTGTCAGAAGGTGACGGATGCCTAATCCAAACTTTGTCACGCGATAAACGCAGCCATGTTAGGCCCTGGTCAAGACATTAACAACTTTAGCTTGACAAAGATGAGTTTGGGGAAGATAATTTTTTGGAAGTGAAGGTAGCATCATGTTCCTGTTTATACCCAAAATCTGATGTTTAGTATTGTATAGTGTCCGGCAGATAAGAAGAAATTATAACCTCTAACCCAAGAATAGGTTATAAAATGTACTGCGATGACAGCTGTCAAAATTTACAACTGGTCGACTGGGTACTGTAGTTGCCACTTAAATTGAAATTTACTTGTCAACTGCTAATAAAACAAACTCAAGCCAAGAGCTAAAAATAAAAACAGGTTTTTCCGTTTAAGCACAAAACATCTACTGATAAAAATATTTACTTAATCATAAGTTCTTTCGAGGAATTATTTACAAATACATAAATGTTAGGTAGTAGAATGATAAATTGCTAATTTGCTTCTCTTCGTTAAACCTGATTTACTAAATCGCATTTGAATATAAAATACTGATAACAAGTAGAAACCGTCGTTTCAAGGAAAACTGCATTAAAAAGGCATATGGCTGCCATCCAATTTTCTCGATTGAATTGCTTAACATTTTACATTATAAGCATACTTCGGAAGAAATTTGGCATGGGACAGTCCCAAATATATAAATAAGTACCTTGAGATGTAACAAGCTAGGTATTTATAAAATAGACTAGATCTTGCATCTTCCCTGTAAAGTTTTACAGTTTTTGTCTTAGAATAAAAACTGGGACTAAAATTCTAGGTATGTCCTAAACCTGGCGTGCGTTTAGCGATATAAATATACGTGGATAAAACATCTGTCACTTTCTGTCACGCAAGTGCGAGAGTGACGAACGCTTTATCCACCACGATAAAGGCGATCATAATACGGGCCCAGAGGCGCTTTTCGCGTCATGGGTAGATGACGTGATACGAAAAGTCACGTGATCTACCAGTGACGCGATTGGTTAAAAACGAAACTAATAGAAACGCTAGTTAGCGTAGTGCATCTTGGTAGGGCTCTCAGAACGTCGACTATACATGCGTTAAACATTATTCCAAATTGGATTAGGCATGATTCATCATCATCATCATCATCAGCCTATATTAGTCTACTGCTGGACGTAGGCCTCTCCCATTGCACGCCACCTAGCACGATCTGCGGCCACTCTCATCCAGCTTCTGCCAGCCACCTTGCGAAGATCGTCGCTCCACCTAGTCTGAGGGCGTCCTACACTGCGTTTGCCGATCCGCGGTCTCCACTCAAGAACACGATAGCTCCAGCGGTTATCCGTTCTGCGGCACACGTGGCCGGCCCACTGCCACTTCAAACTGCTAATTCGATGGGCTACGTCGATAACCTTAGTTTTCTGTCGGATCACCTCATTACGGATCCGATCCTTCAGAGAAACTCCCAACATAGCCCTCTCCATATAGCTCGCTGAGCGACTAGGCATGATTAAGCCCGAACAATAAAACACCTGAACATTCTTATAAAGTTTTACATTAGTATAATAATATATTATACTTATATCTAAACATGGATAAATTATATCCATGCGAAATCTGATACTTGTTTTAAATAATATTGAAAGTATTTGAACAAGTTACTATCAGTATAGTCACTAAAAAAACGAGGTCATTGTTGAACTAAACGTCTTCACAGTGACCTGCTATTTTTGCTTGCCAGTGTAGTTTAACGCCCTACAAACGACATGCACTTACATTGAAGATAAGATAAGAAAATTCTAGGTGAGCCTATTTTAATGCCGACAACTAAACAGGCATGTATTAGTAGGTCACTACTTTTAGTCATTAATGTAAACACTTTTTGTTGCATGTTACTCGTACTTATGTTATGTCATTACGAGCTTGTGTTTTTTGTAATGCCAGGCTTACTTCGTTTGTCAAAGAACGGCCTCAGGGCCTACCTAATCCTACAATCAAATATAATATAATATCATTGACGAAATAACATTCTTCCATGATAGATTTATAGTAAAAATATCGTTACCCTAGTCAACAGCGCCCTCTTTTAGCCTGGCCGTTAATTGATTAGAATTCATTCCTTATACCAATAGAATGATTACTGAAGCCATAAACGAGATAATTTATCTGTGATCAATACGATACGACCGGCGGTGACCCGCATAATTTGAATGATATTCAATAAAAAAGCTACGACCCCACTGGCGCGTTAACAGCCTTTGTGAACTGAATGAGTGAATGAATGGTGGCCAATCACACCATTCGTTTATATTAATAACCGATAACGAACGCTTTGAAGTTCTTTCCCTCTTTTTAACGTTTGTGAGAAACGATGTTGAATGAGAGTTTTTGTGTTAATGGCGAAATCATGATAAAGTATTTGTAATTTATAGCGTTTTCTACCGCTTTCCAAATTACAATATATATGAGAAATTGACAATCGGTATGTTTTTATGTAAACCGTTGCTCAGTTTGGACATTATATAGGTAGGCTCGGTGAATACTAAATAAAAAAAATGGTTTGTCACAGAACAGCCAAGACATTTTACACAATATCGCGCATACTTATTGCTCGGTCATTTTTAAGTTCTAGGGTAAGAGCACCAAAAGATGAACGATTAAGCGACTACACCAACTTTAGACAGTTTATATTCAGTGAAAGTAACAAATTTCACCCTATTTAATTTTTTTATATGGTACAGTATATGGTCTAGATTGAAAATGACTATTATAAAGCCTGTTATTATATCTCCGTATTTTTCTAAAAATCATTGAAACCAAAAATGTACCGATTTGCCCAAAAGATGAACAGCGTGCCCTAATTCTGAACGGTTGGGGCCCAAAAGTTGAACTAACATAATAAAATACCTATGTCATTTTAATTCTTTTCACTTTTAGCAATAAAATGCGAGTTAACGAAATATTCTTTATTTTTTAATTGTTTACATTTATTTAATATTACTTACGTACATAAGGTTCCTATTTTTTATGTTATTTGTGTCATAAAAACAACGAATTAGTATTTTTTATCAATAATCATTAGCAAAACTACTTAGTTACTTATCTTTTTAAACAGATAAACCGACAAAAAGTGTTACTTTAACATTTATAATATTAGTAAACATTTCCATAAATACTACTAGTATACTACTACTAGTGTTCATATTATAAAACTATGCCTAAAAGTTGAACGACTGAATTTACTTAGTTCAATTTTAGGACACAGAATTTATGAAATGAACAAACAAAATCAATTAGGTGTTCACATATTGGAATAGAATCCAAAACATGAACTAGTAAATTTAATTCGTTCAAGTATTAGGCACACATTTTTTATTGAACAGTGATAGTTTTCATAGTATTTAAAACTCCAAAATCATTGGATTAGACATCAAAAGCTATGTTCATCTTTTGGTTTAAAGATACAAGAGCATTTAACGATCATTTTAAGTTCTAAATTTTCCATCTGTCATTTCAGTACGATTTATTAAGAAGCTTTAAAAAAAGTACGCCTTGCCTAGTAGCTGAACACCGTTCAAGTATTGGCTTAGGTATATATTTTTGAAACCATTACTTGAACGGCATATTTCTCGTTAACTAACAAGAAAAAAGAAATATCGTATAACTCCAATAAAAGAGTGATTAATCAAGAATACATACCAAGCAAATCCTTCTAAGACTGACAATTATTGAATTTTATACGTAATTAAAAGCTTAAATTTGGAGAGCACTGTCCTTATCTATTTTCCCATACTATCGACGTTTTCGGCGGGAAGCTCCACAACGACGACCGATCACGGCCAAAAAGAATATAATAGGGTAAAGTCACCAGTGGTCAGCCAGAGACCAGTAGTCGAACTTATATGAGGGCGAAGAGAGGGAAATATATCTTTCGTACTCCTCCCACTCATACAAAATATAGGCAGAGGCCGACTATAGGTCTTTGGCTGAACACTGGTGACTTTACCCTACTATGTTAAGATTTAATGGAGGTGTAAGCAAAGAGTTGCTGTTTAAGAAAAATAAATTCCGAACTATGTAATATTTGTCACGATTTAGTTATGTGATTATTTCGATCGAGTGTTCAGCTTTTGGGTGTCGTTCATCTTTTGGTGCCCCTACCCTATATTGTTTTTGCGGTAACAGCACGCATGGGCAAGTTATATCGATTTTATATCCCTACTAAACGAGCACCTATATTTTCAATCGCATACTCGAAAATGGTTCTATCGGTTTCGATGAAATTTGTAATATAAGGTGCAATCTTCGAGAATGTTCTTTGTGAACCCGAGCTCCACTGGTAGGTACTTATCAATAATATAACTTGACGTAATAAGTGTTAATAGGAGATTTTTTTTAATGGAATAATTACTTCAGTAAATTCATTGTTGAGTTCAACGTGCTTATCATTTCTATAATAAACGGTACGCGTAGTAAGTAAACATTTCCGAGACGTGTTTCTCACCACATTGCAATTTATATGCGCGCATATTAAAATCATGCACGGACTGTATAATATGGTATTTGTCGTTTGTTACGACGTATCGTAAATTATGTTTAACAAGGTATGATGGCGATTTGGTTGTATAAAAATATACATAGAATACATAGGGTAAAGTCACCAGTGGTCAGCCAGAGACCTGAAGTTAGCCTCTGCCTAATACTTTGTACGAGTAGGTTTGTAGGGAGAGAGTAGGTACGAAAGATATATTTCCACTCTTCGCACTCATATAATGTCGACTACTGGTTTCTGGCTGACCACTGGTGACTTTACCCTAGAATGTTTTAGATAAGATCATTCTGAACCAGTACAGTCAACAGCATACATAAGTCATCATTTATGTACCTTGTCGCTTTCAATCGTTTCACAGTTTTATATGACATTTCAAACACGACGTTAAAGTGACAAGGTACATAAGTGATCACTTATTTATGCTGTTGACTGTATAATAGACCTAACCAAGATGCAAACACTGTTGAAGTTTTCGTTTTATATCGACTCAAAATGTATGTAGTTGATATGAGCGTTCGACGCTAATTATCGTCAGGGCTTATTGTTGTCGAGTGTATCAATAAAGATAAAACACCTGTCACTATCTGACCACTATGTAAGTGCGAGAGCGACGGATGCTTTATCTACCACGATAAAGGCGACCTGATAATGGCTGCAATTATCGTATTAAAAAATGTGGATAAAACATCCGTCACTTTCTGACGCGTATACATATAAGTACAAGAGTGACGGAAGCTTTATCCACAATTTGTCACGAGATAATACAAAGCCGATACAAGGCCGATAGCTTAGCATTTAGGATCATCGTTATTAATGACCACGCCCTCAATAATGGAATAGATTCAAATTTGGAAGACATGTAAACCCAATGATAATGCAAAAGATGATTCGATGAGTATTAAGAAAGCAACAGGATTTATTTTATTCCTTTAAACCGGAGCGACGTCACTAGCCTTTAATAAGCTGGGCAGCCAAAATTTAAATTGAGGTCAGCTAACGACATTATATCTCTAATAGGTACAAGTGGATCATAGAGGAGTCGCGACCTCTTGACATTGTAATTATAGGTTAGACGTACATTACAGTGTGTCATCCATTAGGTACTTGCACTCCTCAGTCAAATGCATATAACTGCACCACAATAGATAAACGAAACTGGACCTTATCTTGTCAGTGATAAATTTGTAATTTCTAAAAGATTTCATTCGTAGATTCGTTATTTTATTAAGGAGGGTAATATTACTTAAATAATCCAGATGGCTCGTGGTTAGAGTTATGGCTTTATTACTTAATTGTATACTTTTGCTCTTATTAATAAACTTGGAGTAAGCATGAGGTAGCTAAGCCATGCTTTGTCCATATCTGTCGACTTCAAATGTCACAATGGAGATAATGTTGAGTTAATCCAAAAAAAAAGTTTTATATTCATTCAAAGTAACTTTCATATTTGTATAAGAGTCAATCATTGAATTAAAAAAAACATTTTGTTTTTTTTATCCGTACGGCCACAAATTGCTCATTTTGTCTAATTTAATTAATGTTAGAAGCCCCGTCGCCGCTCCCTCGGTGCTATAAAGATGGCATTATATTTTAGGGCTGTCAACACTGTAATAGCTTAATGAGGGTAGCAGTCTTTGTGAGTAGTGGTAACACTGAGAACCCCTATGAATCCAAAAAATATTGACTCTTACGATGTGTTTTGCTTCGTGGTTATTATAGGTTATTGTGTTGTTAGGCCTCGACTCGAAATAAACGTAATTCCTAGAAAAAGGAATGTTTATAACATGCTTGGAATTGTATGCAGAAAAATTACTTTGCATTAGCAAAACTGTCTTAAAAAACAATTCGTGCAGGCGGTTATTTAAGTTTTTTAATACCTACACTTATTTTTTATTGTATAGTTTTTAGTTATTATTACATGGTGTTAAGCGGTCCTTCTTCTCAATTAATAAACCTATTTTTAAACCATTAAATTTCGTTCTTCATAGTCCCTAAAATATTTTAATCGAGATATTTATATCTTATCGCCACCTTTGAAAGAGGAGGATCGAGGAGTTCCAGTGGCCATATGCGGTCTTCGTCATCAGTTCCACTTCACTAAATGATACTTTCTGTATGAGAATGTTGGACTTGTTACCGATAATACTATAATCTCTATATGTATGCCTATGATCTTTTAGTAGTTTCCTCAGTTCCTCACGATCTCCTCATCAGATATCGAGTCGGTTCCGATGTAGGTAGTTGGTAATTTCTGTCGCAAATATCATAAATATGTTTAGTTAGGTACTTGGACTTTACGTTGGCCAAAATTTAGATAAAGATGTTTTTGTATACTGTATCTTTAGAGTTTATCGTTCGTTAGATACCCTTTATTGGTCAATTTTATATTTCTGATACTTCTCGTTAACTTGTCTTATCAAGTAACAACAAGACATCAAATAATAAAAATACCTACAAGTTGACATGGTAATCACGTTAAAATTTTCATAATGATATAAAGGTCACAAGGTGTCGAATAAAAATACACCGTGTTTTTTTTGATTTACGATAACTTTAAGGGAACGTTCTTTAGGTCAAACAAAGTTAATTTCCCGAAGACAGACAAATGATAAGTCTAACGGTTTTAAAGATATTTAATTTTTAAATTTAATCAGTTAATCGCGTTAAACTAGTGTAAAAGGCTCTCTTAATTGATAACAACAATTTTCTTTTAATACTCTATATGACTCTTATGAGTAAAGAGTTTCCAATTGTTAGGTTTGTATACGCGTCAATCTAAAGTGACAATCTTGTACCTGTCAAGGGTTATCTTTACTTGTGTGTGTATGTCACGCCAACATAGACGTATTTGACACTGATTATTAGTTAACTCTAAAGGCCCTTTTAGAATGACCAAAGATAAAAGATTTCATTATTTTGTACTAAACCGAAAAAAAATTTTTTCTTCGCAGTATTTAAAAATCTAATGTACCAATTAGTTTCTATGGATATACCTAGTAATATGCCGAAGTTATCGTAAATCAAAAAAAACACGGTGTATAAGTTAATGCAACATTACCAAAGGTGATGTCAGCGCTCTTGAATATCTGGAACTTGCGAAACTTGATGCTTTGCCAAATAGTTCGTACTGCAGAGTAAGTAGTACGTATTGTTCACATTGTACTAAATGAAAGAGTGTGGGTGATTAATGGTTGAAGTACAAATATATCCACTTTATTTGGGTTTCATATTGACTACAATAACACTTAGAAACAAGTTTTTTCCGAGGTTTCACTGGAGTCAACGAAGTAGGTTTATAAGCTCTATTTTTTTTCGGACTTTCTATTTAGTTATTTAAATAAGGTTACACACACATTACACTGAAATTTTGTTTTGTTTTTGAGTGAATGAATGAATGAATATGGTACATGATACAAAATGTTTCCTTTATTGTCCCGCAAAAGTTATTTTTTGTTTTGTCCCGCGGCGATTTCAACATCTACTACCGCGGGGATGTGGCGTTTTCACAATGAAGTGATTTCGCCAGTCAAGTCAAGTATATATAAGTATAACTCAATATAGCAATAAAATATAATCCAGTCTTCTCTAGGAAGATTGGGGGCAACGTTGTAAAGTGATATGTAGGACAGAGGTCAAGATAGTTTTAACCTCTGCACCACTGCGAGTTCACTTGAAACGAGAATTAAGATGCCAGATACACGAAATAAGTCAAAGTCTTCTACCACTGTGGAACACAATGACATAAAAAGGACAAATTATTAACAGAAAAGAACTTTGAGCACATAAATACACAAAAATACAAAACTTAAACAAGTTATACATCCGCCATCTTGTATCGTTGCAAATGGCCTCCGCCCTTAAAAGTTATCTGCGATGACGGCAATTACTAAGGGCCTGTTGTTTGATCAATAGTTTAACTACTCGTTAAAAACCATAACTAATGGTTAAATCTCAAGGAAATGTGTAAAATTTTCGATTTCTTTTTCTAATGTTAACAATTAGATGCGTTAACTACTGATCAAACAGCGGGCCTTAAATCCGCCAAAACTATGGTCGAAGCGACTGTGGTGATAATGACAAAATATGAATGTATACATGTACGGTTATATTATATAATTTGTCAATTTACCAATAAGTAATCGATCCTGTAATTAACATTTTTGAATAAAATGTTCCATAATTAACCTTTAACTAATGCATTGCACAACAAGCTAAACAAAACAATTACGACGTGAGCTAAATAAGATTTGCATTTTAATTATCATAACTGTCAGTGTAAACGATAGTAACAACCCATGGTACGATATTATTATTATTATTTATTTATTCTCAGACAACTGGGCCCATAAATTGTTAGTAACATAGAATACTTACATGACTAATATTAGAGTATACAATCTTAACCTAGGTCTGACATGGCTACTTAGGGTCTTTATATATTGGGAGAAACCGACACCTAGTTCCTGTAAAAAGGATTGTCCCATCTCCCCTCTATGTTGGCCAGCAGCGTGTTGGTGCTGCCCCGCAAGCGACACATCTGGGAGGCAATTCTGTGTCGCATTATTGCATGGAAGTCATCCATGCTTTATAGCATTATGTACCTTTACCATGAGTTACAATTAACGTACTCCCTAACGACTGGAGGCTCTATCCCTCGCAGACCTCGCAAGTATTCTTATAGAGTGCGACGGACAAAGCATTCGACTCGCTACCGAGTAAGTACGGTAATTGTAACTCGTGGTAAGGATAATGAAGTATGAAACACCCGCGACTTCGTCCGCGTAGAATTAGTTTACCGTTATTTAAACCCTTTGGGGAATTAATTATTATATCCAAGGAATATTCCCTCTAGATTGACAATCATCATACCGGTAATCGAACCCGGGAGAGCTAGCTTCGTAAGCGGTCACTACCAAAATACCAACTAATCCAACACGTCGTCTCAATTCATTAATGTAGGCTATTTCAATTTTCAACAGGAAAGTTGTAATAAATTGACTCTCGAGATTCGAAATCAAAGGACATACGAAAGCAAGTTAAATAAAAGCTTATTATCTTTATATAGAACTTTATACAATAATTTATTTCGGTCTCATGTCAGCCGAAAGACGTCCACTGCTGCACATAGGCCTCCCCCAAGGCTTTCCACTTAGACCGGTCTTGTGCTTTTCACATCCAACGCGGTCCCGCGATCCTGACGAGGTCGTCACTCCATCTTGTTGGAGGCCTACCTACAGCTCGTCTCCCGGTCCGCGGACGCCACTCCAGAACCTTCTGACCCCATCGGCCCCTTCGGTAACCTTAGTTCTACTACGGATATCATCATTTCTGATTCTATCACGCAGAGAAACCCCGAGCATAGCCCTCTCCATAGCCCTCTGAGTGACTTTGAGCTTCCTTATGAGGCCCATTGTTAGCGCCCACGTCTCAGATCCGTAAGTTATTTCGGTATTAAGCTAAAATCTATCTCTCTCCGAGCCGTTCTCGTATTGATTGAGTAACAAAGACCTAAACTTTTGCATTTATAATGTAAAATGAACAGTCACTTAAATTGTTCAAACGGATTAAATTCCAAAGTTGTTCAGTACATTATTTACGTTTATAAAATAAAAACAAATTGGAACCGGTTTCTCATCATTAAGAAATATTTGAAGCCCAGGCGGAGGTCAAATATGTACGTAGTATAAGTATGCAGATGTAGGTTATGTTGGTTGAGTAAATTCTGCATGGTGGCCGATGGGTTACAAAATACCATCAGTTTGAAATAATTTGTGCGTGTTCAATCGGTAAATATGTGGTCCGTACTTAAGGTTGAATTTAGGCTGCGCTTCATAAAACGATAACTATTAAATAGAAAAAGAAACTCTGATTTATTGGGGATACCGACCGTATGCTCGACCACCCATTCTTTCAGCGTTAAATATTATCCCTCAAATGAACCAACCGATTTTCATTACTAAGATTAGAACCATTCTGATGTTCCGTTCCGTTCTGAAGCTAAATTGCCACAAACAAACACACAGACAGACACACCATCCACAAGATACACACGATAAATTTAGGTCTATATCGCGATCCGAAATGTTTTTTGTCCTATATTTGAATTCTCTAATATCGTTAGTCATAACGATTGTTTGTCCTAACTCACATTAGCCCTAATGCGATTGTATCTTCTTCTGTTTCTCTTATTCTTTGCGTGAGGGGTTTATAAGGGGTAAATTTGAAAGGGTTGAATTTAGCGATACATACTTTTATTTCAAAAAAGGTTGTGTCAAAATTGCAAGACCACATATTTGTCTGGCATTTCTTGACAAACTGGGCCTCTTTTCTAGGCGGTAAACCAAAGTATGTCTAAGAGACGAGATAATTATTTCTCGTACCTACGCAATAATATCTTCAGTTGATCGATGACTTGCTGTGGTTGCGTGATTCATGGTACGGTCCCGGACTTCAATTGATATACCACTACAGAACCTTGTCGTATAAACCCTACGGTTAATTCCCATGTAATAACTATCTTGACACTTGACGCTGTCATTATGACAGGGTTCCATAGTCGCATAACAGTTAAAGTCCTTGAATGTACCTCCTATTACGAATTTGGTTACATTTAGCCTTCTTTTGCATGACAAAAACGGAAAACGTATTTATTTAAATAAAATTGAAGTCGCAGGCAGCTCGTCAATATATATTATATTGTTTGGAAATCATGTTGTTTGAGGAACAAACATCAAAGTCTATCTCCGTCGGTGACTGTCCAGCATTGAGCATGATCTCAATATGTTTGCTGCCAAGTTTCAATTATTTTCAATACTATGACAAATCCCTTTTGTAAGACGGCATTTAGATTCACTAACAGTTAAGTTGTCCTGACTGAATCCTGATTCCTTACCAGCAAAGACATCATCCTTATAAATAACACAAAGTATATTATTGTGCCATCAGGATTGTAAGCTTTATAACATTTAGGTTAAGTAACCTTTTGTGTGATCCCAAAAAATACCTATAACAACAAAATTATGGTCCGTGGGGTCCTAGCGCTCAAAACCTCTTTTAAGAAATTTCGAAAAGGCTCATTGACGTCACGGGAGACCGAAGGGCTGGCAGTTTCCTCGCTCAACGCATAAGTTTAACTATCCAGCGAGGAAATGCTACCAGCACCTTCGGGACAATGCCGCAGGGCCCTTTTTTAGATATAGCTTTTTAATGTTAAAATACAATAAGATTTAAAAATGTAATTTTAGTTCTGTATTGTCACGTTTAAAGCTTAAATTGATTAACAACAAAATCATGATAGAATCAGGGTGAGTTCTCTGTAATTAATAGGTTCACTCAAAATTAAAATTTACATCCTTATCTTTTATTCTGTGCTAATGATCCTTTGTAAGTATAAAAAGTTTTACTCGTAATGGATTTTACTGTGTAGCAAAACAACATCATGTCATGGTGTTTTTAAAACAGCTTATTATATTCAAATATAGCACATGACATAGTAACCTACTTCAAAGTCTTCAAACGTATCCCTACCAATACCGTACCATGGAAGTATTGCACCGAATTTCATTAAAAACTAACAAAATGGCGGCCATGTCAAACCTTACTGAAAGGACGAGTAAACAAATTAAGTGACGGTAACCTCGTGACCTCATTCAGTGGGGTCACGAAGAGCCATAAAAGTGAGGCGAAGAAAAAATATGAGTCTGGTATTCAAATATTGGGGTCGCTTTTATTGATGGCGGAAAAACTGTCTCTCTGGGAGTATCTTGTAATTTATTTGTAATTTTATGATCATTATTCTAATTTATCGTGATACCTCAATGTTTTGTGTGATCTCACACAAATTGATCCAGACCCAAACTAAGCTCTAGGTTTGTACCTACTATAGATACTAGACAACGATAAACTTACCTATTATATAGAGAAATACATACTTAAATATGTAGAAAACATTCAAGACTCCACTCCACATCTATGATCTATGAGAATGCATTAAGACCTACACTCAGGAGAAAAAATACCGGGTCAGAGTGCGTTTTTCATACAAACGAGACTAATTCGAAGCCTTGGTTCCTCGCCAGGGGTTGTTTTAAGTGAGGTCTAATGGTAGATAGTCCAAGGTTCAATAGAGGAGGTCAAAAGTTCTTAAGATACCTAACTGATAGTACAATCAGTTTACACCACAGCGGGAGAGTTTGGGTCGGTATTTGGATTTCCTTACATTTTATTGCCATTTTAGATGTTTTTCTGAACAGGCACTATTCTGGCGTTAACCGCAGATTCATTCAGTTGGGTATCCTAGGCACTCTGGAAGTCCTGTATCGATGCTCGGGGTATTCAGCATCAGATTTCACTAAAAGCATTCCCTGGCGAGGAACCAAGGCTTCGAAATAGCCTCTTTAGTATGAAAAACGTACTCTGACCCGGTATTTTTCCTCCTGAGTGTATTTTGACCAAGTATTGCCGTCAACAAACTTGTACTAATGTTATAATTTGTGCTTGAATAATTAAATTACTATCTGAAGAGATAATTCATGTTTTACAACATCGTGCTACATTGAGCTCCTGCATATGGGAATCGACAATAGTTTGTCCTTGCAAGAAGTGAACGTTACGTTGATAAATTCTAGTCAACCTAAACAGAAAACACTCGAGTGGGAATTGGTAATTCAGCGGCAAACATGACTAAATACCGTTTTACTCCTAGCTGGTTGATGTATGATATTGATTATGGAAATTCATAACCGTTGACTGTTTTGCCTACTAACTTACCAGTCGAAAAAAATTGCATATCGATCGCAAATATAATGCAATAATGCTATCTTAGGTATCTTATGTTTAAGTTAAATAAGTTTGTGGAGGTGCTCTTTAGATTCCAATAAAATATTTTTCTTTTTCAATAATCTATTGATACTTGCGAGAAACTTCAACATCTACTATATTATTATAGTAACGTGCAAGTTATAACAGGAACTCTATTCCTTTCGATAAAACAACATTGCTTTGAACATGTTATTATATTGTCCACGTCCACTGTATAATAACTTATTTACTTGGCAGTAATACCGGCCGCGTTAAAAACCATGGTGCGATGGATTACATTTTATAAACATTGTGTTATGTTACACATGACGAAGCAATATTGCTTTACCTGGCAGAATAGAGGTTCCTGGTTCAGTTACCTAAGGAATTTTGCTACAGTCAACGATATTTATCCAGTCTCATTAGAACACTATTTTGTGATGCAAACAATATCAAATTGGGTCATAATCCTAAGACGCAATGGAACAAAGGGTAATGGGCAATTTTGTATGGACCCCGTCCCCCCCCCTCCAACAGTAACGGGCTGCAGGTCTATATGTTCATTAGGGCCCAATAAAAGACAAAATACTTATCTTCGTAGCAAAATCAATGGATTTTTTTTAATGAAAACAAAGGGCCAGGCAAGGCAAATCATCTACATACGTGTTCATTTTCAAACAAATTCCATAGTTCCATACGATAAGATTTTGATTTTTCAAGAAAACCCCATACATATGGTGATCGTCGCCATAGAAAAAATACATCATATTGCCAAGATCTATAAACTGGCACATGTTTCATCACTGTTGGTGGGTGGGGACATTTTTACCCATCGTCCTTTTCGCAGATGTTAGTAAAACTGGCTAATCAATTAATGCTAGGTTGTGTATCTTGCACAGGTGTAAAAGGTCTGGCTAAATCGGTCAATGTAATCGACTCGCTGCGATTATGGTAGGTTGGCTCCTTCTATCGAATCCGTCGTTCTTAATCAAGTTCCAGGGGTTTAGGTGCTATTGGTAAAGTAGGTTTAAACGTAAAAGAGTTCTCACTCAAGACAGACACCATAGCATAATGCTAAGCCATCGTGTTTACTGTCACGAGAACACAAAATACACCGTATTTTTTCATTTTACCTTCGCGCTTGGTCATTGGTTGTTGAATATAATCTTGCTTCCTTCAGTCTTCTTTCTTTCTAAGTTTTGGTCTTATATCTTACGACTAGAGACTGTGTAAGTTTGAAAGTTCATTTTAGCAAAAACTTAAAACAACTACTGACTTAATGAATTTGGAATCATTTTATACTCCAGGATAGCTATATAAAATTAATACTACCTAGTGGCTATCTCAGAAATTTGGTTTAAAAATTAAAGCAGTTGAATTGCCATTAAAATATATTTCATTCGCTTTGCCTTACGTCAACAAGCCAAGATAACACCAGTACCTAGGTATGCCTTTGCATTGAAGCAATAAACTATGCTACAATGAATCACTATAGTTACCTATCCATTACCTACTTCTTACGCAACATAAACGCGATCCTTCTCCGTACACCGTTAATGAACTGTGACCAGCTCATTACATTTTTCAATACCACAACCTAGAAATTGTATGTAAATCGAACCTGCAAGTGTGTCATCGGCACTTAATATGTTACTACATTCAGCGCCAGACTCTCTGATTTCTATATAAATTTGACCCGGTTGGACCACTTTTGGCATTTTTCGACCAAGTAAAACTGCTACACAATAGGTACCTACACGCATTCCGACGCGTCGTTATACAAATTTTTGCGCGATTTGGGGTTAGTGTTACTAGCTTCAGTTGTTTGGGATGGAGAAATCTTGGGGTAAAAGTGACATGTTATTTTTGTGAAATGGCAATATTAATAAAGATAAAGATGAATTTATTGGTAAAATATGAGTTGATACAAACCTACCAACATAACTCTCATTTTTCTTTTCATTAGGGGCTGATTCTTGAAAATTTACTACAGACATTTAAGAGAATATAAACTCGTTCCTTTTTTAAACCTTTATGAAAAATGGTTACTAAGAATCGTCATTAAGTGACTTTGATTGCTGCTGAAAGTTATTCAGTACCGAATCCTTGGTATATTAGAGTCAAAACCTTGGTATGAGTGATTATTTAAATTTTCCTATCACAAAAAACGGCAGAACGTATCTAGACTAAAGTTTGCACACAAACAGCCATGTCATGGAAAAAAACAAAGCATTAATTTTATAGCAGATCTCTCATGAGACTAGGTAACGTTAAACGGATTCTATGCGAACAAGCAAATATACATAGATGTATATGTAGATGTTAACAACAGGTGTGACGATCACAAACCGTAATAGGTTGTTGGTTGCGTAAAGTAATTGTTTGATATTAAGTTGAGTACTAGCATAGCCTTCATGCTTGATGCATAAAAGGAAGTGAACTGATGTTCACGTTTATGGACGTAAAACCACGTCAAAACAGCATGTCTTCCTAGCTAAATGTCTGAAAATATCCACTGAAATTCTCTCAACTAATTTGTCTAAAATTCCAACGATCAGGTTGGTTAAAATACCAGTGCAAGTCGGACTTACACAACGGCTTAGTAATAGGGTCCCTGATACCCTCCTCAGATGCAAAATAATTTGACTATTATTTAAAATGGCGGTTAAAATTGACTTTCGAACCTCGTCAAATTTGAACGTTCTCTTCTATCATAAAAACGCATTACTATAGCTTATAATTTTTTGTCCAATATTCATCGATATGAAAAATATACGCTTCAACGGCATCACGTCCATCTCATTGTCACTTCCTACGCCCCGTGACGGCCAAGTAAAAACCTTTGACTACAAGGGCCTTGCGGTACTATTCACTTTTTATTGTTGTCCGAACCTAGCCCAAGGTCGACGACTGACCATGTCGGAATTGTGTATGGCTTCTTAGTTCGTCATTGTTCTGATTTTTAGTTCGGAAAATTTAGTTCTTATTTTTTTTGCTTAGGCTTCGTGTGTTCGGCTGCCCTATATCAAAACCTAGTAAGGGCTTTTGACCAAATTTTACAGGAGAGAGCAAAAACATAAATTTAGTCAGCCTTCGAAAAGTTTCAGTTTTTTGGGAAAAAATCAATATGAATTAGGTTGAATACTAACTAAGACATGTATTAAAGTCTGAATTTGATAAAATATTTATATATTACACGTTTTATACCCCTTACTAACTTTGAAAATGTATGCACCTAAGTTAGTTCACGTAAAAATCTTTTTTCAAAATATAGCAAGAGCACCTGCTAGGTAACTAACGTAGGTTTAACTTGGTAATTGTTTCAGCAATCTTTAAGAAAATTTAAATCTATAACTGCGTGTCATAGCTTTTCAATAAAACTGCTGTGTAATATTTATTAATAATTATTTCTATTGAATAATAATCATTAAGGCATCCTTAATCTTCCCCCTGGCCGCTTACAACCAAATCGACCGAAGCGTCGTTCACTGACAGATCCATCCAAAATGATCGTCTCGATTCCGGCATGAGGCTGGCAAGTTTTGATATTATTTCTTCCTTTTTAGCTTTTGGTATACCCCTTGGGTGAAGTATAGGAGGAGGGCTTGAGCAAAATTGTAGGTATACTCGTATTTATTAGCAAATTTCATTTACTTACTCTGAGTCTTCTAAGTGGTTTAAGTACTCCATTGTTTTTGTTTATAACCGCTTCTAGCATTCGTTTCGACCGATGAAACTGTAAGTGGCGTTGAAACGCCATAGTTACGTCGACGATATCTAGTACAAAAACCGCCTTGAGCGTCGCTGCGCCGGCGCGTCGCCGTGGAATGAACTGGCCGAACGAAACTCCTTGCCGTACCTACCCCACTTCCCGTCCCCCGCGCGCTTCGTTTACCATTTCAAAATCCTAGTATGGTGCTCTTTGACCACGCAAAAACCTCGCAAGTCTCAAATACTTGATGAGTTACTAGGTTTTTTACTGGTCAAATGAGAGTTTAATGGTACTTACTAGGTTGGCAGGTATTAAAATATTTACCAGTTAAAAAACCTAGTAAGGTGCTTTGACCACACAAAAACCTAGCAAGTCTCAAATATTTGCTAGGTTTTGAAATGGTTAAGTTGAGTTGCTAGGTTTTGTACTGGTCAAACGAGAGTTTAACGGTACTTACTAGGTTTGGAGGTATTAAAATCTCAGGCTTCTATGGCGATTTTGAAGCAGGTGTTTTTGCTATCCTGTGAGGACATACTAAATGGGCAATAATATGTAAAAATATCATTTTGCGAAAAATTGTCCCTTACTAGGTTTTGATATGGGGCAGCCGTGTTTATTTAACATTATTATGTTTGAAACGTAGTTAATAATGAATTCAATGCAATGTTTTATGAATATTATACTTACAAAGAATGAGTTGATAGTCCCCCACCGCTACCTACCTCAGGACTGTGTACCTATATTCACAATAAATAAATAACAAAGCAATTTTTTTATACGTTGAATTATGAGCACAGTTAAAGTTACAATGTAGGTACTTAGTGTGTTATGACTTTCTTTCTTTCTCAATTAGCTTATCGAGATATTTAAGCTGACTGAGAAAGCAAGATAAATACGAGCTGTTCCGCCCAAAGACCGTGTATATTTATTCACTACATCTGTACCTACGTCATATGCGGGCAAAGCCATGGGGCAATCCTAGATCAAAATAATACTCGCAGCCATGATTCTCGAACGAACGAAAGCAATTAACGTCTCAAGCCCGTAATCGTAATGACGTGACCTGCACAATTTATAATGACCTTACTAATTAGTGGTGGTAGGGTCTCGTGCAGGGTCCGTCCGGATCACTACCACCATCTTATCCATTAACCCACCGCCAAGGAGCAGTTTTTGCATTGCTGTGTTCCGGTGTGGGGATAAGACAACAGGTGAAATTACTAGCATAGAGGCATTCCATCTGTCCTTAGGGTTGGCAACGCATTTGAAGTCTTAGGATTGCAGTTTTGAGATTGTAGTCTTGAGATTTCAAATGTCTTTGGGTCTCAGATCCCACTTACCTGACCCCCGCTGGCTGTTGGCTTGAGTGCTCCTGTGCCTACTCATAGCCATAAAAAAAATCTTACAACAAGATAATGGTTATCATGTTCGGCACCAAGTTGTTTTATTTCGCCCAAGAAATGATAAAAACTAAATGACAAGAAACATTTTTTTGCCACAAGCTTTATTACCGACCATAATATGTAATACTAGAGTCTGGCTAATGAAACATGAGAATGAAAATGGCAACACTGTAGTGTCGTCCCTTTTTTCTTAGATTGATTTGAAAGGGACGACACTACAGTGTTGCCATTTTTTCATTATCATGTTTCATTTGCCAGACTCTACTCGAATATTTTTTTTTTTTTTTTATGGCAATGTGAAGGCTGACGAGCACACAGGCCACCTGATGGTAAGTGGAAACTGTGACCCATAGACATTGGCATTCACAAGACTGCAAGCCTAAGACTGCAAATGCGCTGCCAACCCTGAGGACTAAGATGGAATGCCTCTATGCTAGTCATTACACCGGCTGTCTTATCCCCAAACCGGAACACAACAATGCGAACACTGCTGTTTGGCGGTAGTTTAATGGATAAGATGGTGGTAGCGATCCGGACGGACCCCGCACAAGGTCCTACCACCCGCAAAACACGCAAATGCTCTTACACCACACCAGTATCATTATTAGTTCGTACCACTCTGATTTCCAAATTCAAATAATCCTGAAGACCGACATAAAGTCTACAGGACACTCCACGGGATAAATATGACTTTCAGACTCGATATCTCATAAACGACGCAACCTCATGAAAACTAGCTAAGAAACATAGGGATTACAATATGTTTAAAACTTACGTAGACACACACACAGATCCATAGACGCACAGATACATAGATACGTAGACACTCAGATTAAACTTATAATCCGCTCTTTTACTCTTAGGACCAATTAAACACGGTCCATTGCAGCTGTGAGTGTGATTCTTCAAGATCCTTTTAATCTAATTCAGTTAGGCACAAGTCTTATATCATGCGATACAATAAGGTGGCCGGTTAGTAGGTAATTCATCCACGAGCTCGTTATCAAGTTTTTTATTTTTACGTATGAATCAACGCCCTGTAACTGTGATCCAACGGAACTTAGCGCGAACGATAACATCAGAGTCTAGTTGTAAAAACACTTCATTATTCCACATTCGTGTTGCCAATAAAAACTGTTTGAATGGAAAATGGTTCCCATTGTTACAATAATAACGGCTATTACCGTACCAACTGCGTGTCTTGGTGGATTCTGAATCCCTGGTAGTCCGAGTAAATTATCGAGAGTAATTTGTTATTTACTGTCATGATCAAACTTAAATAGTTGAACAAGGACGTGGACTCAAATTGACATTTGTTATTTATTTCGGTTTGACAGCTTCATCTTTTTACTACGCGATTAAACAATGTTGCTTTTCTCACTTTTGTAAATACTTCATTTGTATATATTTTAGCCAAGTTTATTCACGATTTTAATATTCAGTTGTAAGTTGACATTTTTAGTTTTAGTATTATGTAGTTGTAGTTAATGTACATAAATTATTTTATTTTTAGATTTCCCAACTGATGAGTCAGCATCTGTTTCTGGAAAAACATTTCTACCGATCACGTGTAACTTTCAACCTTGACACTGGCAGAATTGTCCCACTGGACAGTAGCCATTTAACAAAGAATTGAATTGAATGTTGCTTTTGACAACTGTGTATTGTTACGATAGCCCTTATTTACTTAACAGTAATGGCATCCGAGTTAAAAACAATACGATAACATGTCAAAAGCAATATTCTTTTAACGAGTAGAATAGAGGCCCTGGATGTTTGCTTTTTCACCGCCATAAAAAAGACAAAAGTAAGAAGACATACCTTTTATAACTCATTTTACCGCCTGCATAACCCATTACACTGGTGGGATGGTGAAGATCTTGATCAACCTGCACGCTACACAAGGTCATATAACATTTGCTGACCAGCATTACTTGGACTCATAATCATAATGTTTATCTATTACTTCCAGGGTCACCAGTCCGCTGCTGGTCCTGTTCCTCGGACCTGAACCAGTACTGCGCGGACCCGTTCGTAGCTGGTCGGTACGACAACTCCTACTTGCTTCAACTGTCCAACTGTGACGCCAACACCGGAGCCACCTACCCGTACCTCACCTCCTCCAAGTCTGTCTGCAAGAAGCAAAAGAAATACAGTAAGTGACCAGTTTTTTCATAGGTTTAAGACTGTTGGTGCAAATAGAGACATAATTAATTTAGCACCAGAACATCAAAAACACCAAGAGCAAGTTAAAAACGAAAATAAAACCAGTGCGACTAAGAGTAAGTGGATAAAGGAGATGAAAATCATAATGATGACGATGATGCTTAAGATGAAAAAGACGATCAAGATGATGATGATGATGATGATGATGATGATACAGTTCCTAATAAAACAAGTGAACTCAGCTGCAGAGCAAAAATTGATCGTCATCGGATATTAATTAATTTATCAGGGTGATAATCCAATTTTTAGAGTACTCTAAAGAAAATGGGCAACTTTACTGACAACTATACGCGAAAACAAACTTGCATCGGTATTCGAGTTTGATATCGTAGGACGTTTGTGTGTTGCAGAAAAGGTGCTAGGTACACAAGGACTTTTCATTTTGTCATCGAGTTTGATGTTATACATATAGTTAACAACAAACTCAGTTACCAATCATGCATGTCATTAATGTATGAAACCTGGTTGTGACTCAATGTTTACCTAGCGTACCGGTACACCGCAAAAGTATAGGAAAATAATTCACGACTGACCTTGTCCAAGGGCTCCCTGCGAACTAGAAGTACTAGTCAAGGTCATGAGTCATCTGTTATTTTTAAGCTTATTAACGAATCAATCAACCGCTTCATAATCTATGTACATTTGGAGGTGAAGTGCTTCTCGGGAATGCTCTGAATTGATTCATTGTTCAGTACAACCGTAAAAGTAAATGACTGCTACATTTCTGAATGGTTGAAATTTTGCAGCTCATTATCTTTTATTATTCTACTTAAGTACAATACATTATATCTACGTGAAGGCTGACATTAAATGTGAACTTCGGCTGTGGGTAAACATATTAAATAGGTGAAAAACCCTGTCTGTCATCGTCATTTTCGATTTCGTACAAATCTTGATTCCGTCATAGACCAAGTCAGAGTTAGCGAATAGGTAAAAAAAGGTTAACATAACATAACCAAAGTAGTCACATATATTGGCACGCCAATTTGTAGCAAGATACACTAACCAAAACTCTAATTAGGTACCCAACATGGGAAGGTCAGTTGCTTCAGTTACTCCCACGCTTCATATAGCTTCTTAATTTGCGACAAGTCATCTACTGACGTTGTCAATGTCATTTCTGAACACAACCTTCCAATTATCCTCCTCTGTGAGTAGTAACTCATACACATCCATTCTATTGTGATGTCTAAACGGTGCTAATTATTCCACGATGGCATACAGACTTGCTATATTTCGCGGCTTCCTACTCTTCGGGAAAACTTGCTGGTGCCAAGGTTATCTAACTAACTATCTTGTCATGGTGTGATTCACGGTACCAGCGAGTAGTTATGTGTGCCCTTCGAAGTTAAACTGTATCACGCGCGTGTAGTAGGAAAAACAATGTGTTTTCCTCTAGAAAAAAAATATTAAGCACGTGTTGAAGATAATGAACGTATGAGTTATTTCGTTTTTATTCAGAAATCTTGGCATTGGAATTGAAGCAACTTATTTCATTTCATATCACTACAACGCTAGGCATTTCTCAAAAATTGACATTGCAACGCAGTTTTTCAAATTCCAATGTTAGTCACCTATGCAATTTTTTATTTTATTTTTTCACACCCTTCGATATATATAACTTATTAAGGAATAAATCGTGTCTAATCAATAACATTTCCATTGATTTACAAAACAACATCAAACTGCAGTCCATTTCTGGCCGTTGGGAATGCTTTGCAACTTTCCTTTCATTTCCTTGATCAGCTCGCCATCACGGCTCTCAAAGTGGTTATGTACTACAATTTACATGTTTGTTATAAAATAACTACTTTATTAGGTACAATTTAAAATTATAGTTTCGCACTAAGTAGTAGGTAAAACGAAGTATCGAAGGCAGTTATCTTACGTCATGAAGGAAAAAACTACCAATACTTAATAAAAACCACAGGAAATCTTAGATCAATAATATTATTATGTTACATAACTAACTAGTTAGAAACAGGTGAACAGTGTAATGTACAATCCACTGTAAAGGGATATTTTCCTTACTGCATTGTATTACGGTCAAAAAGTGGAAAGAACAAGCAAAGAAGCTCTGCTAAAAATGAACAACAGTCATGATCAAAACCGAGTTGTAAGTACATTAAGAGGCCGCGACTGGCATAACTTGCGTTCTCTCGCTTACGCACATTGGTTACGTCACTTTGACATAGTTTCTAGTTCCCATGGCCCAGAAATCTTTTGGTTTACTGTTCATATTAGATAGGTTACAATGAAGTGTCATGGTAGTAAGACCTTTTGCAGGGTCCTTATAGATCGCCGCAATCACCATTTTATCCTTTTAAAGACCGCCAAGCAAGCAAATATACTTATTATACAGACTGTCCCATAAATTCACATTAACTCGCCTAGGGCTGATAGAGCAGCTAGAAACTATCTAGCTAACTAGTTCGCCTTTGTACTTACCTTTTTTGTTTCTGTTTATTTTTGATTTGTTATTTTCTGTTTGTACAATAAAGAGTTTACATACATATATACATACATACATACTATCGATTCAACCCCTATGTATGGTCTGCGATTTTTACTGATTCGGAGATATTGAGCATTATAATCAGATTCTTTGTAACCTTCCTTATATCCTTGTCACGAAAAATACTTACTTTCATGTTTGATTTCAGAACATTACATTACAGTACAACAGTTACATTATTAGAATCACTACGAATCAGCGAGTTTTTAAACTCTTATACTCGTTTTTTATATAATAAACTTTTAACGTAATGACACAAAGTTGTTTTTTCCATACAAAGTGAAAAACAAACACTGGGACGTCATTACTTAGAAAGTTTATCATAAAAAAACAAGGAAATCAGTTTTAAAACCTCGCTGATTCGTAATGATTGGAATAATGTAAGATTCCACTGAAAACTACTTCTTCGGAGCTAAAGTGCATACATACTCATATTTATGAACTCCACTGTACGTTGGTAACTTGTCATACCTACCTATTAAATATTTAATTCTTCCACAGTAAACGGCCAGCTAGTGATCTCCCGCGGCTGCACTTGGAAGCGGTCTGACGACTACTCGAGCGGCTGCCCCAGCACCTCCAACGGCCCCAACGAAGTCACCTCCTACTGCGAGACCTGTGACTACGATGGGTGCAACGGCGCCGCGGCCGTTGGCAAGACCATCGCGCTGTTGCTGGCGCCCATGGCACTTCTCTTGTTTAAGTGAATAGTTAAATAGGTACTGTTAAGTAAGGCCTAAGGCTTTAATCTAAATGTTACAGTAAGTTTATAATATAAAGTTTCGTTTGTGAGGATGTATTCTGCCGTCTTGAACAAGGTAAATACTTAAATCCAATGATTAAAACTGCAGCCATTAATACAGTTTAAACTCTACCAAAAACAAATGTAAAGAGGCAGAAATATACCTAATATAGAATTTCCTACCTATTGTAATCAATTCCTACCTATTGTGAACAAGGCGGCAGAAAATGCAACTGTACAAAATATGCCTTTATTTTTTAAACACGTTTTGTTACAATATTTGTAATATGGTTATTTTAGTATACCATACAATGTCTGACGAGTTTTCTCTTTCTCGGGGGGGTCGATTTTTTAAAGGATGCGATTCAATAATCATCTCCCTGGACTGCACAAATATTTAACATATTAAACATTTGTAAAACTACGTCACGGTGTCTGTAAAAGGCAACTTTACTAATTTTAAGTCTGACTTGATCAACATAATCGACCGGCGTGAATTGTAAAATACTTATGAATCATATTCCTTGCTAACGACTATTTGTTCAAGTGCGGTGTCGAAACATTGGGGCTACTGTCTTCATAATAAACCAATAAGAAGTTTATTATCTAGGTGCCAGATTTGCACTGCACATGAGTAAAAAAAACAGAAAGAGAGTGCTTCAGCAAGTTTAGTGTTCGTTATAAACAAGAGAGGAAGCGCAAAGACGTTGTTATTCGGTAGACTTTTTAACCAACTGCAATACAAACTTTACTTTACCCTATATTTTTTTCTTTTTTCCCATAAGTCATTCGAAAGCTAGATACGAGTAGATATGTTCTATTTGTTCGAGGATCCATCGTTTTGTTGTACTTTCTTGGAATTTGATCATTTGAAGCTAATGACATGCAATCGAAGCCAGGGCCGAGTAGGTCATTTATCTTATTTTCTACTTTAATTTCCTCAAAGGTATCAATTACCTTTCAACCTTAACGAAATAGTAATATTTAAATATACTTATCTGACGCTGCGCCTCTTTTTCTATCGTCTTTGGCTAATTCAAGTTATGTAAGAATTTACTGTATGTAAGAAAAAACCAACCTTGTTACCCGCCGATTTATAATTTAGCGATAACAACATTTATAAATTATAAAGTACAAAAAACCTGAAACTTAGTGCAAAAGAAGTGATACTATTCTCAAAACATAACGGCTTATTATTCCAATACAAAAAGCCTTTGGTGCCTTATTTTTTTTATTCGAGCATTTCATGATAATTTTAAGTACCAGAGTACCTTAATCTTATAATAATTGAAGAGGACTAAGAAGTAATTGCTAAATATCCCAAGCACGTGGGTATCGTAGTTTAGTAGATAATATTTAACGTTAAATGTTCACCCGACCTCATTTAAATAAAGCACTTAAAAGCTGTATAAATAGAATTAGTTTCATAATGTTGACTATGTAACTACAATTCATAATAATTATTATTTACTTTATTAGTTTGCCTACTCTTCAAAATTAGTCCAACAATTCGGTATTCACTTCCATACTAACATTTGTAAATATTGTGTTCGTTTCTACTAATGAGGGATATTTCCGAAATGTTATAGTTATATAATTTTATTTGGGACAAAATCTTAAAACAAGGATATGTGTGCCTTTCGACCATTAGTAATATTATTGTGCTTTTGCATCAATTATATCTAGTTGGCTGGTATAGAAATTGTAACTAAACAGAAAGAAGGTGCTAACAATAAAGTTGATCACTAATAATGATGTTTCATTTATTTCTGACCCCACTCTTCACATATATCCGTACAAAATACAACTAACGTTTTGTATGTTAGTGGTTTGCATGTATTATTTGCCGGCATATGGGATATTTCTACGAATAAAATTAGAATAAAGACCCAAAATGATTCCTTGAGGCACTCCTTGGCACACATGAGAAAACACAGTGAGCACTTAAGATATCTTAAAATTTAACGAATTGTAAGTATTTCTATGACAGATATCTGGCAATCGTCATTAAAATCAAGCTATCTAACTCATGATTATGAAAGTTTAGGTAGAAGGATAAGAATCCATAGTGTCAAAGGCGCGGTTAAAGTCAAGTAGCACCAGCAATTACTTTGTTTTATATCTTGCATGCTAGCTGCTGGTGAAATGTGCAAGTTAATGATTATGTAACGACCATCCTTTGTACCACATTTTAAGCAAATAAAGATATTATGATTTTGATTTTAATGATCTTTTTCAACAGCTTGTGGAGCCAGAACATTATCCACGGTCGATCACCGCAACTAGTATTTAGGGCTCTGTACAGGAACGGTAGCCACACGGGACCCTATTGATAAGCATACGCGGTCTATCCGTCCGCCCGTCCGTCCTAAATTTAAACAGCTGCATTTTTCGAACCGTAATAGGTACATAGCGAGTAGTTTCTTATTTCAGAATATGCATTAAATATTAGCGTGGATTTTCAAAGAGTTGAAAGTACGTATGTCGGTTTATTACTCCTTTACGCTGCAACAACTGGACGGATTTCGCTGAAAGTTGGAATGAAGATAGCTTATACCCTGAATTCAATCATATAGGGTTCCTTTTATCTCTAAGTCACCTTTTCCTTAGGACGGTTAACGCAAACAAAGTTGCGGGCAGAAGCTAGTTTTTAACATACATACATTTTATCTTCTTCGTCTGTAATATACTATAGATTCTATGCCCAAGAAGGGCTACAACAACGTCAAGATGCAATGACATCATTGACATCTTAGTGACATGACAATAATTAAGAACCGTCGTCAGCCGTGTATTTTATTTTACCGACTCTAAATTAGTAAGATTTCTTGCAATTTATAGCAGTAATCTTAATAGATCTGTGGGCGTGTGAATATTCAAATAACGCTTTCATTTGGTGTTGTAAGCTAAAAGATTGTTTTCGCGATGTTCTTCGAGTTTCCTGTGATGCTGCTTTCCATAATTTATATGGCAAATAAAGGTTTTTCTATATTTACTCGGTAGTATGTAAGCTAACAACTTACACTTTCACTCGTTAAAAATTATAAATAAATCGGTAACCATATTTTGCACAATCAGACTCAGATGTTTTCCAGTGTATTTGTGACAGGTTGCAAACCCATCGCATCTTACGACATCCACGGGAAGACTACGTTTATAGAGTTATTAGCATACTTAGGAGAAAGCCCATCAAATAAAGGGTTTGTAATTGCCAATAGAACTGATTTTAGTGGACTTAGATTCTTTAAAATCATGGTGAAACAAAAGTGACCCAAGAGACATTACATCACAATGGCAACGAGGTACAGTCACAACACGCGGACGTTAAGCCACTTGCTACTTTTCGTAATTTAGCCGGGTAATACATATTGGATATACGAGTGTAACTGACTAAACCTGATTGGCATTACACGGCCAAAATAAGAACAGTGGCAAGTGGCTTAACAATCCCGTGTTGCGACTGTACAAAAATATTAGTTGATTGATCCATATATGGATTCCAGGGTCTTCAACTCAATGCTGGACGTGCTCCTCGGACTACCAGCTCAAGTGTGAGGACCCGTTTGGACCCGGCGGCGACAACCTGCAACTGAAAGTACGTTATTAGTAACGTTTGACCACCGTTATTTCAACGGCTTAGTTGGTCGTGACCCCGCTGCCTACGAAGCTAGCGGTCCTGGGTTCAAAATCCCGGCAGATATTTGTGTGATGAGCTCGAATATTTGTTCTTGAGACATGGAAGTTTTCTATGCATTTAAGTACGAGTATATTTCATAGGCCATACCTATAGCTATTTTATGTCGATATATTATTATGTTGTAATTTTTACCCCCCTAGCTAGAAAAATGCGAAGTCGGGGTTCACCACAGCTTCCCCAACCTCGTCCCACCCGTAGCTGGCTGCATGAAGCTGAAGAAACGCTGTAAGTGGTAGCTTTAAATTTCCATTTTGTGGTTAGCACAGTATAAACA
The DNA here is from genome assembly GCA_923062465.1 of Acleris sparsana. Taxonomy (NCBI): domain Eukaryota; kingdom Metazoa; phylum Arthropoda; class Insecta; order Lepidoptera; family Tortricidae; genus Acleris; species Acleris sparsana. The sequence continues at coordinate 15,986,699 of OV281301.1, read as the reverse complement.
GTGGTTCGTTTTCAAACGAAGGTATATCGCGCGGCTTGCATGAGTGCGTGCCTTGACCGTACGCGCCGCGAGAAAATTCAAAAGCCCGTTGTCAGGGTCGACCCGTCGCCGCGTTTGGTTGCCTACTTATTCAGTACCGAGCGACGCGCATCGACACAACCCTAGTACCCGAGCAGCAATAGGTAACAGAAACTCCTAAAGGGCCGAACGAACTACTATTTACCCGACTGCTGAAAGTTATCTTAAATATGATTTACGTATGTTGTGTGAATTGTTAGATGACTTTGTCAAACGCATTTTTTCTGTGAAGCTAATTTTCTGCTAGGCGATGGGCTTGCAACCTGTCACTAATAAACACTGGTAAACATCTTAGCCTCTTTGTGCACAATGTGGTTATAGAATTAACAAGTTGTTAGAGTTGTTTGCAGTTCTGTAGTTCTGCCTTCCTCACTCTGGGATGAAGGCGTGACGGTATGTATTTTTATCCAGTCGCTGGTTTCCCTGGCACCATATTTTCACTGTCGTGTTTTTCTGATTCCAAAAATCCAATTTGAAACAGTCTCTTCTAGATTATTTATCCCTTCGGGCTAGCAGTAAAACTAACATAACCTTAACCTATCTACATTACGATGTAATTACTTTTGGGAATAGGTGCGACTGGGTTAAAACCGAACGGGAATTATTGCGACTAGGTAATAAAACCGAACAGGGAAAAATGGCATTGGGTCAAATTAAGAATGTGATAAAATATGAAAAGAAATATCGCTTCACGAAAATAATGACTTTGTGAAAATTATCTAACAAACCGAAACGAAAATTCTGAGAAGTGATACGTTCTTAACCCCTCGTATGCGTAGTAGCAGATCTGCTCCATATACGCAAACTGCTAGGGAGCAGATCTGCACCAAAACTTTGCGTGCCTTCGCGAATTTAATTTGAACCTTACTGTGAAGCAACATAGGGTTGAACTTTATTGTAGGTTACCCAATAAAGTGATCAAATTGGTCTATTCCCACTAGTTCCATTGACAGATCCATTGATGGAACTAGTGGGATTTTTTTTCCCACTAGTTCCATTATTTAAAGGACTTCAGATAATGGAACTAGTGGGAATGTTTTTTTCCCAGTAGTTCCATTTTATTAAAAAATAATTTAGTCTCACTAAAACTGTTCATGAACAATGTGAGAAGTGTTCATAGCAAAAACAGATGTTTTTTTTAAATATATACGTATACATAAAATACTAATACAAGGTTATTTTACTTCTCTTTTGCTTAATATAATAATGTATGAAATATTTTGTATTTGACGTACGGCGTTCAAAAGGTTTAAAAAAAACTTACTAATAATGTAAATTATAATTATAATTATGCTGACTTATTTGATACGTAAGGCTTAATTTTAAGAAAAAAGTAAAATAAAATGACGAATATGTTCTTTTATTAATACAAATATTTTATAAATTATTATTGTATTGAATGCAATTTTTTCATTAACAGTTTTAGTGAGAATAAATTATTTTTTAATAAAATGGAACTACTGGGAAAAAATCATTCCCACTAGTTCCATTATCTGAAGTCCTTTAAATAATGGAACTAGTGGGAACAAAAATTCCCACTAGTTCCATCAATGGATCTGTCAATGGAACTAGTGGGAATAGACCATCAAATTTACCAAAAATCGCTCATTACATAAAATTATTCAATATGGCCGCTATTTCTGTGGGTTTGATGTCACGTGACTGGTCACGTGACCGCGTCGCCGCACTGAGCCGTCAACAAATTTTCCTGCCTACCGCATAGCATACGAGAGATTAAATGAGTGTCTGCAAGACTAGGGTAAAACTCACACCAGATTAACGATTGTTATTATCCGCAGTACTCATCAGTGGGAGGGTAATAACGATCCGCAACTGCACCTGGAAACATCCCGGAGACCACTCGAACCAGTGTCCCGGGCTCCGCGTGAGTTATGACGAAGCCGAAGACTTCTGCCAGACGTGTTTCTACGACGGCTGCAATGGCGTCGCGGCCGTCAGCGAGTCCAAAGCGCTACTGCTGGCGTCTATGGCGCTTCTTATATTTAAGTAAAAGTTAATCGTACAGTTCTACCAGCAAAGACTTCTATGTGCAATGGAACGGCTGTCCAGAGCGTTTATTTTTGGCAGTAAAAACCATTTTGTCTTTGACTTGCTATTAGCTTGACAGTAATGGCGGCCATAGCAGGTCAAAGACGATGTGGTTTTTGCCGCCTAGAATAGAGACCCAGGGTCAAGATAATTTAATTGCGCACCAAGTATCTTCGTTATAATCGCCTGCGGGCAACGGAGAGTCCGTCTTCTGTTATTAAAAATTGCGAACGTTTTTGATGACGAACTACCTACCTCGTATTTTGATGTCAATAATGAAAAAAAAAAAAAAAAACTAGTCCGATTTTCACGATTTTTGAATATATTGTGGTTATTATAAAGACCCAGGTCAGTACGTTTTTGTGTTATGTTTTTTATATTTGTTCTGTTCTAAGAAATATTTTCTTGGAAAATCGTAAAAATCGGACGAGGTTTGAGGGTAGAGAAACGTTTTCGCATTTTGTATGGAGATTTTTATCTTCACAATCCTTTAAAGTTTACATTAAAGTTTATTTTAGGCTTGTAATTAATTTATTCCGTTTATTCTTACGAAATAGTATTTGTCATCTTGTCATCTTAGATAATTTCACTTGAAAGTTCAGCTCGCAAAGTAATGCCGTAATGAGTGTAATTATAATACCGATAGGTAGTAGATGGATAGTAGTATTCGATTCTACTAATATATTTATAAATGTTATTATTAAAATTAGGATTGTTTGTAGTCGGTATTATGTTTTAGCGATCATGTGCGTAGGTAAATACACGCCTTTGACAGTTAGTACAGTAGTTCAAACATGATGTTAAAGTGACAGAGCACTAAAGTATGCAGCTACATATAAGGCCGAGTGTTCAGTTAGCTGGGTACGGTTACGAACGTTAATTTGTGACCCATTACAACTAAAATATGTGCGAGAAGTCGTCAATGACATTACGTCATTAGATGACAAGGGGTGCCTTTCTTTTATAGACAAACGTTTCATACACACTTCACAGAAATTTCTTTCATAGAAAACTATAAAATATTATCTTAAATATGATTCACAGAGGTTAGGTTAGGTTACACTTGTAACCATCACAAGTTAAACTGAAATCATAACGGTTAAAGGTTAATTGAGATAACGTTAACGTTCTTCAATTGTTTTTCCTTTGTGTAACTAAAATTGTCCATATTATTATATGACTAATCTTCGTTACACAAAGGAAAAAGTTAAGGGCTAACAACCCTTTTTTAATTGAGCCGTGAACTATGTACTTACAACATTTTTGCAATTCACCCGTTCAGCAGAAAAGTTTTCTACGTGATGAAAAATCTGTGAAGTAATGGTGTCTATGAAATGAGTGTGTATAAAAAAAGGGTAAACAGATGCAAAGTTATTTGTAACTAACAAGAAATTCAACCTTATTGTAGTAGAATGTCAGATATTGACTTTGGACCTTAGATGGGTACTAAAATTAAGTCTGATTGTACTATAGGAATCGTGACTAAACCAAAATAAGCTAACAATAAAATTTATCATAAATAAATGATGTTTCATTTCTTTTATCGAAAATTAACGCATCTCATAATTATCGTTATTGTAAACCTCAATTATTGACATCCAAGGTATCAGTTAGAAGCGGCCCGCACTCGCTTCGCTCCGACTTAACATAATATAAAGCTTAATATTAGTCAGGGATATTGTGGCATCCTCTTAGTTGTTCCAGAGATTACTCCCATTAACAAACAAACATACAATTTTAAGTCTTAATATTAGTAGGCTTGAAATAAAGTTCACAGTGGCGGTTCAGGGTAGTATTCCCATAGCAAAATTGTTCTATGAAATGTAGAGGTAGTAGACTGTCTATACTTACACCTTTCCATGGGAATATACCATTTTTAGCAATTTGTATCGGTATTAAGATGGCAAAAAACGAATTCATTCATTAAACAGATTATAGTCAAAAAAACTCTTTATTTACTTTAAGTATTGGTGTAAGAATAAAAAAATCTACATAATTTTCAATGCTGTGGATGGAATAATCAAGTCTTAAATTCTTGTCATACATACATACATAGATCACAAAAAGTGAACTGGTCTACCTTCTAAACATAACATATAAAAATAAGCTATACATTAAAAAAAACAGGCTTTCCAGTAGCTAAGATGTCATTTGATATAAAATGTGTTAGACTAGATACTAACATTTGTCAAAAACTGACAAAAAAATGTCGCCATGTGACATTTTATTGACATTTGGATCCGCAATATTCAATAGTGGTAACACTATATTTTGTGGCAGTTTTCAAGTAAAAATTGTATTAGGTTGCCAATCTCACTTCTGATATACTTTTTTCAAAATTATTCCATAAAATTTACATAAAAACTGGTCAGTACTCAGTCAAATATTTATACACACTTGATAAACCTGTTTGAATTGAACAAATCCATTATAATATTCCATTATTCAGATCTTATTTCAATTTACAACTAAAACTAAATCTATACACTAGACAGATATTCGAGGTTCAAAAGGCACAACAAATTCAATTAGGCACTAGAAGTAAATTCTCAAGTTGAAGAATATACTTATTTAAGTTAAGAAAAAAGTTTAGTACATAATAGGGAGTTTGTTGCATTGTCGCAGCCATATTGTATTTTAATTGTCAAAGATGCCTAAATGGATTCTGATTTTATTGAATAAATGTAAAATTTAAGTACTGTGGTGCGACTTCACAATTTAGAAATGGAAAAAAATCGTTCTAAAAAATTAATTGATGATGCATGATATTTACCAAAAAAAAAAAGTAGGGATTTTGGTTTCATAGGTTGTAAGAGCATTACCATATGCTCAAACATACACAGGACGTGTAAGGTTAGTTTTCTAGGCCATTTGTGTCCTTAATTTTAATCTAGAAATTAACTTTTATTAAAAATTGATGATTCTTAGTATTAGATTGCCATTATTACCATGACAGTATAGTGATCATTTGTAGTTACATTTGTTGCTGAGCTGCCAGTCACATTATAACTTGGTTTTACTATGAAAACATCTTAATCAAGAAGCTAACACCGACAAGCACAACCAACATTAATGGTGATGGTGTAAATATGTATGATGCGTTACAACCATCCTTGCTATTACATGTACAGTATTCAAGGAATATGTTATAAGTTCCAGTCCTCATTAGACAGAAGCGCTCGTCACCTTGGATCCCCACTTCGCCGAGGTATGCACAGTCTCTGAAGTATCGCCATTCTCCATTTACTGAAATGATTGTTTTATATAAATTAGCATACGGAGCTGGTTCGATAAACATTATAAATAACCCTTTTGCACCCAGTTGAGTATTAAATAAAGGATAACATTGAATTTTAGTAATTAACCAGTAATAAAAAAAAATAGTGTTCACATTCATTTGCTTTAAGTCAATTACAAAGGTTAATTAATTATATCAGCTCGGGGTTGGGGTATAAATAGATAACATTTGAATAAAATATCGTTTTAACACTAATAATATAATTAAACAAAAAACTTTATGCACACACCTTTTTGCCTTATTTTCCGGCACATTGTGGGCCTAATGCCCGGTAAATGGGCCAGTCCTTTTTCTTGCACGCAGTCCGTTATAGGCACAGTACTATTGTCGAAAGGGTCCGCGCACTTAGGATCATTGTTCGACCGGCAATTCCAGCATTTTATAGCCGATACTGAAAACAAAACTTGACACTATCAACCAAACTTTCAAGATGGGTGTGGTACAACTGGTACGTACTCGCTCCTTCGTAACACATACTCACAACAAAACCACTTACCGTACGGAGTGAGGACTGTTACAATAATCAAACTTATTGTAATCTTGGATATACCAGTCATTTTATAATAGTTTTAAAATAATTTCATACAAAAAAGTAACTTTGAAACAAAGTGTTATGCGTTCGGTTGAGCGTTTGTTTGACACGACCACAGATAGAGTAGATTACTTTATAATATGTTTCACTTTTTTTTGTGTATGTGCCATAATAATAATCTATTCCCGCTTTTTTTCTAGCTTCTTTTAATTATTATTATTTTACCCAATATTTTTAGCAGTTTCATTAAATTTAAAACCGATAAAAACATAAGACTTCATCTTACCGCAACACTAAAGATTGGGTGTGTCATTCGTTTCAATTCAATCGTTTTTTAAGTTTCATTCAGTTCAGTTCACTCACTCATGTCTGTTTCGAAAACTGTTGACAAGCTTTTTTTGTTCAATTGTTTCGATTATTTATCTTAATTTACAAGTCCATTGTTTCTAAAAGCACTTAAAATGACGAGTATATACTTTTTATTAACACTCAGCTGTGCATTACCGGCAGGTAATTATACATTTCATTAATAAACTTGTTATGTCCAGTCGACTGTTCTAGTTGGAATCATTTACGAAATAGTCTGCTTTAGTTTTTAGCGTACGATGTTATCAGTGTGCATCGTCGCAGAACCTGCAAGAAGACACTTGCGGCGCTTACAAGAAGTTTGATAAAGAGAGCCACATAGCCGTTGACTGTTACAGTGAAGAGACTAATATACAGGGAGCGTTTTGTATGAAACTAACCCAACAAGGACCTAAAGGGTTTATTTGTGAGTATTTCATGTAAACTAGCACTATTTAGAGTAGTCGCATGAACTTCATGTAAGATCTGGCTGTAACTGTGTGGTTTTTGGGTGTATCATGCAATTCATGCATAGCATTGATGATTATAAGTATTGATGTTTATGTTTAGCCTTAAGTAAATTACCATGCCCTTACAGGGCTGTACGTAGGCTTCACCAAAAAATAAAAATAAGGTCGGGCGGGGCTTTTCTAACTGACAGGTAAATAAATATGTTATTTATTTTGATTCAAGGTAATGCTTTAAAACTATTTTTGGGCCTTTTTATAGGAGTTTTAGTACCTTAATTTCTATAAATGTGAGCTGTACTAGTTTTAGAATGTTTTGTTTCTATAAGACTGCCCGGTCGTACATATATGACTGAACTTCATAAAGTTAGACATAATTAGTAAAACTAATAGGAAACTCAACCTTATTGCTGTAGTCAGATTGAATTTGGACCTAAGGTGGGTAAAAAAATTACATCTTTGACTGTATAACCTTCCACTTACATAACCAATACATTTGGTTGGACAGCACAACTGATTTATAACCATGGTGTTATTGAAAAGGGGCTCTCAAAGCGGATTCCAATTAGTAATTAATAAATTTAAAATTAACAACTATCTCTTTTATTACTACTCCAGTGGAATCTTGAAGTTTTTCAATTAAATACATTTTAATATGTGTTTGTATTCAATTCTATTGAAAAAAAAACAAGTATAGAACTAATTTTAGATAAGATCGGATTAGAGATAATAATACTATTTAATTGGATGTAAAAAAAAACAATATGCACATGTTTAGTTATTATAATTGTACGCCAAGGTCATAAATAATAAATAAATATAAAGCATTTAAATGCAAAATATGAATCATTAACATTATGTTTATTGAAAAAAAAAAAAAGCTAATTGAAACAAATGAAACTAAAAAGTATAATTTTGACAATCCAACAAATATCCACATTAGAGTTTTTATTTTGGAAACTAAGTTATGTTTTAACATTAAGTATTAACATCATGGATGCTTATTTGTCCAAATCATTGTAAATAAGTAAGTTATAATAGATGCCACATTACTTTCATTTAAATTTTTTGTTAACATACTATTGATTGTGAGAACTAAATGAAAATGAAATTGTTTTTCAGGGGACGGTCGATGGCGTCAAGTAATACGCCGCTGCGCCTCCATCGCTGACACCGGAGTGACAACTGTCTGCAACTGGGGCGTCTACGACAACGGTGTCTACTGGGAGGAGTGCTACTGTGCCTCGGATGAATGCAATAGTTCCACGTTCAGTAGATCCTCTGCTGTGATGGTATTGAGTACTATAGTGTTAGTATTCTTATGTAAACATGTTTTGTGATTCTTTTTGTCCAGAACTGTCCTGTTAAGGAAATTTTAGGGTTATTAAAAACGTTACAGCAGGATTTAATCTATAATAAATTATGTATTATACAAATATACAATTGACATTATCGTGTAACACTATCGAGCTGGCAACAAGCAAATGTACTGACAATTAATTAAAAAAAATATGTATTGTGTTAACATTCATTAACTCATTTATATCATGATATTTCTACAATTTATTATAAAAATAATAAACATTTGTGGTCATATCATTTAATTTACAAGTGATTTTTGTATAATTTACATTTATTATTCATTTGATTCTGATTAGATAAAAAGATAATTGTACTTTTAACTGGATATTCAATTTAGATTTTGTTTTGAAGTATGCTTGAAGACTTATATAGACAGGTACACCATTAAAATAATTATTAATATAAATGGGCTCTTCAAATTCATTATTGTCTAGTTTTTGGAATTTTGTTTTTGGAATCTCATCAATTTTTAAGATTTTTTATTTATAGTACTATTTTACATTTATCTGATATATTATTATATTTATTCGTAATTATATCTAAGTTAATTTTTCTTTTAAAATATATTAAGTTTTGTTCAGTTTTATAAATAACAACCTTTGAATATGCTTAGTTTTGTAAATCAATTTACTAGAGCTTGCAATACACCTAAGTTAGTATATACTATACAAACACCTTTTTTGTCTGTAAATGACGCTGGAGCCTGAATAGTTAAGAAAAGTATTTATGTGTTGTCTTAGAAATATAACAAATTACCGTCCATTTTTAGCTCTAGATTTTAAGTATACACGTTTTAACCATACATTCCTAAGAATTCGCTTTATACATTTTCTAAAGCATTACCTACTTAAATAAATTTATATTTACAAAGTAATAATCTGGAAGGTTTCTCTTAACTTTTACCACCGGATACTTAACTATCCATACTCTTTACAATGTGTGTCTGTCCCTCTGTATGTACGCTTGATCTTTCGAACTATGCAACGGATTTTACGTTTTCATTTTTTACTGGTGTTACAGAAAACTTAGATAACCAAAGTGAAGCAAGGGTGGGTCGCTAGTAATATTAAAAATGTATTAGTGACTCTGTTAAGCTCTCACGTCTAAATCGCTTCGATTAAATTCGGTATGGAGATAGCGAGGTAGAAAAAGGTAATTTTAACCTGCAATAAACTACTTCGCGCGGGCAACAGTTAGTTACTGATAAGTCTACAGTGGGTGGCTTCAAAACCCTGTAGGGTGGTAACAAGAATAGCCCATCTGGCATATTTAAATTCCACAGACTATAATTTTTTATGCCTGCGGTACAAAATCAGGCTGTTTGTCAGTTGAAAATTTATAAAGGATAAGGAAAGTAGGTATATAACCTTCATCTACACACATCATAACATCCCTACAATATGTTCAGTAAAGATAAGGAAATGGCCTATATTAAGAAACCTGTATTATAATGATAACATTAAAGTATTGCATGTCATTAATGTATCGGTTATCAATTTGGTGGCATCTTAATCTTAAGATAGAGGTACATTAAGAAACATGATTTGCGAGTAGATACATTTATGTTGCGACTGTACACATAATTAGGCATTAAAACACTCGTGTGATCTTATTATGAAACGAGCCGAAAGGCGAGTTAGAACCATTTTAGTTTATTATTGCCTCTCATTATGCACCAGTCACCTAAACTATTTTAAAAGAACCTGATAACCTGCGTTGTAATACGATGAACTGATATGTATGTGCCTTTTAATGAATCTCGTTTTGTATTAATATTTTATATTACATACATGTATTGTTGAGTAATACATTTTATGAGTAAATAAAGACGTCAATTAAATATAAATGGGTTTTCTTACAATGCACCGCTTGTTCTCAATTTATTAGCATTGGCAGTGCGAATTACGTAGACAATGATTTCTCTGTTATTTGATAACCTCTAAATGGATGGGGAGGTTACATATGACGCTAATATTGCTCAGATTTTTAACAAGTTTGATTGGTTGATGATTGATATGTGAGGTAGAGCTGCAGCGGTTCGCTGTAAAAAGGTATCAATTTAGTTTGGGACTCCATTTTACTCGATATGGGTTTATATTCTCGTTTGAGGCTTTTGACACTGAACCGCCTGGGTTGCATAATCAACAACCTTAAGGCATTACACATCAAGAACGCCTTAAAGGCCTGAAGGTGTCATGTGCTGTCGTGCCTCCCTCGCCACCGACGCGTAGTCGCGTATAGGTAGTTGCCACAGATACAGTTAAAAATACTTTCTTTGGCATGGATTACGTTGAGTATTCCATAGCTTTTAAGACATGCTTGGCGTGCGGCTAAGTGAAACTTTTGTATTTAACGTGGGCCGTCGCAAAGGTTACTGTTGAGCAACTAGAACCCTGTCGCAGAGAACCATAATTATTTAGAACGTATTAATTTATGTTATGGTGCAATGATGGCTTAACAAGTTAAGTTGTTGACCGTACTAAATTCTGCGTGCCTAATGTTTCAACGTAGGCGGAACAAGTTTAGAAGCGTCTGACTTTGACATCAAAAGCAATAGGGTTTTACCGACTAGAATAGAGCCCTGGGGTCCTAACACGATCCTTCACTGAGTAAACGCACTGCGTTTAATACAGCTTTGTGATTGGTCCTTTTTGACCGACCTTTTGTTTTGAGACCTCATAGTGACGTTTGTGAATACGGGTGGAATACTAGGTACGATGACTTTAATTTAAGATAAAGATAAAAGATAAAAGATGTTTATTCAGTAAGTAGGCCGAACGGGCACTTTTACACGTCAAAAATCTACCAGCGCTTCGCAAGAGACCACTGCTGAGAAGAAACGCCGCATGAAACTCAACAGTCAGTCGTTTTTTAAATACTACCTACTTATGATATTATACAATTATAAAGCTTAACCTAGCATTACATAAATCAATGAATCTAACATAAAATAAAAAAAAAGCGAAGCTTGAGCAGGAAAATGTGTCAAAACTCAGAATTTTCATAGGGCGTAATAAGTAGTACCTAGTTATATAAAAAAAAACACATACAAAATTTCGATACATTCTCCTACAGAAACCGTGTCCCCTAGACAGTATACAATATTTACATATATTTTTTATGACTTATTTTACCGTATTGTCAACGTCACGATCGAATAAGAGCTTATTTACTTGACAGTAATGGGGGCCGAGTTAAAAATCACTATAGCAATACATGTAGAGACAAAGTAGAATGGTCTCCCATCCAATATATTTGATGGCGGCTACTAAACGCCAAGACTTAGATAAGGTTCTACACGTAAACAACGATTTGATGGCCTGTAAATCCATGTGGGCACAACTTTAATCAGGGGCTGACTCGTGGTCACACCAGTTTGTCACACCACTGCTATTCGGTTTAGTCGGTTATTCGTCAGAAATCATTTTTATTCCGCAAAAGTAGGTAGGTTAGGTTCGTTAGGTATCTTAAGATGCCCGAAGGGCAAATCGCTCAGAAATAGGAGCCCTGCCACAGGCAGGGCTCCGTCGAAAGGCACTGGTGTGACAAACTGGTGTGACCACGAGTCTGCACCCCTTTAATCAGAATACGAGGTGGCTGATACGAGAGATACGTTAGATTGTAGCGGCCGAGCGCGGTAAAACGTCGGGAGGTTCAGTTTCGAAAAATAATTTGTTAACTATCATTATGAGTATGACAGCTTTGTAATTGGAAACAACTGCCGAACTGTTAGTCAAACCAGCCGAGGCTTTGATTGAACAATTACCCAAGATCGTTATTTCTTAGTAGCAAAATTCCCTGTAGAATTTTCAGAGGTACGCTCTGATTAAGCTCGCTCCATCGTCGACCTTGTATACAGTAGAGTTCATAAATTTGTGTACACTTTGGTACCTTGCCTATTTAATGTCATTTGCGGGTGGTAGGACTTTGTGCTGGGTCCGTCCGGATCGCTACCACCATCTTATCCATTAACCTACCTCCAAACAGCTGTGTTCGCATTGTTGTGTTCCGGTTTGGGGATAAGACAGCCGGTGTAATGACTAGCATAGAGACATTCCATCTTAGTCCTCAGGGTTGGCAACGCATTTGCAGTCTTTGGCTTGCAGTCTTGTGAATGCGAATGTCTATGGGCCACAGTTTCCACTTACCATCAGGTGGCCTGTGTGCTCGTTTGCCTTCTCTATGCCATAAAAAAAAAATGTTTACGGCCATGTGTGAATTGTCACGGCGATTAAAGTGTACCTACACATATTGATTAACTCGACTGGTACCTACCTTCTCGTCTCGACTGGGTTCAAGCGGGACTCCCATGATAACATAGATAATAATTCATTGGACCCGATTCTACAGTGGCCTCTAAACTTCCTAATTTTATTTAGGTGTCGCTAAAACACATTGCTATTCTATGAGCAGCTGTCATAATCAAATGACAGCCCTAATTTGAATCTGACGCTTCTTATTTAAGGAGGTCTATTCAACTTTACATTGACATTCTGGAATGGCACTTGTTAAATCTGCCGTCTAAACTATGTCTAAAAATTAGGCAATTTCGTAAGGCTATTTAAGCGATGTGCACGTCGAATCGGGTCCATTATTTGATCATTTCATGCAGTGCTTGGGTAAAATTGACTTTTTCATCACACTTGCTCGTAAATGGTGTTATTCCATGCCTGTATACAGAAGGACAATGGTCTAAATTGTTCCCGCGGGAATTATGGCGAGTTTGTCATCCCTGGAGAGTAATGACTTTCTTTTTAAAATTTGCAACTCTTTCGTACATCATTTCTGACTAAAGAGGTTTAATTTTCAGCCAAAAATTAAATCGGTTTCTAATTTCATCTTTAAAAATTAGCTATAGACTAACTTACATTACACAAAACCTATACGCTTCATTAAACTTCATTATTTTTATACCTATTTCAAGTTTATATCAACATTTATCATTAATTTTAGTAATTATACATTTTTATCAAATTGGCTAAATCTGGCTCGAATCCAGGTCGAAACTTAACGCAGTTATTATCTGTGGTAGAGGTCACAAAAAAAATATCGTTTCCATTTACGTTCCCGTTCGTCAAAAGTTATTTCTTTATATTTTGCAGAGTTAAAGTGTTTTCTCTTTGTTTTTTTTCCTCGCAAATGTGATGAAAACCATTGTGTGTATCACAGGCAGTAAGGGGATTACTAACTCGAGTCATTAAAAGCCCTCCGCCTTCGGCGTCGGGCTTCTAACACTCTCGTTAGTAATTCCCTTCATACTACCCTTGATGCACAATGTACTATTAAGCTTCATTGCCTTTTATGATCGCGTGATAATACCTACTATTAGATATGCACGAGTGGTTGAGTCATGATTTTATCATATCTTATCTAGTCTTGCGCAGCGGGTCTTTGTATCCTTTTTATTTAAAATCATTCTTATCAGTTACATAGTCTAGGTAAGCTTTTAAGCCAACGATGAATAAGTTAACTGGAATTTCCAGACAAAGTAGCTCATGCACGATATATTTTATCAGTGTATTATGTACATGTGTAGACTCATTATCAGGAAAGCTTTAGAACGTGTAGCTCGAGAACGTTTTTTTTTGTTTTTATGCTGGAGGGGGAAACAAGGATAGTGTCACTCATGTGAAGTGATCGCCACTGCGATAAGAGTACCTATGCTCGTCTCTTGAAGTTGCCCAAGTCGTAGCGGTCCCAGAAATACCGCTGCAGCAAGCTGATTCCATTAGTGTCGTGCGTGGCAAAAAGTGGTAGACTGCCATCCATCGAGATGGTGGGGATGATAGGATAGGATCTGCGAGTGGTACGGTAAAGGAACTTAGCCACAGGGAGTATTCCAAACAGTTCCTCGGAGCACTCCCCATGATACGGTAAAATAGGTATGCAAAAAGACGCAACGTTTCAATAATACGTCACATTTTTAAATCGCATTTACTATTATAAGTACTTGTACAAAATGGGCCTTTACTTTTTGTAAATGTAGGTATACTGAAAAACTTAAGTAAACCACCTGGTGCATGTAGTTGTAACACATCTGTACCTATAGACCATTTGACATTCTATATTTGAAATTTGACGTAAATTCCATTAAATTTTTTTGGCATAGAGAAGGCAAACGAGCACACAGGCCACCTGATGGTAAGTGGAAACTGTGACCCATAGACATTCGCATCCACAAGACTGCAAGCCTAAGACTGCAAATGCGTTGCAACCCTGAGGACTAAGATGGAATACCTCAATGCTAGTCATTACACCGGCTGTATCATCCCCAAACCGGAACACAACAATGCGAACACTGCTGTTTGGCGGTAGGTTAATGGAAAAGTTGGTGGTAGCAATCCGGACGGACCCTGCACCAGGCCCTACCACCCGCAAACACACAACTACTAGTTTCACACCTAGATTTGTGCACAACTACATGCAACAGGTGATTTACTCAAGTTTTTCACCTGTACAAATTGTATCCGTATCCGTACCACGGACTTCTAATCAGACTAGTAATCGATGAAGATACAAAACTCAACTTCAAAGTGCGACGATAAACCTTAATATGGACTGTTTCAATTTCCATAGGTATATAAACTAACTTTGGCCTTAAACCACTATAGAACCTTGGGGCATAAAACCAACGATTGATTCCTATGTCATTTCTATTTCGTCACTTGACGCTGTCATTATGACAAAGTTCTATGGTGGATCAACATTTAAAGTCACTGATGGTACGTTAGGTACGATCGGCCTTATAGGTAGCTGAACACGCTAGTGCTTTGTCGCTTTAACGTTATGTTTGAACTCTTCCACTAATCTGTCAAAGGCGTCAATGTGAAAAGGTACACTTTCGTACCTTATCACTTTAATCGCTGTGATAATTCATGTATGGCATTAAATAGATAAAGTGTACACATATTTCTGAACTCGACTGTACAAAAGTGTGCACCTGCTTATAAGGCTGAGTGTACTTACTCAATAGGAGTTCATGCTCGAGGTCGTATTAAAGTTAAGTTTGACAAGGTTCTAGAGTGCTAGTACGTATAACTGTTTAAGGAGATTAACGTTTCTATCTGGCATCTCATTTTGAAATAGAATAGATTTTCAAAAAACCAGTGGCTGTTTTACCACTGTCTCTAAAAAGTCGGTAAACATGTTTGGCCTTAAACTGATAATTTTGTGAAGGTACTAACATGTTATTATCATGAATCTATCGCCACTTCACCTTAATTCATAAGTTCATAACACCTGCTGTGAAACATGGTGTTCAATACAACACACTATCCCTTTGACCGCCGTACTCAGAATATTAAAGAAAATTAATAAAAAAGGTTTTGAAGACGCGTTGGCCTAGTGGCTACCCTGTCTACAAATATTCTAAGAGCCCACGACACTATACCTAGTTATATATGACTACCTTCGATATTTAGTTTCGTCATTAATGGAGGAGCACGAAATGGAGATGCTGTAATCCAAAAAAACCTGGCTAAGTTTTTTTTTTGTTGCTCTGATTTTCGTTTATTCTTCGGAACACGGGAGGGGTAAGAATAAACGACAATGCAGTGCTGCACCCCCCTGATTGCCCTAATCTGTGGCAGCAGCATGATAAGCGACGCCTCGTACTTAAGTATCTTTTATGATCGATCTCCTTAAAAAAACCAAAGCTCATCTGAAAGATCATCAATTTCTGCGTAAGAAAAACCACTGCTGCATTTCGTCATCGAACTTATAAAAAAAAAAGATGTGCCAGGTTTTTCGCACTGCAGCATTGCCATTTCGTGTTCACCCATTAATGACGAGATTGAATATGTATAATAAATGAAAAGTTAGGAAAAGATCCAAATTACCGCATTGTTTGAAGTCAAAAGTCTTTGACCAGTGTGTGTTGCCGGTGATGACTTACGGATCTGAGACGTGGGCGCTAACAATGGGCCTCATAAGGAAGCTCAAAGTCAATCAGTCAGAGGGCTATGGAGAGGGCTATGCTCGGGGTTTCTTTGCGTGATAGAATCAGAAGTGATGATATCCGCAGTAGAACTAAGGTTACCGACATAGCCCTAAGAATAGCTAAACTGAAGTGGCAGTGGGCGGGGCACATTGCGCGCAGGACTGATGGCCGATGGGGTCAGAAGGTTCTGGAGTGGCGTCCGCGGACCAGAAGACGAGCTGTAGGTAGGCCTCCAACAAGATGGAGTGACGACCTCTCAGGATCGCGGGACCGCGGTGGATGCGAAAAGCACAAGACCGGTCTGAGTGGAAAGCCTTGGCGGAGGCCTATGTCCAGCAGTGGACGTCTTTCGCCTGACATGATGATGATGATGATAGGAAAATATACGTTTGGCAAACATGATACAAAGTACCCCTAGTACCCCTAGTTATTAGTTTGGGACTGTCAAAGTGGTGTGAGAATGTCCCAAGATATTTATTAGATTATTTGCTTGTTGCTTTTTGAAACTTGTGTGGAAAACATTCACTGTTGGTTGGTCTATCAACAAAGAACAAATCAACTGTTGAAATTAGGAAAAGTAATCGAGAATTTGCCACATTTCCTTAAGATTTAACCATTATTTACGAGTTTTAACAGTGAAGTAGTTTCACTACTGGGGGTGTTATGACATAACTATGCAATTCAGTTGACGCTGAGAGAAGAGGACAGCTATATAAGTAATATAGCTCCGTCCTTTACGCTCGCCGTAAAATGAACCCACCTGATCAAAAAATATATGGAACGACTTAATCCTCGTTAACAGACGAGTGAGTGTTTAGTTGCGAATGGATAGAAATAAAAAGACAGACGGAAAGGGAAAACGTTTAAAAATATACATTTTCTTTATATTGTATTAATGACTTTCATTATTATTTGAAATATTAATTTATGCACCCGTTGAAGTCTTTCATTGTCAAATAGAAACGCTAAAGATCATATAATACAATATAACTTGTCTTGAATCTTACAAATAATGATATCACAAAACCTTGGTACAAAATATTTTATGGAAGATTTTCGGGATTTAGAGTGGACACTGTGGAAAGTGGAAAGATGGTAACTTGGCTCTGAGGCTCATTATTTCAAGACTGAATATGTGGCCAATACAGAGAACTAAGATTGATTGGACGACACGCTGGCCTAGTTGGTAGTGACCCTGCCTACGAAGCTAGCGGTCCTGGGTTCAAATCCCGGTAAGTGCAGATGTTTGTGTGATGAGCGCGAATATTTGTTCCTGAGTCATGGATGTTTTCTATGTATTTAAGTATATATTTCTCTATATAAGTATTTATATCGTTGTCTAGAACCCATAGTACAAGCCTAGAGCTTAGCTTGGGACTAGGTCAATTGGTGTGACATTGTCCCCTGATATTTATTATTATTATTAATATTTTACCACTTGTCATAAACGCACATTTGAACACAACAATACGAACTCGTGCTTATTGCTCGTGATAAAGGGTAAAAAAAAAAATTGGACGGATCCAGCACAACGTCATACAACCACTAATTGGTTGACAAGCTTGCAAGCAGGGTCCGTTGGGATAGGTAGCCATTAATACAGTATAGTATGTGTGTGTGTTTTTCTTTGCCGGCTCGGAAAAATCGTAGATTAGAGGCTACGAGTAGACTTTCATACACTGATAGAAATCGTGTTATCTTAAACTGACTACCACCAAGCAGCAGTGTTCGCATTGCTGTGTTCCGATATAGGGATAAGACAACCGGTGAAATTCCTAGCATAGCATTGCATCTTAGTCCTCAGGGTTAGCTACTAATTTGCTTTTAGGATTGCAGTCTTAAGATTGTAATTTTGAGAGGGTCACAGACACTTACCATCTGGGGGCCTAGTTGCCTCGGTCCTCGTATTCCTCGTGCCATTTTTTTTCCTGGAAGGATTAATAGTTTTAAATAAGACGAGCTCCTCTACGTGTCACTTCATGTTGCTAGCTAAACAAACATGGCCGCTCTTAAGGGAAATAAACACAAATAAATTGCTAGCTAAAGCTCACGTTGGCAACGGATACAATCACAAACACACCTGTTGCGTCGTGTAATGTGATATAACTGCATCTCTTACTGAAACATAATTTAAAGAACTCCTTTTAAACTGTACTAGATAGCTAGTTTGTTTTGAGAAAGTGATATAACTAGGGTTAGGATTTTGGTGGCATTTCGTGGTTCTAGAATCCATGGAGTCGATATTTCCTAATTATTATAATACATAACACATTGATTTTGACCTTCGGTATTATCATATTCAAAAATGAACTAAATACATATTTCGTTCGGTTATTTCATACCTATTAATATTTGCTTGTTTGTAACGCTTTCACATTAGAGATATCCTCAATACCAAAATTAATTTAAATTGGTGCGGCCGAATAACGAATAAATGAATTTTGAAATATTAAAATACTGAAGGTCAAAATCAAAGTGTTACGTATTATAATAATTAGGAAATAGCGACTCCATTGATTCTGGAACCACGATTTGCCACCAAAAGTCCTAACTCTAGAAATAACACATAACTTCAAGCGTCAAATTTTGTATGATTATCAGTACAAAGTCTAAAGAACAACAAATACCAAAAATCGGTCAAGGGTGAGGGCTTGTGCATTTTTTTTCGGCATAGACAACATTTAAATCAGAATATAATATCAACCTACCTACTGTGAGGCAGTACGGATCCCGCGTGCGCCCGTTCGACTCGCACTTGGCTGTTTTTTTTTTCATTTAGAATCAAACACAAATGGAACTTTCTAATATTCGCTTTCTAATATCTATGTAGACTTGTTCTTTAGGGTACTAGGCAACTATATACATATCGACGGTGCAAAGGAAGAATCATTGAAGCGCAGTTATATATATCGTTGAAAACAGCGTTTTTTTCTGTGTCGATCTAGCTAGGTTTCATTCCATTACGACGACTTTGATGTCGGTTAAAGGATCGCAAAATTTAGCATCATCTTCAGAAACTGTAGCTTATGCGACACGCCATTTGCTTAAAATGTAACCGGTGTCACTTAACATTAACACCCACTTCTTCACAAACAAATTCGCTTAAAGTATTTAGGTATGAAGACACTATGTTTTTTAAATGATGGCACAAAGTTTTATGTTCTAATTTTATGAGATACGTTTCTTCCGGATAGCTTAATGACAACTGCTGTCGGTTAAATTAACGTTACAAAAAATTCAATTAAAAGATAAAGATAAAAGATAAAATAAATTTATTCAGTAGGTAAGTAGGCCGCTCGGGCAATTTTACACGTCAAGAATCTACCAGCGCTTCCCAAGAGGAGACCACTGCTGAGAAGAAACGCCGCAAGAAACTCAGCAGTCAGTCATTTTTAAAACATATTTCTTATTTCATATTACAATGGTACTACTTAGTTTAGCATTATATAAAGCTACAAGTATTAAATTAAATATAATATCAAATAACATGTGTACATAGTTCAGCAGGAAAACATGGCAAAATTTTTACGGGAGAGATAGAGAGAAAAGAATAAAAAAATAGAATCAACTACTTATGTGTATATGAGATGGTGCAAGATGCCCACATAAAAGTTTCGATATGTTTACCTGCATCAACGGTGTCCCCCAGACAAGAAAAAGCAGGATAAAGCTTTTGCATTTGAACAAATTATTATTGACTAAGTTTCGGGTTTAGGCCATGAAATTTGTCTGTTAGATAGTCCTCGACCCTATAATACGCTTTAGACATTAACGACCTTTTCAAATATTTTTTAAGTGCTGGAAAGGGTAACTTTAAAACTACTTCAGGTAATTTATTATAGAAATGAATGCATTGACCAACAAATGATTTATATACTTTACGGACACGGAATTTTCGAATAGCGATTTTATTTTTATTTCTAGTATTTAAATTATTATCAGAGTTTTTGGTGAAATAATCTAAATTCTTAATAACATAAAAAAAAATCTCGTAAATCAATTGAGACGCTACAGTTAAGATACTAATTTCTTTTAAAAGTTCTCTTAACGAGTAAATTTATATTTATAACATTTATATTTATTCCTTTAAGCGACAATCGTAATTTAGAGGAAATTGTCGCTTCAAGGAAACATTCAAAACTAGCTGATGTCGGTTCAGTGAAAACCCTAAAAGGTAGCATGGGGCTTAAAGTGTCACTAAATCTATTAGACTGTCGTTTCAAGACATATTTTTTTATTTGCCTTTGTCTTTGCGTGTTGAATAGAGCTGCTGCTAGAGCAAATGACCAGAGTTCGGCGGTCTCATAGCACGGTAACAGTTAAGACTAAAGACAGATAATGGAGTCGACATTCATAAGAAAACTCGCGGAATACTAATACTCACTCATACTCAATCATATATATAACTCCACAGTTTATTCACATCATCAACACTAACGATTTATATAAATTGAGTCATAGTCTGATAAAATGCATTATTCCTTATAGGTACATATGATAATGAGATAATGATCGTAATACAATTATTAAAAAATAATAATTATTGAAATGTATTTTTTCACATCACCTTTTCGGAAAGGGGACTTTTCTTCCCTGCTTAAAGGGATCAAAGTGGCACTTTTCTGTTCAAGGACATTTTGGTGTCGGCATAAAATATAAACGTAATGAAATAAGATAATAGTATGCACATAATCGACTACAATTTATTTTTCGTTGTTTAAGTGCATACTATTTGCACATAATTTGTTTCATCACTAAGATCTTTTATTTTCCTCATAGGTGATGCAGATGAAAAGCAGTGTGTCACACTATAACAAAATTATTTCCATATTGGGCGTTAACACTTGAATCCCTCACTACGCTCAGGATTCAATGTAAATATGTCATTTTTCTCCCTTGTGACACAATCTACTAATTTATCCGGTAATACAATAAAAACACTTAAAACGACAGCTTTATTATTTATATTATTAATTAAGTAATAATTATAAATAATTGAGTATGAGTATGAGTTGACGCCAGTTTTCATTTTAATGTCGACTCCATAGCTCTCTATAGTCTTACCGTACTATGAAAACTCCGTACCCTGAACATGACTCAAGCGGCAACGTCTGAATACGTCAAAAGAAGCCTCCCAGCCACCGCACCAACGGAAGAGTTTTGAGAGCATCCCAGAAATGCCATTTCCATATACCTACTAATGTAATGAATTATCGTTGTTCATTGAGCTTTTGCCTGGCGGTCGGATTCCGACGAACATCGGCCAAATCCGGTCTTTAAATCACTATATTAGACCTCTTCTGACTCATACGTGAGTCATTAGGAGTGAGTAAGCGAGTATTAGGCGCTCGGTGCTCCCGAACGCAGTTTCCACGCCGAATCCTAGCGAGGCTCGAGTTTCCCGTAGGCTTCAGTTGGTTTCAGTTCCCATTTGACCACGGAGGGGACCGCGCGTCGCCGGCCGCTACCGGCTAAACGATTTTATGTGAAAATGATTGAATAACCACACGCCGGAACGATTTAATTTAACTTTATAGTGCTGTTATTAAATATACACGTGTCTCGGTGATAATGTGTTATGTTGACATATAAAGTTGCAAGATAAAGATTAATTGCTTAGAGAACATTAAATCACGAGGCTGTGACAAAACTGACGGATTTCGGCGTAAGTTTTTTTATTTTCTTGTTATCGATTGGTTTTTGTTGTGGCAAGGCCTGGGTAAAGGTTATGACCTTTGGCCTGGGACCTGGCCCGCTCGTTACCTAACTGGAGACCTGGTCCAATACCGAACGCTTCGTTTACTTTCGATCTGGTTTCGATATATATTTATAAGTTAAAATATGGGATATAAACGGTCTTCGTAATCATGACGTATCTAATTTGAGCATTAGACCATTACACCAAAAGTTTTTTTTTATCTGTGACTGTTTTATCTAACACGCCATGATCTAAACTAGCGGTATTATTATGAATAATATATACGTATCACAGTTAATTATAGACAATGAACAATTACATCCAACTGGTTTCCGTTTAAACTGACATTATTTAGGTTTTTCCTTAACGAAGATTCATCCTAAAGGCATCCGACGACGCAGTTGTTGTTGCCTAGTTGGTAGTGACGCTGCCTACATAGCTCGGTTCGATTCCCCGGTGTAGTCAAATATTTTTGTGATGAGGACATGTATTGGTTAATGAGTCTTTGATACTTTTTGTGCAATATTATTGACATTATTCTGTTTAAGATTAGAGTATGTTTATTGTTGCCTTGTCCTTAGTACAAGCCTAGAACTTAATTTGGTATTAGGTCAATAATTGTGACATAATCCCCTGATATGTGAAACACACACATACCAAGTAACAACGTAGATAGGTTCCTCTACGTTATATCTTGGGGTCTCCTGCCACGGGTATATCTTCTTTACTTAAAAGGAGGACTCATGTCATATTATGTGAGCAGAAATAAATAAGATATTTCTATTTTCTATAACATACCACGTAAAACCACATTATTATAAAATAGTACCCAAAGGTGCCAAAATTGGCACCCAACGTTATTCGTTACACAGACGATTTTAAAGCGGTTTATAATTAACTTATTCACAGGTAATTAAGGTAAATTGACGATAAATAAATAAAAATTCGAGAGACAATCTTACACAAATTGAATAATTCCCAAGATGCGCACATGGCTTGTATACCATGGGGAATATTCCCACCTGTTACCACCAAATTGTAACCGCTGGTAACAACAGGGTTTTTTTTCCTACGTGTTACCAGTGTTAGCTATTGGGATATTTTTTTTATGTGTTTAATGTATGTATTAGCGACACGCCCTCGCTTCGCTTTGGTTAATGTGTTTCTATAACACCTTTTGCTTGGTTTAGGACTTAGCGGATGTGTGATGTTTTGCGGTAGGTACCAACATCAGTGTTCGCATTGTTGTGTTCCAGTTTGGGGATAAGACACCCGGTGTAATGACTAGCATAGACGCATAACATCTTAGTCCTCAGGGTTGGCAACGCATTTGCAGTCCTAGGCTTGCAGTCTCGTGAATGCGAATCTATATTGGTCACAGCTTCCACTTACCATCAGGTGGCGTGTGTGCTCGTTTGCCTAACCTATGCCATAAAAAAAAAGTTAGAAGCAATTGTTTTATACTATGTAACGAAACGGAATGTTATAAGTGTGATACATGTAATTTAAATACGAGAATTTATCCCTTTATCATTAGTCTAAGGACATCGTAAATCGATATTATCGAAAGACAAATGAAGGGTTCAAACCGTGAACCAATTAAACCGTTGTCTGGTGCGGGCGGGAGCACCGAATTAACATTTCTTTGAACCCAGGAGAGGGCGTTGATCGGCAAATCATAATAGGCCTGTTGATTAAATTGTGTTCGGTATAATTTTGTTCCCCTTCAGTTGGAGAACGAGGCGAGGCCTCTAGAACTGCCTAAAACTGAGCGTTGGCGTATGAGCCGATCCTTCGGTGGTCCCAGCTTATGTAACGATAACTATATAGCCTCTGCCCGCGACTTCGTCCGAGTATTCGGCCATCCCATGTCACGGTCAATTGTCATTATTCCTTCGATGAAAAGTCAATCTAGGGTATAAGCTATCTCCATTTCAATTTTCATCTAAAAACGTCCAGCCGGTTCAGCGTGAATGATTAACAAACTAACACACACACACCCACAAATCTTCGCATCTATAATAACTTTAAGTGGGATACACTTGTCAGGGGACAATCTCTTATTAATATTGATGTCGCACTCACAAATATTTGCACATTTCAAATTACGCGGGAATCGCCTGTATTATCCATGTTGCCCGCAATTTTTACAATAATTGTATAACTTTACTTACTCGGTTTAGTAACTAATTATATCAATAAATATGTTATTTTGAACTACTTTACCTCTTGGACTGGGACAGGAAAAAGACAGGATACCGTTTTAGCTCAAGATGGCAATCTTGACAAAACATGAAAAGAAAACAAAAGGAAAATTAAAATTAAATCGGCCAATAAATACGGATGATACCTACAAGCATTTTAAACTGCTAATTACATAGCCAAAATAGACAGCCATTACACGGAGAGATCCGTTCTGCCCTCCTAAGCTAATAGGCAGTATGTCAGATAAAACTCCCGTAGCAATATCAACCTTATTACTAACCGAATAGAATTAAAACTGTCTGGCTGTTGAATTTGGGATACTGCTTATTGGCTTAGGCAGCGTTGTGCACTGTGACGTTATGTAACAGGTCCGCCATTTATACTCTATGTTCAATTCTGTTTTGCTAGAAAGAAGTAGGAACAAATCTTTGTTGGTTTATACTAGCTTGATTATTTTTATAACTATTCAAAAAAAATTGTCTACGGTTTGTCACATGAATCAGTTTTTATTGATGCTTTTCAAAGAGTCGTGGGGGCCATTTGCCACGTTAAAAGATGGCGGATGTGTAATTTGTTTTAGTTTTTGATTTATCCTTTTTATGCCTTTGTGTTGCACAGTGATAGAAGACTTGGACTTATTTCGTGTGTCTGGCGTCTTACTTCTCGTTTCAAGTGGATTCGCAGTGGTACAGAGGTTAAAACTATCTTGACCTCTGTCCTACATATCACCGTACAACGTTTCCCCCAATCTTCCTAGAGAAGACTGGATTGTATTTTATTCCTATATTGATTTATACTTATATATACTTGACACTGACGAAATCACTTCATTGTGGAAATGCCATATCCCCGCGGTAGTAGCTGTTGAAGTCGTCGCGGGGCAAAGAAGAAGAAGAAGAAGAAGAGGAGTCGTCAATGTGACAACCGTGCCAGCATTTTGGGATGGATGCTTACTATATTATCATATTATCATTAATAACAGGTTGCAACCTTGTTTTATAATCAACTAGAAGACGTTCACGAGTTCGTACGTCTATTTCTTCCTTCTGTCTTGACCCCTTAGCGGTATCAGCTGAGCGTTAAGAGGATTGAAAGAGCCGCTAAAATCGCGTAGCTGTCAAAAAAAACATACTTTAGCTTCGGGCGATAACGTTTCCCATCAAGTCCGATTTCCACGATTTTTAAATAAGTTGTGGTTATTATAAAGAACCAACTAACATACATACATACATACATATCTTCACGCCTGTCTCCCAATGGGGTAGGCAGAGATTATGGAACGCCAGGTGCATCGGTCCAAACATATACACTTCGCTTCCTCTACATTCATCAATCTTTTCAAGCACGTGCGTCGGTTTCGGGTGCTTTTGATTCGGCCCTTAATCAGGACATCGCGAATCTGATCACCGTACGTCCGTCTAGGACGTCCCCTACCGACATCTCCGCTCACTCTCGCCCGCCATATCTCTTTCGTAACTCTTCTGTCATCCATCCTTTCTAAATGACCAAACCATCTTAGCATACCCTTTTCGATCTTAGTCACTACATCTTCTTTCAAACCACATCGTTCTCGGACCTCGCTATCTATATATAATAGAACCAATAGATATAATAGAACCAACTAAATCTGCACGTAATCTGTCCTTTATTTTTATTAATTGGTTTCATTCTAAGAAATATTTCCCTGTAAAGGAAAACGTGCAGACATAGCTTTTCATGATATCCACAACATATTAAAAAATCGTAAAAATCAGACTAGGTTTGAGGGGGAGAGGAACGTACGACGCATTTTGTATGGAACTTTTTAGCTCCACAATCTTCTTAATCGATCAGTCAGCCAGCCATTTAGATCTTTCATAGTATATGTTCGATGTAAGATACATAATGTACAAGGCCCATGCTTTGATGACCTTTACCCAATATATATTGACCTGTTACTCAATACTTTTGAAATATTGCTTGCTCTTTTAGCCTACCGGACGGCGAAAAACAAAAGATCTTCGAGTTTCTTTTGTTTTTCGCTGCCGTGAAGTAAAAAAACAATCTTCATTAAGAATAATTTGTCACAAGTTGGGCGCATGACGACAGCCGAATATTTTACGCGGAGTTTCCCCTTTATTTTCGTAAATAACCTTTACCCTGGTAGCTTTTGGTGAATAAGTAATATTAAAATATACTTTGGTTATTTCTTAATGTACTTTAAGCTTACCGACAAATTGCGACGAGAGCTGCCGTGCGGTGAACCAGCTTGAAGTATCTCATTACTGAAATGGGCGCATTTATTTTTTGTAAAAATTGAGAGTAAATTGAGAATGTCGTGGGTAAGATCAACGTATGTATCTGTTTAGGTATCTATGGCATGTTAGTTTTTAAACGGATAAACTGATTTTGGTGGTTATAAATATAAATCACTATAGCAATAAAACGCAAGCCAACGGGGGGCAACGTTGTACGGGTGATATGTAGGACAGAGGTCAAGATAGTTTGAACCTCTGTACCACTGCGAGTCTACTTGAAACGAGAAGTAAGATGCCAGATACACGAAATAAGGCCAAGTCTTCTATCACTGTGCAACACAAAGGCAGAACAGAAAAGAACTTTGAACACCTAAATACAGAAAAATACAAAACTAAAACAAATTACACATCCGCCATCTTTTGACGTTGCAAATGGCCTCCGTCAAATGTTTGAATTGCTGCACTAACCTGTCAGGCTGTGACCGATATTCATATGTTTTTGGTAACACATAAGGAACGTTCAACACAAATATTTTGGGACACATTTTAATAATATTTAATTATTGCATAGTTCGATGTTCTGCCAGTATAGGGTAAATATCTCAGAGACCCACTACTGCGATGACGGCGATGGTGATGTTAGGATTTTGTTGAGAATAAATAAATCTCTTATTCTTTTTCTTCTTGTTCTTATAGTGCCTCTCCAACTAGTGAAGGTTGGCAGTCAGCTGCGCATATTTTACTCGGTCTTTGGCGAGGTTGAAAAGCTCCGCTGCACTTGTGACACCAGTCCATTCCCGAATGTTTCGCAGCCACGATTTCTTTCTGCGCCCGACAGCTCTTCTTCCAGCAACTTTGCCCATCATTATTAATTGCAGGAGTTCGTATGACCTAGATAGGCAACTTTTCTTCTTTTGATGGTCTGCATTACTTCACGTTTCCTCCCAACTCGACGTAGAACTTCAAAATTGGTCACTGGGTCTGTCCAGATTATGGCCAACATGCGTCTATATGCCCACATTTCAAATGCTTCTATACGTTTTCGGACACTAATAAATTAATACTAACTTGGCATGAGACCCGAGATCCCTGTGTGTTTTTTCTGAACATTGCTAAGAGAATGAGAATATCGATCGATATCTGAATCGATCATATTAATTTTGAATTTTGAAGTAAATATTTAGATCAATAAAAGAAACGTAAGAGTGGCAAGGAACGACATCAAAAAAAATGTTGTAACAACCTTGTTACAAGGCTTTAGAGCGACAAGGTACAAAAGTGTACAGCTACTTATAAAGCCGACTGCACATAGGTACCTAAATTTATCCTACATAAGCCGCTTCAATAAGCAAACATGTTGAGAAGATATGCGATGAAATTCGTATCAAATATTTACACACGCAAAAGAGTTAAATGAGTTCGAAATTCAATAAAAACATTAACTTTACAAAGAGATGTAGCGAACGGAGTTTCAAATGAGATCAAATTTGTTTAACGAATTTTGAAACGGCGTCAAAGAGATATTATTCGCGTTCATTCAATCAGAAGCGTATAGGCGTTCAAGAAATATGGAAATATTTTGACAACACGAAGGTTTTACTTTGCGTTTTTTATAACAGTAAATCTTACATTGTTCTTACATTGAAATAAACAAGAGATGAATCCGGCTAGGCTGGGCAGCGCTTGGAAAACAACGTGAAGTCATTTCGTCGCGAATACCACAAAGAGTCTGAAGATTATCTATTCAACAAGTACAGACTTACTCACCACGGAATTGAAAAAACAGTGGAAGTGGCATGAGCTTCGCTAACTGTGTTACTCACTCCTCACCTCACTGAAAAAAAAAACGTTGTAGTACTGTAATGGAAAAAACATGAACATTCACTACTTTGCACCATACTTATGTTTGTTATCAGGGTAATTATTTAACCATTTTTATTTTTTCAATTGGGGTTATCTGGAAGAAATCCCTTAAAGGGATAAGGGCGCATTTCTACTGGTTTTTATTGTTATAAATTAATAAATAAATATAATAAATATCAGAGGTCGATCTCTAACAAATTGACCTAGTCCCAAACTAAGCGCTAGGCTCGTACTGGTACTTCATCATCATCATCATTATGTCAGCCGAAAGACGTCCACTGCTGGACATAGGCCTCCCCCAAGGCTTTCCACTCAGACCGGTCTTGTGCTTTTCGCATCCACCGCGGTCCCGCGATCCTGACGAGGTCGTCACTCCATCTTGTTGGAGGCCTACCTACAGCTCGTCTCCCGGTCCGCGGACGCCACTCCAGAACCTTCTGACCCCATCGGCCATCAGTCCTGCGAGCAATGTGCCCCGCCCACTGCCACTTCAGTACTGCCACTGGTACTTGACAACGATATAAATACTTATTACAGAAATAAAAACTTAAATGCATAGAAAACGTGCGAGACTAAGAAACAAATACTTGTGCTCATCACACAAGTATTTGCCTATACCGGGAATCGAACCCGGGACCTCTAGTTTCGTAGGCAGGGTCACTATCAACTAGGCTATTGCGTCATCAATATATTTATATTGCCTGTGTTTTGTAGAGTACACATACATACATACATACTATATGACCCTAACGATCGAAGCGGTAATTGTTACTTAAAAACAGTTAAATCTTGCGGCCAAATTTTACTATATTGACAGATTTTTTTTATGTATATAGTATTGTTAATATTGTAAATTAATTTAATAGTAGTCTTCAATCAGTAATATGAACGTTATGTCTATTACTGTATTCAAGCATCTGAACATACTTTATCTGATGTGTTACTCTAAGTATTTTTTGCTCTACTGTATGTAGCAGGAAATTATTACACACCCCTAGACCTCATAAGGACCCCGCGTGTACATTTTGGAGTCTTTAGACCCAGTGGTTTGGGCTGTGCGTTGATAAGTCAGTCAGTCAGTTTCTTTGTTTTTAATATATTTATATGACGACGCAAATTTTACCGAAAATTCCACATTATTTTACCATATTGGTTATATATTATGTCGGACATACAGATACACAGACACACACATCCAGATACACACTTTAAATATAAAAAACCCTCTTTTTCTGTCGGGGATTAAAAATGAAAAGCGGAGTCGCAGTGTTGTAATCGATTCCTACGTCATAACAAGCTACTTAATTAAAAATGCACGCCGAGGGCCTCTATTCAAGTCTATTGTTGTTAACTCAGCTGCCATAACTGTCAAGTAAATAGGAGCTATGAAAACAAACGTTGACAATACGGAGACAAGTCAAAAGCAATTAGGGTTTACCATCTAGAATCTCAGCCCAGTGAGACTAGACGACAAGTTGCTTAACGTGAAAGATTTTCGAAAACTGACAACTACTGACAAGACGTTTATACTTATGCCAAAAATATACCCATAATATACCCATTTTTCGAGCTTTTTCACTTTTCCAATTTGTTATAGGTGAATTAAAACTGTTTTATCACTCACACCAAAGCCTGCCGGACGTTTTGCGATGGATCCGCTTACACAATAACTTTTAATTCTTCATTATTAACTTGGGTCTCCGAGCGTCCACGGGGCTTGTTTTAGGTCAACATTTCCAGAACGAAAACGTTAGAACCAAAAACGTACCGTGTTTTCTTTTACAGTAGCTACCTAATCCACTTCATTAATCCTTCGAGCCGTTTCTGCAGCTCTGGTGCTACGCTGGAACTCGTATTCGTAAATAACGCGATATTTTAAAATGGTGAACAGAATTATGTCAAAGAAAAAACAAATGACGCGATAACAGATGAATCGCTAAATTCGAAGCACAAATTATTACATGAGCTAAAATTCGAAATAAATTTGAATTTAGAATTCTTAGCCAAACACCAGATATTTTGAACCAAAGTGGCCAGTTCCACAAGATGCCAATTTCATATGTAAGGACGTAAGGACCTAACCTAATATGGAATTAACGTAAACGCTCGACGCAATCGTCTGACAGCTAAGGTCAATTCTAATCATTTTTGATAACAATAACGAATACCGAATTATTTTTATTTTTACTCTCTGACCGAACTCGGTTTATTACTCCTTACCAAATGAGAAAAGATTTCTATTCTTTAATGGAAATATACCGTCTAACTGCGTCTCTAGACTTCCAACATACGCTTCAAGCATACGCTACCCATCAGCATTGTACCTATAATAGAGCACAAAAGCAATTACGCGCTGCATCGCAAGTGCATCGCATACACTGACGAGTGCAAGTTCAAATCAATTTGCAAGATTGATTAAATGAATCACTAGGAGTCAGTGTGTTTTACAGACCATTTGCAGCATACGTGTGTGCGTAATATGCGTGTTCGAATAAAGTAACAATACAATACAATACAATACAAATACTCTTTATTGAACACCAAAAAACAAAAAACACGGAACAGTACATTTTAAACTATAGGTAACCTTTATTGCATACCTATAACGAGGCCCATTTTAACAGATATCTCTAGAATATTTTGTACAATACACTCTTACACACTTAGCTGGTCGAATGTGCAGGTATCCTCACCATGTGTTTCCTTCACCGAAACAGCATCGAGTAATCAAACGTTTCGTAGACAAGATCACAATGTACGATATGACACAAAGTGCAATTGTGTCCTTGTCCTACCGAAGGAGTGTATTGTACTTAGAAATCATTGGTACATGGTGACTACGGTGGTTCGAATTCTGTACCTACCAACCCAACCTACTACCTTATGCATTAAAACTTAATAACTGTCGAAGAGACATAGCAGCGTGATCCTTACTTGTCATTGGTGACGTGGTGGCTGGTAGGCTCCCCGGAACTGCTGGGGCACGACATAGTTAGTCAACACTCAACGTTCCTGATCAAAAATCGTAGCGCGCTGTGGCGACTATATATGAAGTTATTGTGATCAAGTTTATGGATGGATGGAGTGGAAATACTGGCAGCATTTCCCCTGTGAACAGCAATGCTTAGTCGTTGAGAGAGGAAGCCGCATGGGTAGCACAAGTTGCCCGCGACTTGTTTTTCGCTCGGATCTCCGTTTCTATCTAGTCAGTCACGATAGAGATGCACTGAGCGACCAGCGAAAAACATCTTGTGCTACCCGTGCTGCCAGCTATTCGGTCACCTGTGAGATTGAGGCGCTTGCTTACTTAGGCGATTCAACCGTGTGCGCCAAGACTTCCGAGCCGCCGGCTGGCTAAGTCACGAAGGTCACTCAGCATCATGGGGCCCACCCTAAACAACTTGCTCCCGACTGATATAAAAAACTCAACCAGCAATAGTATATTTAAGAGCAAGCTTAAATCATTGCTTATGGAACAGGCATGTTACTTGATTGACGAGTTTTTGCACACTCGGAAGGATCCGGCACCGTAATGTGTTACTTGTGTACCTACCTAATTTAATTGTAATTGAAAATTATGACTTGTAAAATGTACTTTTACCAATAAAGATCTGTATTCTGTATTCTGTATACTACACTGACCGAGGGTCTCCACACCGAAAGCATCAAAAACAACAAAATTGATCGGTTTATGAATTTGAAAATGTGAATTACCTATATTATTGGACACGTGGACTTGTTGAGTGATGTCCTATATGTAAATGATGGATGGGTAATAAACAAGTGCCGGAAAAATACGTGTTTGTATAGGCTTCATAAATATTCAGAGCAGGGCTCGGGTAAACATTGACTTTTTGTTCAACACGATGCCGACAAATGGGAAGCTCGACGTTTCATTTGATAGCAAATGAACGTTATCAATATAAAATACGAAAGAGATAAAATTGTTTGCTTATATTTGGTCCTTGCGCGATTGGCGGATTTCTGGGGCCTGTGTTAGAAGGTGTATGTATCAGCCCAATGGAACCTTGACCCGTAATAGAACAATTTGTTTCGCACTTCTTACAACTTGAATCATGACGTCAATGAGACACAGTTCAATGGTGGGTCAGGTTGCCAATGGACTGATAGTAGGTACATATTGTTACTACTTTAGAAAAAAATCTTATGTGATATTTCGAGATACACGATTTTTAACTTAATTTTCTTCACGTTAAAGGTTAAAATAGTATGTCACGAAATATGAGATACGAGGTTTTTTCAAATTAATGACGATATGTATATAAACTCTTAATTGAATAACAAACGATTACAAGATATGTTATCACTAAAATGAATAATGCACATAGGCGAAGTTAACGCATATGGGATCTCTTTCAGTTAAACTGAAATGCCAAGAGACAATATGATACAAATTGATCTAATCCCAACGTACACAGTATAATATGTAGACATACGACTATGTATGTATATACGACTATATGTAAACAGTATAATTATAAAACAAAAACAATACAATTAAGTTAGGCACTGGTCGGTCCCACGGCGACGGTTGTTTTTGTTTTATACATTCTACTGTTTACATATAGTCGCATATACATACATAGTCGTATATACATACATATACGTACATAAACAAGGAATTAAACAAAAAAAAAATCCATAGCAAGCATTAAAGAGCGTCCAAGCCGGGAATCGAACCCGAGACCGCTAGCTTCGTAGGCAGGGTCACTACCAACTGGGCTAACCGCGTCGTCAGTTCATAAGGATATATTTTAAGCGCACTTTAACCATCATCATCATGTCAGCCGAAAGACGTCCACTGCTGGACATAGGCCTCCCCCAAGAAAGTTGGGGGGAAAACATGCCGTAGTCGCCACGCTTGGCAGGCGGGTTAGCGACCGCAGTTATACCATGTAGTCCGCGGAGGACGCTGCTGCCCATCCTCCGGTTTATCCCTTAGTCGCCTCTTACGACACCCACGGGAAGAGATGGGGTGGTGCTATTCTCGGCCAGCACCAACACAGCAACCATCATTAACCATCATCACGCCACTATTATGGCGCATATGCGTTTATTACAAAAAACATGTCTAATAAGACATCGTTCAGTTTCAGAATACCAAAGCCTTACTTAATATGCTTTCAAGGCTCAAATGTTCATGTAATTTTCTATGCGTCGCAACTTGGTATTCTAATTTCGAAAACCCAGAAAGAATATTAACCTTTCCTCCTATCTTTTCCACAAATGGGGGACGGGCCACGGCTCTCTGCACATTGTTTCAAAGGCTGGTTAAACTTAACCGACCTACTAATTAAATAATAACGCTCCAGTGATCATCGCTTGATGCAGAATTTAGACAGGAGGGAAACAAACGAATTGGAGAAACCGATGTGGCGTGAAACGTACTTGGATGCAGGTAGCTGATCTTTTTTATGGCAAGGAGAAGGCAATCAAGCACATAATGCCGCTTGATGGTATCATCTGAAAATAATAGACATTTACAGTCTCAAGGCTACAGTCTCGGGACTGCAATCCAAACACCCGTATTCACAAACAATACTTAAGGGATCCTTCACTGAGGACGGGTGGTAGGACCTTGTGCAGGGTCCGTCCGGATCGCTACCACCATCTTATGCATTAACCTACCGCCAAACAGCAGTGTTCGCATTGTTGTGTTCCGGTTTGCGGATAAGACAGCCGGTGTAATGACTAGCATAGAGGCATTCCATCTTCGTCCTCAGGGTGGGCAACGCGTTTGCAGTCTTAGGCTTGCAGTCTTGTGAATGCGAATGTCTATGGGTCACAGTTACCCCTTACCATCAGGTGGCCTGTGTGCTCGTTTGCCTTCTCTATGCCATAAAAAAAAAGAGTAAACGCACTGCGCTCAATACAGCTTTGTGATTGGTCCTTTATGACCGACCTTTTGTTTTGAGACGATTTGAACCACCCTGCGCGTTCGTGAGCACCGTGAGACCCCATAGTGACGTTTGTAAATACGTGTGCAAGAATACAAATGCGATGCTTACCCCGACCAAGATGGATTGCGTCTTTGTTAGTAATTTTGCCGGCGTTATCCCCACATGGGAACACAACAATGCGGGGCCTCTTTGCTAGGCGGTAAAAACCAAATCGTCTTTGACCTGTTATCGTATCGTTTTTGAGAGTGTACTGTATATATATATATATATATATATATATATATATATATATATATATACAGTACACATATATATATACATATATATATATATATATATATATTTATTTCAGTGGGAGGCAAACGAGCATGTAGGTTACCTGATGGGAAGTAAACACCACCGCCCATAAACACCAACAGCTCAAGAAGAGTTGTCGGTGCGTTGCCGGCCAATAAGGGAGATGTAAGCTCTTTTCTTGAAGGCACCCATGTCATAACTGGTGGGAAATACCGCCGAAGGGAGCTCATTCCACAGTTTCACTGTACGAGGCAAAAAGTGCCTAGTGAAACGCACGGTGGAAGAACGCCATTCATCAAGGTGATGTTGATGGAACCTGGCTTTGCGACGAGTAGTTCGGTGGTGGAACTCTGCGGCCGGTAAAAAACGATTTGGTATATTCCGAAAATCGTTTTTCCCATAGCGATTAATACCATTCGCATATTTTCCCACTATATTTATGTGCCCCTTCTTCCCCACTGCTCAACTGAACTGCGCAACCCACACAACTGACCAATGTTTTTTATATCAAAATTAAATTTTCATCACACTTGCTCGTAAATGGTGTTATTCCATGCCTGTATACAGAAGGACAATGGCCTAAATTGTTCCCGCGGGAATTATGGCGATTTTGTCATCCCTAGGGAGTAATGACTTTCTTTTTAAAATTTGCAACTCTTTCGTACATCATTTCTAACTAAGGAGGTTTAATTTTCAGCCAAAAATTAAATCGGTTTCTAATTTCATCTTTAAAAATTAGCTATAGACTAACTTACATTACACAAAACCTATACGCTTCATTAAACTTCATTATTTTTATACCTATTTCAAGTTTATATCAACATTTATCATTAATTTTAGTAATTATACATTTTTATCAAATTGGCTAAATCTGGCTCGAATCCAGGTCGAAACTAAACGCAGTTATTATCTGTGGTAGAGGTCCCAAAAAAAATATCGTTTCCATTTACGTTCCCGTTCGTCAAAAGTTATTTCTTTATATTTTGCAGAGTTAAAGTGTTTTCTCTTTGTTTTTTTTCCTCGCAAATGTGATGAAAACCATTGTGTGTATCACAGGCAGTAAGGGGATTACTAACTCGAGTCATTAAAAGCCCTCCGCTTTCGGCGTCGGGCTTCTAACACTCTCGTTAGTAATTCCCTTCATACTACCCTTGATGCACAATGTACTATTCTTGAAGGCACCCATGTCATAACTGGTGGGAAATACCGCCGAAGGGAGCTCATTCCACAGTTTCACTATACGAGGCAAAAAGTGCCTAGTGAAACGCACGGTGGAAGAACGCCATTCATCAAGGTGATGTTGATGGAACCTGGCTTTGCGACGAGTAGTTCGGTGGTGGAACTCTGCGGCCGGTAAAAAACGATTTGGTATATTCCGAAAATCGTTTTTCCCATAGCGATTAATACCATTCGCATATTTTCCCACTATATTTATGTGCCTTCCCCACTGCTCAACTGAACTGCGCAACCCACACAACTGACCAATGATTTTTATATCAAAATTAAATTTAACAGAGTCGACGGAGCTCGTTGGTTTTGGCTCTCCGGGCCTGCTGTAAATCATAACCTGAACCTACCTCATATTTATGATAGTTGAGCAGTGGGGAAGGTGAAAAATAAATAAAGTGGTAAAATATGCGAATGGTATTACTTAATCGCCACTTGGAAAAACGAATTTCGGAATCGTTGTTAAGTAGGCTGCTATTACGAGTACTGTCAAGTAAATAAAAGCTATCAAAACGTTGATGATACGTTAACAGCTCAAAAACGATAGGGCTTTACCGCCTAAAATCTTCGTCATTTTCGTACGGTATTGTTAATAAATTAAAGCTGATGATAAAATCAGAAAAAATGCCTTTTCTGCGTCGCTTTACGCAAAATTTAGTCCGTAAGAAAATAAACGAATTAAAGAAACCGATGTGGCATGACGTGAAGCGTACATACTTAGATACAGATAGCTGCAAAATAATTTAATTTCTGCAATATTTTTTTTAAAGCTAACATTCTGTACCTAATAATGGTAGAACATTTAAAACTTAAGCTTAAAGTAACTTAGCAAATAAGCATGCATTATATTATTTATTGAATGTAACAATTTGCGAAAACTGAACCCACTCAGCATGGTGTCGCGGCACTCGGGAGTGTCACGACGCTGGTCTTCCGTGGATCCAGCATTGTGATACACGGGACAGCAATCGGCGACGCGTAGTGTTAATATATAATGTTTCAGGTATAAACCCATTTTCACTACCGGCATAAGCTATAATAAGACGTTGCCCTTTGGAAATTGGCTTTTTAATCCCTGCGTTGCTAGAGTCTGACCAACCTTTTCCATTATTTATTTATTTATTTATTTATCAAAAAGTTGAAATTACAACATATATAGGAAACCATTTGCACAGTTTGACTGTGGGATCGAGCAGTCTCTACTCTCTTATTAAATCTATAGTGAATCTAAACACAATAAAGTATCCTTAAACTACTATATGTTTTTAATAAGGCAACTATACAGCTTTCTACTAATCTTTGCTTTAATGGCTTCCTGCATGTTGAGCACGAGTATATAGGGCAGGCGTTTCTGGAGACACCTATCGCCGTAGTAATTAAACACCCTCGGCACAACAAACTTGCCAGCCGACATCGACCTGGTATCACAAGCATCATTACGGTGTAATTGTAATTGGGTATGCTCACGGTAGCCGTGATTATTTAATACTAATAAATATTTATGCTTAAGGCTCACCGGTAAAATATTACAAATTTTGAACAAACGTGCGACGTGTGATTCGTTCATGTACACTAATTTCTCTACCTTCAATTTTTTTCGCATATAATGTTTTCGTGTCGTTTGTTAGTAAGTTAGTGCAGTGTGTAATGCGTAGTGCGAGTGCGTTAAAATGAATTGCAATGTTAGGGTTAAATTTGCACGTTGGTTTCGTTTAAGAGACGCGACAGAAATGCCCCCTATGTATCTCGAGAGGAATCTAATGCTGCGCTTACATTCGGCGATGCGTCGACCGTAGGGGAGACCGGGGACAATTGAAACACGTCATGACTGAAACAAGTCAAATTTCTCAAAAACTATAATACCTACGAGTATACCGCAACACTCAGGACTCCGCCGGCCATATTTTAATCTATGGTCAGTAGCGCGTGAGCGACCGAGCAACGCAGCGGTGTCACGGAGCGATTTAATTTTTTCGCGGTCAAAAGTAAGTATTTCTCATCTTGTATATTTGTTAATAACTTTGTTTGTTCTTGTATTTAAACTGATTAAACTATTTTAGTGTGATTGTGATAAATTAACGAATGTTTATTATTGCCAATTATCAGTGTTAGAGTTGTTTTTGCGTTTAATATTTGACCTTCAATTAAAAACTGTGATTTGGGGACGGTAGGAACAACTTGCGTGTGGACGATTGAAACGTTTCATTCGTCCTGGCGTTTTAATCGTCCCCAAATTTAGTCGCCTTTAAATATGAGGAGGTTCTGTATTTGACGCATGTTTTTGTTTGATAAATGTGAAAATGAATATGCGACAATGGCTTCTTTTTTATGACGATTTCTTTCATGGTCAATAATTATTATACCTACACTAACTTTTGCCCGTGATTTGGATAAATAAACCAATAGACAGAGTTACTTTATTTATATTAATGTTATAGATATAGGTGCCACTTTTGGTATCAGTCCGGTATGTGTACCTACTAGTATCATTCTGACGAATAGGTGAAAAACTTAAGTAACGCTCCTCTTGCATGAAGTTGTGTACAAAACTAGTATGGAATTTATGTCAAATTTCAAATATAGAACGTCGAACAGTCTACATATACAGCTTATGTGTTACAACTACATGCAAGAGGAATTTTATTTAAGTTTTTTAACCATATCCTTACTAATATTATAAATGTGAAAGTGTGTTCGTTTAATTTTTGTTACGGTTTCACGTCTAAACCGCTAAACCGATTTTGATCAAATTTTGATACCTGGGGCCTTCTCCAGGACAACAATTGTGTAAGAAAATGTTTACTTGTGGGATGTATGTATGTTCGTTATTCTTTCATACAAAAAGTACTGGACAGATTTTGATGTAATATATATCTTCTTTAACGACTCCTATGCGGATGAAGTCACGGGCAAAAGTAATATTAAATGTAAACTTTAATTGTAGCCAGGCGATTATTTCGTACATATGACAGCTAGATATCTGAAAACTTTAGACTGATCTGATATTAAAAGCAGCGATGGGCATTAATCGATTATTTTTTAGTCAACCAATTAATCGAACCAAAATTAATCGACGGAGTCTTCGAATAACCCATTTTTGCCCATCACTGATTAAAAGTACGTTATGCAATTCACATTACATTTTTTTTTATAATTTTTAGATGCCCCGAAAACGGAAGCAAATAACTGGATACTTCAGTATTAATCTGGCCTGATTCGCCTTTAGTTTATTGTTTGCAAGACAGATTGTAATTTTAATTAACAGGTTGATTATTACTAAAATATTTTATAATTATTAATAAAGAGTCAAAATACGTTTTTGATTTTATTTTAATTCGGCATATAAGTAGCCGTGGTATTATAATTATTGAAACTGTTTTTGTTTTATAATAAAACGATCTTAACCGATTATATTGTGTATATTATTTAAAATCCCGACGTTTCAAGTTTATCCATTCATTAAGTTATGATTGAAACACTGTTATGATTGGAACAAGCATTTTTGTATGTAGCATAATTATGTGTTTTTAACACAATTCCATATCATTATAGCTTATTATAACATTAAAACTATTTTCTATTAAGCTTTATGTATAAGGTAGCCAGCAACAAAGAAAGCTACAAGTCATATTTATTTTTTTATCTGCGTTTGATGATCGAGATTTTCTGATGCTTATAAATGACGATATGTTTATGTTATGCTTGTGAACTTTTGATGGTCGTATTATATACCAATATAGCGATGAAAACGAGTAGGACTGATATCATTACTTTCATTGTGTTAAAGATATTACGGTGTTTCAATTGACCTTATATAGTGTTTCAATTAACAACGGTGTGAGGTCAATTGAACCACATTCCCCCATTCTCTTTATTACATTATTGTAAAATAACTATTAATGATAGACTAACCAAATATACTTTATTTAGGAACCAGATAACTAACCTTGAAATAATTACGGCAAACATCTTTCTATCTTTAAAAATAAAACGGCAACAGGCAGTCAAAGTCAAATCGTTTCAATTGTCCCCGGTCTCCTATTCGGTTACCGAATTCATAATTTACTATGAAATAACCGCTCACATGTGTTACCGAAAACGTGCTGCAGTGAAATACGGCCATACCGAATAATGTAAGTTGTTTACGGATTGTTTGGGCGGAAATGTCTTCAAATGATAAATGGAAGGAGTTTTTTGTAGTGACTTTTGCTACGAATCTGGTACGTACATCTCGTGGAATGAAAAGTCTACTCTATTACAATCATGTTAAGGTTCAAAAGTGAAGACCATTTTCATA
Source organism: Acleris sparsana (assembly GCA_923062465.1). NCBI lineage: Eukaryota > Metazoa > Arthropoda > Insecta > Lepidoptera > Tortricidae > Acleris > Acleris sparsana. The sequence goes on along the minus strand of OV281301.1, from coordinate 15,946,884 downwards.
CCGCGACTATACATGTATACATGTTAGTAATTACTTAGATATCTATTATATAATATATATAATGTACCAATAGCTATTTTTCGTCACAAAACGGACATAGTTAAAGTTTCTTATTTTAAGTCCATAATTGGGGTACCTACATATACCTACGTATGCATTATGACCAGGATCCTGAAAAGATGCCTTTTCAATTCTACTCTACTGTTATTAAGAATACCAAAACATTCACACGATGACACGTATGGAAGCTTATTCTACCGTGTTTGTTTAAGTGCTTTCTTTATGTAAAACTCGATGCGGACTAATGTTTACTTTTAATATCATCTCCGTGGTCCGCGGAGCACCTCTTTGAGCACAGCCGTAGTCATTTAGGGCTTATTATCTCCTGTGACAGCCATTTTGATGTCGAACACATTGAATATTTTCACTCCTGGACCACGGAATATATACAGTCAAAAAATACATCTAACCAAGGGAGATTTTCTTTTAGTTGACAAAAAAAAAAAACATTCATTATTCTATTTTAGTTACATCAACCATAGCTCATAGTAACATCATGTTCTTTAGTAATTCAACTAACTTAGTTGATGTATTTAGTGTCTTGTTAGGCTCGTATTGAAGACGCTTATGCATAACAATCACAATTAGTTAGAAGCTGCAGCGATAGACGCTTTATCTTACAAAACAACGTTTACGTAGATCTTGAAGCTTTTCTATTACCTTTACTACAAACATAAAAAACTATTCCAACAAATAACAAAAATAAACTAATTTTCTATTTAAAGTTATTTAATGCTGTCTTAGATGATTTTAGTATCTATAAAATAACACTTTAGTCGCCTATGGCTGTACTGGAGAGGGAAAAGGCGCAGAACAAGTACCTTGCTCAAGATTGTACTACCACTTTGACGGCCACTTAAGTGAACACTGCCTTTGCTAATAATATAGAGCTCACCATTAGAGAATACCCCCGCTCTTTGAGTATAATCGCACCTTTCAGACGGACGGCGTGCGACGCCCGGGGGCGAGCGCTAGTCTATCAGCTCAGATAACGAAGCTTTTCCGTCTCTGTTTACATTGGGGGGGGGGAGCACTTCCGTTTGATGCTTTCGAAAATGACGTAAAGTAATGTGACATTTTTGCCCGTGGCCGGACTAAGTGTGGACAAAGGGGTGTGGACAACTGGGATTTTTTCCCAGTTGTAACAGTATGGACAACTGGGTATAAAAATTCCCAGTTGTCCGCACCTAGTAGGAATTTTTTATACTGGGTTGAGGTTTTTGGCAGTTGGGTGTTTTTTTGACGACGTTACAACTATGTTTTTGAACTGTGCGTGGATGATGATTTTGTTGTAAAATGTAGCGTAAGATCCTTTCAAAAGCCAAGGGTTTTAAGATGTTTCTGAGTTCGATCGCGATATTAAAAACGTAATATAATGCGCGCAGACTTTAAACTTACCCTTACGCCTCAAACAATCCTGTCAAATGTGGTTTTCACGGTAGGTTTTGGTGTTTTTTAAATACGAATTGATCGGCATAACGGTAAAAAGTCACGTACAACCTATTTCTCTACAATTCCAGGGGTATAAAACCAATGGTCCGGATTCGCAAACATTTTTGTAACTTGAAACATTTGGAACGCTCGATTAGATTTTTTATCTGTTTGCTGGAAATACGTGACTTGCAATATTTATCTTTTCGATAGGATTACTGACACGTTCAAATATCCTCTATCCTCACATAAATCCCTGGGGGGCTAAGGTCTCGTCGAAAGGTAAGTAACCTCTCAAAAAACACCCCTTAAGGGTAGACAGCGTGATTCGCAAAGCAAAGGGTAAATGATTTATAGACGAGGTTTGGATTAATTATTAAATATGAGTGGAAGCGTAAATTTCGGCGTTTCGTCGGGTCAGCGCCTTCATGTATGAGCTCAGTCTCATGTTCTTCGTTAAATTCGCTATTTGGTTTTAGTACGTTTAAATTTATTCATATCCTTAGTTTTATACAACGTGTAACAAAATAAACCCAAAAAAAGTATTATGTATTTTTCACTTCTCATGCTCGTAAAGTCCTTCTTTATGCTGGGTATAGGCTGCATAAAATCGCATTTTATGCACTAGTGCATAAAGTAATTTCTTCTTTTAAGACTAAGGCAATCAGGCCTTACAGCCTTCACACAATACACCTTCATTTAATTGATATATTTTTATGAGATTTTGGTTACATCTTAATTTAATTACGACATTTGTATAACTATCTAAATACAAATTTACGAATAATACCTACGGCGTGCATTTACGGTAAAAAAATACAACGCAAATATTTATAATAACTTGGCATTAAGCATCAGACCATAGTCAAACCTGTCAAACGTCACATAGGTAGTCGAAAATTAAAAAAAAAAGTTAAGAAGGTAATCAGGCCTTACAGCCATGCGCAAACATAACATTTTAATTACTTACATTAAATATAAAAAAATCATAAATTATCCTGTAAGTATGTGCTTCTTGTTTTATTTCCTTGCAATCGAAGTGAAAAGCAGAGTGTAAAATTCGAGCATAAAACCCATTTTACCCTCGACGTGACTATCCACACTCGCCGTTCCGGCTCGTGTGGCTATATGCACATCTTGGGTAAAATGGCTCGTTTTATGCGCTTGTTGTACAATCTACTATAATGCAATACAATACAACCCTGTAAGGGCGTGGAAACCTACTTAAAAGCTAAACATGGCTACTTATAAATATTATAATACTTATTCCTAACATTACAATAACACGATTTCGGAAGTATGTTACATAAAATAATATTTGTGATTATGGCACATTTGTTTATTTATTTATATTTCTACTTACCTAACAGCTTATATTATATTTTTTATCTATAAGGAATTCCTCTATCGTGTAGTAGCTTTTTTGGTTATTTTTTTTTTGTGGTAGCTTATTATGTATTTTAAAAGATCTATAATATGGGCTATTTCTGAACATTTCTAAGTTTGGTTGGGGTGGCAGAATCAGTTTATCTTGCCTGCGAGCGCTTTTCACGTGTTCATAACGGGTTATATGTCTTTTTGATAAATACAGCAGTTTTGAGGATGTATATACAAGGGAGAGTGAGTATGTTTTCTTTAATGAAGTGTGGTCGGCAGCTAATTATAGGGTGTAAATATACAATTATTCGTATTGATTTTTTTTGTGTAACGAATAGGTTTTTCGCTTCAGAGCTGTGTCCCCACATAATAATCTCGTATTTGAGCCATGCAGGCTTACGCATTTTGCGTGTGTATTTGACTTTACACTTAGTGCATAAATAAACTGAGATATTTTCGGTTTTATTTTTAAGACGCGAGTTTGCCGGTTAAGGTGCGTGTCGACCGTAACGCCGAGTAGAGTGAAATGGTTTACTTCTTCCATGTTTAGTTTTTTAGTTTGAGGTGCTATTCTTAGGTCAGAGTTGTGATGAGAGAGCCAGCTTTTGACAACATCAAACATTTCCTCTATTTGATATACCGCTATTGTTGTTTGGACATTCAAAAAGGAGAGACACATCATCAGCGTAGAGTACGCTGAGAGGTTGTATTTTTTTAGGTAGATTGTTTATGTAGATTAAGAATAATATGCACCCCATAACACTTCCTTGTGGAATAGAGAAGTTTGTGATGGCTTCCATTGACCGGAAACTGTTAAGTTGGTTGGATTGTTGATCGAAATGGTCGAGGCAAACGAGTTGTTTTCGATCAGTGAGTGCTTTATCTCTAATGGCCACTTCTTTCAGTTTGGCAAGTAAAATATCATGACTAACTGTGTCGTACGCTTTGGTCATATCAAGAAGTAATCCTATCGCATATTTTTTATTTATAATAAATTCCAACGCAATTGGATATATTTAAAAACAGCAAGGGTGGTGGAGCAGTTTTTATGAAAGCCGTATTGAATTATATCAAGAAGGTTGAATTTTTCTATGAAATTGTATATACGTGCGGTCATTGCTTTTTCAAATATTTTAGATATTTTAGGTAGGAGTGCGACAGGTCGATACTGGCTGGGGTCGTGGGCGTTACGCATTTTTTTAGAATTGGTTTGATTTTTGCACTTTTCAGTTTGCTTGGAAAGGGTTTGTAATGGGTGGTGATAGTAATAGCGCGGTTTCCGTTTTTCCTTTTTCTAATTAGTATATTCATCAGCTCCCTAACTTACGTGACTTCTTCTGCCTTTAAAAATGAGGCCACTGCCAATCCAGAGTACCTGAAGTAGCCGGAATTATTGAGAATACATTTCACAATTTCTTTGATTATCACCTGATAGTCAATCATCAATCAGTAATCAGACCTGCAGTCGTAGAGGTCTACGACTACAGGTCTCCGAAACCCCCGCCTACCAAGTCGGGTAAGTTCCTCGACGTGGCCGTCCAAGTTGATGTTGAGCATATCGGCGAAAGCTAGTTTAATCCGGTCCTCTAGATCTTCTTAGCTGTCCCTTTTATACTCCTCTAGGCCAATTAAAACCTTTTTTTTGTAATTGTCGTAATTATTGCCTGCCGCTTTGTCTGTATTTTCCTTTTTATCTTCGCTGTTGTTATATCGGTCATGTTGTTGTTCATCATTCCGTCTGTAAGGGTCGAATAGGCGCATTGGTAATACTGGTCTTAGGCTGCTTACGGCGAAAACATGGGCAATTCCATTTTTTTTGCTCTCATGGTCCATTATGTTAAAACGCTTTTCGGACACATTGGCGCACATCAAATCAAATATTTGTTTACAAGAAGCATTTTATTATATTTATTTTTTTGAAGCGCCAAATTTCGCAGTCTCTGTGATTTCATTCGGGGCAAAGAGAATGTTTACATAATATTTTTATCTTACCGCCATCTATGAGCTTATAAAACAATACAGGCAAGTTGTCCAAATCCAATAATGCCGCTACTCAACGCTAGATGGCGATCTTCGCGCGCGGGTAACACAGATTCTGATTGTCAATGTGGTGGTTCCTGATTGGATAGTTGAAGTTGGTTTACATCATAACAGTTTTAAATTATCAACTGATTACGATTATGGTTTTGAAGTAATTTTCTTGCATATAAGTACATACAATGTAGTGTAATACAGGAGATCGGTTCAAAATGTGTACAGGGAATATAGTTTAATTTTAACAGTTTTTCACTACTATCTATAAATTTCACTCACTACACTTCTTTTGTGGTTTTGTATATAAATGTTCACAGATTTTAATTTTGCAGGGTTTTGTGAAGTTTATCTAATTTTAATGTTTTTAATACGTGAGTACTTGTATTCTTTTATCTGTGACGTGAGCTACTGTTGTTGTCGCAACAGCGCCTTCTGTCATATTAGATAGTATTCGTTCGAAATAAGCCACCGCGATCACGCAATGTTATTTATTTCATTGCCAAATCCATTAATACTAGATCAAAATATCTTTATTCGATTCGTTACATACAAGCATTTAAAGAAAGACGTCTATTAATATCTTTTCTGAATATTTTTTTACAGCTAACTTACTGAACCTACTCTAAATAACTAGCAAAGAGGTACCTTGAACCCAAAGATGAATAATTCATTGCAAATTCTACCCCGAAGAAGTTAAATCAAAATGCCATAATATTAAGGATTAAAAAATATCATGCCATAAAACTCCGTGTGAAAATAAATTATAAATTTGCATTCGAAACTACAGTTCAACACTTTTGCAGTTGGCGTTCATTAAACAAACACGGTTAAAAACCGACACTAGAGAGAATTTCACCGCGGGAAAATGTGTAAAAGGGCTTTTAACGGGCAAAAAACATTTCATATTTTAATGGGAGCTTTGAACACCCTGTTGTTTGCTAGTAATAAGCGATAAAGTTATTAAATATGAGGGCGATGTTATAAGTTTGAAGTGTGTGTGTGTGTCTGTGGCTGTGTCTGTGTCTGTGTCTGTGTCTGTGTCTGTGCCTGTGTCTGTGTCTGTGTCTGTGTCTGTGTCTGCGCCTGTGTCTGTGTCTGCGCCTGTGCCTGTGTCTGTGTCTGTGTCTGTGTCTGTGTCTGTGTCTGTGGCTGTGGCTGTGGCTGTGGCTGTGTCGGTGTCTGTGTCTGTGGCTGTGGCTGTGGCTGTGGCTGTGTCGGTGTCTGTGTCTGTGTCTGTGTCTGTGTCTGTGTCTGCCCTGTGCCTGTGTCTGTGTCTGTGGCACCGTAGCTCTTAAACGAGTGGATCGATTTGGTTACGGTTTTTTTATTTGAAAGCCGGTTTTCTAGCGGTAATAAGAATACCACCATATTACGATTCTAAAGATACAGCGGTTTAAAGTTAGAACGGACGGACAGCGTTATTAATTTGGTTGTTTATTAAGTTGGGATTCGTTCGGACGGAACCCTAAAAATAATTAACGAAATAAAAATAAAACCTACTCCTTTGAACCTGTTGATTCGATTTCTGTTTGTAAGTACGTGACTGGATTCCATTCTGCCAATAAACGTAACTTTTCGTGTTTCTATTTTAGCGCGTTGACAGAAGTTATTGAACTCATCCTTTATAAATTCTCGATCCCATTAAAAATAAATTCTGCGCCAACAAGTTCAAATCACGTTCAATTCCGCGTAGGGTTCGGAAACGTGGCATTGAAAGTGAACTGTCTTAAGTAATTAGAAACGGAATTGGAATCTACCGGGGAAAGTTATTCGATTCTAAACTTAACGGTGTTTGTCGTATTCAATTCTGTTAGATGCTAGGATTACAGGATTTTTTAATAAATACAATTTAATAAAAAATGAGCAAAATGGATTCCAGAAAGGTAAATCTACCTCATTAGCGACTGTTATGTTGGTTGGTAATATAATTGAGCACGTCGATAAGAATAACCCTGTGTCAGCCATATTTTTCGACATGAGTAAAGCATTTGATTTTGTTTCACATGAACGCCTTCTTCTCAAGTGTGAAATGTATGGTATAAGAGGTGTAGCTCTAAATTGGCTGAGGAGCTACCTGAGTAAAAGAACTCAGTGTGTTCAAATTGATAGCTTTGAGGATAAACTATCTAGCTTAAATAGGTCTAACTACGAACAAAACAACGTTGGAGTGCCACAGGGTAGTGTTTGGGCCCGTTGCTGTTTTTGTTGTACATCAATGACCTACCTAATGTAACTGAATATAAATGTGTTTTATTTGCTGACGACATTGCAATAGTAATCCCATGTAAAAAATTAAATACCTACAACAATGACATTAATAATTTAATAAAAAATGTAATAATATGGTTAAAATCGAATAATTTAAATGTTAATTTGGATAAAACAAAATATATACAATTTTATAATAGAAAAGGAGGTGTTGACATTCATGCCAAATATGAGAATACTATTATATCCGAAACTGACGTGCACAAATTCTTAGGTATTATACTAGATAATAAATTTTCTTGGAAGCCTCGAATAGACAAGAAATGTAAAGCAATTAATAGTTTTGTCTATCCAATTCGAAGGCTTGCAGCAGTTGCCAATAAAGAAACGGCTCTCCAAGCATACCACGACTACGTGGTGTCAGTGCTCAGGTACGGACTGCTGCTGTGGGGAAACTCCTATGATATTAGCAGGCTATTCATCAGTCAGAAAAAGTGCATTAGGGCCCTCTGTAATAAGCCACCACTAACCTCTTGCAAACCGTTATTTGATGAGTTGAAGCTACTCACTCTTCCATCACTTTGTATATTGGAAATGAGCAAATTTGTAAAAGTTTAATTTAAATTTATTCACTCAACTCAAAAATGTTTGTAGCTTCAACACCAGGTATCCCAGAAAACTAGTACAGCAGAAAACAGTATCAATATTACGGAAAAGAAATTGTTACTGCATGACTGTAAACATCTTTAATAACATTCCGAAAGACATAATAAATTTGCCATACAATAGATTTGTTAGTACGCTATGTAAATGGTTACTAGAATAAAGATTTTACTCTGTCAGGGATTTTTTATCTGTAAGAAATAATTAATGGAATGGAATGTCATGTAATATTAATAATATAATTTAAGTTCACAATCACATTTGCATGCTGGTGTCGCCGGCGAGAGCGCTGACCAAATGTATATTATTTATCAACCACTGTAACCGCATCTCAAGTGAATAAATTTTGATTTGATTTGATTAGAGTTTTGTTCATTCGTTTGCGGGTTGCCTGGATCCTGTCTTACTAATTTAATGGCATAATGAGAATATTATTCTAGAATTGTATACCATCATCATGACTTACAAAATAACTATTTCTATAAAATAAAAAATGACAAACTTTATTATTTTCTAGCATTTTTTTTTTATATCAGGGCACAATGTAACTCCAAATGCAGACCTAATCCCAAACTAAGCTCTAGGCTTGTACTATGAGTACTAGACAGCGATATAAATACTTATATATGAAAATCATAAACATCCATGACTCAGAAACAAATATTCGTACTCATCACACAAATATCTGGCCCTTACCGGGATTTGAACCCAGGACCGCTAGCTTCATAGGCAGGGTCACTACCAACTAGGCCATGGATTACTAAGTTCCGATAGGTTAAATTCGAGCCAATTATCCCGTTATCTTTTTTTAGGGATTGAAAGTTCATTTTATCGACAAGTGGACGTATTGTACTTAAGTTATCTGTCATGTCACTGACAATGAGTCAAATACAATCACTACATAAAATGTGATAAAAAAGAATGAGAAAAATAAGTCGCGGGAGTTCGTAACTTAAAACTGTTTAACTGTTTCCACGATAATGGCATATCAAGTATAGTAATGAGTACTATACTAATAATATAAATTCAAATGTTTGTGTGTGTGTGTTAGGCTTCTTACGGACGAGAGGCATATCGCCGACGCGGACGGTAGAGGCTGCCGAGGCCGACGGTGACGACGGCTACAATAGCCTCTGCCGTTGGCAAAATACCACTAGTCTGTAACACGCCTTGGTTTGTTACTATCCTTCACGCTGCAACGGCTGGATGGATTTAAATGAAATTAAGAATGGAGATATATATAAAAGTAATAACAATAATTAAAATCGAAGTCGTTAGCAGAAGTAAAAAATATAACAACTCTAGAGCAACTTCACAACTTCTGTTCATTACATTGCACTGCAATTTCAGCAGTTTGCGAAGAACTTCAGCCGTGGTAATGGTAATACTCCAATCTACCCAAACAAACGCTGTTTATTCTCCGGAATACTTCTTACCCCTTTATTTTCGCCCGATAGTGCAAACTAGGAAAGCAATTACCACGCGAACACATCCGGAGGCAAATACTATCGTAGAGAAGTCTTCGAGCGGGATCGATTTTTGAATCTCATCCGGTAACTATTCAAAATGGCCGACCTCTATCGATTTCTAAAAGTTCGTATTTTAAATTTTCAAGTGCAGCAGTAAATGAGGTCACCGCGTGAGTTTAATTTTTAAATTTAATCACTGATCAATCTTGTATTTTGACTTTGTAACGATTAAAATTTACAATTCTCGTCGCGTTAACGTTACGATGGCTCTTTTAAATTCAATAAGTATGTTTTTTTATGGCAAGGAGAACGTACACGAGCACTCAGGTCAATAGTAAGTGGGAGCTTAGACACATCTTTTGAATTCTCAAGACCACAATCCTAAGATGCGCGGTCTAGTTTACTTATACATAAATTCTATACAACATCTTGTTCCAGCAGATGCTTATGAAGCATTCGTTTGAAAGAAAGCTTGCTAGGGGCTCGTCTAATATAAAGTGGGAGCGCATTTAACAGACGGAACTTGTCTTTCGAAATCATACTGGCTTATTTACGATACAACCGCCATTGTTTAAGTATTAGTGGTGTCATAGAGTCAACGATATTATAAAGATAATACTTTATATGGTTTTAGATAAAGTAGAACGGACGGGATTTTGGACACTTTTAATGTTAATCAAATGATGTGTTACATTTGTAGTTTCTAGACATTTTAGTCCGATTATGGAACATATTATGCTTTCATTAAATATGTGTGATGCTCGTAGAAAACAACAAATATTATTCTAGTTACATCAAACTTGTTTGTACACACTGTCCAATATATTCGGCGGCACCAATTTCCGGATCGCAAATAACTGTTTTTTTTTAAATAACAATTACAATATTTTACTTAATAATAAAAGTACAATGTCGAACGAAAAAAAATTTTTTTATAAATCTAAAAGTAACGTCATTGTCCTAAGGGCAAATATTTTTTATATTAATCACGCCGACCCACACTTAAAAAAATAAAAAAACCCATTTCAGGCCGAGGAGCTCTCAAGTAAATAATAATTTCGGTAAGTCCATTCCACTAGTACCTACCAGCTTTCAACGTCGTAAGTAAGATGGCTCTCGACTAAGGCTGAGGATACATTACGGCGCGACGCGATCAGCGACATTAACCTCGTTAGGGCTGATATACCTACCTAAATTGGTCGTGGTTTAGGTTTACTTGAAAATGGTTATTGAATGCCTTTAAATTACATTGTAAAACCTTCCTTCTGAATAGCTTCTAGCATTTATATTTAAACATTTTTTTACATTTCATTCGATTTTAGATAATAGGCACCTAGCTTGTTATCGTTATTACAAGCAATGTTTAATTGTCATGACAAAATGTTTTTTACGGGGGAAAAATACCCGTAACTTTTGCTTTGGGACATCCAAAGTCAACTTTAAATTAAATGTCACGTTCCAAAAACACAAACTTGACGATGTTATTTTAATTCGGCCGCTTGTAAATAAAATAACATGTCAAAAGCATTAAGGTTTTACCGAGTATAATAGAGGCCCAAGTTAAAAAGGTTACCGTTCTCCTTCAGGCGGCGACTGACGTGAGCATCCAGCAAATGATTACGTCAGTCGCCGTGATTCGGCAGTCGGTAACTAAATATGCCGTCCGCGCCGCGTCTCACTATGGTCTCACCCGACAGACACCTCCGTCACCTGACAAAGACCCTCGGGACTCAAAAGGCCCAGACGTGAAAGTTATTATGTTGATAGATAAGTCTTTTGTCAAATTCCAGATGCAAATGATATATGCCGGGGCCGTTGGGAAGTTCTGGAGGTAGAGAGTGGGGGGGGCGTAAGTGGGGGAACAAAGTGATATGTACCGAAATAGTAAAAAGGAATCCTTATGATTAAAATTGAAGATAAAAAGTGTTTGTCACTTCTCATGCTCATAAAGTCCTTCTTTAAGAGTATGCTGGGTATAGGCTGCATAAAATCGCATTTTATGCACTAGTGCATAAAGTGTTGTCGTCATCTAAAGCAAAACAATTAAACCCTACAGCCACACAGACGAGGTGACTGCATTCAATAAACTTGTTATTTGAATACATTTACTTTAATTTATTTGTCTTCTATGTTGCATATAAGAAAAAAGAAATTTTAAACTATTAAAACAAGCATTATTAATAAAAACATTACAAAGTCAATGTATGACTTGGCAGCATTACGTTCGACCTAGGTTAAAAACTCATGCAGTAAACTAAAAATAAAAATAAAAAGAAACACTGTCTGGAAAGAGGTTTTTGTCTATATTTTTGGACTATTAATTAGGTAGTTGTTTTGCAAAACTTATGGTGTTACGGAATTTACTAAAGAGGAAATAATGCTTAGACCAAACATACTAATACAAAAATGCAAAAGAACTTATTGAACAGACATTGCCTCATAAATCCAAGATAATTCATTATAACACGTATGAACATTTCAAAGTCTAGAGAAGCGGCAAACAAGTCTTTACTTTATCACTGTTTTTTTTCCTCGTAATCGAAGTGAAAAGTAGAGAGTATAACTCGGTCTTAAAATCCATTTTATCCCCGGCTTAATTATCCAACCTCGCCGGCCTCAGATAGATATCATAAGTCTTGGATAAAATGTTTTGTTTTATGTCGTTGTTGTACAATCTACTATTTCAGTATGCTGCACGAAGTAACAATGTAGTTAAAGTTAAAATTCAAACGTATTTTTGTAAACATCTTTTCATATGCCTTCGGAAATGAGCTATAAAGACACAATTACAATTATATAAAAACGCTCTACATTGGGAAATTAAATTATGTCTAAAGGTAAAACCAGAAAAAATGAGACCATTATTAGCATCAATCAATTCTAATACTGATACCAAAGAAATAAGTTAATTAACTACCTCTAATTCAGTTATAATAACAAAACTGAAGAAATACCTAATAAAAGAAAGCTAGAGAGGCAATAATTAATGAAGTAGGTCGGCCTAAGGCATTTTCTTTCAGACTTGTGATATACAAAAACAATAACAATTTATTTAACCATATTAAATATATTCACAAAATAAATGATACCTATATCAGAGGTAATTCTTTAAATGTATTAACCTACTTATATTTACTTGTATTTACGGCATTCAGTTCGCTATTGCTATAATATATTAAATGTATTATTTTGTGCAATAACCAAATAAACAAATATACTACGCATATTAAGCATTTACCGAGGTTGATACAATTTATGATTTCTCTGATAACCATGTGGGTGAATGGTAGACAATGCCATTAGGCATTAAGTCCGCCATTTGTACGGTTGTCATTGTATTGTGCAAAGTAAGTAGTAGGTACCTAATAATGTGCTGTATTTTTTATACATATTTATTCAAAAAAATAAAGTTACGAGACAAAGCTAACGTGAACAAACTTGCGAAATAAGAAAAGAAGAAGAAAAACAGACGTGTATACACTAACCATAAGACGCACAAATACGTGTAAATACCAATGTAAATACCAATACAAATGTAAATACCTACCATGGATATGTAAATACACACAAAAAAGGTATGTCGAGAAATGAATTAATATGCTTCATTTTTCTCCATACTATTTTGGAACACCTTAAAATTCCGAATTGTTTTTTTCGAATAATATTTTTTCGAGTTTTACTTTTTCAGAAAGCTTAGTTATGCAGGGCCTAGGTTAGCTTTCATATATAAGCGATATCAAAATAGAAAATCTTGTATTATCTTCGGAATTATGTAGTGTAGGCATGTATCCTAATCAAATCCGTGGTCAGTCTGTCCACATATTTGATAAAAGCACAAAGAAAATGGATGAGTAGCCTTGGTTACGGAAAACCTTTGAGGCGCGCATGAAAGTAAAATATAAGCTCCTTACTTGTATATCCCGGACTGCGGTCCGGTGAGAAGACTTATTTTAGCCACAGCCACGGGGACTCGTGTTGCTCATGTCGAAGATTATTACAACTGGACAAAAGCATGTCGGATCATGCTGAGAAAAATGCACAATGGGTTCCGTACCCGCAAATGGTACCGGGGTACTATTTATTATCGCTGATGTTTGTGTTGTCTTCCTTTTTGTTTAGTTTTTGAATCTCAAAAACCGTGTACTGCGGCACAAAGCTGAGTAGCCTTTTTGACACCATGTTAAATGTTTCGTTTTGCTTGTCATTTGTTTTAAATGTGTTTGCGTTGAATACATTATTTCTATTCCGATTCTATTCTATTACTAAGCATCCGCTCTTCGTCTGTCTGTCTGTCATTAGGGTGTTTCTCATAAACCGACAGTAGACGGGCAAAAACTGTATTTTATCTCATATAGACCCTACAAGAGCTGGTGTACCTACTAATACCTCTTAATTAGCGCAGTCGATTTAAAAGAAATGTTGACTAGGTACTACTGCCAAAAAAAAACAAAATATTTACATACATACATACATAAACTCACGCCTTTATTCCCAGAGTGGGGTAGGCAGAGCTACAGAATTTCCAACAACCCTAAAAAACTTGTTGATAATTCTGTAACCACATTTTGCACAATCAGGCTATGATGTTTACCAGTGTATTAGTGACAGGTTGCAAGCCCATCGCCTAACAGTACTGCAAGCCTTTATTCCCTTAGTCGTCTCTTACGACATCCTCGGGAAGACACGGAGTGGCACTATTCTAACCCGGCAACCACACAGGAACACAGGATATTTATTCAGCAAATAGGTCACATGAAGGCTCTGGCTCTTTTACACGTCAGTAATATCGAGTGAAACTACTAGCGCTTTGGACACGACAATCATTGCGGAGAAAAAATTGCTGCAAAAAAACTCCAGCCGCTGCCTATTTAAATACCATATAACCAAAAATCACTGAAACTACCTACTCCATGTTTTAATTTAGCAAAACATTCAAATATAATTTCAGTTTCCTCATTATCGTTAAAAGCAGCTTTGCCCAAGCACTTACTTGAAAAATTGCGTGGGCCCGCCATGACTAATGGCCGGAATTTGGTTACATAATTCATAAATTTGGTTTACGATGTATATTTAAGAATTAGTGTCTAATATCGCTTAATTATGCGGGGGGACGGTTAGTGGAGTAACGAAGTGGCCACGACTTTACACGGTGGCGGCAGCGGTAGCGACGAGTGCCAACGTTAATAGTAAGTAGATAGAAAACGTCGATGTGACCACTGTAGTAACTGCGGGTCTGTGTGTGTCTGTCCGGGCATCATATCATGCTAAAAGATATTAGCTCTGAAACTAAGGGTTGCTGTGTTTATTTTACGAAAGTAAAAAGCGTTATTGACCTTTACTGCTGACCTTACGCGACAGTAGTTATAATTTACAGGCAAACTTTTTTGTTGCAATAACTTTTGTAATCATGGTAATTCAAGACATTAAATTGCCATTGCTACCATATGAATGCGAGTAGCACCAATCCGACCGTTGTGATGATCCTTGTGGAGGTCTATGTCCAGCAGTGGACGTCCTTTGGCTGATAATGAAGATGATGAAAAACAGTAGGTTTATTTTCGTAAATACCTACGAGTATTCCTTGTGAAAATTGCGATAAATTATAGTATATTGTGTATTAAGGCTTTAATTACTTGAGCTTTGTATTTCCTTTACCACCCGTGTAACATACAAAGTTTTTCATCACAATTGCGAGGAGATGAAATAAAATCAGACAAAAGATCATATTTATAAATTAGCGGCAGACTACATCTTTGTCTATGACTTACCACAGATAATGTCAAATGTGTTCAGGTCCGATTCTAGTGACAGTTGAGATCAATAGTTATATGTTATATCCGAGATTTGTAGAAAATTATATGCAACTGACATTTCATCTCGAATGAAACTTCATATCGAATGGCACTAGAATTGGGGTCCTGACTTATTATGGTAGTTTAAGTCCAAGTATTATATTTAAAAAAAAAGCTATTACGCACGATAGGGCGTAATGGTAAATAAAGGCCCGCGGGTTTTAATTTGGATTTACGGTCGATTTTTCCAGCATATTAGTAATCTTTTTACGAGCAAGTGTGATAAATAATGTTTAAATTGGTTTTCCTATATCGTACATTCCTTCCACCCTGAAGTAGGTATACGTATAACCCACACGTTGCTACAGGGGAAGCGGAAATGTTTCTGATTGGGTCAATATCGACAGAATTCGTGTTACGGAGCGAATGTGGATTTAAGTACCTGCGCTTCAGCCATATTTACGAAGGAGGTGCAGAGCGTGAATATTGCTTTTGACAGCTTTTGCTTGCTCAATATGAGAGGACAGTAGCGAATTCCAAATTCAATCTAGCCTGTTTAAGAGTATAAAGCTGTAAGTGTCCAACGGAACGTACCAAATTCAATCATAGCACCCGTGAGTAGAGTTTACAATGGGATGTTCAATTGTTCATTTAGAAATTGGATTGTTCTTTTTTTGAAATGTTTTCCGTGTTTCAATTGTTTACTTTTCAAATTGCGAATAACGAAATGTACAGTCGAGTTCATAAATATGAATAAACTTTATACCTAGTCTTTTTAATGTCATGTTTTAACTGCCACGTATGAACTGCCACAGCGATTTATGAACTTTACTGTACCAGTAAGGTTCAGTTTCCTATTAACATCTCTAACGGCACTACGACGTCAAGCACATCTTTTTGTAATGGGTCCTATCCTAAAATGACGTTAGTGACCGTATACGTTCATTATATCTGCTTATCGAAGCCAAACTAACTCAGTGGCTCTGCGTTCAGTTGCAAAATTTGAACCGAAATGTCAGTCATAATGAAACAACTTAAATAAAAGCTTGCAAATATTTGAAAATGGCAGCATATTCCCTAAAGATACATTGCTATAGAGTGCTCCCTTTCTCAGAAAATATCTTCAGAATTTTCTTAAAAAAGGCTTATAAATCTTTGAAACCTACTACACTGCTTGCTCGCAATAGTTATAACTGGTTTGTTTTCCTGGAATCGGATTAGGTATTATTCGTCCTTTCGCCCGACTCAAGGCTTCCTTGCGGGCCTTCGGGCTAACTTCATCAATGTCACCCGGTTATGGGGAAAATAAATATATCATAAAGGTAAAATGGCGCTAGAGAAACTTATTTTCTTTTATTTTCCATAAATTGAGAAACTTCCAAGCGCCCGAAACCGACGTCCGAGCATGAAGAGGGTGATGAATGTAGTAAGCTAAAAAGGCGATGTATTACGTAGGAAACTTCTCAAATTGTGGATGTATCTTATGAGATAATCTCAGTAACTACTAAGCTCCTTACTTATAATCGTTGAGTTACGGTGGTATAGCTATAAAATGTTTTGTCCTTATCTGTCAAATTCAAATGTCACAATGACAGATAAGGACAAAACATTGTACAGATATACCACCGTTGCTCAACGTTTATTAGTAATGGGGTAAGGATTTTTTAATATTTGTACTCGCATGGATCGAAATCATTCTCCATGCTTTAAATGTCTCGATGAGATTTTTAAAATTCTGGGAATGTTCTGCAACATTGCACATGGATTGCGCAGGTAATTCCGCATTAAAAAGATGTAATTTCCTTGACTTGATCCACTTTTATTTTTGTTTTATTGAGCTAAAATAAAACAAAATACCAACAAAAAACAAAATATCAAGTCGTAGTGAAAGAAATATAAGAGCACGTGTCTCTTGTAGAAACGTGAGAAGTTTAAAAGATGGCGTCATGTTTTCTAAAGGAATGGTTGGTTTTCCAGTTCCCTCCCTTACTAGGGGCATTGACCGCCCTTCAACCCTCCTGAAGAAACCTCTCAATTTCCGAGATAAAACTAGTTTATTTACCCACCCAGCACTTACAAACAGAAAAACAGTAATTGGAATCTCGTTCCTTTGCCCGTCCGGTAAAAGATTATTCTTTAAATCTCCTTGACACTTGAATATTTTTTAAAGGTTTTATAACGGTAGCAAAATAATTTATATAGTTAGATAATTACAACGCAGGTTTTTAACATATTATTTAATGATGTATCAGTCACACAGTAAGTAAATCATTACGTTCCTAATGACAAGAACTTCAGGCCAATACCTCATGTGATGGCAAGTGTCTAAGAAATCGAAGGTTGGGTTCACTGGGTCCGCAGCAACTTGTTTTCTCTTGCCGCTAAAATAGACAGACCTATCCAGCAGGAAATACAAATGAAGTAAGCCAATTTAACGTATGAACATCAGTTAGTAAGTCGGCAAAACTGAATAGAGCGAAGGACATTTGGATTTCAACCAAGCCAGTGCCACACTCCCTCATTTACAAACAAAACGGTCTCGATTCCGGGCTCTTGGTATTGAATATATAATTCCGATAGTTTCATTGTTCCAGAGTATGTGGAACAGAATTCAATTAATTAAGAACAAGGCGTACGTCCGTCAAGAATAAACACGGACGTTGAAACGAAAACGGACCTCACGGCGGTTGTCGGTTACGATGTTCTTTTCGTAGCTATTATACAAGTAACATGGTAACGATGACCCAAATAGCGTAAACGCCAACAACCGTAAAGTAGTTTTTACGTGGACGGATATTTATTAATTACTTAATAGTGGCTAAACTGCCAATTCAGTGTAATGGCATCACTTAGTATTATTTCTGTCGAACAGTATTATGTCATCAACATAATGTGTGTTTTTCCTTGAACATCTCAGGTTCAGGTTCCGTGGCTCGTTTTATAGGGTTGGCGTTTACAGCCAATTTTCGATTTTTCTAAAATACTCACGATTTCATCTTGGAAGAGTTAACTTTTGATTGCAGATTCCTATGCTTCCGAATTTCAAATGTTTTGTACGAGAATGGACCGGGGTCATTATAAATATTACCGAGTTCATCTTAACTATAAATGCAGAAGTTAAATTACATATTTTACATTTTATTTTATTGAGCATTAAGTACAAAAAATAAAAATAAATGTTCTTGAAAAATTACAGAGAACAATCTTGAAAACATTTGAGAGCCTTGAGAATGTTTTGTACAGATAAATATCAGGGGATAACCTCACATCAATTAACCTAGCCCCAAATTAAGCTAGGCTTGTATTATGGGTACCTGACAACAATAAACAGAGTTACATAGAGAGAAATAGATAATTCTACATAGAAAACAAACGCAAGCCTCGGAAACGAATACAAATACTCATAAAAACAAAACCTGTATAAATAATAATATTTTTTTTGGTAGTTTATTTAATTTGTTTTGATACTCTCAATGTTTCATTTACACTGAACAATTAAGAGTCGACGTGGCAAAACATCAAATGAGGAGGCCTATATTAGTGGCCCTGCAAAGATGGTCGTCTCGGTGTAGGCAAAAAAACTGTATCCATACGAAAATGAAAAATATTCTGGAAAGTGTCATAATTTGTTTTGTTTCTTTTCAGTACAACGTTAATCTTGATGTTTCAGTAAGACTTAACAAGAGTATGCGTGGCAAAACATCAAATGAGGATGGCTGTTTTTGTGGCTCTACCCTGCAAAGAGGGTCGACCCGGAGTAGGCCGTATTTCTGCTAGGCAGACTTTATTATAAAAGTTCTGTTGTTTATGTTACGAGAACTGGAAAACACTATACAGCGTGTTGCTTTACTTCGGTTTCTAGTTTACGGTAACAGGTGTAATTTGGCAGGAGGTTTGTTACTTTATGGTTGGAATTATTCTTTGTTACTTTGTGTTAATAGAGTTGTCTGAAGTTTTGTTGAATTACAACCTTTGACAGGCAGACAAGGGCATCCATTATTTTTCGATACACTTTTCAACTAACGTATCATTATATAATGGAATAGAATAGAAATGGTTTATTCGGTGCTAAAAATAAAATGAACATAAACAATACCAAAAAAGAAAAAAACATAATAAAAAGTCGAAATACAAACTTAGAGTACTTAACCTAAAATTAACACCGAAAAGGTTGCCACTCAGCATGGTGTCAGGCTTACTAGCCTTGACGCTGGTTTTCAGGGCCACCCGATTGAAGAGAGAGGAGGGCACTCCCAATCCATCTCACAGCTATTTATTAAAAATAACATTTATTTTAATTAGCATTCAATTTACGCAGTATTTTCATTTCATTAAAAGGCATTTCTCGTCATATGAGTTTTTTTTAAAGTCACATGACTAACCTTGCTTAACGTAATTAATGTTTCAGATATCCTAAAAATATCATGGTATCAGCAGAAAAAAAACGTGCGATAAAATGATACAGTTGATGAAGTGAAGTTTGATGATGGGTAAAGGCGAATTATGTGGTTTTTTTTCATTGTAAATATTGAAAATGGATAATAAAATTAAATGATACCAACCATATTTTTGAAAAGATAAAAGTCATTTATTCAGTAAAAAATTAACAGCGCTACCCTAAAGGAGAACCCTGCTGAGAAGAAACGCCGCAAGAAACTCAGCAGTCAGTCATTGTTTAAACATATTTCATATTACAATGGTACTACTTAATCTAAGCATTATATAAAGCTATAAATATTAAATTAAATAGAATATCAAATAACATGTGTAGTTCAGCAGGAAAACATGCCAAAAATCTTGGGAGAGAGATAGAGGGAGAAATAGAAAACCTACTTGTGTATAAAAGACGGTGCAAGACGACCAAAAAATTTTTATTCATGTTATGACAGTCTTACCCTTTTTTTTCTACAGCGTTTAGAAAGCAAAAGATAAGCAGCCAAATGAAATGTTTCATATGTTTTCAAGAGGATTACACATGACAAGTGAAAAATATCAGAAAAGCGTCGCGGCTCATCCTAAAAAATGGTTCTTTTGGGATTGAAATTAATTCCTTTATGTTGGTAAATGTAAGAACTTGGCAAACCTAAAGTAAACCTACTTTTTTTGTAAATAATTTTAGAGACTTCAAGAATGTACAAATATGATTCTGTCATGACAACTAATAAAAAGAACTAGAATTCTTAACCTAGAGACATGATGATAATATTATCTCATTCAATTTGTATTCTAGCAATATTTGTTAACTTAGGCTAGCTAATAATTACTTAATGCCTTGTATGGATTTTGTAATGTGTTTTGTAATGTAATTTTGTAATGTAATGGATTTTGTATTTGTTTTATAACAAATACAAAATCCATCAATGCTTTAATTTGAGAAAAAAAACAACGTGTTGTTCTGGGAAATCATCCTTCCATGGTTACGAATCAACTTAGTTTTTTTAAAATAAATACACCAATATGTATGCGATAATTGTGTATTGTGGAACCCTCAGTATAAAATTGTCTACTTTTTAGTAAAAACAAAAGGCTACTAGTGCTTTAAAACCTGATTACATAAATTAATATTTTTGTAAAACCGTTCGTGTCAAACCCAAACTGTATATATTTTTGCAATTGATATTTAATATGTTTGTTTCAGACACACCAACATCGATACCGTCCCACTGGATAGGTGTCGTCGCAGACGCAGGTACGAAAAATAAGACAAAAGTATTCAGTTAAGAGCATTGTGAACCGACTCACGCTGTCATAATCCATACTAATTTCGTTTCGAGCCATTACGTTTCTCACCTACTTATATAGAAAAATACATCCTTAAATACAAAGAAAACATCCAAGAATCAGGAACAAATACTCATGTTCATCACACAATTATCTGCCGTTACCGGAATTTGAACACGGGACCGATGGCTTCGTAGGCAGGGTCACTACTCACTAGGCTATAAAACGTCGTCCATGTAAACACTATATTATACAAAAAAAGAGATAGATACCAATTATCAAACAGACAAAATATAGCAGGAATAAACAAAAGTGACACGAGTATCTAGGGTAAAGACACCAGCAGTCAGCCAGATACCTGTAGTCGGCCTCTGCCTATACTTTGTATGAGTGGAAAGAGTACGAAAGATATATTTCCCACTCTTCACACTCATATAAGGTCGACTACTGGTCTCTGGCTGACCACCGGTGACTTTACCCTACATACATTTTGATACGAAGCGAATTTGGGTAAAAAAATACGTGCGCACGTGAATATAAATTCGAGCTTGACCGTGCGCTGATCTAACGAAACCACCTTCGTCAAAATTGGGGCCATCGGTTCACCAGAGGCTGTAGAGACGAGGAAAAAACAGGTAAAATACATTACTGCTCGTCTTGGGCAGTCGGAATAATGAAACATTCAAGAGCCATCAAAGACCCATCATAAAATAAATCGTCCCAATACCGCCCTTTGTATCCCGAACAGGGTTTGAAGAGGGATCCGAAGTCGTGCCTAATCAGGAAAACCTTTCCTGTATCTTTAGGAGACCGTCGTCACATAAATTTATAAATATAAGCTATTTCTCCGCCTTTGGTAGTTAGCTCGTCGCATGTTAGGGTAGGATTTTTTGAGAATGTTGCATGATTAACGTTTACTAACTTTTTTCAGTAAAAAAATATCCGGGCAATAGCATGTCTAACTATGCTCAGTAAAGGGTTTCAAAGCCGTTACTACACAAAAACTATCTCAAAAAACCACAAGTAGTTAATGACTAAATAGGTAATTCTCTATTTAAAGTTATTAATGTTTAGGTGTTTTCTGTTTAAAATCAGAATGTATTAAACATAAAAACCGCATCAAAATCCTTTGCGTGGTATAGGAGGAGTTAGCGAATATTCAGACAGACAGACGCGGAAAGCGACTTTGTTTTAACCAACTTCACAAAATTAGGAGGTTATACATTCCATACCTCTACCATCTAATTGATCTAATGAAGAAGAAAATATACATACTTAAAAAACTGTCACTGACAATACCAGACGCAGAAGTGACATTATACTAGTCTGTATTCTGCTAGAGTATGACATTAATTGACAAGTATTTCCCAGGCAGTTAAAACTTTGTCGTAGTCACCCGGTCCACTAACATAACCTACTACATGAAAGTACAGGATGTCCTGAAAACAAAAGTTCAGTTTGTAACTTAAATTGATTTAAACCCCCGGTATAGTGGTGATCACTACTTTCTGGGGTGTTATTCTCTTGAAAACGGCGTTCGGCCGGTCGAACGCGGCGAACCGGCCAGTTTGAGTAGTCCCGTCAGAGCGTACAAAACACATTTTAGCGCGTGCATTCTCAATTAGGCAACCTTTTTACGTTCGATCGTTCGGAAGAAGCTATCCTGCTTAATGGTTTTGGTGAAATTGTATGCTGTACCGTAAGTTATATGCTGTGAAAAATTATCTGTGGTTCAAACGTACCCCATTGTAATGAATAATTGGAGCAAAAGCATTTAAATAACTTAACGAATTAACATTTTCGAAAGACAACACTCTAAGCCTGTAATATATTATTTCGGGGCAGTTGCCCTTTTAAGGACCAATATCGCTAAAAGCTTTATTTTATTAAGCTTCGGAGTGTTACCAAAGCCCTTACGTTATACAAATTGACTAAAATATGGTCGTAAAAGACTAAACAGAGTTCAATGACCAATTTATCCCATGTTTCATTGTTAGTTTTTTTTAACAGATGCGTTATATTATGTTTGTAATATGTTAATTTGTTTGTGTTTACTCTCCATTTGTCCCCGAGACAAAGAGCGTCCGTGAGTGTCCAGCTTTAATTAGCTTGATTCGAGGTACCCTTGTCGCTGATTAGTTGCAGTAAATATATTTTAATAATTATCGGTAAAACCGTATGCGAGAAAATATCGAATCGAATAGTCGCCCTGTGATCCTAGCCTTAGGAGTATATTATACACAAGCAACACACGAGATAAGGAAATATTGTCCTGGCAACGAATAATTGTTGATGGAAAAGTAGACAGCAGAAAAATGTACCGTAAACTGGGGGTACTTTGATTTACGGGGTAACATTGCCCACCCCAAAAACTATCTAAAAAATTAATTATTCTATTAAATGTTTCATCAGGACTAAGCTAATCATACAGTTAAATATATAATTACTTCAACAATTTAAGAAGATAACAACTAAAACAGTTATCGTTTTAAGGTCGGGCAATGTTACCCCGTAAATCAAAGTACCCCCAGTTTACCGGTACCTCGGAACTTTGTTTGGACTAGTTAGGAAATAAACATACTAAAGGTCCCCACGCTTTTTGGAGCTCATGCCTAGACAACGATTGGAAATAGGTGAAAAATGTTTAGAATAGAACTTTTTCAACTGTAATAATTAGAGTTAGGACTTTTGGTGGCAAATCGTGGTTCCAGAATCCATGGAGTCGCTATTTCCTAATTATTATAATACATAACACTTTGATTTTGACCTTCAGTATTTTAATATTTCAAAATTCATTTATTCGTTATTCGGCCGCACCAATTTAAATTAATTTTGGTATTGAGGATATCTCTGATGTGAAAGCGTTACAAACAAGCAAATATTAATAGGTATGAAATAACCGAACTAAATGTGTATTTAGTTCATTTTTGAATATGATAATACCGAGGGTCAAAATCAATGTGTTATGTATTATAATAATTAGGAAATATCGACTCCATGGATTCTAGAACCACGAAATGCCACCAAAATCCTAACCCTAGTAATAATGCAATACAACAAAAAAAAAGATTTTTTTTCAAGATGTTAACTACAAATCAAAAGCGGGACTTTCTTTGTGCCCAGAGGGTTCACCTCCGAGTGGTGGGGAGTTTTAGTATGTTTATCTCCTCACTAGTCCAAACATAGTTCCGAAGTCAAACTTTCTGCTTTCAGCTTTTCCATCCACACCCCTATTTATTTATTTATTTATTTATTAAAGACACGCCAACAGCATACATATCCATCATTCATAATATAATATAACCTGACAACATTATTCATTATATGTAAGCCTATTACAGGCATGTACAACATTTATCTTTTAAAGTGCACGGTTCACATAGTTAGGTACTACATTATAGTTATTAAATATGGGAAATTATATAATGTTACCAAAAGTAAAATGTTATGCTAAGAATAGATTAAATTCTAATTGACTTCAGCAGTTTATGTTTGAATATTTTTAAGTTATCACTAAAGATATCTATATTAGGCATTTTTGAATTTAAATCATTGTATGTGGAGACAAAACGTGACAAAGGAGAATTGCGGCCTAAATTGGTTCTACAAATGGGAATATGAAATATTTTGCTTGTAGGTTTTCTAGGTAAATTGTATGGTACTGAAATAGACAATTTTTCCAAAAGGGCACTGCAGTCAATTCTGTTATTTAATATTTTGTATAAAAATACTTGGTCTTGAATTTTACGACGATCACGCAAAGTATCCATTTTATAAAAACGCAATCTTTGCTCATATGGGCAGCGGTGTGATATATTTGATGACGTGTATGCCAGACTTCTAGTAAATGACCTCTGAATACTTTCAATACGCTGAGAATGTACAGAATATAGCGGATTCCAGACCGTGGATGCAAATTCAAGTTGGCTACGGACAAGTGCATTATAAAGAAGAATCTTAGTTTTAGCATGACGAAAGTCTTTGTAGTTTCGTTTCAAGAAGCCGAGCGTTCGAGCCGACTTCTTTACTATGGAATCAATATGAGGAATAAAACTAAGTTTATTATCCATTACCACTCCCAGATCTCTGATCTCATTGACCCTGTGTAGGTTTGTACCATTAAGTTTATAAGCAGATGGAAAAGTATGCTTCTTCCGTGAAAATTGTATGTGGACGCATTTCATAATATTAAGAGACATGGCATTGTCAGAACACCACTGTTCAACCTTATTTAAATTTTCTTGTAATAGGTTGATATCATCTGTAGATGTAATTGTTCTGTAAATTTTAAGGTCGTCCGCATACAGTGAATACCTACATTCATTTAGCTTGGTGGTAATATCGTTTATGAACAATGAAAAAAGCACGGGGCCGAGATGAGATCCTTGAGGGACTCCAGACTCCGCTACATACTCCTGCGAAGTGTGACCATCTACTACAACTACTTGAAGTCTTTTTGCTAAGTATGAGTTAAACCAACTCAGCAAGGAGCCAGATATACCGCATGACTGAAGCTTGACTATTAGTAATTTATGGTTAACCTTGTCGAATGCACTACTAAAATCAGTATATATAGCATCAACTTCTAGCCCCTTGTCAAGATCCCGCGATAAGTCAGTGACAAATGAAATAAGGTTGGTCTCGACAGAACGCCCAGACTTAAAACCATGTTGTGAAAAAGAAATGAGTTTACTTGTGTGATTTACAAAGTGTGGGTAAACCAAAGATTCAAATATTTTAGAAAAACATGATAGTATTGACACTGGTCTATAGTTTTTGATGTCATTTTGGTTTCCTTTCTTATAAATTGGGGTGATTCTAGCTTTTTTCCACTCGTCAGGAAATATTCCTTCTCGTAAAGAAGTATTCATAATTATAACCAGAGGCAAGCTGATTGCTTTCCCGCAGCGTTTTATGAAGAGAGGGGGAATTCCATCTGGGCCGGCACCTTTGAAAATATCAAGTTTTTGCATATTCTTTAAGATCTCCTTCTCGGTTAAGGTGATATGAGAAAGGAAACAATGGTTGTCCAAAGCTGGAGGGTTTACCACAGAAGGGAGATCTTTACTGAAAACAGAAGAAAACTGTTTAGCGAATGAGTTAGCTATAGCTGGCCCAGACTCCGCCATGACTCCGTCCAAATGCATACAAGGTGGATAGGTACATTGACCTACTATTTAAGCATTCGTTTACCAAGCTAATAGAAACCGTTCAACATCAAAATGTCAACAACTTGCAAATTAGACAGATTGAATTAACCGACGTGTCGCCTCGCCGGTGTACCGAGGGGGTAATTCTCAAAAACCACAGACAGTGTCAAGTTATGCTCGTTCGAGATAATCGTCGCGGCTTAGAGAGTTGCAGGTAACCGCGTTTGCTGTTGACAATTTAGCGCTTTTGGCAAAGTAAACAATACGCTGATACCTTTGTTACAGCGTGGAGAAGTATGGAAGATAAAGACTTGTCTGTCTTGATATTGATATCTTTATGTAAGTTCGGATAAGGGCGGGAGAATGATGATATTCATATTAATGTATTAAAGTGAGAGTGGTTTGAATCTAGTATGTTTTATACCACTATAAAACCTTAACGTGTAAAAACCTACCATTAATTCCCATGTAATTTCTCTCACTGGTCACTCACTCATCTCATCACTTGAAGCTGCCATCATTACAGGGTTCCAAGGTGACATAGCAATTTAATTCCTTGACTGTACTAACATGGTATTGAGAAGACGAACGAGCTCACAGACCACCTGATGGTAAGTGGGATCTGGGATCCATAGACATTTGCATTCTCAAGAGTACAATCTAAAGACTCAAATCCTAGGACCGTAAATGCTTTCCTAACCCTGAGGATGAAGGTGGAATACCTCTACGCTAGCAGTTTCACCTATCTTATCCCCCAACGGAATAACAATGCGAATACTGCTTGCCAGTAGGTTAAAGGATATTCCCTCAATTGTAAACGCACTTTAAACCAATTTTAGTTATGGTATGCGTTGTCTTAGGTGCATTATATTTTGTCTAAATTGAAGAATAAATAACTTTTACTTTGGTTGTGACTTTGTACCTTTCTGTCAAATGGAAATGTCACAATGCCTGATAAGCAACAAAGCATGATTCAGGCACTTTAGCTATTGTGTGATTATGAATAAGAGGGTAAAAGATTATTAGATTAGATTTAGCACCAATAAGTCCTATGTACATTTATTTGAAAAACACAGACTGTGAGAGAACAAACGAAAAAAAATTATTTTAATATGTTAAAATCATTCGTTAGGGTCGAAACGCGTTATGCTCGTGCGTTCGCCCTGCACAATTCCATTTTGCAAAGATAAAAAATATAACGTTGTTTTTAAGACGTTTTGTGGTTACCTGTTACTCGTACAAGGTTAAATTTATATTCTCAACCGTTTATTGGTCATTTATCACTTTATTTTATTCTTGTCCGCATTTTTATCTATATTTCGATAAAATTTTCGAACACCCTTAATAGAGTAGTGAAGAAAACAAACCCATTCAGCGCTAGATACCGCTCTACAGCGCTGTAAACGCTAATTTTATCGAATTAATGTGACGTTATATTCAATTTAGCTTCCAGTATTTCATGCGCTTGATAAAATCATGCGGGCTCTGATGCTTCACATATAATTCTAGAATTAAATCCTCTGGGACGTGGCTAATGCGCGTTGCGAGACTATCATTTGTGAATACGAATTGTAAAATCGTTACAAATGTAACTTTATAATGGCAACGAAACGGCAAACGAGTACACAGACGTACTGATGGACAGTGGGAGCCGACCCTCATGTACATTCGTAATCTCAAGACTGTAATCTTAAGACTGCAAACGCATTGCCTACCCGGACTACCTTACTTATCTCATTCTTACTCATCATCTAATTATTATTAAACATTAATAGGCAGAAAATAACTATCCTGGTCACGACACCAAATTTAACAATATTTATTACTCTTAGAATTCTTACTCTATATTAAAAAGGCAATTACTTAGTTTTACATAGTTTAATTTTACAGCTTTCAGTTCTTTAGACCTTTATTAAGCTCAAGGCTTTACTTAGAGTTTCGTTTGGGCTACGTAGCGTTTCATTAGGTAGGATATATAGGCTATTTTTAGGGAGGGTTACATTATCTTTATGTTGCCTAGCAATAGTTTTCGCATTCTTATTTTAAGATGTGGGAGTCAAACAGCTAGGAAGGGACTAGCATAGATTTAGAAACACCTTTGCAGTCTTGGGGTTGCCAACATCCATATAGCATTATATAGCCCTACCTCATAAGGCCCCGCGTACATAAAAATAATTATAGAACTGTTATTACCATGGAAACGCTCATTATAGCATTGTTTTCCCACTTTACGCTGTAGGTATACGTATCCATTATACCATTAACGATATAAGTTTCAGCGGTACACGAGTAGATTTTTTTACATAGTAAGGCTACTGGAATAAAGATCCATTAAGTACAAAGGAGATAAAATTGTTTTTCTTTTGTTTTATGAATCACAATTGAATTCGAAAATTGTCTTTATGGTATTCACATTAGGTTCATATTCCATTGGCAATTTCGTTGTATTTTAGGCCTTACGAGGTTAACCATTAGCCAGTCTATGCGCACGTTTGCTTATGTGCTTCTTTATGCCATAAAAATATTAATGTAATGGATGTTTTTGGGCCTGTATACCACTATATCATTTCCCGTAATGTTATCTTATTGTTACTCGCAACATGATAGCTTTTATCACAGATAGTAAAGACAAACAAGTCGTAAACTATGCAATTGCAATAGGGGCGAGGCCTTGCTATATCATAAACCAACCTGAATCTGATCGAAAAGCCCCTGTATGCGATGTCAGATGCATCTAAATAGAACGCCAACCCACTGCAGGCAGCGAACCAAAAGCTTTGTATCCCATTCCTGGAATAAATATATTTTATAACTACACGAAAGACGGAAATTAAGTAAGAAAGAAAAACGTTCATTCACATGCACCTAGCAAAAGGACATAAGACTTACTAACAAACAAAAAATGCGAAGGTTTGAATGTTTGTTACTCAATCACCCCAGAACAGCTGAACGGATCTGGAAAAAACTTTGACTAACAATAAGATGTATACAACGTACCAACTCCTTTAAAATAAGGTGAGGTTGAATAACATATTTTTGCAGACGACTATACAACCCACAAAATCGTGACCATAACTTTAATAAAAGATACAGATAAAAGATGTTTATTCAGTAAGTAGGCTGCACGGGCACATTTACAAGTCAAAAATCTACCAGCGTTTCGCTAGAGACCACTGCTGCTGTGAAGAAACAAATAATAATTTAATTATTAATAAAAATGAGTTTAACAGTCATTTATTGAAAACCACATACAAGCTATAGCTTCGTTTTGAATTGGAATCGAAAAGCCGAGCACTGTGTTAAACGGAATCGAAAGTCATTCCTCGCTGACTCAGTACTGCTCCGATGCCGTTGTCAGATGCATCGCTAATCGAGTGCCAATCCGCTGCAGCCGGCCAACCAAAAATTAATCGGGTTTTACTGCATTGGGAAATGGAACGCGAGAGACTCAGTAGAATTTGTACTTAAATTATATTTGTATTATTTGTTGTTTTTATTAAATGCTGCAAAATGGAGACTTATCAAATGCCAAAGCATTGTTTAGCTTCGTGTGTACCAGGGGTACGTTATATGGAATATATTTTAATATGGATTATAATATATTTTAGATTTTGCTTAGGGAAATGATTAGCTTAGTTTAGTATGTAGGCACGAATGTAAATTTATACTTCTCATATCAAACACTAATCTTCATCTAGTTTGATTCTACACTTTATTGTTAATTAAAATCATCATCATCATCATCATCATCATCATGTCAGCCGAAAGACGTCAACTGCTGGACATAGGCCTCCCCCAAGGCTTTCCACTCAGACCGGTCTTGTGCTTTTCGCATCCACCGCGGTCCCGCGATCCTGACGAGGTCGTCACTCCATCTTGTTGGAGGCCTACCTACAGCTCGTCTTCCGGTCCGCGGACGCCACTCCAGAACTTTCTGACCCCATCGGCCATCAGTCCTGCGAGCAATGTGCCCCGCGCAATTAAAAACAACAACATAATTTAATTATGAAATTGGAGAATTAACCTGTTACCATGATGAAACCTTTTCCTTAAATACCCCGGTTGTAAGACCTGATTATTATTCTGTAAAATTTTCGATACATTTTTTGTCAGTTTAATTAGAATGTGACCTTAATTAATTATCGCGATCGGCTAACGAGTCCATAACTTACATCCTATTCGATATGTTTGTGTCTTCTGAAATTAACTAGGTCGTTAAGATAAACATCAGCGTATAGCAGGACACGAGTAATATGGCGCTCGGATAGCAATAATAGACCCTTGGCCAACTGCGTAAGCGCTATGACAAGAGAAATATTAATTGTGTTCTGTTAAACTTCCATACAAACTAGTCAGTAACTGAAATAATTAATCATTGTGTAATCATTCACAGTCAAGTTATTAATATTCTATGTATCCTTCCCAACGCACGAGTAGATTTGTAGTGTAGGGCTTTCCAAATATAGAAGTTACAAATTAGTGTCGCATTGTTTAGTTAACACTAGTGAGAGTTACGAATACAATTCTCTAGTTATACTGCTATATTAAGGAAACTTCGTCGTTCTAAGATGCAAATTGACTCGCTCTCTAAGGCATTATGTAAAGATGAAACTGGCAGAGATACTTCACAATACGACCGAGAAGGCACGCAGCAACGTGTAGATTATACGCTCTGCATGACTATACCAGAGGGCACTAGCGGTTACCCTACCTAATTGAGTAGACAGTTCGCTTATGCCTCTAGTATTAATTAGAGACGTGTCAGATACTTTTGAGCCCGATTTTGGAGTATATTACTGCTGGTGATTGTGTTAGTAGTTTTTATAACGAACCGTTTTTTTTGGCTTAAAATAAATATGACATACATATATAATCTCACGCCTGAACGCCATTCCCAGAGTAGGGTAGAAAGTGCTGCATAAATAACTCTAAAAACAAATTCTGTGCTCCAAGTGAAAAAGAGACCCCGTTATTTTGTCGGACCGGAATTGTTTTTCAGTAGAGCGTGAAGGTTTTTTTCATCGACCTTCTTGATATTGATATTTATATAATGCAATTGAACTTTCGCCTTTTAAGTTACATATACATGCAAGGTAGCTTATGTGTTAATCCAAGGTATAAGGTGTCTGCAATCCAAATTTCACCAAAATCCGTCGGTTAGTTTTTGCGTGAAAGAGCAACAAACATCCGGATACATACATACTCACGAACTTTCGCGTTTTTAATATAAGTAGGATATATTTTTATACAAAAGTAATAGAACCTGGTGACTCCTCGTTGAAATTATCAGTGACATACAGTATAGACATTTAGATAGTCGATCAAAAAAAAACATTCACGCTCTACTCAGAAATATGACAGTGCGACAAGATAACGGGGTCACTTCGGGGGGGGAAATCCATTGAAAAAAGGGTTTAAGTCTATGTATATACCCTTTTTAGTAAGAGTTAAGTTGACTTATAACCTTTTTGACTAGTTCTTCAGAATGAATAACTATTCAATAGATGAAAGCCCTATATTATGGTGAGCCATTCTTTCTACATAGTTTCATTCGTTTGGGAGCTACCACGCCACAGACAGGTACACATAAACACAAACACATACATACACAGATACCCACCACACTTTAATTTATATTACCCCCTTCTTTTTTAGGGGTTTAAATAAGTTGAAATGAGTCTGCAAGGGTAGCTACTCTTGCCAACCCACGAATATGACCTTAGGAGACCATTGTACCCGATTCTACGCGCACATCGCTTACATAGCCTTAAACTAAATTGTCTAATTTTTTGACATAGTTTAGACAGCAGATTTAACAAGTGCTATTCCAGAATGTCAATGAGATTTTGATTATGACAGCTGCTCATAGAATAGCAAAGTGTTTTAGCGACACCTAAATATAAAAGAAAGTTTAGAGGCCACTGTATGGACCCGATCCCATTGTTAATCTTTTAAGCTTTATCAATTATTCACTGCATATTATATATCTGTATGTTAGTTCGCGATAATCTCAAAAACTACCGAACGGATTTTCATGCGGTTTTCACAATCCGTTAGATAATTTATCACGGAAGGTTTTTACTTATAATCAATTCTGGTTTATGTACGGGTGTTACAGGAATCCACAAGCCGGAGCAAGGCGTGGGTTGGTCGCTTGTATTATTGAAGCTAATGTATAGGGTTACCGTTGATACCCTCTGCGTCTATAACATAACATTAGGCTTCGTCGGTGAAATCAACCTGAAGCACTCGACAGGCTTCAGCGTTATCGTTATCCAAAATGTATCTGATTATTATAAGCTGTCAGACGGTCGTGTCGAGCGCCTACGTCAATTCCATTATGTACGTTTTATAAAATTGCTACGTTAACGTTAAGCAACTTGGTCTAGCCTTGTTATTAAAGAGTATAGCATCCCTAACAATCGCTAAGAGTCTCTCGAGAGTCGTTTTATGTGAGCACGAGTCCCTGAAGCGCGCTCCACGCGGTTGTTAGCGTATTTAGACGCCAGACTATTGTTGCATAGGTGCTTTGAAATTTTAAGTACTTAGTGTAATTAATAATCACCCTGTATTTTGTAGTGAGTCTGTTAGAGAGCCAACTAAGAGATATTTTCACTTCGTTGGCAAAAAATGAATACAATACTTATTAGTTATATCAATCAAAGCTGATAGTAACAACAGTAATTTCTTTAGTGATTCTTTTTGACGACGCGCTGGCCTAGTTGGTAGTGACCCTGCCTACAAAGCTAGCGGTCCTGGGTTCAAATCCCGGTAAGGGTAGATATTTGTGTGATGAGCACGAATATTTGTTCCTGAGTCATGGATGTTTTCTATGTATTTAAGTATATATTTCTCTATATAAGTATTTATATCGTTGTCTAGTAGGTACCCATAGCACAAGCCTAGAGCTTAGTTTGGGACTAGGTCAATTGGTGTGACATTGTCCCCTGATATTTATTTATTATTATTATTTTTAATTCAGCTAACATCTTTTTTAATATATTTTTCACGCCACTGCTCGGAAATGTGGCGAAAGATGGTCTGTTCTTGGTCCCCAAAACAATCGATAGTTGTACATCGAATGAGCAGGCCTACTATGAATTTAAACAGACCAACTATGTTAACATTGTTGGTCTGTTCCATTGACCAATAACATCGGTCCGCTGATCACTAATTCGACCAATCAGAACACACTTTGTGCTGCATATGAAATTAAATTGACTAATGAGAAGTCGTTTTATTTTTTTAATAATATTCATCCCTTCACGAATAGGCACAGGAATCAGATTCCATACAGCCATATATGTCTGCTTTTAATTATCTGAAATAAAGTTTTTTTTTTATTTCCTCGCAGTAGTCGTGAAAAGCACTGTGTTAAGCCACGGCCGAAAGTGCAATAGATGGACTCGTACTTTCGAAACGCAATAGATGGACTCGAACTAACTCGTCCATCTATTGCTTACTTTCTAACCTCTACAACAATGTACTATAACGTCTTGTTGGGCTCGTATGGAATCAAGACGCTTATGCACAACGATCTCAATCTTGTTAGAAGTAACCAATTATTTTCCGCTGATATTAATGCCATATCTACACAGCTAAAATAGTCAAATTCAGATCATTTCATCCCTACACAAAGCGACTTAACTCTTTCCCTATATTGTTGACATGAAACGTCCCACACAAAAGCGAAACATGTTTTGTTAAGTGGAAAGAAACTCATAAGCGACTTATCGTTAGGAAACTTTCGGGGAAAAATAATTATCCTCGTCCGTGGGCCGTAATGACAATGCACGCCCGTTTAGGGAACCGTCAATCAGTACCCTTACCATGGGTAACAATTACCGTAACCGCTAGCGTGTGAATGTTCTGTCCCTCGCAGACCTCGCATCATTCTTATTGAGTACAAGGGACGGAGTATTCGAATCGCTAGCTAGTACGGTAATTGGGATTGTTCATATTTTTACAGTTACTCTAATTCGAAAACCATTTCGAGGAATAGGGTTTTAAAGCCGTTCTGCATTATTAAGTTTTCAAAATATTTATTTATTTTGAATTTTTCAACACAACTGTATTTAACCTTTGTTTGACTTTCGTTTTCCGCTTGAAGCGCTTGAAACAGTATGTTTTAAAATACTATTACAATCGCTTTTTATCATTAGATATAATTCATCGTAAGCTAGTTCCTCTGGTTGCCAGTTGCCACCTGAGCGCTGCCTGTTCTAAATAACCACAACACACTCGTTAAGAATTCTTTTTTTATTTTTTTTACTTTGTTTTGTTTGTACTTGTAAATGTTGTAATGTCTGTATCACCTTCCGTGTTTTCACCGAGCGGTCCCAACGGAAGACCAGCGTTGGCTTTACAGCCAGCACACGCTGAGTTGGGACCATTTCGCAACAATTTCTCTATGTCTTGTTCTTTTTGTATCTATGTAATGTAATATTTTGTATTATTGTAAATAAATTTCTCTTTATCTTTATCTTTATTTAATTGTTGTAATTTATTAGAATATACTAACCAAAATTTAAAATAATCATGTCGTCCATAAAATGTCTGCTAAATAATAATAGATATTAAAACAAAACTATTGGGTCAAAAACAACATTAATGAAATCGGTCTCTGAAAATGACCTAATCTTTCGGATTAGAATGTAAAAACGGTGAGTTATTTTTATTGGTCTATCCCAATTCTAACTCATGGTAAGACTTTTACCGGATCCGCTAGCTAACCGACAGCTCTGTCCCTCGCACTCTATAAGTTAACTTCTTCTTTTTAGCGTGTCGACGGCATGTCACATACGAGCTGACAATGTTCTAGCACGCGAATGGAATTGCTAGTGGCGTCATATAGGTCCTGCCGCGTAAAGGTCTGGGTACGTGGAGCTGCAGGAGAGGCGCCTTGGCTGAAGCGCCGCAGCTGCTGCGGTCCTCGACGTTGTAGCCCCACTTTACCAAGTTTTCTCGGCATCTACCGACCTGAGCACGCAGTCTGTTGAGCGACTTTCACGTGCGCGCCGCAAAAAACATTATTTCTTAAAGACTTCAATAAATACATAATATTAAGGGACGATCTCACTCAAATTGACCTAGTCACAAACTAAGCTCTAGGCTTGTGCTATGGGTTACAACGATATAAATACTTATATAGAGAAATATATACTTACATACATAGAAAACATCCAAGACTCAGACACAAATACACTCATGTTCATCACACAACAATTTGCCCATAACGGGAATCAAACCCGGGACTGCTAGCTTCGTAGGCAGGGTCACTACCAACTCGGCTATCTTGTCGTCAAACAATAGGCTTGTAATATTAGATGAATGTTACCTCTATATACATTTCAAACATTTATAATAATTCAATTTCAATTACCTTAATATGAAACAGGGCTCTGCCGTAGGCCCTAGTTATTTCATTAACGGAACAAATACCTTTACTTACACGTAGATTCCCCAGGTTTTCGTTGAATGAGGTTTGCTTCAATTAATTTCCGACGCTTTGAAGACGCTCTTTAATCTGAGCGGTTTGGAATTGATCGCATGAGGTAATCCTTTTGTGACGGATATCACTGGTTCTTTGACTAGGTAACTATCTGTTCTGAGGAAATGCGGGAGTCTTTTGATTAATATAGGTATTATGAAGACTGTCATTATCACTTAGAGATAGAGAAAGATTGGAGGCTTTTGAAATGTGGTGTTGGAGGAGAAAGGAGGAGATAAGTTGGACAGAATAAATATGTAATGACAGTACTGAATATAATAAATGAAAGTAGGAATTTACTAGCAACAATATAAATAACAACAAAAAGCAAGCTTTATAAAACCTGACTGTTGTAGCGTGTAACTTTAGATCGTTTTAAATAAAAGTTAAAAATTATTGAGTAAACCTAAATATGTTTTTTAAATACCTATTGAATGATACCATTTGTCATAGTTGGTCGTGTTTTTTTTTTCAATATGGCGTCTACCTGCCGCCATATAAAACCTTAACTACTGTCATATCTTTATTGACACTCACAAGATTAAGACGAATCGATTGCCATAAGAATCATCAAAATCGGTACATGAGTTTTTAGAGCACTAAAAAGAACAAATATACAAATATAGTCTGACAAACACATTACCCTCGGCACTCAGGTAAAATTGCAGAGCAACAATGATAGGACACCTAATATGACATGACCATTTCCTTAAAAACATCATAGAAGGAAAGATAGAAGGAAAGAGAGGCAGAGGAAGACCAAGAAGTAGTTACTTAAACGTAAAGAAAAGGTTAAGGTTCGGTCGTACCAGAAAGTCAAGCAGTTGACGGAGGCCCGGAGCAGTTGGGGATTACTCTACCGACAAGAGCATGTTAGATAAAGAGAAAGAGTGATCTGTATAATTTATCTAAGACTTAAAAGGGATGGCTTTATGTCCTTCCGCGTATGTGACATGAAAATAGTTTGCGCGTGATGGCAGCGTCGAATTGAAATAATTTCTTCTTACTGTAATTCACAACATTTATCTGGATTAAAATGTTGTAATAACTACTGAATCAAAAATAATCGATAAGAAATTTCGAAGATTCAGCCAAAACTGTTTCAAAAATATAACTATCGAGATTTTTGTTCTGAGGATTCTATCGAGAACAAAGTCAAAAAATACAGTCCGGTTGTTAAACCCCGTTTTCTATTCGTTATTAACATTAATGATCATAGAATTTAGATAAGGCAGACATACAACATCTTTGTGATCTCGTGTTAGAAATGCCAAGATGTACTCAACGTAATTGTACTGTAATTATGTGTTACGTTCGTTGTGTGTATTCTCTTTCTGAATAAATTGTTTTCTTTTTTTTTACATAGATATTCCCGAGCTTTACGTAAATATTTAATTGAGCACTTTTGAGATAGCTTCCTTTGTTTGTGGTTATTCCAAGACCGGGTTACTTCTCTCCTGGGAACGCTTAAACTGCTTTGGGTTATTCATTTGTAATGGATTTCCATAATGTTGGTACTTGAACTACACTCAGGAGCAAAAATACCGGGTCAGAGTGCGTTTTTCATACAAACGAGACTATTCCGAAGCCTTGGTTCCTGGCCAGGGGTTGTTTTGAGTGAGGTTTAATGGTGGATACTCCGACGTTCAATTGAGGGGGTCAAAAGTTCTTAAGATACCTAACTGATCGCACGATCAGTTAACACCACAGCGGGAGAGTTTGGGTCAGCAATTAGATTTCCTTACATGTTATTGCCATTTTAGATGTTTTTCTGAACATGCTCAATTCCGGCGTTAACCGCAGATTCATTCAGTTGCGTAATCTAGGCACTCTGGAAGTCCTGTATCGACGCTCGGGGTATTCATCATCAGATTTCAATAAAAGCATTTCCTGGCGAGGAACCAAGGCTTCGAAATAGTATTTTTGCTCCTGAGTGTATGTACTATTGAAAGTTTCCTAAATGGATTGTTATTTGAAGGTATAGTCCTTACAAGAACTGCAGTATTCGCAGAACCGATGGCTATTTGGGCGGAAAGGTATATCTTGCTGCTATAAGTAACAAAGTCCGTGCTATAAATAACGGTCCGTTTTCAAACATTTTATAATACTCCAATATTCTACTATGTCTAAGACCCTGTCTGCCAAGCTGCCAAGCTGCCTCCGGGGATCCCAGAGCTGGCACTTACCTCTCCCAAAGGATAGGTTTAACTATCCAGAGAGGTAACGCAGCCAGCATCATGGGTACAATGCCGCTAACAGATTTATTAGAGGGGGTATTCTTTTTGTAATTCTAGTTTTAAGTAGATGATAGGTTACACCAATTTTTAATTATTCTAATTATTACTGTACAGTGTATATAGTAATTTTTTTTATCTATTAGATTAAAAAACATTTTTGTTATTATTGTTAACTAAAATAAGGAAATAAAATTGATAAACTCTTTTATTAATCTAATAATGTTGCCGGTTTATGAAATGTTGTTAAATGTTTCATAATGTTTTTACAAATAAAACAAAACACTGAGTAAAAAAATGGACGTTACTCTAGCATTTATAATGTTATACTGATCTATACATATAAAACTCTTTCATAACTGACTAAGTGACTGCCTGACTGACAACTCAAATCTATGTACGGAATTTGAAGAATTTTACTGAGGGAAAACAAATGAAATCAGTAAAACAATATTGATTTTAACTTGTTATCGCTTTGTCAACGTTATGATAGCTCGTTTTTAGGTACTTAACAGTAATGGCGGCCGAGTGAAGAACGAAATGATAACAGTCAAAGGCAATATAGTTTTACCGAGACCTTGGAAGTTAAAACCTCGACGCTCGTAGACACTCGTAGCTACGCCTACGGCGGCCGCGTAGCAAGCAGTCTGGTACCACAGGCGGATAAGCAAATGTTTTTTTTTTTTTTAAGTGTAACGAAGCTTATTTAAGCTTAGCTGAAATCACCTCCAAAATATATTCAAAATGGTTTATCCGTTCGAAAATGATAGAGGCATTTGTGTGTCTGCACACACAGTAAAAAAAATGGTCGGCTTTATTTCAAAATAATTATATTAAATCTGCAGCACAAATTACAATGAAGACTTATTCAGAAATAACATCAGATCATGCCAATTACGGATCATTATTTCAACAAACAAAAGACAAAGCGAATTACTTTAAATTAATCAATATCAACATTGGAATCAAAATGACTTAAGTAGGTACTTATTGTAATAAGGATTGTAATATTTACAATAAGGACAAAAACTAATTTGAATATATTTATGAACTTTGAAACTTCGAGATACAGCCAGCTTAAATCTACATCGGCGTAATTACATTCTCTTCAAAGATTTTGTTGCGAATTCCCCTTAACTACTTGTAAAAAATCTTTAAAAGGATTTTCAGGAAAAAAATATCAAGGAACAAGCAATCAAGAATATCAATACTGTAGTGTAGAAGTACCCTTTGCGGCCACTGTACCCTTTTTGGCCACTATAGGTCGAAATGAGAATCAAAAATACTGTAAATTAATGATAATTAACGCAATTACATAATTCTTTAGATATTAGTTAAAATTTAGAATGACAAAAAATGCTGTAATTATGGCCAAAACCGGTACTACTACCCTAAGAGACTCGATGAAAACACACTCCGAAAACTCAATTTTCTTAATAAAATTCAGAGTCTCGAATCATGATGTAGATAATTGGTTATTAAAGAAACCATTATCTGTAAATGTCGCATTCTCAGGGTACAGGAGTAATTGGAAATGGTAAGGGAGGCTTAATAAGTGCCGAGCAACTGGAGGTTACGGCGGGAATTCTGTACACGTGTTGTTTTGTTACAACTCTGTCGGGTAAAGGCATGATTTTGACGTTGCCGACCGCGACCGAGTGGCGCGAACCACAGTTCAGGTAGTATGAATTTATGTCATCGTCGTGGTCGCTTGCGTTGGACAGCGCTCGAAAATACATGTTTTTGTAGGGGAGTCCACCACACTAAACCTAGTAACGATAAGAATACTGGATGATATATATATTTAGTCTCGTCATTAATGGGGGAACACGAAATGGTGATGCTGCAAAGCGAAAAACCTGACGCGGCTTTTTTTAAATTTATTTTTAGGTTCCATGTCTAAATACAGCAGTGGTTTTTCTTACGCAGAAATTGATGATCTTTCGGATGAGCTTTGGATCTTTGAGGAGATCGATCATAAAAGATACTTGAGTATGAGGCGTCGCTTATCATGCTGCTGCCACAGATTAGGGCAATCAGGGGCTTGCAGCACTGCATTGTCGTATATTCTTACCCCTCCCCTGTTCCGAAGAATGAACGAAACTTGGGAGTCTTATTATAATAGTAAACATCGAAGTCACAACTAAAAAAGAAA
Source organism: Acleris sparsana (assembly GCA_923062465.1). NCBI lineage: Eukaryota > Metazoa > Arthropoda > Insecta > Lepidoptera > Tortricidae > Acleris > Acleris sparsana. Next base: position 15,907,100 of record OV281301.1, on the reverse strand, counting down.
AAGCTAGGCCAGTTTTTTTTAAATGCAGCATCACCATTTCGTGTTCCCCCATTAATGACGAGAATCTGGTAGTCTTATCATACTAGGTTTAGTGTCGTGGGTTCTTAGAATATTTGTATGTATGTAAATACTTTATTGTACAAACGGGAAAAACCAAACAACATAAAATGTATGTACATGGGCGAACTTATCCCGTTAAGGTACCTCTTCCAGTTAATCTTTGAGCGATTGGAAGATGTTTGAAATAACAAATAGGCAAAAGTACAACAGTGAAAGGGGAAACCAATTTAAAGAACAAAGATTAAATAAATAAACATGAGCTAGATCTTAATTAGTAATCTATTGCTAAATAGATAGATGGATATATACTTAATGTCGTGTCAGTTAAAAAAATAAAACTAATTAGTGTTATCTAACCCACCGCAAGCTAATTTTAAATAAAAATAATAAACCTGCCAAGTAAATAGGAACTATGAAAACGTTGCCAATACGATAAGAACTCAAAAGCGATATTGTTTTTCGTCGTTAAATAAAGGCCAAGTGGGCCTAGTATGGCTGAGTTTATATCGCGTGTCAAATATGGATAAACGAGAAGCTCGAGAGTGACGGGATGCTTTATCCACATTTTGTCGCGTGATAAAACAACCATACTAGATTTGAGAGATTTGTATCCGCAAGCCAATTTTCTCGATGACGTTACGTTGCTCGATACAAAATAAACTCAATGTACAGGTGTAGTGCATAATTGTTTTCCTTCGTATTTTCACGGAAACGTACGAAGGTGTCATGCTACTTCAGTCAACCTCAGTACTTTTTGTACTGTGACCGACTGAAATAGCAAGACGCGTTTGTACGTTTCCGTGAAAATACGAAGGAAAACAATTATGCACTACATCTGTACCTACTGTGACGTTTACACAGGAGACAGTTATTTTTCTATCCTGAATAACTATTCCGTTAAAATGATTTTGAACTTTCGCCGGCTAACACGAAGTTTTGAATGGAGTTACCAAGTTTCCTTTTATTTAAATTTGCTGGTTAAGCTAAGGAATAAGGGAAAGTTTTTATATTAAGAGTTGCAATTTTGCTACTTTGAAACTTTGTTACTCTTAATTATTACCTAACTTGCGATTAAAGAAGGTAATGTTTTGACCTGAGGCTTTATTCTACTGGGTAAACCCATATTGTTATTGACATGTATTGTTATCGTATTGTTTTTAAGTTTCGGACGCGATTACTGTTAAGTAACTAGGAGCTATTATAACATGTCAGAGACCATTATTTACTGGACTGTACAGAAGTAGAATATATGCGATAATTTGTACTAAGGGTTATAAAAGTTACATTTTTACTAACAAATCTAGGAAATACCTACTCAAAAATAAATAAATTATGCGAATTAATGTAAGGTAGCGTACATTAGTTACTAATTTGCTACTGGATGTTTTAAGTATAGAAAAAGTGTACTCGAAGAGAAAGTATATAAAATGCTAATAAATCTTCATACATGTTAAAAACAATCTGGTTTAACGAGTAGAATAGAGCCTGTTTATATAAGTACTGTCAAGGAAATTGATTCCTAGACCAACTTAGACTATGTTTAAGTTACACTGTAAATAAAATCATAAGAAGTATCTTACGTTTTGATTGATTTCGTCACTTTGACAAAGTCCAAAGTGGTCAAGGAGTCATTTTCCTTTACTGTACATATCAACGGTTCTGTGACGCAATCAGGTATAAAGAATTATGGCCAGTATAAACTGGCACTCACTAAGTACGCGAGTGCATACTTAGTGCGTGTCAGTTTATACTGGACATTATTCATTATATACGTACAGGATTCATCCAAGACAAACTAATCACACAAATATATAGTAATTGCTTTGAAAAGACCTCGTATCTCATATTTCGTGACGCATCATTTTAAACTTAAGCGTGAGGAGAACTAAGTTCAAACTCATATATCTCGAAATAACAGATACGAGTTTTTTCCAAAGTATTAACGTAATATGCCCTTAGCGGAATACGAATTCTCCTCAACGATGGTCTCGTCCGAAGCGTTAGTGGATTCGCTCTATACTCGTATTACCAGCGTGTAAAAGAGGCCGCATGTGACCTATTTACTGAATAAATATTTTGAATTTTTGACTAGCTTCCTAGCCAGGGTCACTCAATCAACTAGGGTAACTACGGCATCAGTAACAAAGTAACCTCTATTAGTCTAAAAACCGGCCGAGTGCTAGTCGAACTCGCGCACGAAGGGTTCCGTACCATATCTATACAACATGACATGATATAATATAGTGTCTATATTATAAATATAACATTGTTTTTTAGTTTCAACATTGTTGCAAAAACAAACATGATTGTTGACATAAATATTTATTTTATTTATTTTTAAGTTTGAATAGCTTTGTATTTGTAACACATAAGTAATTACAAAACGTCTTAAAAACTATGAATAAAATAGGTAACTTAATTTTTAAAGTAAAAATACAATTATGTTAATGTTCTGTGAATAAAAACACGTTTTCACTTCTCATGCTCGTAAAGTCCTTCTTTATGCTGGGTATAGGCTGCATAAAATCACATTTTATGCACTAGTGCATAAAGTAATTTCTTCTTTTAAGACTAAGGCAATCAGGCCTTACAGCCTTCACACAATACACCTTCATTTAATTGATATATTTTTACGAGATTTTGGTTTATTTGGTTAATTTAATTACGACATTTGTAGGTATAACTATCTAAATACAAATTTACGAATAATACCTACGGCGTGCATTTACGGTAAAAAGATACAACGCAAATATTTATAATAACTTGGCATTAAGCATCAGACCATAGTCAAACCTGTCAAACGTCACATAGCCGAAAATTAAAAAAAAAGTTAAGGTAATCAGGCCTTACAGCCATGCGCAAACATAACATTTTAATTACTTACATTAAATATAAAAATTTAATAAATTATCCTGTAAGTATGTGCTTCTTGTTTTATTTCCTTGCAATCGAAGTGAAAAGCAGAGTGTAAAATTCGAGCATAAAACCCATTTTACCCTCGACGTAACTATCCACACTCGCCGTTCCGGCTCGTGTGGCTATATGCACATCTTGGGTAAAATGGCTCGTTTTATGCACTTGTTGTACAATCTACTATTGTAGTGTGGGAGCCCCACTTAAGTATTTGTTGTTATATCGGCAAAAGAAATACATCATCTGTGAAAATTTCAACTATCTAGCTATCATGCAGATACAGCCTGGTGACAGACAGAAGAACAATGGAATCTTAGTAGTAGGGTCCTGTTTTTACCCTTTGAGTACTCTTCACACAGATAGAGCGGCTCAACGAAGTGTGCTCTCGTGGGATCTGGAAATTCCGGGAAAAAAGTCGTAAAACAGTTATGAGTACTTGTCAGCAGTTTTAGCATCAGCTTGTATAATAAAGTGGGGCTGATTCTACGACTGGATAGGCGGGACTCCATTAGTGATATAATGCAGCAGCTATAGGGTATTTCCCGATGACCTAGAACTATGAAATTTGACAAATAAAACCGTGTTATACTACAAGTATAGGAAAAAACAGGGTGTTTATGCAAGGAACGGCGGTCCAAATTTTGAATTGAGTGAACCGTGTCTTGTGCACGCGCACTTGTCCGGCGTTTATATATTTATTTTAGCCTATTTTTCTTACTTTACCTTACACTATATAAATATTATCTTGGTTAATTAATTTTATATTAATAGGTAAGTCAATTATATTCAAATAATAATTAGAAACAAAACCTGTACTGAGGCCTTATTCCACATTATCTTTTCCCCTATTGTTATTCTAGTGTCAACGATATGGTAGCTCCTTATTCCTTGACAGTAAAGGCAGTCGAGAAAGTATTGATGTTTAGATGTTTGTTACTCAATCACGCTTCAACCGAGCAGGGCGTCTCTTCCAGATGGTAAAAAACATACCGTCTATGACCTGTTTTGACGTCATCCGCCATTACTGTCAAGGAAATAAGAGCTATCAAAACGGTGACAATACGATAGCAGATCAAAAACGATATTGTTTTTACCGTCTTCAATAGAGGCCCTGATCGGGATGAAACTTGTGAGGCGTATGAGTTAGGTCCTGGAATAGGCTACTTTTGATGCCGGAAATTTAAGAAGATCCCGAGGGAATAATGATAATCAAAATGCCGCGACAAAGCCGCGGGCAGAAGCTAGTGTAAAATAAAGACCCTGTAATAAGTTAGGTAATATTAACGTTATGACGTTATGCTATAACCTTAGCAGTGAGACGCCGCCAGTTATTCAACCGGTTAAATCAATTATGTAACCTAACCCTCTCGCGGCCGAAACGAGACGCGTAATTACATTCAGGCTGTAATTTGCCTAATTGTCTTATCGTTCTGGTTAATTTTGTTACGAGACGTGTAACAAATTGAATATCGAAGATCTTGGTACGCTATAATTTTTTTTAATGGAAGCAACGTTGACGTATCGTCACCGACAACAACAAATTGGTTTTACCGGCGTAATATATGAGAAAACAAACTTAAATAATGCTGCATAGAGACTCAACTCCAAGTTCTATGGTAGGTGCCTCTCCTGTTCGTAGGTAGGTCTTCTTTAATAAATATTTTTCACTTTATCTTAATTTATTAGGAACATGACCAAAGCCCGGATGACGGGAGCAAAAATGCACTTGTCGTAGTGTTTAATTAAATATCGACTATTCTAGCGACATCCAAGTGCACGTGTCAAGATTACGTTTACATCCTCAAGGTAAAGTAATACACAATAAATATCAGAATGTGTTGAAGAAAAACGTTGGCGTTTCAACTTTAAAAGTCTTAAATAATTTGATATCTGGAAAAGAAGTGGAACTGCGTGGTACAGCAGTAACTCATAACCACTATGAATTATTTAAATCTGCCCCCATTACCGATTATGACCGAGATTTAGAACGGTCCTTAAGTTGGCTGAAATGGATTTTATCCCCAACGCGAATATCCATCCAGTCTCCAGCATCGTGCTTTTTTTTCGACATCGACTAAAATATGTGTAACACACATAATTTCTTTATGATTACTTAGGCAATAAACGTAACAAGATATTCTTTGTTTTAATGAAGTTTTTTACTAGTTTATTTTAATTAAAAGTTAGAAGTTTTCGTGATGAAACATTATATCCTCGAATAGCGTTTTATCATAAAAACTCCCCGACGAAGAAAACATACAAAAGTAAGTTTCAACAAACAGCAAAGTGCTTATATTTCATAAGTAACGTAATACAGTCAGAAAATTAAATTAGCATCGCATATAACATTACTGTTCACAAAACGCTACGTAAAAATACGTAAACTACTCGTATGTAAGGCCAACTCTCAACTCTTCCAACATAGGGCAAATGCGTCAGTTAATTTTTTTCAAGTTCAGACCGTTTTATTACTTTAAAATATTTCAATGACGCATAAACCCTTCTGTCGGAATAGCCCCGCCTTACATAGCTATAATATTTCAACAGTTCGTTATGAAGCCTTGGGCACGGCAGTATTAGATTTCCTTGGCTATCTTTATGTCCATGGTTGTGTGGAAGAGATCGCTATTTAGCGGTATGACCTACATTATACATTTATAATTTACTATGAGAGTAGGTATAATCGTATTGAATTGTTAATAACTCGTAAAGTATGAATAAACCCCCTTTACGCTACAACGGCTCGATAGATTTGGATGAAATTAGCAATCAAGATAGCTTGTACTTTTAAATTTCCCGAGGGAATAACACTGAAATCTACGCGAATAAAGTCGCAGTTAGAACCATATCATTATAAAGTCTCTAACATGACTCAATTTACGTTAGAAATGTTATTCGACTCCCATTTACGTCAGTACCCTTACCATGAGTTACAATTACCGTACTCGCTAGCGAGTCGAATGCCCTTCGGACTCTATAAAAATATTGCGAGGTCTGCGAGGGACAGAGCTTTGACTCGCTAGCGAGTACGGTAATTTTAAGTCATGGTAATTGTAAGTCATGGTAATTGTAAGTCATGGCAATTGTAAGTCATGGTGATTGTAAGTCATGGTAATTGTAAGTCATAGTAATTGTATGTCATGGTAATTGTAAGTCATGGTAATTGTAAGTCATGGCAATTGTAAGTCATGGTGATTGTAAGTCATGGTAATTGTAAGTCATGGTGATTGTAAGTCATGGTAATTGTATGTCACGGTAATTGTAAGTCATGGTAATTGTAAGTCATGGTAATTGTAAGTCATGGTAATTGTAAGTCATGGTAATTGTAAGTCATGGTAATTGTAAGTCATGGTAATTGTAAGTCATGGTAATTTCAAGTCATGGCAATTGTAAGTCATGGTAATTGTAAGTAATGGCAATTGTAAGTCATGGCAATTGTAAGTCATGGTAATTGTAAGTCATGGCAATTGTAAGTCATGGTAATTGTAAGTCATGGTAATTGTAAGTCATGGTAATTGTAAGTCATGGTAATTGTAAGTCATGGTAATTGTAAGTCATAGTAATTGTAAGTCATGGTAATTGTAAGTCATGGTAAGGGTACAGAGCTGTGCAGCCGTGTATTGGTTGCAATTGCCGGCGGTCGATCGTCCCTCCCGGCTGGAGGGCCCTCGGGGCTCTACGGTAGAAAAGCCATTAGATGCCTCGTCATGTCGTGACCTCTTGAAACGAGAGAGCGTATGTTGTAGGGGTTTATGGGGAATTAATTCGTAACGATGCACGGTTAAATTATGATACAACAATAAAGTCTTGTTTTATGATACAGATCGAAAGGGTCATTAATAGTGATCATTTATATCTAACACACACAGTTTTAAATTGAATAAAGACTAAAACAACCCTTATATATTATATATTATATATATTTTATATTGTCATTCGGTCATTTGGAAAGGATGGATGAAAGAAGATTGACGAAAAAGATATACAGAGCGAAAGTGAGTGGAAGGGTCGGAAGAGGCCGCCCTAGGCGTACTTTTTCGAATCAAATCGGAGAAATACTGGGAAAGGGCCGAATCTTAAGTACCCGAAACCGACGTGCGTGCATGACTCGATGTACAAATGTGGAAGAAGCGAAAGACATTTGTCAGGATCGTAGCAGGTGGAAAGAAGTCGTCTCTGCCTACCCCTCTGGGAAACAGGCGTGATTTTATGTATGTATGTATGTATGTAATAATTATTATAGAATTGTTATTACCATGGCAACGCTCATTATAGAATTGTTTTCCTGCTTCGATTACACAATAGGCGGTATTCTGACACCGTAAACGATATCAATATTAGCGGCAGAAAAAAGACTTTAACGCGTCCGGTCCTTAAAAAAATAAATTGATTAAGTGTGTCGGTTGGTGATGTTTATACGGCTGAACGGCAGCACCGAATTTAATGGAATCTAGTGTGGGTATACCTTGAGCCCCGGAGAAATTAATACCATATTTTTTGTCCCAATCCATTAGACAGTTTATATTTTAATGTCATAGGGAAAGCAAACGAGCACACAGGCCACCTTATTGTAACTGGGATCTGTGACCCATACACATTTGCATTCTCAAAGCTACAATCTAAAGTTTACAATTCGTTGCCAACATTGAGGACTAATGGCATACCTCTAGTAATGTCACCGCTTGTCCTATCCCTTCATACCAACACAACAATATGAACGTGCTTGCTGCTAGGTTATAAGATAAGATGGAAACACCATAAAGTCGCTAGTAAACGTTTGTTATATAATTTTCTTACATAATCGTATTTAAAATTGTGTATATTACTCTGCAATCTCGGGTTTTTCTATCCTGATTCTTCAATAAATTGTTCTTGCTCCTAACGGCCGATAGCAAAACTTTATTTTATTAGTTTTAAAAGCACTTTGCCGCACTAACTGAAGGTGTTGTAAAAACTTTAACGTTGAAATAAAAACGTTTCTTTTTAAAACAACGGAACGGAACGGCGCTTTTAAATTTGGAAGGAAAGGCGATTTTAATGTTTTTCTTTGCCGTGATTAAAACAGTTTGCCTGGAGTTTTTTAGATTTTATTTTATTTAGATTTAGGTTAAATTGACGTACAATTAGCACATTAAGCTTTACCTGCATTTAGATTAAGCGTTGCCAGACCAGGTGGCAATACGGCCCGCATTCTGGGAGGGATATCTACACTATTCACTCATTGTGTGTGTGTGTGTGTGTTTCAATTCATTATACACAAATATCTTTCTCTTGAATCACTCTATCTATTGATCAAACATTACATTAAAAGGCGTTCCGTAGTTTGAAAGATCCAAGCAAACCTACAGAGGGACAGACGTCGGGAAGTGACTCTGTTTTATACTAATTAAGAGTATGTAGATTTTTAGGGTTTCGTACCGGGACGTAACGGGATCTCATTACTACACCTCCGCTGTCCGTCCGTCCTTCCGTCGTCTGTCTGTTAGCGGGCTGTGCGCCGTGAACCGTAATAGGTAGTTTTTTTTTAACAGACTATAATATTTTCTATTGCGTATAACAACAAAAAATAAAAATAAAATTGGGGTGTGATTCTCCCAAAAACGCGGTCGGACGAATGAACGAGTGAATGTCGCAGCAGTGAATTTAAGTAGTCCCGTCAGAGCGAACAAAACACATTTTAGCGCGTGCATTCTCAGTTAGGCAGCCTTATACGTTCGATCATATCGACAATAGCCATGCTGCCAAATTGAAAATGCACTCACTTTTTTGAGAGAATCACACCCCTGAACTCTTCGTGTGCGAGTTCAACTGTGCTGTTTTTTTTAACTGGGTTATAGGTAGACCGTTTCTCTGTTACTTACGTATATTATTTTAAATCCTTTACCATAAAGTACGATATCCCTATGATGCGAAGCGATCGATCAAAAAACCTTTCTTATTCGCTAATCCTACGCGGCGGTGTAGAGTTATCACTAAAAATATAATCAACTGCTTAATTTTACTCAGCATGTCTCTCTACTACTCTCAATGGATAGAGACGTGCTGAGGAATATAAAAGATAAAAAGATAAAAGATGTTTATTCAGTAAGTAGGCCGCGCGGGCACTTTTACATGTCAAAAATCTACCAGCTCTTCGCAAGAGACCACTGGTGAGAAACGCCGCAAGAAACTCAAGAGTCAGTCGTTTTTTTTAAATACTACTTATGATATTACACAATTATAAAGCTTAACCTAGCATTATATAAAACAATGAATCTAACATAAAATAAAATAGAATATATATTCAAGCGTAGCTTGAGCAGGAAAATGTGTTATTTTCATAGGGAATTTTCATTTCAAAAATTATACATACCTATGACAGTGCAAGACACCCACATACAAAGTTTCGATACATGTAATGTATTCTCCTACAGAAACCGTATCCCCTAGACAATATACAATATTTACATATATTTTTTATGGCTATATAATAAGGGATATATGTATATTATGCCCACCTGGTCGTATCTAGTTTACGGAAGCGTTCTTGTTGACCGTCTTGCAATCTCTATAGAATGGAGACGAAGATCATATGACACTGTACCTAGAAATTCTAGATACATACATATGCATATTTACAAGTATGTAGGCATGTATAAATAAATGAGAATCAAGTTCAAGTCAGGGCACGCACACACGCAAGCCTTCGATACCTTTGCTGAACGATGAACTACTGTCTATACAGTGCTTAGACTTTATTTGCGTAAGGAATAGCTCACTGTGTCTCTTTTGTTGTGGAATAGTTAAAAGAAGATGTGCTGCACGTTAAAGCGACAAGTTTTGCAAGCCTCCCAGAACAAAACATTACCTTTCTTATTCATAAACTAACAATAACCAGAGTACACTTTGTCCTTATCTTTCTTTGTGGCATTTGAATTTGACGGAATGTGACAAAGCCAACTTTAACTAAAATAGGTTTATTGTATGAATATGAATGTGAAATACGAGCATTATATTCTTGTCCCGTATTGTGATTCGTAAACAATTCTATCGGAAAGGTTTTCACGCACGTACGGGCAACCCTGGCATTTGACACTTACGTATGTTATGATTAAGTCTGATATCGGCTTTCTGTGAAATATATATTATTCCGCTAGCAACCTTCTGTGTGGTGTGAATGCATAACGTACAGTCAACGGCATAAATAAGTCATCATTTATGTACCTTGTCGCTTTCAATCGTTTGTCAATTTTGTATGACATTTCAAGCACGACGTTAAAGTGACAAGGTACATAAATGATCACTTTATTTATGCTGTTGACTGTACAGCGGTTATTTTACATAAAGGCTCTCCTGTATTTAGAAGTCCAAAGTCCAAAGCCTGTATATCACAATGATCTTTATTCAGAAACTATCACAGTTACATAACTGAAATTTTCTGCACATAAGATAGTATTGGAGTCGAAAAGTTTAATTTAACCCCCTAAAGCCAATTGTAGATTTTATTACTTCCTGAGATACAGGCGACTTGAGTTATCAACTAAAAATAATCTAAGATAGCACCAAATAACTTTAAATACAAAATTACTTCACACATGTCAACTTTTGAGATTGTGTTTTCTGTTTGTCGTAACGGCTTCGGAACCTGATACTGGAACATGCATTTGATCGGTTTAACACTATTGGTAAGTACAATCAATACAATCTTAAACTGCATTCCGCAACGACTGATTTGTCTTTACCAATTTCTGGGGTCCCATTAAAAAGGGTATAAGTCTTCTGAAGATCAAGTGAAAAAGAATTTAATTCTGGTATACTCCGTTCATGTACATACCACTTTTTTATTACGAGTTAATTCGACTTGAACTTTTTTTCACTAGAGCCCCAGATTTGTCCCACGGTCGTGGTCAACATATCTGACACTTTCAGACTAGTATGTAAGTGCGAGAGTGACGGATGCTTTATCTACCGCGAAAAAGGCGACCATAATACGGGCCCTGCTATAGTATTAAAGCATCCATCACTCTCGTACTTGTATACGTGTCAAAAAGTAACGGATGTTTCATCCACATTTTGTCACGTGATAAACGCAGCCAAATTAGATACCTGGTTGTAGTTCTGACGATGGCCGTCCTTTAGCTGCAATGACAATTAACTCTTTAATTTCAAACACAGTCATCAAAAGAATAAAAATGTGGCATAATTATGTAGAAAGCAAATGGAAATAAGGATGGAATTAAGAATAATAAACTCTGTTTATTTGAAACGAGCTACGAGAACGAGGTAATATGATTGCTTCCTCTGGCAACAGAACGGGGTGGCTATATTTACATGATGATGGGCTTGAATTATGCATGGAGTGGCAGACACTATTTTCGCTATTTCAGTTTTCTTGTTGGTTCAAAGTCAAATGGAACGAGACAAGAGGAAAATGTGATTTTAAAAGCTTGAGCTATGATATTTGGGGTTTGTTTGCACAAATATTTCTTTAGATAGAATTACTGGCTGGTAAGGTTAGTTTGACAAAAGTAAAATTCAATTTGCATTTGCAAATAATAATTTAATTTAATTTATAATTTGCTTTGATTTAATATGTATTGTTGTTTTTTATTATTTCTGATGTTTTTGACCTATTATGTTATTTATTTTTAAGTATTGCTAATTTGTTTACATGCTATTTTTACGACGATCCTTAACGGTGATAACTCTAGTTTTGTATTGTTATTTTTATTTTTATTTTGACCTCTTATTTATATTTTTGATTATATTAGATTTGTGTATATTTTTTGACGATTCCAATGAAATTTCTTGTACTTTTGACATACTAACATGCAATGTATATTGTGACTTACTTTGGAAAATAAATATCATTCATTCATTCATTCATTCATTCATTCATCACGTGAGCAGAAGTCGCGCGACGTTACGACGACTGCGATAAAAAATACAAACACAACAAGTATTTAAATATTTATTGAAAAACGACATGAAATTTAATACATGAAATAACACTATAAATCTAACACTACAGATATAAAAATAAACTAAAACATTTATTTTTATCTATTTATTTGTGTATATGATGTTTATTTATATATATAGTTTATGGATGATAAGGTGTAGAAATATTGATTTATCTACTTATTGAGCACATCCTTGTAATCTTGCCTATCCTCGTATAGTTTTCTCAATCATGGTGAGGTTAACTGGAAGATATCCCTTAATGGGTTAAGTTTTTTTTTTTTTTTTTGAGATAACACAGAAACATACATAGAGTATAACATAATTTGTAAATTGGTACTATAAATACAGATGCTCCCCTGAATGTATCTCACTATGAACACAAGAAATACTAAGTTAAAATTACAGCATGCAATGTACTTAATTAAGACTGAATGATAAAAATAACATGAACAACAGAAACACCGAGAAATATTGATGCTTGTATAAATTTAGAACAGAAGCTTTAAACTGGGCGCGGGATTGTGAAAATAGTCTATGTCGCTAAGAAATGTATTGTGATGGCCACACAGTCTATATATGGGTGCACGTTTCCCGGCGTTAGTCCTGGTTTTGGGAAGACTGAAGAGGTGTTTAGACCTCGTTGATCTAAGAGGAGCACGGAGATTAATTCTTGACAGGAGTTCTGGACAAGTTCGCCAGTATAATAATAGAAGTAGGTTGGGTACTTTCAAAACGATAATAATCGTACAGACAAGCTTCAAGTTTGTACTAGCAAACCCTAAAAAAAAAACATCAAATAATGACAGCCAACGTTTAAGTTGGCAGATACGGAACCCTCGGTGCACGATTGCATCGGTTTTTAATTTAACGTGATGAAGATTTTACCCCAACGTTTTATCTAATCAAATTCCAAAGAAGCAACCCCCACTTCCTTTGAATAGCATAAAATACACTGTAATTGCCTGAGGCTATTGAATCCATTAAGATCCAGACATGAGTGATCCCCGGCCGCCCCGGCATTCCCGAAATTTTCAATTATTGTCACAACGTAGATTTTCCCCGGAATTTTTCAAAGAAATGTAATGTTGGAAAAATACGGGTTTCCGTAATGGAGCTCGGGGATTGGGCAAAATTACTCACTTCAATTTCATTTATATTCATAAAGTATTAGAATTACCGGACGTTAAGATGATTAAGTAAAAGCTTTAGAAAATCAATGATTCACGTATTAAAACTCCTTTTTAGCTAAGTATTCGTTTTATTTATAAGTATCCATTTCTTATGTTATTTATAAGATATTTGTCTTCTTCCTCCGTTACCTGATCCAGGACATTTCATAAGATATGACTGCGTTTATCACGTGACAAAAAAGTCGATAAAACATCCGTCACTTTCTGACACGTAATAAGTACGAGAGTGACGGATGCTTTATCCATTTTTTTTCACGCAATAAACGGAACTATACTAAGTTCGCTGCTATAGTAACCCTGATTTCTACCTCCATTTTTCCCGGTATAGTTCTCCAGTTAGAACCGGAAGTAATTTCGTAGATTGTTTACCAAGGATCTGAAATATTCCATAATGACACGAGATGTTTGCTCGCTTTGCTCGGGTGGCTATAGTTCGGTGTCATTATTGTTACCTCTTCGATTGCGAATAATACATAATTTAGGCACAGACAAATGAAGAAATGCGATATCTTGTTTACACTTTATTCGTCAGTCAAATGCAGAAAGAGACAACTACACAGTGGTTTTTGGGCTAACAGATAGTATAGTCAACGTCAAAAGTAGATGCTCACTTTTTTATTGTGGATCAAAAAACGCCTTTACCACTTTTGCTTGGCTTTTTGTATCATTACGGTTCAAAAGTAGCGGTTGTGGCTTTTTAGGGAAATTTAAAAAAAAAACACGAGTGGTAGCTTGGGAAGTGAAAACAAATTACTGACCAAACAAAGAGATGAGAGAAGTGAGAGGCCATTCGTATGTTTTGTATGTTAGTTCGTCGAAGACTTGATCATTGTTGATGGTAACCCATCATAGCTAATTTCATTGCATCGATTGTATCATTTGAGGATATCTTGAACATTGATAAAGCAGATGAGGTTAGGTTAGACTTGTGACTACCAAAAAAAGACTCATCATCATCATCATCAGCCCGGGGGCATCCACTGCTGGACAAAGGCCTCCCCCAAAGAGCGCCACAAGTCACGGTCTTGAGCCGCTTGCATCCAGCGGCTCCACGCGATCCTAACCAGGTCGTCAGACCACCGGACTCATGACTCAAAAAAGACTCATGTGGCAAGAAATGCCTTTCGATGAAATGAAAATTCTGCGTCATATGTTCGTTGAAAGGTTGATCCTGTATTCATGAAATTCAGAAGAAAAGTATTTGAGGCAAAAACAGATAATAAATCACATCAAAACTCATTATTTGTGTTTACGGGTAACTTCGAACATGAGCAAGATCGGTTAGAACTTTCAGAGTTACTTGGAGAATTCGTGAAGCCTGTTCATAGCGAACTAATATAGCTTTAACTCTAAACAAAGCATTATATACACAAGACGAATTCACCAGCGATGTTAACCTTTGATAAACTAGGATAAGCGTATTCGTCGTAATGTGACGTGAAGCGTGAATTTCATTTAGGATGTTTCTACTTCGCTGGGTCTTCACGAGATTGGTACTGAGACCGGAGATCATATTCGGCGTATCGCTTAGCCTGGTAATATAGGCAGTCAGCTATGAATTACATAAGTAGAATTATTATGATAATATAGTACAGGCAGGAGGAATTGTGGGCTAAACTGGCAGACCAAGGTGACGTTGGCGAGATGAGCTTGATGCCTTCAATCAAGACTGGTGGGAGACTGGTCAAGATAGGGCTATGTGGAAGGAAGAGAGGGAGGCTTTTGCCCAGTGGGATATTATAGGCTGTTAAATAAATAATAATAATAAGAAAAGGTAAATGGTGTGTGGTAATGGGGTCTATTTCGTTTGGGCGAAACATTTTTTGGCCAAATAGCAAAGCTAGATCTTGATCATTCTAGAAAATAAGGAATTACCCGAGGCCTGCGATAGATATTTACCGAAATGATTATTCCGGTCCGTTTCGGATCCGAATGTTGGAAATTGGGATCGATATTTACCTAAAGGATTATTCCACTCTGGTTCGGTTGAGAATTGTTTTAGAAAACAATGGAGCGGCCGGGAATTATTCTATGGTAATTATTATTGGAGGAGTTTAGGGGTCGGACCGAAATAACTCTTCCTAAAGTTTTGTTTTAAGTAATTTGTAGTTGAAATCTCGCTATAATGATACCAATAAGCCTTGTTAATTGACTGAGCATAATAGGAAAATGAGGTCATAAAAGCCTCAAAAGAAGTGAATATGAGCTCCACAACTAACGTGAATAAATTGTTTAAATGTGGCAGGTTTACGTTAATTAAAATCTACAGAGGTCCTTGGCCATCTACTCACCTTGCTTTGCTCGCTTTTTTTACTTGAGTACATAGGCCAGATACGCTTAGGATCAATTTCGTTTGCATGTCATTAAAAAAATAAGCCATCTAATTATTTAAATAAGTTATTGTTACATGGCAAGTAAGTATGTATGTATGTAAACTCTTTATAGCACATACACAATTACAAGACATGTTTGCATCGATATAGATAATGTACATAGGCGAGCTTATCCCATTAACTAATAGTACATACAACAGAGAAACAGGAGGAAAATGAAATATCTTGTTTAATAATACACATATACAGATAATAGAATATACTAATATGTAGCTTTGTACCATTGTAATATGAAATATGTTTAAAAAATGACTGACTGCTGAGTTTCTTGCGGCGTTTCTTCTCAGCAGTGGTCTCCTCTTGGGAAGCGCTGGTAGTATCTTGACGTGTAAAAGTGCCCGAGCGGCCTACCCAACAAACAAAAACGTCGCATAAGTCTTGACTTGTACGACATAAAGTTGGATAGCAGTCTTATAATGGTAATGAGATGACTACTAGGTCCTATAGACGTCTTTAATTTAACCTATTAGTCGTGCGACGAATATGTCATAATACACTGGTCTTAGCAACGTCGGTAAGACTAAACTATACGACGTTTTATTACAGTCTTAGCTTAAACGTTTGTACGACAACGCAATTGTCATACTAACGTTATAGTCCATTAAACGATTTGAACTGACCAAATTAGGTGTTTGAAAAACCTTTATATGACATTTATATAATGTATCATTGTACATAGACGTTTTTACAGTGACGTTTATAAAACAACCACTATCTTGTTTTTCTGCGGTTAATAAGCGACTTTTAAATGACTTAGTTGTTTATTTAAAACTTAAATATAACGTTTATTTGCATGATGGCCGTTTAATGTCATTTCCTGACTTTAATCTAACCTGTAGTCGCATTTTAGTCAGGTTTTGACTTTAAAACGTCTAGGCCGCCATTATTTTACGGAACGCTGTATAGAAACTACGAAAAATGGAAGCAAAAAATACGTGGAGAAAACTAAAACGTAGTGGAACTTTCGAAAGGAAAGTTAATAGGGATTTCCTGTTATCAAAAAATGCAATGCCAACCACCACAAATGTCACAAATGTTGAAGAAAAAAAGTGTAAAACACATGAACAAAAAGAAGGTTCAGTATCAATTTTTTTTACTGGATTGATTCGTTTTTAATCAGTAGATTTTGAAATTGATATTGAATGTTTAAATGTTTTGAAAACTGCACTGCACGTTTACTATGACCAGTTATTTCCTGAAATAAATTTAAAGATAATTAATTTTGGTGAATATTGACAATTTGAAAAGGGTTTTAAGTTTTTTAAGGGACCCTAATAGCTAGCTGTCATGGCGTATTGCATGGTTTTAAAATAACCTTAATATGACTTTATGTTTTTACAACGTCGTAAAGAGATAAGTGTACGACAAAAGCAAGAATTTCCTACATTTTTAGATACAAACATATTTTTATTGATAAAAATATAATGATTTAAACACAAAATTACGAGGGGGTATGAAAATCTGAATAGTATTTACATAGGTATATTATCATAAAACTTCAATTCCCAGTCGAACTAAACGGCATAAGAGACAGATAAAGTTAGTAAAATATGAAAGTTAAAACTATTTATTTTGCACTCAAATCTCGAAACACAATCACAAAGTGCCACTGACAAGAAAAATGAATAAGAAGTCTTACAGGTGTTGTGTTCCTTGACTCAAATAAAACGTTTTAGTCAATTCAAAAACACCTGTACGACCACAATACAACAATAGTGGTAATTCCATAACGTTTATATGACTTTTGAATGACGTTAACGAAGACGGCTTGTGACTTCTGTATGACCATTATACGACAAAGTAGGTCGTATAACTGGGGCCATTTTCGCGTTTAGTAAACGTTATTAAAACATTAGTATGACTTAGCTATTACGATCAAAGGTATTAAGATAACGTTTGCTAAACTTTTGAACGACGTTAAATTGTTAGTTGGGTACTTACTGAATAAATTTCTTTTATCTTTCTTTTTATCTTTTATGTATAAACCTAAAACAGAGGTAAGAATCAACACTCGGACTCAGCTTGTTGATTTAGCCACAACTTCTTTTCCTTCAATGAACGGACAGATCTAGATTGCCTCAAGCACGGTGAAAGCCCATTCCACAATTGGACAAAGTGTACCGTGAAAGATTTTGCATAAGTCTTGTTGGTTATAAATTACTTGACATATTTAATGACATTGACGATTTCAACCCTTGTTTTTTTTTTAAGCCATATAGAAGGCAAACGAGCACACAGGCCACCTGATGGTAAGCGGAAACTGTGACCCATAGACATTCGCATTCACAAGACTACAAGACTAACACTGCAAATGCGTTGCCAACCCTGAGGACTAAGATGGAATGCCTCTATGCTAGTCATTACACCGGCTGTCTTATCCCCAAATCGGAACACAACAGTGCGAACACTGCTGTTTGTTTACTTGTATTGGGTCATAAATTAACGTTCGTGACCATACCTATCCCGTCCTATCCCGCCAACACCTACTTCGCTCCTCATATGAAACTTGCGCGTCAGCTGTCTCATTATCTCCGCAGCATCACCGAAGTTTGACAACTCGCCACAGCTGGCGCCATCAATATCGCTCGACCTTATAATCAAGTTAACCGCCATCTTTATCTGATATAACTCGGAAGACAGAGACAAGAAATTGGTTATAGTCTTACAGGCAATTTTGCTTGCGTCTTTAGTATCTAGTAAAGTAGTTATGTATAGGTTTTGTCGACAAACCAGTTTGGCCAAGAGTAGAACCCTGTCGTAACTCGCAGAAATTCAAACGTCACTAACGATGAGTTTCAAGTTGACTCATGTCAAGTGGTTGACTATACAGATACCACATCGACAAGGCCACTAGCTTTAATATTTATTACAATTTATTACATAATTGTAAGAACGAAACTAATTCCTCCAAAAGTGTAAACCCGATTTCTCTCCAAACGAGTCGCCGACGAAATACTAAACAGATGCTCAGCTGACGGGTGGAAGGCAATTTGCAAGGGGGGGGGGGGGGGGAGGGGGGGGGGGGGTCAGCGGGTACGAACGTTGCTATGCATATTTCAAATGTTAGTACATTATGAGGGTGAAATATGATAACTTAACGAGATATATCCGGCCACCAACCTTAGTGGTTGACTGGTAAATAATGCCTTAATTCATTTGTATTTCCTTTTTATTCTGTGCTGTCTTTTTGATGGCATAGAAAAGATTGACATGTTCTTTCCTATGCTAGTAATTACACTGGTTGTCTTATCCCACAACGAAACAACAATGCGAACACTGATGTTTGGACCATCTTAAGTGGTAGCACAACGGAAGGACCCCGCACAAGGTACTAGGTACTCCCACTGAAACCACAACACACCACAGCACACTGCTAGACCAGACAAACTAATAAAGGACATTACCTCAATATACTCGTGAATTAAGCAAAAAAAACATCACACATTACATACGAAAGCAGAGCATAATAACCTGGCTTCACGTCGTGAATCCTCAAAAAGCATTCCAGCCTTTTCAAAAGAGCAAAAAAATCATAAAAAGCCTTCCATTATTATCTTCAATTTGGTTTCAACGACATTCCAAGCACGTTCTGCTGTTGGCTCGGCAGTTGTTAATATTAAGTGGTAAACTCGGGTTCAATAATAAATACATTAATATAAGAAATTCACGCGCCCCCATATTGATGGACGTTGAATGCTAATGTCTGAAGACTTATTACAAGCTGAATGTGGAAAATAAACAAACCAAAGTGACCGCTATAGTGACGTTGTACTTATGTAAATCGTTGGGCATACTATATCATTTGCCAAAGTTTCGTTTCAAAGAGATTCTTCCCGCCACAATATTTTACAATTTTTTATCTTCAAAAGTCTAACTTAAAGTAACTTATTTAATAAGCATATGTAACCTATGTAATATGTAATCATTCAAGCACAAACCCTTTTAACTCGACTGCGGCAAAGCCCAAGGAGGGTTATGTGTTTGATTTGTATATATGTCCGACTCAATGTCCGCTCGTAACTACTAAACGGCATAACCGATTTTAATAAATTTTACGCCGTTAGATTCGTCTTAAATAGAGTGACATAGGCTATATTAGAATAATTTAAATGTGAACTTGGCGAATAAAAAAAAACATGATAAGTAACATTACTTTGACGACATTATACAAACAGCAGGTTTTTTTAAAGGTTGCTCTTCGTGAGACTTGTTTGCGAAATTAAAGTTTGTAGAATGATACGTTTACGAAACCAACCTTTGTACGGAGAGTGCATGTGAATAAAAATGGAAATCTTTATTTGGTAATGCTGCCCATGTCTGAGTGCCAGCGCTTCCAAAGAGAATACTGTACCACAGGTAACTCAATCATGAAATATTTACGGTGACAGAAAAAAATGGGTTCGCAAATGAAAGGGGGTTGGGAAACTATACATTTTGCCAAACATATTTTGCGGGTGGTAGGACCTTGTGCAGGGTCCGTCCGGATCGCTACCACCATCTTATCCATTAACCTACCGCCAAACAGCAGTGTTCGCATTGTTGTGTTCCAGTTTGGGGATAAGACAGCCGGTGTAATGACCAGCATAGAGGCATTCCATCTTAGTCCTCAGGGTTGGCAACGCATTTGCAGTCTTAGGCTTGCAGTCTTGTGAATGCGAATGTCTATGGGTCACAGGTTCCACTTACCATCAGGTGGCCTGTGTGCTCGTTTGCCTTCTCTTTGCCATAAAAAAATAATAATAATCGGCCAACAGGCAGGACTGGTTTGAAAACACAATGTTTCTCGAATGTATTTTGAGAAACTATGTCATCTATCAGCTAATCCGTATGTCTGCACGCTAATGGCAAACCCCAATTCACCTAAATCTCGCTTTAATTGATATCGAATGTCAGTTATTTCAAGCCGTCGGCTGGTATGGATGGAACGAGCGATCTCGTTTGGTTTATTTGATCAGTGATAACGAATCTACTCGTACTTCTCTCTACTTCCATTTTTCCATTCCATTCTACGACTACATTTCGCTATGTGCTAATAAAAGTGGCATTTCATCTACATCATCCTAGTAGAATAATTATTTTACTTGGCCCGACCGGAGATCTTGAAACACGCTTGCTCATTTACCTTGTTTTTAAATGAAATAAGTTAATGTCACGTTTTATTTAGGCCTAGCTTTTGTTTCTGAACTTGCTTACCAAGAACAAACTAACGAGTACAAGTACACTCTTTGAGTCTACATTAAGCACAGCGAAGATCTTGTTACCACCTTTCGATTCTAACTTCAGCAGTTCAGTTTACAGTGAGAGAAAGAGACAGAGACGTGTAACGGATATAGCTCTGTCCCACTCATCCTAACTGAATTGCTTAGCCATAAATATTGCAAGTCTCATCCCATTCCAATAAAGGGAACTTCAAAATCCATTAGAACTAAACATACAAACAAACCCCCCTCTTGGCATTTATTTGCCAACTCAAACTCTCAATTTTGCATAAAGTTTAATTTAGCGACGGGTAAGTGTCGGCCTCTCGCTTCTGTTCAATTCAAAGCGACAAGGTTGAACAAGGTCTAACTCCGTGTGCCAAGTTGCCAAATATTTTCAAGTTTCCATTTCTT
This sequence comes from Acleris sparsana, assembly GCA_923062465.1. Taxonomy (NCBI): domain Eukaryota; kingdom Metazoa; phylum Arthropoda; class Insecta; order Lepidoptera; family Tortricidae; genus Acleris; species Acleris sparsana. The sequence goes on along the minus strand of OV281301.1, from coordinate 15,885,989 downwards.
GGAATTAATCCTATATTTATGATGATGTTTTTCTGGTTTACGCATGTATGGTTGAATTTATCCATAATTATTTGCGACGGCTTAATGTCTTTTGAAATGCGAGGTATCGATTCGGTTTTACTCCAAGTAATAGTGGCTATATAATTTAGTCTTTTGTTCATGCAGAGGTTTACAATGCTTGCTTTAGTTAAAAGTCCTCTTGTCAGTATTTTACTCATGACATGACGATATTACAGGGTTGCATATTTGTTAGAAAATGCAGTAAATTCCCCCACGCTGGTAAACGCCCCGACTGAGCTACGTTGTGTCGATACTTTTGCCCTATCACACATACAAGCAACCCGAAATCAGGCCGGCGCAGCAGCTGATCAGGCCCAGACCCTCAAGCGTCGCAAATATTCGTCATTAATTAATGATTACGAATTCGCGGCGCTTGCAGTGGAGACTCTGGGACCTTGGTCTGCTGACATGAAACTTTTTATAAAGACCCTATCTGCCAAGCTTATCGATGCCTCCGGGGATCCCAGAGGTGGCGCTTACCTCTCCCAAAGGATAGGTTTAACTATCCTGAGAGGTAACGCAGCCAGCATCATGGGTACAGAGTATTCTTTTTGTAATTCTAGTTTTAAGTAGATAATAGCTTACACTAGTTTTGATTTATTCTAATTATCATTACTGTACATTGTATATAGTGTATTTTTTTACCTATTAGATTAAAAATTATCTTTGTTATTATTATAATCTCCACGTTTATCTTTTTTTTTATTCATAAGATCTTGACGGAAGTTACTCGCCATCTTCGTAAACCATATTCCTAGTTATCAGATTGTTTAAGACGAAGTACAAAAGGCAGCTCTGCGGCCCTAGACAAGATGTATAGCTGAGTTATCGTTATCAAAAATGTATAGGATTAACGTAAGTTGCCGTGTGGTCGCGTCAAGCGCTTATGTCAATTCCATACAGCTTGACAGTTTTCGAAAATCGTTTACCAAAACCTGCAGACCATTTGTCTCTACGCAGCGTAGCCAAGACGTGATCGATAGATACGACCTCGAAGGCCCTCAAATTTACACCGATGGGAGTAAAATTGAGGGCCAGACGGGAGCGGCACTCACATGGTGGGAGAATGGAAGAGAAATCCGCCACTCAACCTTTAAGCTAGCGCCCTATAACACCGTGTTTCAAACCGAACTGTACGCTCTACTCAGGGCAGTGCAGATCGCAGGGAAACACAAGGCGCAGAGAGTCAGCATCCTCAGTGACTCAAGATCCTCACTGGAGCTCCTCAAATCACCGGACACGACACACCCCTTGGTCCAAGAGATCAAAAATGCCACAACCCAAACAAGAGCAACGGGGACCGATCTCAGGTTCTATTGGCTGCGAGCTCACGTTGGAACGCCAGGAAACGAGAGAGCAGACGAACTGGCAAAGCAAGCAGCCCTTAGGAAAAAGACCGCCCCCCAATATGACATGGTGCCGGTGTCCTACGCCAAGAGGTCGATAAGACAAAACACGCTCGAACAGTGGCAGGTTCGCTACGTGGCATCCGGGACAGGTGCGACAACCAAGAAGTTTTTTACAACTGTGAGAGACGCGAACAGCATATTAAAGAAACTCAAACTCACAAACTTCTTGGTTCAAGCGTTTACTGGTCACGGAGGCTTCGCCGCCTATCTCCACCGTTTTAAGATCAAAGATTCACCTTCGTGTGTCTGCGACCCGACCCTTGATGAGGACATCTGGCACATTGTCTGCGAATGCCCGCGTTTTGGCGTGGAAAGGTTCGACCTTGAACAAAAGACCGGAGTCAAAGTTTCTCCAGATAGCTCAAGCTGGAAAGCCCTGCTGGGAACAGAAGCCAACCGCGAAAGCACGAAGGGTTTTATAGAAAAAGTGGTACGCGTAGCGTGTTTAAGGAACAAATAGTTCGGAGCCCGGACTATTGTGTAAAACGCTACGCTGAAATCTGACACCACGAAAACCCTTCGGCCACAGGACCCGGGCAGGATCCCACGCCGAAACAACCCCCAGGTCTCCCTAAACCTTCGTACTCGTACCCCCCCTTCAAACCTCCCCCCTTCGCCGTATCCTGTTCACCAATCCCAACCCAACGCACCCCTAATCTTGTAGGATGATGCAATAAGTAAAATCTTCCAAACCCTTACCCCCATCTCTAATAACCTCTGTTTTATCTTTCTTTGTATTACATCTATGTTAACCCAGAGCTAGCTCTAACTTTCAGTGTATAACATACACTTAAGGTTAGAGTTAGATATATTCCTGACGCACGCACCTCCCGAACACCTAACGGGTGTCGGTAGGACGGGGGATGGGGAATCCTGCAGCCTCCTAAACGGGAGAATGACTTTCTCTCCCGGCCCTTCAGCACTGGCTGGGGTAAGGTTCCGCGCGCGATTCACTGGTCCCCCGTCAAATTGACACCGGCCCTCCCATTAAAAAATCTATAGGCTAAGTTGCAACGGAAGAGGTCACAAAAGAGGGCAGCGCAAGGAGACCCGCGCAAAAATAGTATCTCCAGGCAAAAGAGAAAGCCTCAAAAAGGGTAGCCCCACCCATAAAGATGGTATCAACAGCCACACAAGTGGTCCTAAAAGATCTCCGACCCAACCCTTCCATTGTCGGGCAAAAGAAAGGAAGCCCGTAGTCTGTAAGCATGCATGCGTCAGGATTTCCACTCCGCGACTCACATAGCTATAAGTCTCCCCCCCATCCCAACCCCCATTCCTATCCCCCCTAACCCCGCGGATAAGTAAACGGAGGAACGACTTTCTCCTCCGGCCTTTCAGCACTGGCTGGGGTAGTATCCGCGGGAGTCTAAATTCTAGTTGGTAATAGGGGCATTGGTGTTTTTAGCCGGTGCGAGCCCGGCAGTACCTGGGCCCTCCATTCCCAGGTCTCCGGAAGGGATTTTCACCTCTGCCCCTTTTTCTTAAGCAAACAAAAGCAAGGACTTTTGTCTTTGGCCCTCAGGCGATTACCAAAAAAAAAAAAAAAAAAAACATCTGAAAAGCGAGCTAGTCAAGCTTAATGTCCTTTGAAACTGTCGTATAATATCCATTCATGTCTACTATTAAGTCTTCTAAATGTCCTAAGTTAGCGAGTTAGGTGATTTAATTTAATGTCGACATTAAATCTTAATAGGGTAGTGTAAGCACTGATCACCTGAAGGGAGAGTTTATCAATCGAAGAGGATAAAGTGCCAGGAACTCCAGTTTAAGTCCAATTTGTATGGAGATTGGGGAGTTCGGCATTCAAAGTGTTACATATGCGATTGGGTTGTGCCTAGTTTGTAAGTTCGTTTGATATTGTTTCTTTTCCACCTAAGACAATCGCATTTAAGCATCAAAATAATCGTTTTATCTATATATCTATCTACACTGGGTTTTTGTTGAGCAACTATGGGATCCTGTCTCAGAATTGATAAGATTATTTTGGACCTTATGCCTTTGTTGTGATTTAACGCTGTCGTTACGATAGTGTGACTCAATGTCACAAAATATACTGTAAATTTTTTAGGCTGTGTAATTGACAACCCTAATTTGTTTTAAGTATTATTTGTTTATACATTCTATAAAACAACAATAACTAGCCTCACGTCAGGATAGATAGATAGATAGATTATCTCAATTTAAAGAAACGCAAAACAAAAAAAAAACTTGACCTCAAAAGCATTATTTTTGTGCTGAGACGTTGTTCGTCTTCATTTGTATAATTTTCTTAATTCATCTTGACATTACAAAATCCTTAAATACATTTTCTTTTTCAGATCCAGTCAGGCATGATTTGAACAGACAGGGTGAGTAATTAGATTTTCCTCATTAATAATGTAATAATATTTACTTTTAATCCTATACTATTATATAAGCATGGAAAGAATGCGGGTAGGGGTTCTCCGGGTCAAGAAATCGATCTATCAAGTTGTCAACTTCGGGAAAATTCGTTTTAAACCCGAGTGACGCTCGATTTCCCAGACACTTAACTTTGAAATGAGCAACGATCTATCACGGTGAACATCTTTGGGGAAGGCCTATGTCCAGCTGTAAACGTGTTTCAGCTGACATGATATTGTGATGATGAGGCTTTTTTGAGCCTAGGAAAGGGCTATCAAGCTAACCCGCACGGGGCTGCCTGTGGTAGTCAGGAACGGGTAACTATTATTTTTTTACTAAACGTTTCAACAAACTTATCATTACGCAGAATTTTCATTTCATCGAAAAGCATTTCGCCTCAAGACTTAGTTTGCTGGTCGCATGTCTAACATAATCTTACCTACGTAATAAATGTCTAAGATATCCTGATAACATCATGGTTTCTGCACAAAATAGGATTAATTAAATTAAATTCGATGTAATGTTAAAACTTATTGTGATTTTTGTGCTCAACAATCTTGATTCCTTACGAGCCTAAAAAGACGTTATTTCAGGTAAGATGTTCGTTGAATTACTAAAGAACTTGCTGTTGTTAATATCAGCTTGGGCTGTGTATATGTATTGAATCCATTTTTTGACAACTAAGAAAAAATCGGTCTTGGTTGGCTCTTATTTTTTTGAGTGATGGATTTAGTTAGATAGGTCTACCCATCCGACCGAACCATGTCCTGTAATCCCACGACGCACCAGTAAGTGTCCCCACTACATTACTCTACGGAGGTAAAAGAACTTGTAAATTAAATAGGAGTTAAAACTGGAGTTACCCTGAGGAGGAGTTTCTTGCGGCGCTTCTTCTCCGCAATGATGGTCCTGTCCGAAGCGCTAGTCGATTCACTCTATGTTACCGACGTGTAAAAGAGCCCTCATGTGGCTAATTTACTGAATAAACATTTTGAATCCTGAATTTTGAATTTTGAGGGTCATGTCGTTCTGGCCACGCCAAACGAATTTTAAATACTTTGTGGTATGAGTTCCGACCAAAGACTTGTCGACCTTTTTAAAGGAGGAATTCATATTTCGGTGACTCTATGGCCGCTAAGATTTTGCGCTTCTTATCCAGAAATAAAAATGTTATATTTGTTCAGTGCCAAAACGTAGTCTCAATGGCGCCTTTCTGCCCTGCGGGTTCTCTTATGCCCAGGGGCAGCTACAAGACAATTTGGCGCTTCTTTTGCTGAAGGTATCTAAGAATACGTCAGAGCCTACCTTGAATGAGCCTTAGGCCCGTATTAATAAACTGATCTCAACTCTAATGCTCATCTCGAGATGCGTCAAAAATGACAGTGTTCTATGGTTTGGCGTTTACTTTGAAGTATCATGTGACGGATGGAAAAAAGGGGTGGATGCGAAAAGCACAAGACCGGTCTGAGTGGAAAGCCTTGGGGGAGGCCTATGTCCAGCAGTGGACGTCTTTCGGCTGACATGATGATCATATGACGGGCATCACAGTCAAGATGAGTTTATTAATACGGCCCTTAGACTTGTAAGGCGTCGTAATAACTAGGGGGTTGCTTCTTGCGCATCCAGGGACCAAGTTAGACCCAAACGACTTGGAGCTCACTGAGAAACTATTATAGTCTTTGATGTGTGAAATAGCAATGTCGCTCTGCCCCTGGCATTCCTGATGCTTAATGGGCCACGGTGACTGCTTCCCATCGAGTAGCCCGTCCGCTCGTTTGCCTTTAACGGCTATAAAAAAATTGATATATTTATTAAGTAAGATTAAGTAGAAAAATAGAATAGATACTCTCCGTACGAAGTCGCAGGAACTAGTAACTTGACTTAATGTAAGACCAACAAAAAAAACAATAACCGAAGGAAAAAGAGAAAGATACAAATGGTGGAGTATTAATAAAAGACAGCGAGTGTCACGACTCGTTAATTTTACTTTGGCTGTCATGTCACGGTCTCATCTTCGGAAGTATTCGTGGCCGCTCGGTCCCCAGGTACCTACTAAGTTTTATTGATTTCCTTACTTAACGTAATACTGTTACAATATAACTAAATCTTTAAGGTTTTTTTGTAGGGAAAGTCGCGGGCAAAGATATAAGTGATATATATATATATAACAGAGAGACTGATTGAGAGAGGTACAGACAGAGTATTTACAGGGGTGAGATACGAAAAATCTCCACTATAGCACTTGGCAGATTAGACGTAAGTCCTGACACATGGCACAACTATGAAGTTTCTGAATTTTGATAATGTTATCAGCAGTAAAATAATGCTTAACTTATTTGTTGCATGTGAAGAAATAGTAAAAACAGCATTGTTTTACTTCCGACAACCTCGTTCGTATTCAAAAAATTAATTGTTTTGCAATATGTCAGGATTTATTTATTTTCTATCCACTGTTATAGCGGATGCGAAAAGCACAAGACCGGTCTGAGTGGAAAGCCTTGGGGGAGGCCTATGTCCAGCAGTGGACGCCTTTCGGCTGACATGATGATCCACTGTAATAACCATTGTCCTCTTTCCGCACTTCATGCACACCTCTGCTCTCACTTAAGTTGAAAAATCGTTTCTTCCCACCTTTAGGGTACTGTCTAAAATTTCAGGTTTGTTTTTATACTTATAGACTAGAAGTTGCCCGTCTGTCCGCGTAGAGGTGGTAGGACCTTGTGCAGGGTCCGTCCGGATCGCTACCACCATCTTATCCATTAACCTACCGCCAAACAGCAGTGTTCGCATTGTTGTGTTCCGATTTGGGGATAAGACAGCCGGTGTAATGACTAGCATAGAGGCATTCCAGCATAGTCCTCAGGGTTGGCAACACATTTGCAGTCTTAGGCTTGCATTCTTGTGAATGCGAATGTCTATGGGTCATAGTTTCCACTTACCATCAGGTGGCCTGTGTGCTCGTTTACCTTCTCTATGCTATAAAATTAATAAATAAATAGAGGTCGTTTATGTCTATTCCCTTGGCCTATTGGCCGAAATATGTTTGACAAAATGTACCTATTGTTTCCCTACCGTTTCATTTGCCAACCCGCTTTTTTCTGTAACTGTAAACATTTCAGGATTTATCTCAATACCATCGTGAAAACCCTATAGATTAGGTTAGTTACAGAGAAAAAAGCGCGTTGGCAAAAAAAACGTTTGGGGAACGATACACTTTGCCGAAAGGCAGAGAACTGATAAAAGTATTCCATGTCCTTCCCCGGTACTCAAGCTATCTCCATACAAAATTTCATCGAAATCAGTACAGCAGTTTTGCCGTGAAAGCTTAACAAAAGTAGATCAACTGTATCCACATAGAACCGTGTTAATCTCCAATTATCAAAAAATTAAATGAGGTAAAATAATTAACATTCTCATCGTTATATTAAAATCTTTGCCAATAAACCGAGGCTTATTCCCCGAAGCGGGGTTACAGTTTGAGGTGAAACTTTTTAATTAATAACACGCTGCTAATTATTAAGGGCTCACCAAGTTATGAGATTGATTTTCATTTAGTTAGGTACCTCACAAAAATAATAATATTATTATTTTGTAAATATGTTGTTTGTCATGTTTTCTCTTTGTTTTTCTGTGCAACACTTTTGTAAATTTCTGTATGATTATTTGGTTGACTGGTAGAGAGTGCTATTTGGCAATAAATCCGCCATTAGTACTTTTTTTTTTGTGCAATAAAGGTTAAAGAAATAAAATGTAAGCCTCGGCAAAATAGACTGTCTTAATACTAAAGAAGGTAGCTCTAACTACAATCTAGTAAGCAAGCTCTACAGATTTGTTAGATGACTTTTCCAAACGCATTAAATGTGTGTGTGTGTGTATTGGAGTATGCAACGCACATATTGATGATAATGGGAGTAGATCAATTTGTGTGAAATAAATTATATTAGTCCCTTTCTACGTCTACTGTATTCAAAACAAAAATCCTTGGTCTACATATTACAAAACAAGCAACTTCTATTTGAACAACGGTTCTTTGTGTAAACTAATTAAATTAAATCCTTACTATAATATTATAAACGCCAATGTTTGTATGTATGGATGGATCTTTGTTACTCTTTCATGGTGCAACGGCTGGACGGATTTGGATGAATTTTGAAATGGAGATAGCTTATACCCTGGATTAACACATAGGCTACATTTCATTCCGGTAAACTTAAAAGTTCCCGAGGGAATATCGATATTTGAAATCTACGCGGACGGAGTCGCGCGCAGAAGCTAGTAAATAATAAAAGCACACGTATTTTATCAGTACTACAGTCGCAAACAGAATATTTAAGAACTTAAAAAAAAACATTAAAAATATACAGAGAAAATGGACAGGATAAGTACCGTATTAGTACAGTTTCCAGTTAAATAATAGCAAAGAGTGCAAGAAAAACTCTTTACCCAAATACTATCTGGATTTTGCATCATGTCAGCCAAATATCTGGCAGAGAACAACCTACAAGAGTCACTTCTCCATAGTATAAAACAAAGTCGCTTCCCACCCTCTGACCCTTTGTATGCACCATTAGCCCATCGGAACCCTGAACCGCCATAGAACGTTGTCACAGTGACATTATAAAACAACTTGTTTAACACTCCTCACGGGGCCATTTGCAACGTCAAAAGATGGCGGATGTGTAATTTGTTTTACATTTTATTTTTGTGTATTTAGGTGTTCAAAGTTCTTTTTTGTTAGTGATTTGTACTTTTAATGCCTTTGTGTTGCACAGTGATAGAAGACTTGGACTTATTTCGTGTATCCTGGCATCTTACTTCTCGTTTCAAGTGGACTCGCAGTGGTACAGAGGTTAAAATTATCTTGGCCTCTGTCCTACATATCACCGTACAACGTTGCCACCAATCTTCCTAGAGAAGATTGGATTGTGTTTTATTACTATATTGATTTATACTTATATATACTTGACACTGGCGAAATCACTTCATAGTGGAAACGCCATATTCCCGCGGTAGTAGCTGTTCAAGTCGCCGCGGGGCAAAGAAAAAAAAAAAAAACACTTCTCACGACTTGAATCATAACGTCACTGTGACACACTTCTATAGTGGGTAAAGTTTCCGATGTGCTGATAGGCTTATATCTTTCAAACTAAGCAAGATTTTAATACAGTTTTCATGAATATATGGAGTTTTACTCTTACAGAAAACTCACATAGACTGAAGCAAAGCGAGGGCGGGATGCTAGTAGCTTATAAAGAAAATAATGAACACAGAAGAAGCGAGTATTCGCTATACAAACATAATTTAATTTGAAAATCTTCAAGCCTTTGCAGATTCCACGTAAACGATTTAAATGCAAGCTAGTTTCGGCAGGCACAAACGTCTCCATTTAAACCATGTACTATTCAAAACTGTGAGTGCTCAGTAGCTGTTATGTATTACTAGGCACAAAAGAAGTTTTGAAAAGAGCTCTTGGCGTATTCGGCTGTTACGGAACAAGCCGGCACAGGCAGCAGTCGAAAAACAGTATGACAATAAATAAAATAAATAAATAAATAAAAGTATTGTACAACTAGCACTCCAGAACCTTCTGATCTGACCCCATCGGCCATCAGTCCTGCGAGCAATGTGCCCCGCCCACTGCCACTTCAGTTTAGCTATTCTTAGAAGGTTCTGGAGTGGCGTCCGCGGACCGGAAGACGAGCTGTATGTAGGCCTCCAACAAGATGGAGTGACGACCTCGTCAGGATCGCGGGACCGCGGTGGATGCGAAAAGCACAAGACCGGTCTGAGTGGAAAGCCTTGGGGGAGGCCTATATCCAGCAGTGGACGTCTTTCGGCTGACATGATGACAACTAACACTGAAAAAAAGCAGTACGTTTAATCGAAAAAAGATGATTATTCACTGCTTTGTACCATACTATAATAAGCTTAACGAGGTCCTCGTAAGATTGCGGTCTTGACATTAAATTGAAATGTATATAGTATTGGCACTGCACTCTAAAATATTGTAAACTGCATAATTAAACAGTTATATTCAATCAGTAGACATGAAGCGCGTTGTAAAAACACCAGAGTCCACCATAGACCTCTTTTGCAGTGACGTTATGATTCAAGTCACAAGAAATGGAAAACAAATTGTTTTATAATGTTATTGTGACAACGTTATATGGTGGGTCAGGGTTCCGTGGGGCTGATAGTACCTACGATGCTACTGAACCCGCCGTGTACGCGTCCGACTCGCTCTTAGCTGGTTTTTACTCTTTACTCTTGTTGACCCTCGCCCCAAAAGAGGTAAGCTTAACAACTAGTGTTTCTGTATGCCTCTCTGTGGCATCGTAGCTTCTAAATGCTTTTTTTTAATAGAAAGCTTATGTAATCGAAATGGTTCTTAGCTATTTATCATGAAAATCGCTAGAGGTCGCCAGATTAAAAAAAGATAAAATAAATTTATTCAGTAAGTAGGCCGCTCGGGCACTTTTACACGTCAAGAATCTACCAGCGCTTCCTAAGAGGAAACCACTGCTGAGAAGAAACGCCGCAAGAAACTCAGCAGTCAGTCATTCTTTAAACATATTTCATATTACAATGGTACTACTTAGATAGTCTAGCATTATATAAAGCTACAAATATTAAAATAAATATAATATCAAATAACATGTGTAGTTCAGCAGGAAAACATGCCAAAAAACTGAGCTAGCGTTACCTACTTAATACTAAAAATGCACTGTAACTAAATGTAGCGTTTTGTTTCCCTGATTCTGTGTGCTGCGGCCCGCACACGCCGGGTGTGCAAATTCTTAAGAACCAAAAGTTTCCTTCAAATTAAACAAGCGTTTTTCCGAAATGAAAACTTTGCCGGGACAGAATGATATTGAATTCAGAGCGAGCATGTGAGACTTTTCTTCGGAAAATCGACGATAGGAAACTTTGTATTTGGAATTGTCGAGTGACACGAAAAAGATTTGACTAGTTCCATACGTTTAAAAGTTCTAGCAATTAGGCTTTGATTTGAGAACGTACGAAAAGTTAATGCTCACTACGAAATAAAGTACCAATGTTCATGTTCATGTTAACAGACACGTGTACAACTAATATTTACCTTGTTACTTGGAGTAATATACCTTAATACCTTCTCGGTAAGTTCGCTCCATCGTCGACTTTGTCCTGACTCTTTAGTCCAGAGTAGGATAAGGAGGGATTCACGCTGGTACAGAAAAAGAGTAAGGCTCGTAGGAAGCCTTGTAAGAGTCAGTGCGGCACCGCTGGTTTGGACCCAAAGTCAGGACTGCAAGCTGCCACACCGAACACGGCGCTCTACGTGTCGCGCCTGCACCACTCCACGTCGGTGGGTGACGTAGTGGGCTACGTCAGTCAGAAGACAAGTTACACTCTGAGGGTGTTCCAGCTGCAATCGCGGCGCTATGTGCACTTCGCTTCTTTCGTGGTGCGAGTGCCGCGGCCGCTGCTGGGGACGGTCGAGTCGCCTGCCTTCTGGCCGAAAGATGTCGTGTTCCGGCGGTTCCGGGGCGGCCTGCCAGCGAGCGTGACTTCGAACGCTGCGACACAACAGAGCCATGCTGTTTTGTCGCCAAGATAATTTAGAATATTGTTAAGTTTATAAATATATGTATTTTAGTCAGTAAGGTATTTATCTATGGGCCTAGTAGCCTGAAAATAAAGTTATTTATTATTATTATTATTATTAAATGCCAACACATCTAATAAAAAAAGTATTGCTTCAACATTGTAAAGAAGGCTCTTTCATGGCGTAATCGTATCATTAAATTTAGGTAATATACCTCATTATAGCATGTGTATGATTAACAACATCTATCTATGAATAAAAATGAATCGCAAACGAAACTGTTAAGCACTTTAGTGCGTTGTCATATTAAAATTCAAACATAACATCAAATGACACACATGACATTCACAGTGACAAGGTTCTCAGTATGATCAACATTTTTATTGGGTGATTGTGCGCGCATAACTCCCGACCCGAACGACTACACCAAATCGTTGTTTTTTTTTTTATTATTATTGTCAGGACATGGTTTTTATACCAGAAAAAATATTAAAATCTACGCAGTAAGTCGGAAGTTTGCAGCAGGGGCGAAGCTGCTGGCTGGCAGCTAGTATAATTTCAAAAGACACTAGAGTTCGAGAATAGTTCGAATCCACTCAAAGTGACCAACTTTAAAATCTAGTAATACCAACTGGAACGCGTCCCAGCCCAGTAAACCCGACCCCCCACAACTAGTTAAACCAGATAAGCATTTACAGCATACCTTTAATTAAGTTAATTCAGAATCCACTTTGTTCGGCCGCATCTCATTTGTTCTTTGCCCTAAAAATCGGAACGACTTGCAACCTGAGACTCAAACGAGAAGTCTTATTTATTTATTTGTTTATTCATGGATCCAAAGAAAACCAACAGCTTTACAAAAAAATAAAATTAAGACTAACAACACATAGCCAATTACAGGTTCTCACATTCAGCAATTAAGTAAATTGAAAAAGAATGAGCCTTACTTACATACAACAAGCTTTAATGACAAGCTTGTATTAGCATTAACTTTGTTATTAAGATTGAAATAATTATTAATTAGCCTAGTTCACCGGGAAGTCGGGAGTAGATTGCTACCTCGTGCGTGCAAGTTTCCCATTTTGAAAACACTTAACAACGTAAAGATCTTGTTTAAAAGTTACGAGCAAAGTGTAATACTACCTACTGACTGAACTCTAAGACTGTGTACTCGTATGACTACTGAAGGCCTAGTACATAAGATAATATAAGATGGAGAAATGTATGTATGTAAACACTTTATTGCACATAAACGATTACCCCATATTTGCCCCCTGATTCGAAAACGAACAACCTCCAATAAATGAAACCAATTTAAACAGATTCAGATTCAGATTCAGATTTTATTACTCAATATAACACAGTATAAATTACATTACATGTCAAATTATATGCAGTTAGATTGAGATCGTCAGAAATAGAATTAATTAAACATAGTTCTGGGCATAGATATTGTATAAAGGCAAACTTATCTCATATGGAATCTAATCTAGTTAACCTTGGAGTAGAATAGGCAAAGACAAATGATAGACAAATTAACAAAATAACAGAAAATAACAAATAGTACATACATCAGAGAAACAGAAAAAAATGCTAGGATAAAATACATGTATAGATAATTAAATATATTAATACAAACTACCACATACGTAAAAAGCAGTTGAAATCTACAACAGAGGGACCAACACTCTGACTCATCTTGTGGAATTAGCTACAACGTCTTTAATCTTTATATCAATCAACATCCTGGGATTAATAACAGACGAGGTGAGTAGAAATACATATACTACGTAATATTTGTAGGTAACGATTATTATAGCAAATGTACCGTAAACACGTAGGTAAACAAGAATCTGCGATAATAACCCACGGCCTCTTCTCGATACAATAATAACATTGTTATCACAAACCACGGTAATGGGTATTCTGTAATAACCCACTTAGCCCGGTAGTGACGTCGTAAATCACTTTCGGTGTACGGACCCATAACCTGCTGTTGTGTAAGCGAGTACGTGAAACGCCAGTCAGCCATTTTGAATGCAGCGCGCAAATAAAGCGAGGTTGCATATAAAATATCGCTTGAAAAACTCAACTCAACTATGAAAAAAATGGCACGAAAACGCTGTTTCGTAAAATTTTGTAGAGTACAAATATTTACACAATAAACATTTTAACTACATTTTTTTGTAGATTAGTGAGTTCGTTTTATTTGTTTAAAGGCATGTCCAGATACACTACACTCAGGAGCAACGATAACGGGTCACTTTCGATGGAAATTCTATACAATGTGACCCGTTTTCACAACTTTTGACTATATTTGGCTTGATGAATATGTACTTATAAACATAAAAAGACGACTTTTAATTATTATAAATTCGTTCCTCTAATTAATCTAAAACAACTCATTTCTAGAATTTTATTGAACGTAACATGTTTTTCTATAAATATGAATACGAACTACAAAGAGAAAAACATTCTATAACAAATTGCGTTCCAGTTATAATTTCCTTCCGTCTCTCAGCAAAAAGACGGAGAAAATTGTATTTCATAGCGTTTACACAATTTTCATTTCAATAGTTTACAATAAGGAAAACTCGAAAGAAAACATTAAGCAAGCCAATATTTCTCTTCCGAGGAAAGCCCTGGTTCTTGATCAAGTTGAAATCTAATAAATTTTCCAGATCAATTTGATTTATCAATGTGAAATTGTACGAAGTGAGCATCGACTTCACTGGGGAAAATGTTGGTGTAAATTTAGGTGGCCATGTTTTTCCGTGGTAATGAGTTTTTGGCTTTGGGTCGACTCATTATGGAGAGCGAAGTTAAAATTCGACGCTAAAAATGCGACGCGGTAAATTAACCATCATATATTTGCATTCCGACTCGTTATTTTCAAATAATTTGCTGTTTTTAAACCTTTTTTTGAACTTCACACTAATTTTCAGTGTTTGTTTAGTTAAACTTTTCGAATTTCGAATCAGTATCCATTATTTGAATCGGCTGAAACTGGAATACTACTGTCAACGCGTTGACAATGCAGTATTGTGTCGATTAGGAGTTGGAAGGTGACAACATGATCTCTGCTGTATTTAACGTAGACCTACCGAGTATTGACTCCGTTAGCTTGGTGTTAACAAGCAGATGACGACTGAGCAAAAAAATACAGTTGGCACTAATAGGTACGCAGTAAGATCTTGTTGATTTAAAGGGCGTTCCGCAGTACGTACCTACAATCAATATTTATCATTAAATCCATTCCAAAAAATTGTTTAGTCGTCTACATGACCCAACAACTTTGAAAACGGTTGATTTGTCACATTGTTCTGGTGTTTAAGGCCAAAACCCAAATACACGTGTACCAAGTTGAGCCATTGTCCACGGCTGCATACATATTTCAGTCGACATAAACTGACCTAGCAAAAGGTTTCAAAAGCCCCCTTTGCAGCACAAGCATTTACAGATCACGATTCTGTTCAAAGCAGGGCAAAGTGTCACGTAGTCCGATAAAAGTACATTTTCCGTTCGTAGACAAACATTATATTACTGAGGAGATAGGCGGTATTCTGCGGGGGCTTCAGAGGAAATGAGGTTATCCCTCCCGGCCAGAGCGGGCTAAATAAAAACAACGAGCATTCCCGGATTATGTTCTCTGGCTAGGACTTATGCCGGGATATTGTGGTTTTATAATGACTGTTGTTTTTCCAGTTGGATGAAGAAAACATAAATACCTAATTGTTCAAGAGGCAACGTTCTGCTTCCACAGAACGTCAGGTGGTTTGCAAAGTCGTAAGCGTCACGAAAAATAATTGATCTTTGCTATAAAGCCATGAAAATTACTAAAGAAATGGACCCATCAGCATTGAGAAAATATTACACATACATACACTCACGCCTTCATTCCCAGAGTGGGGTAGGCAGAGCTACAGTATGACCAACTACTTTAAAAGCTTGTTACCACATTTTGCACAATCAGGCTAAGATATTTAACCGGTGTGAGAAAATATTGAGACAGAAAAACAAAGTTACTGAACTTATTTTTGAAAAAAAAAACATATTGTGAAAAACGCTGAAAAAAACGTTTTGTGACACTGCAGAAAAAGAAACCTGCACAAAATTGATATGGAAAGGCGTTGCCCGCCTCGTCACCTTAAAATACTATGCTCCATGGCAGGTCCCTTTTAGACGTGGTTTAAAAAGGGTATTCACTGAAAGGGAGCGACTTGGTTGTGCCCTTTCTATGGGCGACGCGACCGCCTTTAAAGGCTGCAAAAAGTAAATATTTTGTGACGTATTATTATTCCTTAGGGTTGACATTGCATGTCTCAAAGTCCACTTAACTTCGAGTAGTCTGTCTGTGTACTCGTTTACCTTCTCCATAACATAAAAAAACCGGCCAAGTGCGAGTCGGACTCACGCACACATAAAGGATTCCGTACCAGTAACTATAAAAATCACGTTAGTTGTGTGGGACTATTATATTAATTTAATTATTTATTTTAAAAGTGGACATATAACTACAATTATATGAATATTTCAAGCGTAAAAATGTTTCCTTTATTCTGTTTTTAACAATTTGGGTACGGAACCCTAAAAAAACTAACATGGATGGTGAGTACAACTTCTTTTACAGTTATAGTGATGACAAACAGCACCATAGATTTACCAAGGGCCTCTATTATATGTTTTTAACCTACCGTAATTAATATGTTGATTGTATGTAGCTCTTACAATCAAGTATGTATGTATGTATGTACTATAACGTCACGACAAGTCTTGTCGTAGCTAAAAGCATATGAATTAATATGCAATCTTGAGATAGAAATCCCGTGTCGACTCGACCTACGATGGATTGTTATTATGCTAGTAATTTCATTAGCTTAACTCCTCACCGTAACAGAGTTAACTGCTGCTCGGTAATATAATAAAATGGTAGAGGAATACTGGTGGTAAGGAATGCGACTCTTTTCAAAAGAAGACAACATAATTAAAACTACATTTAATTTCTATTCAAAACGCGGTAACATTTCTCTCCACGTAAAAATAGTCCGAATTTACGATATTTGAATATGTTGTAGATAGATATTATGAAAAAAATGATCTGTACGTTTTCCTTGCCAAGAAAATATTTCTAGCAAATTAAAAACAAACGAAAATGTGCAATCCTCTTTCATCATAATAACTACAACTAGAACAATCAAAAAATAAATCAAAACATATATAAATCAAAATAAAATAAGCTACTCAAATATTAAGGATATAAATAATAATCACCACGATGATGATCAAAATAACACCCCCTCTAGCAGGTCCGCTCGCGGCATGGTCCCTATGAGTCCTATGAAATTGGCTGCATTAGCTCTCTGAATAGCCAACCCAATCCTTTGGGAGAGGTAAGCACCAGCTCCAGGATCTCCGGAGGAGTCTATGAGCCGGGATGACAGGGCCTTAATAAGCTTTTCATATCAGCTGACCAAGGTTCCATGGTCTCCACTGCAAGCGCCACAAAATCGTAATTATTTAATAATGATGAATATTGGCAGCGCTTGAGGGTTTGGGCCTGATCAGCTGCTGCACCGGCCCGATTACGGGTTGACTGGCGTGGGAAAGGGCGAATGTGTCAACACACGTCGCGTCCCACACCAGTGCCCTACGCAGTTTCCACGGCAATAATGTAGCTCCATCTGGTCGCTTACCGTCGTCTCTATGCAATTCAAAAGTCGTAGAAATTTGTCTTGATTCAGGGGACGAGAAAAGTTACCGCCCAATAAAGGTAACCATGGAAAAAATAATACAGCTACGCGATTTGAGCGTCGCCTGCAATCCACTTAAGAATTTGTATTTCGCAGATGACCCGGAGTTTTATGACGTCATTCAAAATTCAAGATGGCGGTCATGAACGCCATTTTGTCCCTGATACAGTAAGGACATGGGCACAGGTGTTTAACATAGAAATGCAAGGAATTTTTAATTTAATTTAAAAACTTTATTACAGAGGCTTAGTGCAGATGAGGCTGGCTAGGAAATGTAAAGTATTTACATGTACTCGTTTAAAAAGGGCGAAGAGCGTGTCGGGTCGGGACACGCGCAGTGTAGGGTTTCATTTATAACTTGGTCGACCATTACTCGTTTACTTGTAAAGCATACTTAGCTTTGATAGGTTTCTTTTTAAATTCGCTACCCATGTATACTACGTTGGTAAGTTTTTCACCTATCCAAAATATTCAAATATCTAGAGAGAAGGATAGAGATTATTCACGAAAATTAGGATACATCTAATTGGCTAAGTTCCGTTCCATATGCGACGTGACCAGATATCTTTTGACAGATTACAATGAATTTAGAACCTATAGGAGTCAGATATAACATAATAATATAGGAATTATAGGACCTTAATAACATAAAATATCTTCGAGCAAAATTTATTTTTTGATCTTTTTCAGACTTGTTCTAACTTTTACCTATTCAACACTGCTGATAAATGTAATATTTCCTAGAGATCTTATAACTTCGATGCTAATCCTAACTTACCTTTAGGTGACTCTGTTATAAAATATCTATGAGAATCCTACACTAAAAACAATTACAAGAAATCAACGTCTAGCTCAATGACCACTGAAATTCAATAAATAAAAACAGACATGAAACTCCGGTGTAACCGGAGAAGAAAATAATTGAAATGCAACAAAAACGCCCACCCGTAAATTGAAAAAGCATTCGATTGCCCGCGAATTGGACACGGCTAAAGCTGCGTTACCTCCTGTAGGAGCGAGCTACGCTATGCGAAGCTAAGTTTTCATAAATGCCAGCCCCCTCTATGTATGGAACACTACATAACTCCGAAGGGTTATAATTCCAAATTGATTATTAAATCGCTTATAAATCAAACCTATCCTTACCTTAGAGTAGCAATTGAATTATGCATAAAATAGCTTCGGAATAACTAAATTTCTTTTCTTTCTTTCCGAAAAATGAAAATTCGGGCAAATGAATATTCGAAATAAAACATTTGCTTGTACTATAGGGCAACGGTAAACCCGGACATCACCCAATGACCGGGAATCGAACCTGGTACCTGGTGGTCGAACGTCGTAGGCAGTGTCACTACCAACTAGGCTAACTGCGTCGTAATTGTAATCCTATTGATATACGTATATTTTTGCACTCGCACTGCTTAGCTGCCTTACCTTTAATGGACTTACAGCCTTACAATTGTAATAGGCTTAATCCGAAAGATAAACACGATTCCGAGCGGGATATATTTCCAATTACCGAAATAACGAAGCTGGTGTTTTTTAAACCCCCTGTGATATCTGTCTGTTATCACCCAATTTTTACGGAACTCACCTTTAACGACCACTCGTTTGTCGAGATTGGCCACATTAAGCGTATACGAAGCAATAAAGAACCATTCAGGCAGTCAGGTAAAAACTTACCTATTCAACATAAAACTAATAATACGCTAAAATAAACACAAAGAAAATGGAACACCCTTGTGCTACACCAACCTTTATCATTGTCATGGTATTCTCTGTCCTTGCATTGCAGCATACACTACTTGCCTGGTAAAGCGATCGCGATACTCCCGCAGTAATAATGTTAACGCACGCCGCGATGCATATTAATATCAGCCTTCGCTGGGGCCTTGTGCAAAGGTCTCTGGTGCTATTTTCTAGCGTGACGGGAATTTCCCGCCGCCATTCCAAGCGTATACAAATTGCTTATAAAACGGGCACTTTTGATTTTAGCAAGGAAATTTGACTTTTATGCTGTCGAATAAAGGAATTATTTACGAAGAAAAATATTAATTTCATACACACAATATTTATTAATTAGTGCAATCTCATTTTCTTACACCATATTTAAACTAAGTAGGACTAAGTAGGTACAGTTACGGACGTTAATTGATATGCCACTTGCCACTGTTCGTATTTTAGCCGTGTAATACAAATCGGGTTCAGTCGGTTTTACTCGTATATCGAGATAAGGAAATTCGCACGTCTTCGTATGATAGAAGAACAAAATGACATGCAACATTGGCTAACCCCATGACTACCAATCAGACCACAGAGTGAATTCACCCAAAGTCAAATTGCATGTCTAGTTGCTATGGTTATACATTTAAACAACAGCTACTATTGGTGATTACAACGCCCAATCAGCTATTCTACTGAACACAATCATTTTTGTCGTTTAATAGGGTTGCTACGACAACGTTTAAACAACGTCTACTATTGGTGATAACATAGATTAAAAAATTAAAAATTAAGAAATGCCTGTTGTCAATATTTTAATCACGTTTAACCTATAACCTCCTTGTGATTCGAACTAATCAATCTATTTATCCGTCATCTTTAATATTATGTAGTTCCCGCGGTGTCATGTATTCGTGATTAATTGCCATAGTACTGCAAATTTAAATAACTTCACAATGGCATAACAATTAAAATCCGTGACTGTACTCTGAATGATCGAATGTAGACGTTTTTTTTTGCATGTGGGTTTTATTTTGCTGTTGCAAATAACGTTTTGAAAAACAGAAGCGAAACCGAAGATATATTCAGATATGAAAGTAGGGGTCAGTATGAATTCGGGGATTTTTTATCTAATAGTTAGTGGGCGCACATGCGCTGAAAAACAAGAATTACAATCATATGTTTATTAAAATCAACCCATTTTATCGGAGATCCTATAATTTTAAATTAAGTCTGACTCCACCAATAGAGCATTTATTAGTCGCCATAAATTGCATTACTGTTAAATTACTGTTATAAATTTAAACCGAACTTAATCGCGTAAACTCATATATTAAAGTTACCTGGACGTTTTAATCGAGTTGCAACGACCGTAGTCACGAGCAGACCGGGGAAGGCTGAGGCTAGGGGGGGGGGGGGGGTGTAAACATCGAGACAGCTTAAACAATTAATATATTGCATTTTCATCTAGGTCACGGTGCTTAGATTTTTTTTACCACCTGTATGCTTGTTTGCTTCCTTTATGCCTTAAAAACAGTTTTTAACTAGAAAGTACACTGTTCTGGATTGAGAAATATAAAATCACCCTGTATAGTACGAGCCTTTACCTACTTAGTTTAAACGGATTTCAAGATCATTCCAAATTATATTATATATCTTGTCTCGTGATTTTGTATGGCATTTCCATATCGTCAAGAATTTAAACAAAAATGGGAGGGAAGCGGACGAAGTGAGCGAAGCTCCATTCTTCCCTGATTCAGATTTTCGTTCCGGATACTACTCCCAAATTATTGGAGATATCAGGATCAAACCATCTAGCCATAGATGGTTTAGAAAGAATGACCACGAAGTAATAATCACCGAAAATCTGTTCCCTTTCAACGGGAAAAATGGGAAAATTGCTTCGCTCCATTTAGACTCGCCCCATGACGGCAAGAGCACCTAACAGATTATTCATTACTCATTAACCTTGGTTTTTTTTCTTAAACCTATTTGAGTTGCGATTGGGACCTTGGGCTGATGTGGAAAATCAAAATGTTAATGGAATTGTGTATAATTTTGTTTTAGAAATTATATTTGTAAGGTTGAATGTATTTCTAGATACCTATAGGTAGTTTCCCGGCTGTTAACAAAGAAATGAAATAGCTCATCTTAATACAGGTTGATTCAAAAGTACGATGATAGATATTTTATTATTTTTTCAATCATTTTTAGTTCTGTAAAAATAGACGTTTTGAACGTTAAACTCTCTACAATAGAGTTGTTTCTGGCTATAGCATTAATAGTCTAACGACTAACGACTCCGATGGAACATTCCTATCTAACCGACAAATGCGAATATTCCAGACCCTCGCATTCTCTATGCTGATGGGATAGAATAGACAAGATAACTACTTATAAGTATTCAGCTATATTAAATATAAAATTATCTCAAAACCTGTCGGTTATTGATGAAAAAAGAAGTTCGGTGGAAGTAAAGAATGATCCTCTTATAAATAAATAAAATTAAAGGAAAAAATGTCACACGTAACTTACTTTGTACAAAACTAACTGGTACAAGTAAAACAAAAAAAAGTAAGTGAAGTAGATACTTACATACAAAACACATCAAAGGCTAAGGAACGCCCTGACCGATGACCTCGGGACCGCTTAGCAGGCAAACTTTACGGGTGGTAGGACCTTGTGCCGGGTCCGTCCGGATCGCTACCACCATCTTATCCATTAACCTACCGCCAAACATCAGTGTTTGCATTGTTGTGCTCCGGTTTGGGGATAAAACAGCCGATTTAATGACTAGCATAGAGGCATTCCATCTTAGGGCTCAGGGTTGGCAACGCATTTCCAGTCTTAGGCTTGCAGTCTTGTGAATGCGAATGTCTATGGGTCACAGTTTCCACTTACCATCAGGAGGCCTGTGTGCTCTTTTGCCTACTCTATGCCATAACAAAATAAATTAGAGGAATGGTTTTAGCGCGAGTTTTCGTTTTTGAGCTTTGGATGTTGCTCTTTGCTGTCATCAGTGAAATGACTATCATCATCATCATCATGTCAGCCGAAAGATATCCACTGCTGGACATAGGCCTCCCCCAAGGCTTTCCACTCAGACCAGTCTTGTACTTTTCGCATCCACTGAAGTGGCAGTGGGCGGGGCACATTGCTCGCAGGACTGATGGCTGATGGGGTCAGGAGTGGCGTCCGCGGACCGGAAGACGAGCTGTAGGTAGGCCTCCAACAAGATGGAGTGAAGACCTCGTCAGGATCGCGGGACCGCGGTGGATGCGAAATGACTAGCAAAGAGGCATTCCACTTAGTCAGGCATAGTTGGCTACGCATACGCATATGCAATCTTAAGATTGCTAAACTCCATAGGGTATCAAAACCAAATAATAAATACTATCAGGTGGCGTATGTGCCCGTTTACCTCAAAGCCATAAAAAATGCTAACTTTAAAGAAGCCTTATTATTAAAATTAATTGTTAGAAGTTGAAAATTTATAACCTATTCTTTTTGGGTTCGAGAGTTTCGAGACGGCGTCGTCAATTTCCCTTTGCTTCTTATTCCATTAAGGGCCGACTTTTTTTAACTTCGGCTAACGAGCGTTTCTATGGAACGAAGTTTCCTCCATTGGGCCAGTTGTTAAATTAAATTAGTTATTTTTTATTTCATTTACTCGCGGCGGAGGAACTCGCGGAAACGATCATTTTAGTTTTGCATTTGATTCGCTTTTGTGTCGTAATTAAGAAAGAAACACGACGCCGCCGTTAGCATACTTAAAGTTACTAGTTTTTTTTCTAAATTTTCACATGGCAACATATTTATCTATGAAACGAGCTGTCACATTATGAGTACCTATTCAGTCGCTATGCATTTCGTGTTACCAGCTATGATGACAGTGATATTTTAAAGTTGCCCCCACTTCTATGGGTCACCACTCACTGGTCAGACTCTTGTATGATGTTTTTATCCAGGTCCCGTTGCACTTATAAAATGTATGCATATTGACGCACTCGTGCAACGTCAATTTGATTGAAAGGCTGCGCCTCGCCGGTGCATAATAACATTGTAGTGACGCAGCCTACGAAGCTAGCGGGCCCGGCAAGAGCACTTATTCGTATAATGAGGTCGAGTATTTTTAGATGTTTGCTGTTTAATCGTTTCCGAGTTCACAAAAAGTAAGAAGTGCAACACCGACAAATCATTCGAGTTCACTGATTGAACATTACTATTAATTAATTTACAATATTAACATTGTAATTTACTGTCAAAACAGTAAAGTGTTGGCTGCAAACTTTACCTAACTGTTTTTACAAGTAATAATTACCGCTTTTATATATTTTTTCTTTATATTAATCTTCAGTCTTAATTATGTATCAATATTATTTTTAATTGTACAGTATTTTTGATACTCTTTTCAACCTTAAATGGCCATAAAGGTTACAGTGGCCACAAACGGTACTTCTACCCTACAGCGAACTGTAAGTGAACTGTAGCGGATTTCTGCAAGCGAATGCGACGTGCAGTTATTAAAGGCCCATAACGCTTCACTGGTTTAGATTTAATCGTATTTTACGGCTTGTCAACAGGGGTGTAAAAGTGCAGTAAAGTCCTTCAGATCTGCAAGGGTGTACTGCCTTATTTGACGCTCATATTCTGGTGTATAAAGGCTTTTTAATACCACAATAACCATTAACAGCCGTTATGCGACACGACACAAGATTGGAATGGAAAACATTTTCACCAAAAAATTCACCGCAGACCAAAAACAAACAAAGTGTTGGTTGCTTGGTAGGTCTCCCACAAGGTTGGCTGAAGATCTGGTGCAGACCGTGGGAAACCGATGAATGTAAGTAGACCGACCGAATTGTGGAGATTCTTGGAGGAGACCTATCTATATCCAGCAGGGAAGGTCTTCCGGCTGATATTGTTTTTACGTTATTGTGGCTCGTAACTAAAAACAATATGGTTTGCTTCGAGACAAAGCATATTTTAACAAAAGCCGACCTCAAACGGTTTGTTTTCTGCAATAACTTTTTAAGAATAACCTTACACCTACATTTCTTTATTAAACGTCACGACCCCAAATGCTTTCAGGATCAAATAACTGCAGTGTACGACGTGGTCGTAAATTTGTGACAGACGTAACAGTGTTTTTTATGTGTACGTCGTAACTTAGGGTCGTAAGTCGCATGTGTCACGTATGAGTGCAAACAACGACGTGAATCTGAGTTTTACATGTGACGTCACTCTCGTAAAATATAACTCAATCATATAGAATTTCGCTCATTTAATGTAGTTTATATATATATATTACTAGCGATTATCCGCTTTCAAAGATATACACAGACGTAAATGTAAAGTTATGACAAATAGTTTTTTATATTATTGCCGAAACAATGCCTCTTTTGTAAAACTGCGTAAAATTAAAGGTATTTTATTCAAAAATGTCATAATAAACTTTTTTGCTTTATCAAACCAAAGGTTTGTAGTAGAAAAATAACCTAAAAAAAACCAACTCCGTCCGGTTTACAGGCAATGTCCAGTTGGTTTGAAATCTTAAAGTTACTCTCCTTTTTTAAAACCATAAAATTGCAATTGCGTCATTATTACAGTTGTTGATATTTGATACGAAGAGTACAAATTACAATGTTGTCTAAAAGGTTACTTTTTGGAAAAGGTACGCATTCCTTGTAAATGTTCCGAAGTAGTTTTGCCGGCTTTCAAGTAAAGCCTGTATTTGCAATTGGCTTACGGGTAATGAACTGCGAAATACGACGAATGTCTTGTCTTTATGATATCTCAGTATTGATCTAGCTGGAGATGGCTCTTCTGTTTGTCAATCAAAGTTCCAGTTGGGGAACAATCAAAGGAACGTTATCTGATTGTTCAATCATTGACGTACTCATGCACAGGAATGTATTTATACGTATATAAAAATATGTTTCACCAAGGAACAGATATAGAGAGATAGAGTTTTTGTGTGGCCAAACGTATAGGTACCACTTTTTTTTTCAACGTTAGTACCTATGCTCGAAAATCTAATTCAAGACCAACATCTGACAGTTCCCATCTTGATTATTTAGTTATTTTAACTTTATTTCATAAGAACACGAATGAACTCGTGTAACCAGTAATATTAGGGTAAGATTTATTGATAGAAATACGTAGACTTAAACCAAAACCAATCACAGCGAATGTGCGCCCGTTGATGTTAAGATTTTGGTGTTGAATTAGGATTTCGAGTTTACTGTACCTATCCACGGTTTAAACTGTGTAGCCACTATATAGTTGCCAATAAAGTACCTACTTTATTAGAACATTTATTGTGTGGACAATGAATACCGCTATTAGTTAAACCACGGAATAGAAAAAGCAGTGGAAGTGATATGCTTCGCTTAGTATCAGACCTGTGGTCTTCAATATTCAAACTATCATAAAAAAACACGTCACCATGGTTTTTTTTTGTGTGGCAAAAATAGCACAATGATACTTCTGGATTTATTTCCTATATTGGAAATATTATATTATAAGGTTGCGGAGAACTCCGCATATCTATGCCACACGTTCCTCGCCCACTTAACACTTCTACTGTTTTATCTGTGACTTCAAATTTCGGCTTTCGGCCAACCTTATTATTTTAAGGAAGTTTTTATTAAATTATAGGTACTTACACTGGCGATATCAAAGTACGCTAAATGATAATAATTGTACAAATTAAAGATACGTAATAGAGCTGACCGGGGCTGTAGAACAAAGTTTTCAACCCCCGAGACAAAAAGAGCGGTAATTTGTTTGACCTCTATGTGTGTGTGTGTGCGTGCGTGCGTGCGGGTGTGTGTGTGTGTGGTCTCTGAAAGAAGAGGTCACCATTATGTCGGGGGTTTTATCTAAGTGTCTAATTAGGACAAACGAACAATAATTTTCGGATACTCAATAGGTAAGTATTATGAAGATTAATCTTTTTTTTTCCCAGCCTATATGAGTGTCCCACTGCTGGGCAAAGGCCTCTCCCCTTGATCTCCATGAGTCCGTATTAGGTGCTTCTTCCAGTTGCTGATGAATGCGTCCAAGTCGTCCCGCGATCTCCGTCTAGGCCTGCCCGTCTACGTTGCCTTTAATCATTATGCAAAAAAAAGACGGCAATATAAGTTATGCGATCCGGATTGGAATATTGAATGGTTAACAATACTTCTACACTCATTAAATTGAACTGCTCGTAACCACGGGATTAAAATTGGTATTATTTATGAGCTGTGATCGTATTTTTTGTAGCATTTTTGGTGCGATGACGTCAAATGACACACGACAGCGACCTAGGGTTGTCGGCGTGTATAATATGATTGACGTGTCATTTTTTTAGCACAATAGGAACAAAATATTGAAGAACCTTTGCTTATTAAAAAACTATGCTCACTTAACAGTTTCTCCATTGTGTTTAATCAGTTAATAATTATTGCTTGTTTTCACACACAAAATCAACGCAACTGTCCTTAGCACTTGACGGGACGTCAGTGAAGAAACAAAATGAGTTCTATATTTATGCACTGCCATTATAATTATACTACCTATGCTAATATATAGTTAGTATATACTACTGACAATCCTAGCACTGCACCGAAAATGGTACAAAAATTACGAAAACTGTTTATGAGTTCATTATCAGCATCATCATCTTTCAGCCGAAAGACGTCCACAGCCTGACATAGGCCTCCCCGAATGATACATTTAGTAGTTACCTATATTTAATGTTATTTACATGCAGAGAATTAACCAATTTAACAAAATAATGTCATGTCAGAAAGCTCCGACTTCGCATTGTATAAATAATTAGATAATCTGCTTCTACGGTTCGTTTTCTATCCACTTTATACTTGGCAACTTTTGTTTTATTTCTTGAAAATTTCTAATTGGATCTTTCTTTGTAAAACTTTGTCAGAAAAATCCTTAACGAACTAAGTTGCGTGCACAGATAAATATAAGTACAGTTGACCATCTTTGGTATTACTATCTTGTATTTGGGATCCAAAGTTGTCGTTTTCTATCAGAACTTTGTTACTAAGGAGGTCCACGCGCTTGCGTGCGTACTTATACTTACCTATACTAAATGCGAGTACAATGGGCAAAATAGAACTCTGTCTAATAGAACTGTTTCACAGCAACATTATATCGTAAGAATTTTC
Organism: Acleris sparsana; assembly: GCA_923062465.1. Classification (NCBI taxonomy): domain Eukaryota; kingdom Metazoa; phylum Arthropoda; class Insecta; order Lepidoptera; family Tortricidae; genus Acleris; species Acleris sparsana. Next base: position 15,858,901 of record OV281301.1, on the reverse strand, counting down.
AAATATTATGTCACTGCGGTACAGTTGTACAGTAGGTGTGAGTTCCGACATTAAAAACAGAACCTCACCAAAAGGTAAGTGATGACCATACTCGGGACATAAAGAGACGCAGCACAATATTTTCGCGACAAAAAAAATATCAATATAAAATAAAATAAATCAAGGGACAATGTCACACCAATTGACCTATTCCGAAACTAAGCTCTAGGCTTGTACTATGGGTACTAGACAACGATATAAATACTTATATAGAGAAATATATAACAACATCCATGACTCAGGAACAAATATTCGCGCTCATCACAGAAAACATCTTCACTTAGCGGGACCCAGGACCGCTGGCTTCGTAGGCAGGGTCACTAACATCTAGGCCAGCGCGTCGTCAAACTATGTTATACCACATAAATAAATATTATGAATTCAATCTAGATTTTAAAATAAAGATCATAATCAAATAATGTTTTTTTTCCATTTTAGTCTGTAATAAAGACTGCCCTTTGGATGGAAATATCTACTTCAAATAATAATGGGCGGTAGCGGAATATTTTGTCAAGTATTATTAACTCTAGTACATGACTGGTACTGACAGTAAATTGTCTTGTTTTGTTTGAAATGACATCCATGTACTTTAATTATCTTGAGAGGCTCGATATTAGGTTATTAATAAACTCATCTTGACTCAAGATACGTCAAAGTAAACGCCCAAACCATAGAACACTGTAATTTTTGACGAATCTCGAGACGAGCATTAGAGTTGTGATCAGTTTATTAATAAGGGCATTAGACATGATATCGAGCCTCTTTAAAGTAGTAGAGGATTTTCAATGAGCACATGTACCTATCAATTTAAATCGATATTTTATTTATCGATATCAAATGCCTAGAACTTGCCCCGAGTTAGCACACGTATGGTGATGACGTGGTCGAAAGAAGGAACTCCAGTTATTTTATATAAACTATTAGATCATTCTCCCGAACTCTTTATTTCTTCGTAGTAATTTTTCCGTTCGCAGTTTTCCCCGAACGCGATATTACCAGTCGCCTTTTTTCCCGGCAGTTCATATTCACAGTCGTGTTTTTCCCCTTGCGAGTTTTATCCAGTCGCTTCTTTTCCTAGCAGCATATTTTCACTGTCGTGTTTTCCCGTTCCAATTTGACGAAGTTACGGAGTCCACGGAGTGCTCCGGGCCTGATGCAAAACTAACACTACCTAAACCTACCTACGAATTACGCTGTAATTACTTTTAGGGAAAAATTGCGACTGAGATAGAAATCGAACGGGAAAAAATCCGACTGGGAAAAAAGTCGAACAACAAGAAAAACGACTGTAATAAAATCGAACGGTGAAAAATAAAACAGGGTAATATCGCGTTCGAGGAAAAACGCGAAAGGACAAAGAAATAATGAGTTCGGGAGAATGATCTAACAAACGTTTTATATCCTATTCCTGTTAAATGCGGACAGAAGCAGGATTCTGTAGGCGTTTCTCAGCACTGTCATCTCTTGGAAATCACTGGTAGAATTTAGACGCGTACAAGTATCCATGCGGCATACTCACAATCAGTGATTGAACATCTTAAATATTTCTCTTTAAAGGAGAATGGGCAGACATGTATGAACACTGGCCTATAAACCAATAACAATAAGCACTATATACCTCTCTACAAAATCTAGATACAGTGTAGCGGGAAACCTCAAATAACTGTGAGCAATATTTAAAAAATCGGGAACATCGGGACGCCTACGTAGACGACGTTAGCATAATTACTTTGAAACACCGCTGTCTTTGTAAGGCGATAACTTTTTTTCATATAAAGATTTCGAACTACCAGCTGTGGTAGTTTTACAACATAAAATTACCTATCCGTTGACGTATCGCTTGTCCTCATTGGTCATTTAGGCCCATCAGCCCACCCTCCTTAATGATGGTGATGAGTGGGGACGCGAGGCCGAATCAGGCGGGCGGTCGATCGGTCCTCCTTTGTCAGCTTCCAACGATAAACGACTTCTACGTTGACAAAGTCGCGGTTAAAATACTATCTTAAAAATTCAAGTTAAGTTTGCGGTACACCTTTGGCTCCCTTTGCGTCAAGTTCTTGGACTATCTGAATACATTTTGACTCAACTTAATCGTAGGTACAGACGGCCTTATGGGTATTTGTACACTTTGTTACCATGTCGCCTTACCACCTTTGACAGATTAGTTTAGCAGTTCAAATGTTATGTTATAGTGACAAAGCAATAAAGTGTGTACCAATAATGCGACCATACGCAAAGATGTAAACACTCATTATTACTCCACAATCACGTAGTTTTTAATACATTAAGTTTAAATGAAAACACGCTTGATGAATATTTGAGGTTATGTGTCAAACAGTACCTACTAATTTGTTTACATCTTCGGCAATTTCAATTGACATAGGCTATATTATATCATCTTCCATCCAAACGTGATAGAATTTCAATAAAACGTTTAAAACTCGAGTGAGGCGGAAAATAGAGCGACGTCATTCCCAATAAATGCTCGGCAGGCTTGAAAAGGCTTTGTCTGGCGAGGCGTAGATACTTGGATTTGACAGGTCACATTCCAAATAGGTTAAGGTTATGTTTACTTTTTTTTACAGAGTGCTAGAGTTTGCTGTCATCTTCCGCGAGTTAGTCTCATATTACCAAGAGAAGTAACTTTTTTCTAGGGTTAAAAAGTATTTTGTTATAAATAAATGTTATTATCCAGGACATGCAAGCATTTGAGACAGCATACGTTTATTATATTTTAAGTAAAATAGATTAGAATAGAATATTGTTCGGTATAAAAAAAAACGGGATAACCGAACAACCGGGCTGGAATGGGAAGTCATAACCTGATGGGAAGTTGAGGTCTGAGAACAAGAACTCAAGATAATGTCAAAAGAAGGAAGAAATGAGCAATATTTGTATATTTTTAATTACGAGCTCGAAAACGGCTCGAACGGTTTCGACGATATCTGCAATATAGGGGTTAACGGAGGCGAAAAATCGATTTGTCAAGTTGTCATCTTCGGGGAAATTCGTTTTCAACCAGAGTGACGCTCGATTTTATTGTTATTAAAATATTAATATCCATAAATAGTAGAGAGTGTAAGTATCAATGGGGCAATAAGCCAATAAACAAAGCGTAAGTACTTACTTAGGCTCTGATTGTCGCAACTGTTCTTTATTACTACCAAAAATAAAACAGTTTCTTCCAGAAAAAGCGTCGGAATGCGTATACACAGTAGATAATAATTATGCACGTGATTTACTTATCTTGCGAGGTAAAAGAAAATAAAGGGAAGTAATTAAATTGCCCTTTCACCGGAACCGGAAGAACCGGAACCCAACAGGAAATTTAGAGGAGGAAGGGGAAATTCAATATTAAAAATAACTTGTTTAACTTAAAGGTATATTTTAATTGCCTTCAATTCGATTAATAAATCCCCTCAAAGTTAATAAGAAGTAAAAGAACATTACTGTACATGTTGCTTACCATCAAGTTTTTAAATTAAGTTCCTCCTTAGCAAAAATATTTTATTTATATTTTTAGTTTTAAGTAGCATACAATCCTATAGAGATAGCGATAAAATACTCAAGAGCAATGAATTCGGATCAATTTCAATAGTAATTCAATACAAAGTGACCCTTTTACTACGCAGACCAAATCGAGGGCATTTTATACAAGATTATTGAAGAAAAATGTGAAATGAATTTCGAATTGCCTTTGATCAATTAAAACTTGTAAAGCTTATAAAAGGTTTTAAAGATAAATCTGGAATAGCGACTAACTCCAGTGTCTTTACAGACTTCTTTGAAAGAATGAAACACAAACGAAGAGAAAATGAGGCCTTTCAGGAATTCCTTTATTCCCGGATCAATATAGCGTTAGCAGGTTATAGCCGGAGTTCTAAGGGTGGTAAGTTAAATGAATGAATAAATTTCAGAATAACCTCAAATAATTTTCAATAACAACTGTGTTCACTAAAAGGTAAACATGAATGCTCTCACTAATAAACGTGGAGTAACCGTGGTGTAACTAAACCATGCTTTGTTCTTATCTGTCAAATTTAAATGTCACAATGACAGAGCATGGTTTAGCTACCCTATGTTTATTAGTAAGGGCATTATATTGAAATGAAACTAAGTCTGCTTCTCAAATAAGACTTCATTATGTACATTGCCGTTTAAATTGTATTTTTCACAATCGTACGGTTGGAAACCGTAATTATGATGCAATTGTGAACCATACTTTTAGTACGAGTTCATTAAAATTCATAATTTATAATAAAACTAAATATCGTAAGTACTATATTTTACCATCCGACTTCTTTTCCACTGGCGTCCGTAATGTTCCAATCACAAACTGGTTTTTTTTATGCTTTGGACACAGCAGCAAGTTTAAGTAGATTTTTGACAGATGACGCGACGCTGTTACGTTCCGAAATGCCATAGATTGGCAATTTTGAATCGGATCGAGTCTCCTCAAAGGACACATATTATTGAAATACGAAGTTCTTTTTTCAATTTTTTTCGGTTGTGGTTTTGTTGCAATATTCTCTATGTAATCTTAATACACACATTTGAATCGACGTGTACAAAAAACTAGTCACGCTATATTATCAAGGGTAATTGTTATATTTTTTATTATAAAATCGTTACCAGTAAAACTATCGTTAGTTTTTATGTTCGTACTTGAGGACGCCCGCGACTTCCTACGCGTAGTATTAGTTTTCCGCTACTGCCCCTATTTCTCCCGTCGGGGGTCGGTTTTTGGAAAATCCTTTCTTAATACAACCCCACCTCCTCATAAGGAACCTACGTGCCAAATTTGGAATCTCTAGACCCAGCGGTTTAGGCTGTGCGTTGATATGTCAATCAGTTTCTTCTTGTATATCATTTTCATAAGGAAGACTCACGGCTACAATTATCCGCGGAGTTCGCAGACAGCCCTAAATGAAGAGGCAAAGAGATTTTATAAAAAGAGATTGCAAATTGAAGATAAGTGCCGTTTGTTTGAAGACAATAATGAAAGTTTTCATTATCTCTTGATCGGACCTACCGTCCGTTGAAACTGGTAACAGCAAAGGCCTAGCTTATACGGTGCGAGCTACTGCCCCTACAGTGGACAGTTATTGTCATTGTTTTACTGAAACGCTAATATGGCGTGAATTTATAGAGCTTCAGACAAGAACACCTTCACTGAGTGTTAGTGCCGAAAGAAACCCCAGCAGAAGGATATTTTCCCAGTCATAGCATACCATTATCCTTAAAAGTTTAAATTATTATTTTATTATTTACAAGGTAAAAAAATAATGAATAATTATTAAAAGTTCACAAATATTTTGAATGTAAGGTCAACAAAAAAAAAAATATCGCCAGAGACCAACACGACGAGGTCTCAACTTTACCATCTGGCTCTAGTATAAAAGGCCACAAAATTGATAATAAAACACTTACACACAAGTAACTAGCTCACTTAATACCAAACGAAGCATGACAACTTACAAACTCGTGCCGTGTAACCTAGCCATTGTAACAACACCACTGGACACATCTAGAGCAGTTCGCAACTTAGTTGGAGCTGTGCCCGGAGGAACTTGGTAGCAGCTAGGGTTACCAGGCGACGGAATTTCCTTGCCATCTACAAAATTACAAATCCAAAATGATTGTATTTGATCCTTGATGTAACTTTCCGTCTTTTCACCAAGCGGTTCCAACGGAAGACCAGTGCTGGCTTTACGGCTAGCGAATGCTGAGTTGGGACAGTTTCGCAACATTTTTTCTGTGTCTTTATATTTTTGTAATCTATGTAATGTGGTTTTGTTTTGTTGCTAATAAATGTGTCTTTATCTTTATCAAAATATTCGTTGACGACTCGTTATCCAAGTTGGTAGTGATCCTGTCTAGGAAGCCAGCGGTCCTGGGTTCAAATCCAGGTAAGAGCAGATATTTGTGTGATGAGAACGAATATTTGTTCCTGAGTCATGGAGGTTTTCTATGTATTTAAGTGTATACTTCTCTATATAAGTATTTATATCTATGTATAGTACCCATGCCTTGAGCTTATATGATGACATTTTATCCTTATATCTATAATAATTGAGTAAATCGGATATAGGTATGTCATGTTTGAACTCCTGTACTAATCTGTCAAATGCATTAAGCAACAAGGTATATAATTTAGCAGCTACTTATAATATGGTCGAAATGGTCGAATATATAATAAAACAATATGGCAACATGATATTTTGACCACCGCATGGACTGCCCTGAAAACATGAACCTATTCTTAGACAAAAGTATACTCTAGCAATTTTTTGTTTATATTTTGACAATGCAACATTAGAACATTTTGAAGAGTCTTCATTTTGTAAAAATACCGCCAGCAAGCAGGGGGAAAAGTGGTTTATTTTCAAATTATTATTTATTACATTAAAAATTATAACAAAAAAAATATCAAGAATTATCAAGGAATAAATCGGAAAACGGTATTTTTGGACATAGTAACCCTAAAAGCAGTGCTTTAGTGGTGCGCCTAATGTGCCGGCCGAGTACTTGCGGGGATCGTCGCTTTGTGCTTTGTGCATTAAACTCGATTATTTCGGCGACGGCATGTGCATATGAGCAATATCGGTCTTAATTACTGCATTATTTCACGCTAATGATCTGAGATTAAATCTAACATGCATGACAGCCTCTACTTAGGGATGGACAAGAGATGAGCATGCTAAAATTCGAATTATAATCGAAATTCAAATACTGCTGACATATACTTATAATCAAGGACCGGAATTCTTCATAGCAAAAATCAAACTGTCAGAGGGTTTGACCAAAGTGTTTTATCGACTATCGATAAATAAATGACACTTAATGAGTCATTAACATGACATCCGTAGATGTAGATCGATCATTTTCCACTCATAAATGAATCTTTAATAAATTAAGAAACCGATTTACTCCGAAAATTACTTATGTCAATCAAGCGACGTAAATGACATATGTGACGTGAGCACGAGGTTGCTTATCAAGGAGGCAAATGTTACATAATAATCGTATAAGTCGATATGCGATAATATTCCGTAACATCTATTAGTGGAATTGTCGATAAAACCCTCTGACAGTATCATTTTTGCTAATAATAATTCCGGTCCTTACTTATAATCAAAGCTCAGACAGGTATCGCAAAACATATTGTACTAGAACAGGATTAAAAGAGTAGTATTATGTATAGTATTATTTAATTATAATTTTCAATTACATTTATAACGGTAACCTAAAATTGACCATATGTTTGTGAAGGTTAACATTTTTTTAAATCATATTTAACGGTTTAATACGAATGTCACATGCTGTGCATAATATTTCACAGGCATTTTCAACATAAGAGAGGTCGGGATAGTTCTTAATCCAATTATTAACCGTTTCTAATTTTACCATATTTAAAATATTTATAAATAACCATATTAAAATTCAAAATTCAAAATTGTTTCAGGAATGCCACTTTGACAAAACTTGATAAAAAAAGTTAAATCTGCAAAAAAATAAAATTGCACGGGCACTTTTACACGTTAGAAGAAGAATTTACCAGCGCTTTCCAAGAGGAGACCCCTGCTGAGAAGAAACGCCGCAAGAAACTCAGCAGTCAGTCATTTTTTAAACATATTTCCTATTACAATGGTACTACTTAGTCTAAGCATTATATAAAGCTATAAATATTAAATTAAATATAATATCAAAAAACATGCGTAGTTCAGTAGGAAAACATGCCAAAAATCTTGTGAGAGAGATAGAAAAGGAAAAAAAACATCTACTTGTGTCGGTACAAGACGACCAAATAAAAGTTTCGAAATGTTTTCCTACATCAACGGTGTCCCCTAGACAAGATAAAGTATTTTTGCATTTGGACAAATTATTATTGACTAAGTTACGGGCTTAGGCCATGCACTTTTGTCTGTTAGATAATCCTCAACCCTATAATACGCCAGATACTATGACAGATATGCAACTGAAAAAGGACAAATTTTAAATTACAATAGTATCCGCTTTAGATAATTATAATCTTAGGTATTACGACTCTATTGAATCTTGTTCTATTTGCATATCTGTTTTCAGTACTTTGGAGGTCAATTTCTCCAAACAGGTTGAGTATGGGTCGCTAAAAAAAATACGTGTCTGTAATTTTAACTTCTCTCTAACATATATCAAAACTATCAAAACCAATAAAATGGGAGCCGGACAGTTGGGTACTTTCCTTGTTAGTACGTAAGTAGAGAAAACTCCAGGGTTCATCAAGAGGTCAATTAGTTAGAAGAATGTTACTGATGAAGCTTAAGCTTAAAAACTTTATAAGTTTAGATTCTACTCAATTTACTGATATAATTTAAACCATCGGTGTAAGAGAAGCAACTTGAAACCAATTTTCAGATTTAGCTAATGCAATCGAAATATGCTGTGTAATACAGGAAATTCAATTTCAAACTTGGCACGACCGCCATGCTGCGCCCACGGGGTAATTGTTTGTGTAAGCTACATTAGATTACTCTGCCTCGCCACGACACGACGCTGTATCGTCGACAACATGTATCCTAGTTAATTGCTAATTATATCGAACGTGTTTCATGATATATTATGTTAGTTTACAATCAGTTAAAAATGTAGACCACTTTATGGCTAGCGAATGCCGAGTTGTGACCGTTTCGCAACAATTTATCTGTGTCTTGTTGTTTTTGTATCTATGTAGTGTGATTTTGTTGCGAATAAATGTCTCTTTATCTTTATCTTTTATCTTTTATACAGTAACTATTTCTAAACGCGTTTTTTTTCCAAATAACTATCATAACTAGCAACAAGTTTAAGTTAAAACTCTCAGTGCATCCAATTCTCAAACCATAAATATCTACATCTGCAAGAAATTGTTGCGAGATAATGTCTGACAGTACTTACGTACTGTCCTGAAAAAGACTAGCAATAAAAAATGCAGAAGTTAATTGTTGTCAGCGATGTTTAGTCTAGCAAGAAAAGTTGCAGACGTTAACTGCTGTCTCATACTTACTCTAACTTTCAACTTACAAAGAGACAGGAAAATAAAATTGTGCTTCTTGCTCTCGAACTGAAGTTAAAGTAACACACTCGCTTTGTATAAGTTTTCATTTGCACGTTACTATCGGATAGTAACTTGTACTTCTTAGATTGAACCACTTACATTTAAGTTATCCTTGTCTCCGTCGTGTTAAGGCCGCTACACAGTACCAACAACTAACTATCTAACAAGCTTAATGAGCTGTAAAGGGACGCGAGGCGCACTCCCATTACTTTGGCTTAGGAAATCCATGTCATGTCTTGAAATAAATATACGTACATTTAACGGTTATTTTTTTCTCTATATGTTGTCTGACCTTGAGCTTAGTTTGCGACTAGGTAACTTTGTGTGAGATTGCCTCCTAATATTTATTTGTTTGCGTTGTTGGCAGGCGGGCGCGTGGCGCGGATGGTGCGCGGAGATGGGCGGGCCGCGGCGCATGTCGAGCGCGCTGCTGCTGCCGTTCGCTCTGCTCGCACTGCCCGCGGACGCCGGGAACGCCACCGGCTATCGGGTAAGACAACAGTAACATGAAGCGGATGATAGGTAGATGGGCAGTAACGTGTGTCGAGCGCTGGGGCTGGCGCTCGCTCTGCTCGCGCTGCCCGAGGATGCCGGCAGCCTGGTAAGACAGTAGTAACGTCAAGCGGTTGATGCGTAGATGGGCAGTAATGTGTGTCGAGCGCTGTGGCTGGCGCTCGCTCTGCTCGCGCTGCCCGAGAGTGCCGGCAGCCTGGTAAGACAGTAGTAACGTCAAGCGGTTGATGCGTAGGTGGGCAGTAACGTGTGTCGAGCGATGTTGCTGCTGTGAGCACTGCTCGCGCTGCCCGTGGGCGCCGGGAACGCCACCGGCTGTCGGAAGACAACAGTGACGTCAAGTGGATGATGCCTAGATGGGCAGTAACGTGTGTCGAGTGCTATCCGCAGAAATCAGTAACGCTACCGACCACCGGGTAATATACAACGTGGAGTGATACACTGCTGGCAAAAATGACAATTGTTAAAGGTATTAAACTCTACAGATTTATACAACAACTTCTTACCAGCATTAATCTGTTCGGACGCAAATAAAAAGTATTCGTTTGACTAACAGAACTATAGCAATGTTTACTTAGTAGAAAATACTGAGCTAGTTTCTGCATTCCCCCCAGTTTACACCGCAACTTCTATAGGAAGTTGGTACGCTTGCAATAACGGCTACCGGCTCACCCTACGCCATATAAAGTTTCCTCCCGATCAACGGTATACTCGCTATAGGTACATACATTTACGAGTAAGGAAGAGTTATATGATGTACTTCGTTAACGCAACAAAGTTGAAACTTGAAAATCGAATGGAGAATGTGACGGTTCAGATTTAAGTATTATGATTGATTGATTTTATTTTGCGGGTGGTAGGACCTTGTGCGGGGTCCGTCCGGATCGCTACCACCATCTTATCCATTAACCTACCGCCAAACAGCAGTGTTCGCATTGTTGTGTTCCGGTTTGGGGATTAGACAGCCGGTGTAATGACTAGCATAGAGGCATTCCATCTTAGTCCTCAGGGTTGGCAGCGCATTTGCAGTCTTAGTCTTGTAGTCTTGTGAAGGCGAATGTCTATGGGTCACAGTTTCCACTTACCATCAGGTGGCCTGTGTGCTCGTCAGCCTTCCCTATCTATGCCATAAAAAATATATATGAAGAAATGCGATACACGTAGTCCGATCTTTACGTTCTTTTGGCATGTTGTAATTATTTTTTTGAATGAAACAAATTTAAATTCATAACAACTTCCCATTAAAACAACGGGCCTGAGTAACACAGGCTCACAAGTAATCGTCTGCCTATATTTCCATTCGAATCGTGAACAAATCATTATTTTAAAGTTATTCCTCAATGGCCGGTGGGGTCAGAAGGTTCTGGAGTGGCGTCCGCGGACCGGAACACGAGCTGTAGGTAGGCCTCCAACAAGATGGAGTGACGAACTCGTAAGGATCGCGGGACTGCGGTGGATGCGAAAACCACAAGACCGGTCTGAGTGGAAAGCCTTGGGGGAGGCCTATGTCCAGCCGTAGAGGTCTTTTGGCTGACATGATGATGAGGTATTCCTCAAAATGTTACACGAGTTGCTGTTTGTTATCTTTACATTTTATATGATTGTAAAAATTGCCTTGAATAATTATGACGTAGGGGAGCAGGCTGTTTGGCCGAATACGTCATTTCTAAATTTTCAATTCCCGAAAAGCTATTTGTTTTATGTTTGTTTTGATATCCGGGATACCGAAACCGCTTGTTACGTCTATTAGGTAAGGTTAAACTTGTACAAAATAAATCAACCGCGACGGACAACAACTTTTTGGCAAATACAAATGAAGTATTCGGCTAAAAACATTTCGCCCAAACGGAATAGACCCATGGCATAGGGGAAAACATTTCAAGATTATTATAAAACAAACATAACCTAACCTAATGGGTCCTATACAATAACATTTTAAAAAATCCTGAAAAGTGTACGATTTAGTATGACCATTATGAATATTGAACTTTATTATATTATTATACCACCCCATGGCATAGAGGTAGGGGTTAAAGCTCACATCCTACGTGGTCTGTGCTCGTTGAACTATTCTTCTTGCCATAAATAATATCACGAGTATTAAAAGTCAATTTCTGTTAATCGCCATAAAATGGAAATTACATAATCTCATTCAGATTCAGATTCAGATTTTATTACTCAATATAACACAGTATAAATTACATTACATGTCAAATTATATGCAGTTATATTGAGATCGTCAGAAATATAATTAAATTATGATAGTAAAAATAGTAAAAGTCAACACAAAAACAAAGTACATTACAAAATAAAATAATAATAATGAAAAGTCAAACTAATTTACAATTCCAGTATCTGTGTTTATTTCAGTATCTGTTGCAATCCAACACAATCCATATTTTATTTACCTACGAATAAGACAGCTCAACAATCGCGAAAGCCCTCAAATCCTATTTCGTAGAGCATACCCCAGAGATCCGACGGGTCTGTTTATGTAACCTCTCCATTTGGAAAACTTGCAAGTCATCTTAAAGCTGTATTGATGTTGAGAATTTAACGAGGTTGTAATAGGAATAACTAAAATAAATGAAATGTAATTATTAAGCACAAGACCGGTGTGAGTGGAGAGCCTTGGGGGAGGCAATTGTCCAGCAGTGGACGTCTTTCGGCTGGCATGATGATGATGAATTACATAGAATCACCGTGTAAATGAGATAATTCAGTCTCACTCGCCTGGCATCGTAAGTACAATACACTATAGGTACAATAAAATAGTAGTTTATGTAAGTGATGCATAATGAAAGTCGTTAAAACACGAGTATGGTTTTATGAAACGAGCCAAAGGCGAGTTTCAGTGCAATACAGACATTAGGAGACAGATCGATACTCGTAGTACAAACTTAAAGCATAAAATGAAACAATATTGACTAAATACTAAATATTCAAAACATGTACATTTCTTTTTAAATATTTTTTTCTGTGATGCAATTTATTTATTTATTATTTAAAAATAACATGAACATACACACTCGCGCGCACACTCACACACAAACACACACACACACACACACACACACACACACACACACACACACACACACACACATATACACGCAATAATTCAAAAGTCTGGAATAAACAATTGTTAATAATTTAGTTCAAGTGGTTAATAATTTGGTTTAAGGATTATTTTTTATAAATAGTAGTGAGATGGATTGGGAGTGCCCTCCTCTCTCTTCAATCGCGTGGCCCTGAAAACCAGCGTCAAGGCTAGTAAGCCTGACCCCATGCTGAGTGGCAACCTTTTCAGTGTTCATTTTAGATTAAGTACTCTAAGTTTGTATTTCTACTTTTATTATGTTTTTTTCTATTTTGGTATTGTTTATGTTAATTTTATTTTTACCAATAATAAACCATTTCTATTCTATTCTATTAGTACATACTCGTACTTCTGATCATTCTCCTCTTAATGTCAAAGTCCCAGGTTACAAATAGACTTAATTTGCTTTATTACTTCTAAAAACGCTTCAAGTTTTCAAGCCACTTTAAAATTCACTTTATAATAAGTCTCCTTCTCTCCATTAAACCTGACCCCGCTAAGCTGTTGATATCTTCATTCTTTTGTATTTCGTGTTGTTTATTTGGCGAGCGGTTTCTCCAAGGTTCTTTAGTAACATCTTATATTTTAATATCCGCACTTTTAACGTCGAAAAGATTAAGCTGCTCCCATTACTTCATCAGTTGTTTTCGTTACTCCTTTTGTTTTATCTTAGAAGTTGTGGAATGAAATAGCTGGCCAAGCGCGTGTTGAGCAGAATTTAAGGTTTCTCTATGGTACAAATAAATCATACAACGTGCACATGGCTGTTAAAGCCAAAATAAATTACAAAAAATGCCATTGACCAATTGACTAATAAATAACATTACACTAAAAGTAATTTATAACGTAAAGTAAATACATTTCGTCTTAAATAGGGAACTAAGGACCATACAAAGACATACATACACGTCAAAAATATTAAGCAGCATTTACATTTGTCTGACGAGTTGTGTGATGATGTGTTCTGTCGTGACGTGACTGTTCACTTTTTATTTGTATGGCAATGAGAAGGCACGCGAGCACTCATGCCACGTGATGGTAAGTGAAATCTAAGACCCATACACATTTGAAATCTCAAGACTACAAGCCCAAGACCTCAAATGCGTTGCCAACCCTGAGGACCGAGATGGAATGACTCTATGCTAGTAATTTCACCGGTTGTCTTGTCCCCACACCGGAACACAGCAATGCGAATACTGCTGCTTGGCAGCGGGTTAATTGATATGATGGTAGCGATCCGGACGGACCCTGCACAAGGTCCTACCACCACTAAATGACGTGTTATTTTGAATCCAACCGCATTCACATTTGTCTGTTGTGTTGTGTCGTGACACGTCATAACAGTATTATCTCGTGTACACTAGTCTGGTCCGTGTTGACGCGGCCGCTCCGCCGCCCCCCACCTCACCCATCCTGTCGCAGACCGGGATTGCTTATGATGCGATACACAACAAGACATCACAACACACTGCGTCAAACAAATGTGAAACCCACCGTATTAAAACTGATACTGTTATGAGGCATTTCGACACAACACGTCAGACAAACGTAAATGCGGCTTCACTCTCCTTCGGCAGTCGGATAAAGGTTTATTTCTTTACCACTTAATAATATCGTCACCATGTGGCGCTGTTTTCCTAGCCTAGCTTTATTGGTATATTGACCCATACGTCCTAAACAAAGCTATAGGCTTTTACTATATCTACTCAGCAACGAGGCAGAACTTAGGTATATGTATGTACATGCAAAACTCAGGAACAAAAACTTGCGCTCAGCATATTAATATTTTCCCATATCGGTAATCAAACCCAGGACCACTAAATAGAGGGTTTAAGTTTAGACACACATAACATAACACCGCCCCTTATTTGGTGATGTATGTAGTATGTTTATCGTTGCCTAGTTTGCGGGTGGTAGGACCTTGTGCAGGGCCCGTCCGGATCGCTACCACCATCTCATCCATTAACCTACCGCCAAACAGCAGTCTTCACATAGTTGTGTTCCGGTTTGGGGATAAGACAGCCGGTGTAATGACTGGCATAGAGGCTCTTTCTTAGTCCTCAGGGTTGGCAACGCATTTGCAGTCTTAGGCTTGTAGTCTTGTGAATTCGAATGTCTATGGGTCACAGTTTCCACTTACCATCAGGTGTTATCATAGTAGAGTCAAGGACATTAATTGTTGATCCACTATGGAACCCTGTCGCATAACGTTAAACATTAATTTTAGCGTAATTTCCTTCATGTCGCTTGGCGCTGTCTTTATGACGGGGTTCCATTGTGGCTCAACATCTAAAGTCCTTGACTGTACAAGCCTAGAGCTTAGGGTATAAGTCAATTTGTACGAGATTGTTCCCTGACATTAGTTTATTGGTAACGTGTCACTTCGGCGGTCAGCCCGTCCCATAGCCTCAAATAGCTCGGTCGACAGGCGTGTTCAGATTTAGCTTGTGGCTCTGAATGCTTCATCGCATCCACGCCACGGTTATAACGCCTATAATACAATGTTTCGCTAGACCCATAATAAAGGCAGTTGCATATTCTATGAGAAGCCACATAGAACCATTGAAAATAGAATTATAATAGATACAGAATAATTAATAATAAAACGCAATATTAGATAGTAATTCTCAAACCATTTCTTTTATAATTGTATTTAGTTTTTAAACAATTTGCGATGCCCTAGTACTCCTAGTAGGGTCCATGTATGTACTTTTTTTTTAAGACCACCTTGTAATACCATGGTTATGCAAATACATAAATGAAAATGAATATGAATATGATAAAGTCGGTTCCGCGATCTGGATCTCAATAACCATAACGCCTTGTTCTTTGGATACACATATTTAGATTCGTTCGTTCGATCGTTTCCCAACTTTTTCTTTTACAACTCAATTTTATACCAATCAGGGTTTATTTCGGTACCATCGTGTAAGAGCGTAAAGGTTAGTTCTTATTAAAATCTGAAATATTTAGGGTTACAGAAAACAAAGCGGGTTGGCAAATGAAACTAAAAAAATGAAACTGAAAAAAAATTGGCAAACATGTCGCCGAAGCAAAGGTACCCCAACTTGATCATATTTCAACGCCGTTAACGATAATTTGTAAATCAATAGTTGAGTAAATATACCGTCTTAGTCCTGGTAAACCATTATCTCAATAAATTTAGTGGTTTTGAAGTATAATTGAAGTCGACGCTGTCTTCAAGGCGCGCGCGAACTATCTCCATCTCAAGTTCTTCGCCCGGAAGCACATGAAACCACCCCTTTTCATTCTTTTGTTGGCGCATATAGCCTCCTAACACCGTCAAAAATCGGTTGTCCATGGCAACGCATCTGCGATTCCTCTCCGGGTGTTACAGGCATCCTTGAGCGGCGGTGATCACTTTCCATCAGGTGTCCCGCTAGCTTGTTTGCCCAATCAAGCATTTTAAAAGACCGAAAAGCCAGCGATGGCCCTAGTCCTAGAACAGGGTAGAGATTGAGATTGAGAGTTTATTAGAAAAAAAAACCGCCTAGAGCAACGCATCTCTGGCTCAATGTTTGTTCTTATTTGTGATGTTTCAAGTCTAGTTTTCAGCAACTACCTATGTAACAAATGTCCGATTGCTATATTCAAACGGATAGATAAAGCATACTTTAAATTATTAGTTGACACAATTTGTATTGTTAAATTTCAAATTTGAACCCGAAGTAAGCTTTATCTGTCCGCGGTTTGAATGCAGGAACCCTACATTAGTCAACTATAAACACGCTTGTTTTCGTTGGTTATTCTACTTTTGAATGCGGGCCCTATTGACAAATGAAAAGGATGAAAACTCAACGTTTTCATTGGTCGAAAGTAGAATAACCAACGAAAACAAGCGTATAAAAGGTGTGACAATCATCACAGATCGTATGTTGTTTTGCAAGGTAAGGAACCTTCTGGAAAACGATGGAGCGTCCGATTAAAAAAAACAATTCATGGCTGTAGAACTTACCTATCCATAAAGTAACATTATAAACATCCCAGTCGACAGAGTCAACACATGTGACGCGAAGATAATGCCGTTAGCGTCAATCAATGCCTTTGAGGGCCCCTAGTCGATCGAGATAGTCGCTTGTTATCGACGCAGCATGTTTTAACGAACTTGGCGCATCCAGCTGTGCTGCGATGCTATCGTACGATAGGTACGAGTCTTCGTCCACATCAGATGCAAGTTTCTGGTTTCTTTCACAAAAACTGTTTGGATGACTGCATTTTATTTTTCTCGTGATATGTTAATCATTACTAAGGAGCTGAATTCTGATAGAATAAATAATCGTAAGCTTTCCATTTCTTTGCAAGGGAGTTTATGTACACTCAGGAGCAAAAATACCGGGTCAGAGTGCGTTTTTCATACAAACGAGACTATTTCGAAGCCTTGGTTCCTCGCCAGGGGTTGTTTTGAGTGAGGTTTAATGGTGGATACTCCAAGCTTCAATAGAGGAGGTCAAAATTTGTTAAGATACCTAACTGATCGCACAATCAGTTAACAAAACAGCGGGAGAGTTTGGGTCAGCACTTTTTCCTTACATTTTATTGCCATTTTAGATGTTTTTCTGAACATGCACAATTCCGGCGTTAACCGTAGATCCATTCAGTTGGGTATCCTAGGCACTCTAGAAGTCCTGTATCGATGCTCGGGGTATTCATCATCAGATTTCACTAAAAGCATTCCCTGGCGAGGAACCAAGGCTTCGAAATAGTCTCTTTAGTATGATAAACGCACTCTGACCCGGTATTTTTGCCCCTGAGTGTACTTCAACAATCATTCATTCATTCATTCATTCAATCACATATTGAACTAGTCTTTACGAGTATGCGTGTACTATGGGTATTAGTAGGTACTAGCCAAAGATAATTATAGTTACGTAGAAAAAAAAAGAGTAATACATCGAAAACTTACAATGTATACTTGCGCTCATCACACGGGTTTTTATCGATACTGGGAATTGAACCTAAGACAACTAGCTTCGTAGGCAGCGTCACCACCTAGGAATAATAATTATGACCCCAAACGATTTTTATGAAATCTCAATACTTAACTAATAAATATCCCGACAAAACTAGGTTTCTTTTTAAACGCGTCCGAATTTTTTATCCATTTAGGAGCTACAATGCCAAAGACACACAGATACACATATTACACATAACACGTGACGAGGTTTTAATAGGCAGGTACCGGCTTCCTGCAAGGGTGATGTTCCTTTGTTTTCAATGTCTTACTGCCGCACTTAGGGACGTCAATTAAATGTAATGCTTGTTTACTGACGTGTTGTCTTATTCTATTGCTATATCAAAGAAAGTGACAGCAGCAACTTTAATCAAATTTAATTGACGTCTGTGAGTGCGGCAGTTAGCTTCTAATTACTTACAGATGACGTTAAAAACAATACCTAGAAGATAACCAACACAACAGTGACAATTTACTATTAAATACTTGATACATACATACATACACATTTCAAATATTTACAATTTATTTTAATTTATACAGTGTGTGGCCCAAAACCGGGGCGAAAAAATTAAATGGGGATTCTTTAGAACATTTCAATTAACTATCACAAGAATCTAATGGTACAAAGTCTATAATTTTGGAGAAAACAGCCTACAAAGTTAAAAACCGTAGGTAATGTATTTTCCCGTCGCGATACTGTTGCTTGGTCACTTGGTACGCGGTATGTCTGAGTACAGGGTGCCATTGACAACACGCGGTAGATTTAGCGGTGTTTGCATTACATTGAATTTGCGATTAAGTTTGTTAGAAAACACTGAAAGTTAAATTTTGATTTTAATTAGGTAAGACCATTATAATGTAATAACCTGTGATCTATAGAGCCCCTGTTTTTAATATTATCCCCGGTTTTGGGCCACACACTGTATATGTTTTAATAACAACTGTGAAAAAGACCTTTTTTTATGGCTTAGACAAGACAAACGAGCACACAGGCTACCTGATGGTAAGTGGAGACTGTGACCCATAGACATTCGCATTCACAAGACTGCAAGCCTAAGACTGCAAATGCGTTGCCACCCCTTAGGACTAAGATGGAATGCCTCTATGCTAGTCATTACACCCGCTGTCTTATCCCCAAACCGGAACACAACAATGCGAACAATGCTGTTTGGCGGTAGGTTAATGGATAGCGATCCAGACGGACCCTGCGCAAGGTCCTACCACCCGCAAAATCATTTCCCGGAGGCGCCATCTAGTGAAAAAACTGATGAAACCGTTTTTTATCGACCAAATTCCGGTTTTTCGCCTACAGTTACAGCCTTTCAGTTCATTAACTGAAAACTTAATTGCTGCAATATATCCTGGATGCGGCCGGTCGTGTCGTCATTACAACGGCAATAAATTCATCGGCCGCCACATTGTCTCCTACGTTAATTGGACAATATGTAATATAACTGTTTTCATCATGAACGTTCGGTTTGATGACCGAAACCAGGTCATTCATTAATGCTATTTGCATGTTCTTGATAAGTAGTGTGCAATTAATGTTTGTGCAGACCAGCGGGCTGCACAAACAATCCAATTAATAGGATGCTTAGTAATCCAAACAAATAACAGTATTTTATAGTATAATTATTACATAGGTAAATACACAAACCAAATCTTCATAAAATATGAATGGACAAAGGTGAATATTTACTTTTAATTTAATGGATCTTCTCCAAAGTAAACCTTGTCGAGGGAAGACGGCCGACAGGTATTGATAAAATTCTTACATACGCGTAATCGATATAATTTCCTCACTGTTAAACAAAAAAGTCTAGTGTTTTTCAGCCACGATGAGTTCTGTGACATCTCATACAAACACGTATTGCACTTGTTTCTTTAACTTTACATAAAAACTACACTGGTAAACTTAAATAATTAAGCGCCAAGTTTTAAATACTTCGCAGTATAGTAAGTGATTGAAATTACAAAATACGGCGGTCACAGAACTCATCGTAGCTGAAAAACACTGTAGTCTTGAGGCAAATTTAAAAACAAATAAAATAAAATATGTCAGGATTTCAGGGCCAGCTTGTAGAACCCTATAGGTTAGGTTAGGTTCGTTTCATAAAAATCCTGAATTATTTACATTTTCGAAAAAAAAGCGTTTTGCAAAATAATATTAATCTTAATAAAAAGGTCGCTAATGATATGAAAATTCCAAAAGGTTTGTCTGAACAGTGTTTATTGAAGTGTGAGTTTTACAGGGTCGGAAACTCAAATTAAATTTTGACTCTTATTTTCCAAAAAATCATAGTGTCTAAAGTATTGAGAAATGAAAAAGGTTAAGTCAACAAACCATCCAAATTTCACCCTGTGACGTCATCGGAGCTCGCACTCATATTTTATAGGATTATTATCATAGGATATAATATTATTATAGCTCGTTTGCCTCAACGTCCCGTAAATCTTGTGAATATAGCTCATTATCATATTATTACCAAATTTATTATCATTAAGAGTTTATTGGAGAGCTTTACGAGGCTTTACTCTGGTTATCCTGGCCGCACAACTTTTTTTTTTTTTTTTATGTCATAGTGATGGCAAACCAACACACAGGCCACCTGATGGTAAGTGGAAACTGTGACCCATAGACATTCGCATTCACAAGACTGCAAGCCTAGGACTGCAAATGCGTTGCCAACCCTGAGGACTAAGATGGAATGTTTCTATGCTAGTCATTACACCGGCTGTCTTATCCCCAAACCGGAACACAGCAATGCGAACACTGCTGTTTGGCGGTAGGTTAATGGATAAGACGGTGGTAGCGATCCGGACGGACCTTGCACAAGGTCCTACCACCCGCAAACTTACCCGCAAACCGCACTTACTACTAATGCCGCTAACGAGCAGGGATTTGGAATCTTATTTTGCTACGTTTTCAAATATTTCATTGCGTTACAGATTCTCACGCCAAAAAATACATGTATGATGTAGTGGAACGCCTGATTTTTATGTTTAAGGTGATAAGAACCGTGGCAGCAGCTCTTGTTTTCCCAAATTTCGACATCGCATCGTCACGAAACATCTGTAGGTACTTGAATCTCATTACTTATGGGAGAGGATCATGTTTGAGGCAGCACATTTTTGCTTTGAAAAGAAATAGGTAGGTACATCTCCGTGCTGGTGAAACTTTTCGCGTCGTCGCGTACCAATAGCTGTGTTTTTATTTAGAAAAATGGTATTTAAAATCGTTTTAGGGTTTTGGCGTTAGTTTGACCAGTAAGTACATTACAAGTACATTTAATAATGATGGCCGGTGGGGTCAGAAGGTTCTGGAGTGGCGTCCGCGGACCGGAAGACGAGCTGTAGGTAGGCCTCCAACAAGATGGAGTGACGACCTCGTCAGGATCGCGGGACCGCGGTGGATGCGAAAATCACAAGACCGGTCTGAGTGGAAAGCCTTGGGGGAGTCCTATGTCCAGCAGTGGACGTCTTTCGGCTGACATGATGATGATGATGATGACATTTAATAATTATATTTTTGTAGCCTCCAAAGAGCTCTTTGAGGTAACCGTATGCCAATTTTTTGCAGGAGGATGTGGAGTCATCACTGCGGATGGTGCACGCAGTCGCCACGGGGGCTACGGGGGTGCTGTGCGTCACCCACCGGTACGGCCAGCTGAGGGCACCTCTGCATGTGACGCGGTGGGACTCGGCGAGGGCCCGCGCAGACCTGGCGGCCAGTTTTTTACACCAACTGGGATTGGAGTCTGCTGGTTATTACTTTTTTAAGCTTTTATTTCCGTTTGCATGTTTATTTAGATTGAATCTTACACTTGAAACAGTTCCCATTTAGAGAATGAGCTGAAGTTTGGAATACGCTATGACAATCAAATGACTTACTGCTGAGTTTCTTGCGGCGTTTCATCTAAGCCGTGGTCTCCTCTTGGGAAGCGCTGGTAGATTCTTGACGTGTAAAAGAGCCCGTGCGGCCTAGATACTGAATAAATGTATTTTATCTTTTATCTTTTTTTTTAATATCATCGTCACTAGATCACCAAGCTTGGATTCGTTAGTTTGATCTCGATGGGAAAAATATGACTGTTCAAATAATGGACAGTTGAAAATTAGTAACTTGTTTAAAAGCTTTTTATTTCTATCACGCAGACGCGTCGTAGAACTTGTAGCAGATGATCTTATCTTCATTTGTGTTGGTATTTTCGGATACACTTCGAGCCTTGACGATATTTTCTGTAATTACTTACCCCTCTTACCCATTCAGCTGTTCATGTGCAGTTTTCCTTACTTAAGTTTGAAGTACGTAGGTTCATGGCAACCGCCGGGGTTTGCACTCAGTACTATGAATGATCAGCCGTGAATGGTGATCCGTAGGGGATGGCAAGTTAACATTTATTTATTTATTTATTTATTTGTTTTAGGAAGACTTACAGACTAATACAGTAAAGTAAGAATTAGGTATATATGAAAATCTGTAAATTGCTGACGACAAGTCTCCGCATATTACAAGCTATGTCACAAAGATATATTCACTCAAAATGGTCCGAAAACTACTTATATATAACTAAAAGATATTTCACAACATTATTATTTAAACTACACTCAGGAGCAAAAAAAAACGGGTCAGAGTGCGTTTTTCATACTAAAGAGGCTATTTCGAGGCCTTCGCCAGGGAATACTTTTAGTGAAATCTGATGATGAATACCCCGAGCATCGATACAGGACTTCCAGAGTGCCTAGGATACCCAACTGAATGAATCAGTGACTAACGCCGGAATTGTGCATGTTCAGAAAAACATATAAAATGTCAATAAAATGTGAGGAAATCCAAGTGCTGGGCCAAACTCTCCCGCTGTGGTGTTAAGCGATTTTGCGATCAGTTAGGTATCTTAAGAACTTTTGACCTCCTCTATTGAACCTCGGAGTATCCACCATTAAACCTCACTCAAACCCCTGGCGAGGAACCAAGGCTTCAAAATAGTCTCATTTGTATGAAAAACGCACTCTGACCCGGTATTTTTGCTCCTGAGTGTAATTGAAGAAGGCATTACTTTATTTTCTGGTAGCAACATGAGCACTAGTGCAAAACAAGTCAATGTCAGTCACCGAAGACACGAGATGGTCAATGTAGTATTTTTACATAAATTAGTAGTTCTCAACAACACCGAGGGTATATAGACATGATTATTTAAATAGAAAATTTACAAAGTGAAGTGATCTTAGTGCTAGCGTTGATTTTTCCAGACTGAATACCTAGTAGTTTAGATACACACTTACTAGGCTTTATCGTAAAAAAGCAACAGAATGGTTATATGACCGCCTTTTGCTGTCAAGTTAAGCCATCAAATCGTAGAAAAATGATTTGCAATATCGAATATACTCCTACGCCCGGAAATGTAAAAAGCCACGATCATGCTAAATAAAATCCACGTAGAACATAGGTACGCAAAGTGTAGATGTACTCTCATCCAATTACGTGCTGTGGTAACTAATCTAAAGTGTATGCACATAAACCTCAGACTTGATGTAGAACCTAACACTTAGCAAACTTACTCACTGACTTTGGTATTCTTTGAAGCAAACTACACCGTTGTTGGGAAACTTAACTAGATTAACTACTGGGCTCTTTGTTACCCTAGAAAGATAAATGTAAGAAATATAGCTAAAATCTTACAAAATGCTATAAAGTTTCTCTCTTATATGATGAAAAACTAGATCGGTACGTTTTTCTTTCCAACAAAAATTAATAAAACCTTGTTTTATTCAAAAGTCGTGAAACGTGATTCACCGGGCGTGAAACGTTATGGCCGGGAGTTGAAATAGTATGGTTTTTTTTTGACAACTAGAGTCCGACCGAGGTGGTGACTAGCATTTTTCTCAAATTCTTCATTTGCCACCTATTTTAGGCTATGAAACAAGCTGTCACATTATGAGTAGGTACCACGTAGGTACTCATCCAGTCGCTATGCATTTAGTGTTACCAGCTAGTGATACCTATTTAGAATCTATCGCTTTTTTTTGTGTCACCAATCGCTGGTTGGACTCTTATTTGAGCTTCGAGTATAAACCTTAAAATTCAAATTTCAGACGTACTTCAAGCTGTATCTCAATCTCTAGTGAAGGGTAACCCACTAGAACGAGCAGTTGGGGCCAGAGCGGTACCATTAAGGGCTGGTAGCAAAGTGAAGAACGCGACAGGGTGGGAGAGGTTCAGCACAGCCGAACCAGTTCCCGTGGTCTTCCCTCCGTTGGAACAAGCACCAGTGTCTGAATACCCTTGGTAAGGATATGGAAGATACCTATACTACTTACCATTTAAACTAAAAATGCAATATCCGCTTATGAACTTCATACCTACTATATTCCCTTTTACTTTTAGAGGGCAATATAGTCCTTTGTAGTCCTAATTTGTATGTACTAAGAACAATGACTTATTAATATTATGAATATTTTGAACCAATTATCATTATCATCATAACACAATTGCGATTGATCATATTTTCACAATTACTCTAATTCGAAAACCATTTCGAGGAATACGGTTTTAAAGTCGTTCTGCATTATTAAGTTTTTGAAATAATTATCTTTTTCAGATATTTCGACAATAGTATATTTAACCTTTGTTTGACTTTCGTTTCCGGCTTGAATAGGTGTATCTTACGGGTTAGGCGAAAACCGCGAAATGGAAATAGTATGTTTTGATACACTATTACAAACACTTTTTATCATTATATATAATTTAATTGTTGTAACTTACTAGAAAATGCCATCCGAAATTGAAAATTATCATGTCATCCATAAAATGTCTACAGAATGAAAAAAAGATTACAACAAAATTATTGAGTCTTATACTTATTTGATGAAATTGCTCTCTTTCGAATTAGAACTTAGAAACCGTGTGTTGTTTTTTTTGGTCTATCCCATTTGGTACAATGTGTTGTCGAATAACTTTTTTACTGGCGGAAATTATTATAAGTTCAAATATTTATGTATGTAAACACTTTACGTAAACAAAGGAGAACTTATCCCTTTAAGAGATCCCTTCCAGTTAACCTAGTAGACAGGACATACCTACATTCTATTATTGTTTGAGGCTATGTTGAATTATTTTAACATATATCTCTTAACCTAATTAGATCAATAACCGTGCACAAAATGTCCTACTCAGCCGTGGAACCTAAACGTAAAAATGTTATTAAGTACATTGTTTAATTTCAGGTACGAGTCTCGGCAATCGCTTCGATCTTTGAAGTTCATGTCTTCCCCGCCCGGGGCCACCATGCAGGGCTGGTGGACTTTCCCTTTTTACAGCTGCGATGCGGAACGGTGGCTCTTGTCCTACACTGTCCCAGTGCATTCAGCGAGAGAGTAAGAACAACATTATCATTAATTTTACCGTCTGGGAAATGATTGAAAGTCATCTTGAATTTAAAATGATGAATACAGGCTTAAAATTTATTGATTAAAAAAAAACTGTTTATTTCTTACACAAAAAACAAATACATTATTAATTTATCTTAACTTGTAATCTTAAATTAATCACAGATTTTATCAGTTAAGAGTATACATGAGTTCTACGTTTTGTTATGAATACTTTATTAACATTATAAAATGATATTTTACTCGTTTAAGTTTGATCTTTACCTGTTTACATGTGGCATTTTCAAGTTTACTTATTAGTTGACATGGAAACCTAGTTACAATGCCAGGAAATACACTCGTCCACACTCTTTGACCGTGCTCGTTGTTGCTTCTAGGTATTAGAAATGTTGTAATACATGATAGTTCCCGTAGGCTTCCCGGTGTTTGCTTTTTGATTAAATGAGTTAACTTGTTACTATACTCTGTTACGATTGCTCGGTCAGCTTCATCGAATATGGACATCACCATGCAATAGGTTTTCATAGTCACTTCTATATTTGTATTTAATCTTAAGAGGAACAATTGTTTTAAGTAATCTTACGGCTGGTCACGGCTTACCTACTTTTTTGCCACTACCCGACCGGTGGCAAAAGACGTGGCCAGGCTGATAACAATTAACATATAAATTAATATTTCAAGCGTGCAGTTTTCATCTGAATAACCTAATAGTTTAATAAAAAACTTTAATAAATTAACTCGAAACTTATATGTGACTTTGCAGACAAGAGGGAGTTGTTTCGCTAGACATAGACATATCTAATTTGGAAATAAACCAATGTGAGATGGACACCTATAATAAAAACGACAATCAAATTTATTCGTTTCACGGCACGCATAAATGTCACAACGAAACCACCTTTGTAAGTATTCGCTATAAAAGTTTTTATAGTGTAAGTATTTATAGACGTTGCCTTTATTATCATTTTTTGCTGACTTAATAACTTCGACACAAAAATGTTGTTTCAGTGCGATTACAAACCAATTCGAGAAGTAAACGTGAGACATGCTGGCTGGGCTCGGGGTTCATATATTTGCCGTTGCCGGGCTGGTTATTATTCTACGCATCATCCTGATGGATTCAATGGATCACTAGTTGAAGGTACAATATAACCTGCTTTTAAAACGTAAATAAAACTTTTGTTTTCTAATGCCGTGCTAAACTCTGCCTAACTAAATGATTAACTGCCGCACTCAGAGACGTCAATTAAATTTATCGCTTGATTAAAGTTGCTACTGTCACTTTCTTTGCTATAGCAATGAATAAGACAACACGTCACTAAATAAGCATTAAATTTAATTGACGTCTCTGATTACGGCGGTAAATCTCGTTTCATTCGAGTCGATAAATCGTTACCTTTATTTTTGGAATAACACTATGCAATGTTATTTGTTTATGTAATGAACTGTCAAATCATACGGCGGCAAGCAAGCAAAGCAAAGTACCAAAGTAGTAATTATTATTTTTATAGTCCAATGTTTCATACAGCGTTATGTAAAAAAAGTAGATTCAATCGATATTAAAAAGTTACCTTTTCTTTTAATCATAAAAGATTGAATGCGTTTTTTTTAATGTACCTAGTTGTTTGTGAATTGTAGTTGCGTACCAAGAATACAAGGAAAACAACGGCTTAGAAAATTGGAGTGAGCCCTACGAGTGTCTGCAATGTCAACCAGGCTGCGAGATGTGCAGGGGACCGGAGCCATGTCTCGCCACATACAACTGGCCTTTTCGGTAAATAGACGAACCAGCAATTGACGGACCGCTTTCCCTTGTACCTCAGGCTACTCAGAGTTTAAAGGCGCCTTCATTTGAGTGTAATTTTTCTGTTCATATAACTATTATCCATTGGAGTTTAATAACTGGTTTTAAACAATCAACAGATGACCATATTTTCTTAAAAGTCGGGTATCAGATCTCTCATTGCAGCTAGCGTATAGCAAGCCTGTTTAAGGGGTAATTTACTATACTCATACGTACATTAAATCACGTCTGTTTCCCAGAGGGGTAGGTAGAGACCACTCCTGTCCACCTGCTACGATCCTGACAAATCTGTTTTGCTTCTTTCTCAGTAATAGATCATACATGCAAGTTTATTTTGGGTATTAAAGATTTGGCCCTTTTCCAGTATTTCTCCGATTTGATTCGAAAAAGTATGCCATTATCAGGTAGCAATAAAAGTGAATTCCAATATTTTCAGGATATCTTTACTGGTGATATCGGTTAGCTGCGCCTTCATGACTGTTCTCCTGACGATCTACACGCGCCATCATCGCCGCGTGAAGGTGTTCCGCGTCGCCAGCCCCGTCTTCCTTTCCATCACGCTTCTTGGATGCGCTATCATGTACATGGAGGTATGGCGGTGTAACCTAAAAAGAACCTTGCGGGCATCACACTGTTGAAAAAGTTATTACGCACAAAAACTCCCAGTTTATTAAGAGGTTGATTAATGGTATGAGTATTTGCAGCCCTTGGAATCTCATGTCATATATGTGTTACGGAGCATCCCCACTGAGAGCGTTCGCGTGTAATGAGCATTTGGCGTGAGTATTCATTCGTGTGTAAGCTTTGTAATGCTCAGCTCAACGTTCACACCACTCGAATATTGACACAAATGCTCACAGTTGGGACACTCCTTTACAATATTAATCTTAATTTAGAACAGACCACTCTGATTGTATACAATACAACGTTGCATAGGTAGAAACCTCTGACATAATGGTGAACCTCACTTTCATATGAGGTCATAACTCTTCATTGCTCGAACCAATTTCCCTCAAACCTGCAAGCCTATATTTTTTATTGTTGTAATTAATTGAAGTGAAAAAGAACTGTTTCAAATAATTGTGTAAGTGCAAGATTTTTTTATTTCAATTTACAGATGGCAGCAATATTCCCCGTTCTCGATCGGTACTCTTGCATAGCTACAAAATGGACTCGGCACTTGGGTTTCTGTATTACATACACAGCATTACTCATGAAAACTTGGAGGTAATCAGTATTGATTAATCGTTTTCCCAAACATTCTGTTTGCGAGGTATGAGTTTAGATTAGAAAACATTGAAATGGTCCAAAGATATTCTGAGAGCCAACTTATTATCACATAGCCACAACTAAAAGAATCTCAGACATGATTATTATCAATTAAATTGTGTACAGCTTGGCAAGAACGAGTTGGGAAAATAAATTTGTACTGTATCATATTTTATATGGTAACATTCTGAAATTCTCTGAATTCAGGGTATCCCTAACATACCGCGTGAAGTCAGCGCACAAACTGAAGCTCACCGACAAGCAGCTGCTGCAGTGGATGGCTCCGATCCTGCTGATCATGCTGGTGTATCTAGGGACCTGGACGCTGTCCTCGCCGCCAGATGCCGAGGATGTGAGTCCACATATTGTTCATGGTTAGGCTGTCTACTGGAGCGAACTGAGGCAGCAGAGCAAGGAAAAGATCCACCAATAAGAATACTTTATTTTCCTACCCTCGCTCAGCTCAGCTCTCCTATTGGTGTATTTGTTCTTCACTCCACTTCAGCGGACAGGCAGCCTTAAGTTCTGATGGTTGATGGAAGCAGAGAGATTTTTGCTGTTGATATTTGGGTATTTTGGCCTTTCGTTTATCTATTTGCCATAGAGTTTTTTTGGTATCGCAGGCAAGTTGTGGTGGCCGCTTTAAACAGCTTAACGAAGACGAGGGTCATAGGCTGTATTTTTAACTATTTCCCCTTGAACTTTTCTGCTACAGAAGTGCAAGGATACTTCTTGTTGTATAATATATGAGCTATGCCCTCCGCCCTAAACTGAAATAATAGTTCTACAGCAAATTATATTACCTACTCTAATGACTAAAGAAAAAAATACGCATAAAGTACTAAAGTTCATTATTGTGATTTTCTCGTTACAGATAGAAGACAGCTATGGCTTGAAGTTCAAGCAGTGTACTTATAACTGGTGGGATCACAGTTTGGCCATAGGTAAACATATTTTTTAACCGACGTATGTGCTTAAATTCAAAATTAATTATGTCAGGTTTTCCATAGAATAGTAAGTAAAGTTCCTTATTGCATATGTTAGTAGACTGATGTTAGTTACATGAATCAGCTTTTATTGAAACTATGAAAATAAGAATGTTCCCTATTCCTAGGCGAGATTTTGTTCCTTTTGTGGGGCGTGCGCGTGTGCTACCGCGTGCGGCACGCGGAGAGCCTCTACAACGAGGCGCGCGTCATCTCCATCGCCATCTACAACATCTTCACCGTCAACTCGCTCATGATAGCGTTCCAGTGAGTATTCAACAATTAGACCAACACCCACTCACGCCTTCATTCCCAGAGTGGGGTCGGCAGGGGTACAGAATTACCAACAACTCTAAAATCTTATTGCTAATTCTGCAACCACATTTTGCACAAACAGGCTAAGATGTTTACCAGTGTACGTTATGAAATGAAATGAAATGAAATGAAATGAAATATTTTATTTGCCAGAATACTTATGCATAATGTACAAGGTGTTAAGGTAGTTTGGTATCAAGCATTCGGCCGAAAACAATCGACATGCAAATGTTAGGAGAGCACAAAATATTCTAGTAACAATAATATAATTTTATCGATGGCATATACTTTCCGATTCTTGAAACTCTTTCACACTATAAAAGCAATGTTCAAACAATAATTTATCAAGTTTCTTCTTAAATTCTAAGCCCTTTGACAATTTGATTTCATCTGGAAGATGATTGAACAATACTATGCACATATTGTAGTGACAGGTTGCAAGCCCATCGCCTAACAATACTACAAGCCTTTATTCCCTTAGTCGCCTCTTACGACATCCATGGGAACACATGGAGTGGCACTATTCCAAGCCGACCCATATTTTTTTATTTCTAGAAAATCCAACAGTTACCATTACAACCATATGTTGTAACACAAGAATATCTAAAACTCGCAATGCAATTTATCACTTTCGTTCATCGTTTAATCTGCAATAATGTGTTGTCCTGTTTCAGCTTACTAATCTTTCCGCAAGCCGGGCCGGATATAAAATATCTGCTCGGCTTCATTAGGACACAGTTGTCCACCTCAACTACTGTGCTACTTGTATTTTTGCCAAAGGTATGTTAATATTACTTTAGAACTGTATCTGTCTGATAAGTTTTGAGTCTATATGGATTTTGATGTACTTGTGTACGGATAATTCTTAGTGGGACGGCCGGGATCAAGTTTGTGGGAGTCTCGATTGTTGTGTGATAAGTGATAAAACTAGTTGTTGTTGGCTTTACTGTGTAAAATTAACCATAGCAAAAATACATCTTATTACGCATACAACTAAAGGTGTAAGGCAACTTGGTGCCCATTCGAGTATGGAAGCGGATGAAGTACGCAAACAACTATTTAATTACAGCTCCGTTGGTTTACGAACCATTTTGACGGTTATCTAACACAAAGTCGAATTTTTATTACCAATTGTTTCATTTTCCCGAATTTTTCACAAGTCAGAAATGCATTTATTCCAGGATTCTTATAAAACAAACCTAACCTTCCCTATGGGTTCTATAGGTCCCCTTTAAACGTTTTGAAAAGTTAATAAATACATAAACTCGACACACTTTCGTTCCCAGAGGAGTAAGCAGAGCTACAGAATTAAATACCTACAACTCTAAAAACTTGTTGATAAATTCTGTTACCACATATTGCACAATGAGCCTAAGATGTTTACTAGCTTATTAGTGACAGGTTGCAAGCCCATTGCCTTACAGTACTATAGGTCTCTATTCCCTTGGTCGCCTCTTACGACATCCACGGAAAGACATGGAGTGGGTACTATCCTAACCTTGAAACCACATGGGTCCAACTTAATAGATTCTGAAAAGATTTCTACCTTTTGAATTTTTGGCCAAATGAAACATTTCCCCAAACCTTCAGACAAACTATAAGTTACCCATTTTGAGAGATAGTCTTTGCTCGTGTAGCGTTGTCGTACAGTTTTACGGTCTTGGTATGAATTTTTTCACTGTTACTTTAGGTGCTGCGCGTAGCTCGCGGCGCAGGCGACACGTGGGAGGGCGGGCGCGCGCGCGGCCTGCCGCCCTCGCTCAGCCTCAACGGCATCGGGCTCGTCGACGAGCCCGCTGACCTGTTCCGGGAGAACGACGAGCTCAAGGTACCGCCACAACAAACTCGCTACGAAGATGTTCGGTCCCCTGTTACGGCACGACGAGTAAATTAAGATGATGATGATTGATTCGTGATGCGTGTGTAACTGTGGCAGGAGGAGGTGCAGAAGCTGGCGGCGCAGATCGAGTTCATGAAGATCGTGCAGATGGAGATGCACAACCGGCACCTGCGCCCGCGCCCCGGCTCCTACTTCAGCGCGCACAGCCCGCACCCCGCGCACAACATCTCGCAGGTACTGTAAACACTTCAATTTGGTCAAAAGTCAAGTCAATCCGACATTCTACAACAATAACGCTGTTTCCTATAAATTAACGCTCGTGAGCGTACTTCTATTGCCACTATAATAACGAATATTAATCTACAAGAATGATATGCAACTCTGCGTGTACGTCTGGCATATGCCCTAACGCACTGGCAATCACGATGGAACAATTGTTTTCATTTCGTATGCAGACTCGCAATAAGCCTGCTGGTCCGACTCGAAATTGGGAGAGTTTTTTTAATGTATAAGTACACTCAGGAGCAAAAAAAAACGGGTCAGAGCATACTAAAGAGGCTATTTCGAAGCCTTGGTTTCTCGCCAGGGAATGCTTTTAGTGAATTCTGATGATGAATACCGCGAGCATCGATACGGGACTTCCAGAGTGCCTAGGATACCCAACTAAAAGAATCTGCGGTTAACGCCGGAATTGTGCATGTTCAGAAAAACATCTAAAATGGCAATAAAATGTAAGGAAATCCAAATGCTGACCCAAACTGTCCGGCTGTGGTGTTAACTGATTGTGCGATCAGTTAGGTATCTTAAAAACTTTTGACCTCCTCTATTGAACCTCGAAGTA
Organism: Acleris sparsana; assembly: GCA_923062465.1. Lineage (NCBI taxonomy): Eukaryota > Metazoa > Arthropoda > Insecta > Lepidoptera > Tortricidae > Acleris > Acleris sparsana. Next base: position 15,826,757 of record OV281301.1, on the reverse strand, counting down.
TCCACCATTAAACCTCACTCGGAGCAAACCCTGGCGAGAAACCAAGGCTTCGAAATAGTCTCGTTTGTATGAAAAACATACTCTGACCCGGTATTTTTGCTCCTGAGTGTATATGTGTTGCATAATGTAACAAGAGTGGTGATTCGTCATTCCAGGACAGCACGGAGTGGCCGGGGCCGGTGTGACGCGTCGCCCTGAGCGACAGCGGCTGGCGGTGGCCCGGGCCCGCCGCGCGCGCCGTGCGCACCGCGCCCGACGCGCGCCGCCCGCACTACGTCTGACTGGGCCGCCTACATCACTAAACCAACACGACACGACGGACGACCTTATTATTTTGCTACATCAGAATTTCAATTGATATCAATTGTGCAAGTTGTTTTCAAGTTTTAATTTAATGTCTTTTATGTATTAGTTAAAAACGTGTTGCCAAAGGCTATCCGAAGGATGTCAAAAATATACCAAATACTTATTAAAATGTTATCGATCAGTTCCCAATACCGCTAGTCGATGGTTAAACTATCGGCTGTACTTAAAAATTGATTGATCGACGTCGATCAAGTTAATTCCTCCTGAGTCGAATGTTGGTTTGGTAAATATGCTGCCTGACGAAGCTTCGAACATCGGAACCCAGCTTTGTTCTCATCGCCATTCTGTCGCTTGTCATTCTTTATTTGCACTGGAAAATACATTATTTGGATTGGAAACGAAATATATTAAAAATATATGGTTTAATGATAAAAAGCGGTCGATAAACTCCAATAATTTCGTACATTGATGGATTTGCCTCTCTGGATGCGTTTTGCGGTCAGGTCAAATTGAAAGCAGCTCATCATACATTATGGGGGCTGCGTTAAATTTGACCTGACCACAGACCGCAGAACGTATCCAGTGTGGCAAATCCTTAACTCACCACTTCTTGTCTCGATCACTCGCGGGCAATGCTTTTGCCGTCGCGCTCGCACAGCAACATTGACCTCTTTCATCATGGATTGTAAACCTTTTCCCTATAGTAGCGCGCCCTACAGTAAAGGTCAATGTACGAAATTCTTCGTCGTCGGCTTCGCGCTTTGAACATAACACCCCTGGCTGTTAACGTGAACACTGGTTATAAGCACAACTTATGAGTTTGTCTCTAATAAACTTACTAGATTGTCTCTAATTGGTAAACTCACCAATTTGAAAATAGAAACTGCTATACTCACGCCGTTCTAAAAAGGCCGTTTTGACAGCTGTCAACTCGGTAAAAATATTTGTTTGAGGTCATATATTTACATTAGCCTTTAAGATAATTGTGATGCGCCGCTTAAATCGCGTAGCTGTCAAAAAACCCCATTTTACTCCGGGGGATACGACAACCGGTGAAATGGGAATCATAGAGGCATTCCATCTTAGTACTCAGGGTTACAACGCATTTGCGGTCCTAAGATTGTAGTCTTGGGACGGTTTACCCTTGTTTCACCGACACTCATTTCATAGAACGTATCACTTTGCAGAATTTTCGTTTCATAGAAACCTAACCTACGTGAGCCGTGTTTAAGATAACCTGATAGCTAAACGGGCTCAGCAGAAAATATAATTCTATGCAAAACGAAAATTCTGCGAATATGGTCTATACCATACCATGGATCCCACTTACCATCAGGTGGCTAGTATGCTTGATTGCCTTCCCCATGACAAAAAAAGTACTGTGTTAACAGCTGCCGATTTGACTATGCATTTTACAGCGGCGGGAGTGTGGTTCTTAGCTATGCTTTGCTATATTGTAATGATTTGAGATACATTTAACCATCGAGTTAATAAGCATAGAGAAAGCTATATACTTCATAATTATGTCCAACATAATTGTGTTCGATATGCATACACAGCCAAAGCATACATGTTGATGCGATCTTGAGTATGACTCATAAAATAAACACCCGTATTTATAGACAAGAAAAGTAATTCCATGAGTAACTTTTTTTGTATGACATTACTCTTACGCAAGTGTTCTTGTGTATGAATACGGATGCAAGTCATTTAGTTAGAGAGGTACAGTCATCAGCAAAAATATTGTCTAACATTGGGCCCCCAAATATCTGACGTCTCTAATAATTGGCTATGGTGTTATTTTGTAGGTATATTTGTTTTAATATATGTAGGGGATAACTGATAGCATCAGTGTAAGACACAGCTAACAGGTACCAATAATGGACACTTAACTCTTAATTCAAAAGTCACACGGTAATAAATTTATTGTTGCTTTATAAAAGCATCTTATCTTCTGAAAAATAAGAATCAAGTGTCCATTATTGGTCCTTGTCCATATTTATGTATACATCGTGTGCATTTATTCGTCGTTCGGTCGACTCGTATAGAATGCTATTAGGCATTAAGTCCGCCATTGGTGCTTTTTTGTGCACAAAATACTAAATAAATAAATAATAGTAGAGTTTTTTTTGAGTCCGATGTTAGGATACTTGGGTACTTTTATAATATTATAATTGCTAGTGACTGTACCAGGTGTATGTTAATCTTATCTCTACGTGCTATTTATAAATAGATACGTAATAAATGGTTTTGACGTAAAATTAACTCTTGTCTGTAAGCTTCGTGTACTTTATTTCAAGTATAGAATGCTAGAATTTATTTCTATCGCTAGTTTAAAATTGGATTAAGGATTCGTCATAGTTAAAAATTAAGTTTTTTTTTATAATATTGGACAAGCATATTCACGTCTCTTCTAATAAAATACTTTTCGAACGCTAGTCATTAGTTTTAAATGTTATAAATAAATATTATATTTTAAGGAAATTGTATCGTATCATTCCAGTATTTTTGAATAGTTCACGACGTGTTTAGGCAAACTGTTAAACACTAGCGCTCGACGCTAGGGCTGACAATAAAAAAAAAACTGTTGTAGTCGTCGGATTACTTATCTATTTTTTTTATAATAGAGAGATTAGGTAAATATTAAATAGGAAAAAACCCCGACACATTGCAGCACCTACTCTCAGAGCTATCAGCTGTCTGCACTCTCACCTCCTCTCACACGGCTCAACCGGTTTTCATGCTACCTACCTCAGCTCAGAACCGCTCCAAATAAACCAGACTTCTTAAGAAAAACACTTCAAAATCGGTTCGACACACACACACACACACATTAAACTTATTGTCGGTGGTTAAAAAAAAATGGGATCTATTTCGTTTGTTCAAAATATTTTTGGTCTGTACGAGTATCATTTCCCAAAAAGAGGTTTCCCGTTGCAGTTGATTTATGTTTTACGAGGTACCCGCCCTCGCTTCGGTTCGGTTTGTGAGGTTTCAGTAACACCCGTACATAAACCAGAATTTATTATACATAACAACCTTGCTCTTGAATCACTCTATTGCTGAAAACTGTATCAAAATCAGTTAAGGAGTTTACAAGATCTAAGCGAACAGACAGAGGAAGCGATTTCTTTTATACTATGTAAAGATGTAGTCACAAGTGTAAACTAACTTAATAGACGTAACAAGCGGTTTAAATATCCCGAATATAGGGCGAGGGCATCAAAGATGGACACTTGTAGCTGACAGGCACCAGTAATTCTTCACTCTTAATTCAAATTTCATACGGTCCTAAATTGATTGTTGCAAAACAAATTAATAACCCTTATCTTCTGTAAGATAAGAATCAAGTGTCCATTACTGCATATAATGACTATAGTAGATAAATACTCCCAACATAATAATATAATTCTGCCGATCTACCAAAGGCGGCTAACTGCATAGTAAAAGTATAAGCATTTTAAATTTAATGTTGTTACCACTAGAGTACATAATGGTTCGACTGCTACATTGCAGTTAGCCGCCTTCTTTGGTCTACTACTAAAACTGAACCACGTAAAGCCCACTATGCAATAGGATGTACATAATCAAAGCAATCCAATTTGAACTGTGTTGCAATGATGAAGTTTATTATCATATTTCCAAAAACTGAAAATGGCATTATAGAACAAATATAATTGAACTTTGTTGCCTTGATAGTAGATTCAAAGTCCCACTCACAAAAAACGAAGTTTTATTAGGGGTTAAAATACCAAATTTACCTTAACCATTTCATATAATAAACACATTGACGACTCATCGTGACATATTTTTTCCGCATTATAGTTTTTAAGGTACCATTAACTGTAAATATGAAAAAAGAAGCATAAATTCTAAAGTGTTGTAAATAAATTCATTAATATTAGCAATGTAGTGGTTATTATTTATTTTCTTTGACTGTCTGTGATAAAGTATAAATTAAATTAGTTAACGCATTCATGTTGTAGCGGACTACGGGAGGGTAGGAAGCAGTATTAAAGTAAATTTTAGATAATTTATTTACGTAAACCTCGATATTGTGGATCTTTTTAGACCAAGGATATTATAAGTAAAAAGAGGTAGATACCTATGTTATACTAGCTTCAGCCTGCGACTTCGTCCGCGTAGATATTGACTATGGTTATTTCCGCCGAACAGCAGTGTTCGCATTGTTGTGTTCCGGTTTGGGGATAAGACAGCTGGTGTAATGACTAGCATAGAGGCACTCCATCTTAGTCCTCTGGGTTGGCAACGCATTTGCAGTCTTAGGCTTGCAGTCTTGTGAATGCGAATGTCTACGGGTCACAGTTTCCACTTAGCATCAGGTGGCCTGTGTGCTCGTTTGCCTTCTCGATGCCATAAAAAAAACAAACCCAAATTTAATCCAAATCAGTTCAGCCGTTGTGCAAAGGCGTAACAGATTATCAATTTGTGTGAGATGGTCCCTGTTATTGCACTAAAATATAAATATTACAATATTGTTATTAAACTAATATACAAAAAATGTTGTTATTTATTTATTTATTTACATTAACGCGCCATATTCTGAGCGGGTTTGAGGCTGTACCTCTTTTTAAACATTAAATATCACTGTCGTAGATAATCACTTGTTAATGTCACAAACTGCGCTTTCAATGTCGTGACTGTTATGTCAATAATGGTATTGTTAAATATTACTGCCGACATAGTCTAAAGTAAGATTCATTTCTAAGAATATTTTTGTAATTGTCTGCTACCATTGTTGTTTATAAATGTTTATGTGTAATTTATACATAAATTTGTTTTCTAGAAAATTATTGTAACCTGTCTAGTTTCTTAAGCTCCTTCAGTTACTCGAGCTGACAGGCACCATTAATTGACACTTAACTCTTCATTCAAAGAATATTGGTCATAAATTGGGGATAGAAGATTTCCGTCCACATATCGATACGGCTAGGTAGCTATTACGCTATACCGGGTGTACAATCCAAATGGGTCAGTATGGAGAAGTCGGAAACTATGAGAGATAGCGAGATCTGTTGTTAGGAACCATGACGTCGATTTTAGATTTAATAATAATTACATTCAAACTTTTTCATTAACTCTCATACTTTAAACAAGATTCCATTAGTGTTGTGCTTCTTGCGAGTTGCAGAATTTATACACATTGATTTTGACCAGGTTCGATTCCCGGTTATGTATGAGAGTTAATAAAAAAGTTTGAATGTAATTATTATTAAATCTAAAATCGACGTCATGGTTCCTAAGAACAGATCTCGCTATCTCGCATAGTTTCCGACTTCACCATACTGACCCATTTGGAGTGTACACTCGGTATATATTGCGTTTCTATTCGTTTCCATCAGATCGCTTTGTGACTACATCTTGATCTGACTACACTAGGTCGCTTTACGACTATTTATATGACCACAGTGATTTTTTCATCTTATGTCTTAGCAATGTCGACGGAGCCGTAGTTGCCCTTGCAGCATTTGAAGTTACCTACCTATACTGCCCTACTAAATAAAAAGGACGTATGCGCAATTTCACAGTCAAGCCAAATTTAACCCCCGTGTTAAGAAATAAGGTCACTAATAAATACGCGGATTTATCAGACATACGCCCTTTTTTCTAAGCAGGGCAGTATACCACGTATGAAGTTACGCAAACGAAGTGGTCATTTTGCAGGAAGATAGTCGCAAAGCGATCTGAGGGCCCTGCCAAGATGTATTACGCCAACTAGCGTTTCTATTCGTTTCAATTTTGAACCAATCGCGTCATTTAAGATGACGTGATACGAAAAATGGTCGCTTACAATGGGCCTCATAAGAAGGCTCAAGGTCACTCAAAGGGCGATGGAAAGAGCTATGCTGGGTGTCTCCTTGCGAGATCGAATCAGGAATGAGGAGATTCGCAGGAGAACTAAAGTAACCGATACAGCTCACCGGATTGCAAACCTTAAGTGGCAGTGGGCGGGGCACATTGCTCGTAGAACTGATGGCCGTTGGAGCGGAAAGGTTCGGGAGACGAAGTGTTGGCAGACCTTCCACAAGGTGGACTGACGATCTGATAAAGGTCGCGGGAAACCGCTGGATGACAGCAGCAGAGGACCGATCGTTGTTTAAAACCTTGGGGAAGGCCTTTGTCCAGCAGTGGACGTCTTGCGGCTGATAATGATGATGATGATGATGATACGAAAAGTCACGTGATCTACCAGTGACGCCATTGGTTAGCATAATTCATCTTGGCAGGGGCCTCTGGTCGTGTTTTCTACCTATTCGTAACGAGATGTGGACCTAAAGCTTTTATTCCATAAATTAATTGTTTCAAAACAAATAACCCTTATCTTCTGTATATACGGTCAAGAATGGAAGTCCTCCAGATATGTGAACCTGCCACTTTAACTGCTCTATTCTACTTGGCAAAACTATATAGCTTTTGACATGTTATCGTATTGTCAACGTTTTATTTACTTGACAGTAATAGCAGCAGAGTTCTAAACAATATTACATCATGTTAAAGTAAATATGGTTTTACTGAGTGAATATAAACTGGTTATAGCCCCTGATTTGTCCTACTGTGTTGGCATAGATATAGTCTGTGACCATAGAGCATATAACTATCTACATGTGTCAAATTGTCAATGGCCATAGCACAAATTTTATAGAAATAAAAAGGTAATGCTAATTTTTATCGTTTGTATGTAACATATTATAACGATAATAAATCATTAGATAGTCATTTAATAGTTATAAAACAACTGTTATTACCATGGCAAAGCTCATTATAGAACTGTTTTCATGCTTCGGTTTCGCTATAAGAGGTATTCTGATACCGTTAACGATATCAATATTAGAAGTTTATAGTATGTGAGTAGAGAAAGATGTATTTCATTATTTTGTAAGTCAAAATCACGACATCAAAGTATTATTCATAATTTATTCTGAGATAAATATACTCATTTGCCTGCTATTGTTGGCTATTGCCAAATTCGGTCAAATATGTATCCAGTGTAATATTTACAAGTTTGGAATCTCTTACATTTTATTGATTATTTATTGTGCCAGAGATAAGATAGAAATAACTAGATCAATATTATTTTTTCATTTAATATTATATCAATGTTTTCTAATGATTAATGCATTGAATGTTAATATAAATAAAATAGAATTGGTGTAACATTGTTATTCTCTGAAACTAGGACATAGGTAAATTATGTTAAGAAGTTCTTGTTTTTACAATAAAATAAAAATAATTGTTTGCAATGATTTGTCTATTATTTATAACCTAAATACATTTTTACACATTTGTAAAACTATGAAAATACAAAGGAAAACAAAGTCAGTTCATCGTTAGTATGGTACACTATTTAGACGACGCGCTGGCCTAGTTGGTAGTGACCCTGCTTCCGAAGCTAGCAGTCCTGGGTTCAAATCCCGGTAAGGGCAGATATTTGTGTGATGAGCGCGAATATTTGTTCCTGAGTCATGGGTGTTTTCTATGTATTTAAGTATATATTTCTCTATATAAGTATTTATATCGTTGTCTAGTACCCATAGTACAAGCCTAGAGCTTAATTTGGGACTAGGTCAATTAGTGTGACATTGTCCCCAGATATTTATTATTTATTATTTATACTATTCTACCTATAATGAAAATTATTTTTAATCAATCATGATTAAAATCTAGATACTTACGGAGAGTTCGTGCCTACAGCCCTCCATGGTTAGTTTGGGTCAAAGATGGTTTCCACCTCGTAGAACAGGGGCCCTAGATTGTTAAATGAGTCCTTATTATCATCAATCTAAGTGGTTGTATGCTCAGAAATTAGCGCCATAATATAAAGTAATGAGGCAATAGTCAAGTTATATAAATAAAGTCAATATTTACAAATTACAACTAAAAGACCATGATAAAATTAATTACTACTATAACACTAAAATTGGCACTGTTAATAGTTGTAAGTAGCGTATACTAATGTTATTTCACTAATTATATACATAGACATCACCTAAGCATCATCAAAAAAGTCACCATCCTTTATAGGGTACTGCGCACACAAAAATTGAGCACCATTTTGAATTGTTTTCAAGTCACATTGATCCACATTCTTATGAATCATGTCTTGCACTTCCATGTGCTGTTTAGCAGTTTCATAAACCTTCTCCATTGTAGCGATGTCCTTGTCTTCAGCGGTTAACAATGCTTCCATCAGCGCTGCCCGTTCCACCCTGTTCCTCAAGGAAGAAACGTCCTGCTTTAGTTTATCATATTCTTCGTCCGTCAATTCTTCTTCGTGAACTTCGTCCACGGGAAGCAATACGTTAGCAGGCACGTTCAGTAATCTTTCAATTTCACTGTCCACTACTTGTAAAGAAATCTCCGCTCGCTCGCCGTATAGCCGTAGTAACTTTTTACATGACATCCGGATCACAGCTTTGTCTGTTTCGTTCAAATCAAGGGAGTTTAACAAGTATGATTCCATATCAGTCACTCCAGTCCTTATTTTTTCTTCGATCATTTGACGAAGCGCGATTTTAACTCGCTGTGAACCAAAACCAAAGTGCTGCGTCGAATACTCTTCATCAGTGCCTCCTTTCCATCGATTGTTTTTAATCATTTTGAATGTTATTGGGACGAAAATTAAAAGAAAATTATAAAATAACAACAAGGTATGTTCACGCCAAGCCAAAGGAACGGTAAACTTTCAAAATGAAATGACGTTTTGGACAGTGTTGTGACACATGTCATCGTCAGTGTTGCCACTGCACAGTACGTACGCATTACTGTAGTACTAAAAAGTGTGCTTGAAATTATCGTGTTAATTATACATTTATATGTAGTGTCGTAGATTAAAAAAAAACTAAAATTAATAAGAAAGTACACCAATAATACAAAGCCTATTGGTAAAATTTTAAATTCTACTGCCATCTATTGGTAGTTTCTATTACTCGCTATGAATTAAAGTGTGTATATAAACATACAGATGGAACTAAAGTGACTAATTCTTTATGGCGAACTATGAAAAAGTCGGTCTATAACATAACCAACACAAACGGGTCACGAGCGCTCTGTCATTAATTTTATTTATTTCTTACTAGCTTTTTCTTGCAACTGCGATTACTCCGAGATAAAAGCATGATAAAGATAATATACCATACTACCATAGACCGCTATAAATTATTTCGGCGCCATCAAATTTAAAGTACAATAAGAATAAGGGTTATGTGGAACCCCCAATCTCAATAGGTACCTACCTACTTGCCTAGTACTTTTTATATTATCATATTTATGCCAGAAAAGGCAATTATGGACAATTGAGTTCATTGCATTAAATGTTTTATCGCCTCCGATTTCCGTGAGACAGTTTTACGGTTATTGCTAATTGGTAGAAGGCATTAGAATTGTATTTGCCAGGCAGTCACAAAAGGGCCGTAAACTTTAAACGTTTAACTAAAATTGTCTATTAAATTTAATTTAGATTGCCCTCAGATAATTTACATTCGGTTAATAAGATCGATTAACGGTAAGGTCGGTAAGGTGTTTTTAATAAAATATGAAATGAAAAAGAACTGGCTGGGTCGCAGTTTGCACGTTAGACCTAGAGCAAACAAGCGAATCGTAATTATAGGCGCTATGCATAGAATTCGTAAACGAATTAACCGTCTACGTTGCAATGACAGGATACTGGATTAGATAAATTATTTTTGTTAGTTATTACAATAACTACGTGTATATATTTTTTATCTCTATCTTGTCCACAATCTGACCCGCTTTTACCTATTATTAATATAGATCACTGTAAAAAAACCTTTGAAAAACTCTTCAACAAACACATTTTTTTTGAAAAATATTTACACAGTGAATCACAACAGACAAAATTAGAATTAAGTCAATAGATGTAGTCTAAAATTCTAAACGAATGGCCTAGTAAAAGTAAACACTTCAACAGTTTGTTGACTGACATTCAGCATTAATTGCGTACGAGTATTGAACTGGAGCGAGTTTTATTTATGTTCTTATGTTGGCAACTGTATTTAACGATTCAGAGTTCGGAAATATCGCTGAAACTTTTGAATCTGTGGATCTGAATTGCAATTTCACAGTTTGTCAAGTAATGTCAAGCTTGATTACATAGTTAATGTGGGTCATGGTACAGTCGGACAAGTATAGGTAAGGTCGAGCGGGGCTATTACGTAAAGTGGCTTTAACTCCCGTTCTAAAGTTCGTATCGAAGAGTGTAGTGAGTGAGTGAAGTAGAGAAAGAAAATATGTACTTGTCAATAGATGTAACTTTTCTATACGAACTTTAAAACGGGAGACAAAGACACTCGACGTACCCATAATGGCCGTAATAGAAGCCTAGAGCCTAGTTTGGGTGTAGGTTGGTTTGTAAATTGTAATTATAATGTACTGGCTTTTGCCCGCGACTCCGTCCGCGTCGAAGTCGTTTATCGCTGCTCCCTCAAGAACTGTCCAATTTACCGGGATAAAAACGATCCTATGTCAAGTTTCATCCCGATCCGTTCAGTGGTTGAACCGTGATTGACTAACAAATATCCAAACTTTGTCATTTATAATATCAGTGACGTGATAAAATAAACGAATTTGAATTTAAATAGGTCTGAACAAAGTGCTTATTTAGTTTCGATAGCTTATGGTGATGGCATTAAAGTTACCAAATTTCGTTAATATTGCTTTGAACTCTGTTTGTTTGTATCTTTCGTAACGCTTTCACAGCTAAACAGATGAGCCAATTTCAATGCCAATTGGTATATTTAGAGATAGCTTGACCGGTTGGATGAGATTCATATAAGTAACTTTTTACTTTTGAAAATGTGTCACTTATTTCTTCTAACCTAGTTTATCTTTTTACTTCTGGATAGTGTTTCAAAATAATTTATCAAAAACGATATATCAATCAACGATAGATGGTGCACAATGTAGATATTGTAGATACGTACGTGATGATAATTATTATGATGAAGTATTCAGTACGTGATGCTAATCAAATTGATTGTTAGCGAGAAGACCATAATTAACTGTCAATAGTAATTAATTAGAGTCACAGGTAGGCAGCGTTCAACATCATTACTAACTAGTGTTTTATAGTGGAAACATGGAACCTCGAGTGGCAGTTTTTTTAATTGTGGTAAGATGTTTTTTTAAACAAATAAGTATTTTAGGAAAAACGTTATTTTATCAAAGCAAATATTAAAAGTGTGCAACCATTAAAATAACTATTGTTTATTCGCGGGCTTGTTCGTATCTTAATACTTATATAACAAGTTTAACGAAAAGCTTTAAAAAAAAAACAACTGCCGTTTTGGATAATGTCATCAAAGAAATGTTACTTATTATTATTATTATTATTTATTTATTTATTAAAAATATGAAATAACATCATAAATAGGAACATATGTCCCACAAAACCGTTAAAACTTATCATGTATTAATTTTTTATTTCGCTAATTTCACATTTAAATAATTTGAATATAGCCTATGACACTCTAGTGGTTAAGACGAGTCTAAGCACGTATAATTTATTAAAATCGGTTTATCGGTTTAGCAGTTACAAGCGGATATTGAGTCGGACATATATACAGCCCAAACTCATAACCCTTTTGGGCTTTGCCTATGCGTGAATTTTTATGATTTCTAATTTCCACAACAACGGTGAGTTAGGCTGTAACTGGTATGATGAAAAGAAACCTATCAAAGCAGGCCTTGTAGAAATACAACTTATTTAACTTATATATTTAATGGTCGAACAATTTTAACACTCTGATGTATGGTAGTGAATGTAGGGTGTAGCAGGACAAGCATGAAAGTCATTTATCCGACTTTCATGCTGCAGTTGAAATGCGCTCGTATGTGTGGTGTAAAACTGATTGATAGAGTAAATAATGAAAAGATCAGAGGAAAATGTGGACTAAAAGAAGATGTAGTGACTAAGATTCAATAGGGCATGCTTCGATGGTTCGGGCATTTGGAAAGGATGGATGAAAGAAGATTCACGAAAGAGATATACAGAGTGAAAGTGAGTGGAAGGGTCGGAAGGTGCCCTCTGGGAAACAGGCGTGATTTAATATATGTATGTATGTATTTATGGAGCAGGATGACGACAGACTGGGTCTAAAGTTAGCCGGAGTAGGGACCGACCAGAAAGAAGATGGCGGCACGATTGGGATAAATTCAATACAGACTGGTAAAGATTAGCCAGATCAAGATATGACTGTAGAAATTAAAGGGAGGCCTTTCGCAGTGGGACACTAATTAGGCTATTTAGATTTATAGAGAAATATTTATTTCATTGCAGACCGTGTTACTTCCTATACTAGTCCCTTGTGCTGAAGCTGGCTGGATTCGAGATAAAGTTTCCTCCACCGGAGAGCAGGCTGGCGTGATGTTCGAAAATATATGGTCGGCCATCAACAATGGATTTCAGAGGGCCCATCAGTGGATTAAAAAGGCGTAGAGCCACAAATTATACCTATGAAAATGCATGGATTTTTTAAATCGCATTTCTCAAAAAAATATGAAAATACTGTAATCTCTATTACCAAAAGTGAAATTAAAATTAGAGACGGCCAAGAAATACGGATGATACAAGCATTTTAAACTGCCAATTAGACAGTAAGTTCCGATATGTACTGTGACGTCATTATGTATCAGATGGGCTGTATTAACTCTGTGTTTTAATTCTATTTTGCTAGAAAGAGATACGAACTAATCTTTGTTGGCTTATATCACGGTTATTAGTAGGGTTAGGATTTTGGTGGCATTTCGTGGTTCTAGAATCCATGGAGTCGATATTTCCTAATTACATATTATAATACATAACACATTGATTTTGACCTTCGGTATTATCATATTCAAAAATGAACTAAATACATATTTAGTTCGGTTATTTCATACCTATTAATATTTGCTTGTTTGTAACGCTTTCACATCAGAGATATCCTCAATACCAAAATTAATTTAAATTGGTGCGGCCGAATAACGAATAAATGAATTTTGAAATATTAAAATACTGAAGGTCAAATTCAAAGTGTATGTATTATAATAATTAGGAAATAGCGACTCCATGGATTCTGATTGCCACCAAAAGTCCTAACTCTAGTTATTAGTTTACATAGCTATTTATTAAAAAAATGATTGTCAACTGTTTGTAACATGAATCAGCTTTTATTACAGCTGTGAAAAAGGTCATGAATATTCAATATCGTAAGCAGTTTTCTTTGTTTTTGTGATAGGTGTTTCTGTGTAATAAGGTGTTGGGTGATAACTGATAACACAAGACTAACAAGCGTTGAAAAAACCCAACTGCCGTTTGGATAATGTCGTCAAAGTAATGTTACTTATTTCGCCAATTTCACATATATTTTTTTTAATATAGCCTATGAAACTCTAGTTGTTAAGACGAAACTAACCACGTATCATTTGATAAAATCGCTTGATCCGTTTAGTAGTTACGAGCGGACATCGAGTCGGACATATTACAAAGTAAACACAACCCTCCATTAGGGCTTTACCGCCGCAGTTAGGTAAAAAGGTTTAGAGGTTAATAGTGAACCATAACCCTTTCGAACCGAACTTAGCATCTAGTCAAGTAGGGTTTAATTTTCCTTGTCTAGTACCCATAGTATGTTTGGGACTAACTAGGTCAAATAGTGTGAGATTTTCTTCTGTTTCTATATTTTTATGAATTGATTGAATGTTCATAATTTATATTTAATAGAACTCGTATTTCTTTGTTAATAAGATTAAGTTAATTTGTCTTTGCTCATTTGGATGGTTTTACCGTTAAGAATAGGGCCTCAGCGCTCTTGTTTTGTGGTGAGACTGATCAAAACTCACCTAAACTATATATTTATTTAAACTTTATTGCACAATAGACAAAGTAGCTACAAATGTCGGACTTAATTCCTTAAGGCATGCTCTGCCAGTCAACCAATGGACTAAACAAAAACAATTAGGGTTGGTGCAGAGCAGGAAACAATAAAAATAATTAGTCACAAAAAACTGAAATATAAGGAAATATTTTAATTAGTATGTAGTCAAATAAACGCTCCCACGTGGATTTGGTTTTTTATTTACTCACTAATCCTCCAAAAGTTTCGGTTTTATTAGAGGATCATTTCCAATACTTTTTCATAGTAGATACCTAAAGTTGTTTGACCATGTGCTTAAAATAAAATAGCTCTTACATTAATTGAAAGTTGCTTACAGTCTGATAAAGTATATTATGGTTTAAGATATTAATTTCGCAAAAAATAATAGGTACAATTCGCTTGTTATTGACTTTTTTTTTAATGGTTAATATAATCGTTTACGTAAACGAACGAACAAAATAACGTTTTAGCTGTTAGAGAAAGCGAAAAAGTATTATCATAAAGCAATAACTACGTACTTTGCTTTATACTATGTAAAGAAGATGTACCACTCATAGAAAATGACTATGGAAAAAAAATACCTCATAAATACCATTATAATATTTTATCTATCCAAATATCATAAAACTTCCATGATGCGTTCAAGAACCGCACGATATGACCACCATAAAAAAACAGTTGTGTTAGAACAAATTTCTTATTTGTAAAAATGTTATCATCGCTAAATAATAACATCGATTTCGATAATATTATTTCATTCAAATTTCGAACATCTTTGAAAAACAAAGAAATTTGATTTGACCTCTATTCTAAATCAGTCGAGATGACGTTTAGTTCGAAATGAACTGTCAATTTGCATACAGACAAATGTCGCATGTACGTAAGACATCGACTAGATGGAGTCGACTCTAGTTTGTCTCTGAATAAAAAAAGAACTATGACAGCTGCCAGAAAAGTATTCAATACCACCATTACCGATTAAAATTTGTTTTGTTGTATAAAATTGTTCGATTTGTTGTATTCAAACCATAAAATGAGCGATCAAGATGATATAGATATTTCAGCGACGCCTTCTGATATCCGTGGCAACTAACGTCATAAAATAATTACTGTTACTTTAGTAGCCTTGAACAACGCCGCGATGCCAGTCTCAATATGGGGCTCCTGAATGCATCATGGAGGCTCATGATATGTGGGTAGATAAAGTAGTGTATTTAACCGTACATAATTAATAAGGCATTAAAACACTTGTGTGATCGTATTATGAACATTCGTATTTTAAGGCCTCTCATCATGCATCAGTTGCATTGCATTCACTACTATTGTAAGAAGTGCATGCAGCATTTTCGTTTTTTTTAAATAAATTATATTCATTTAATGTAATTAGGAAAATATATTTTTTGATTCCTGGACATTTTCGATGTGAGTACATAGAAATAACACAACTTTTCGCATTAATAATAATAAGTAATCGTTGGAAATGCCGTAGGACAAGATTAGTAACTATTCTACAAAAGTGTAATTATGTAGTCTACCACTTAAAAGTAAACTATCTAGTCGTAACATACAATGTAAACATTCTAAGTAAACAGTTTAATAAGGCCAAGTTCTCAGTCTCAATTTTATTCTGTCCGACCATTACTCTTCGTTTACCTCACTCTTTGTCTGTAGCCCGAGAACACCGGGGTCCGCCATTTATATTAGTGTCCGAATATATTGTTGTAGAGTGATTGAATTTTTATAGGAAAACACCGCAAAGTGTATGTCATGTCAACTCTATGATTATTGTCTTATTGCAAAGTGTATACCTACAGGCTATTTTGCATCACATTTGTACACGAATGCCCAATAAAGTTAGTGTTATGGTAACAGTGTTCATGTACGTATAGTGGCCGGCCATTAAGAAGTCAATCCTGACAGCTGTCATCGCAGTAAAATGTATATAACCTATTCTTGGGTTTGAGGTTATTATTTGTACTGGAATGACAGGTGTCAGGATTGACTTCTTATCGGCGGGGCACTATAGGTCATAAATATCATGAATGGAATGACCCTCTCGAAAAAAATGTGATTCGAGAATCATTGAAATATTCATAACTCTGTAAAATACTGTAATCAAGTCATATTTATAGAATTAAAAACAAGTAAAAAACCATTCAGTTTTATACGTTACAATATTTTAACGACGTAAAATACACACAGAAAAAAGGAACTTAGTTGTTTTTGAAATAAAATATTAGTTCTGTACTTTTTAACTTTCCTGGTATTTAGTAGCACAACCGTGCCCCCTTATAGTTAAATTTGTAAGAGTCATTTTTATTCTAGCATGCCTATTAAAAACTCATGAAATCAGTCCTTGTGTTTGAGTGATCGTTTATTCTTTTACGATAGCAGATAAACAGATCTTGTGGTAACTACACAGCTGATAACATACCTACATTCTAGAGTTATGCACGAATAGGCGGAAATGGTGATTATGTAAATATCCAAGTTTTTTTCATGTTTTTATGTAGTTCAACTCAGTCCTTATAAACAACATTTTTTTGTAAGTAAACGCTATTCAGGCGTTGCGGGTGTGTTTATCTATGGTTCAAATAAATGAAAAACAACGCATGAAAACGACAAGTCATTGATGATCTGACCATGTCCTTACTTCAAAACAAAAGAGGGATATGTTCTTATCATTATTCTTATTGTTACTATTATAAATGTAAGTGTTTGTTTTTCACGTCTTTACGGATATAGGGTTTTACCGGGCGCGATGTGGAATTTTGTTGGAGTTTTATAGCCCGCGGACGAACATCGGGCACTTTACTTTATATCTTGAAAAGTAGAACAGTATCTGAGGGAATTGCGATAAAAAACTCCCACGTGGACGGAGCGGAGTAGTAGTTAAAACTAGTTGGTACCATGTCTCAGTTATCGGTATTCCTACTAAATTTAACTCAATTATATTGTACGTTACTGTGACAAGGTACTAAAATGTACAGCTACTTTTGAATTTGACTGTTCATATTGAGCATGGCTAAATGGCGTAGAAGCTTTAATCTGTACATGTATTGATTCGAAGAAGAAAATGTACCTTCAAGTGATTGATGAGTTAACGAGGAAAGATTTTCTGTAGCGGGCCTAACAAGATTAATCTCTTTACTTTAGTTATCTCTTTGTAACAAAAAAAAAAGTTATAGAAGACGCACCGCACGCACTAAGTAGGTTGCTTACTTCGTAGTTGTATCTATCTACTGTCAATAACTTTAATTTTGATCGTTGAAGCATATACCACGTGTCCCAAAACTCAACGATAAGCCGGCACCAGAGGATGGAGCTGCTTATGATTAGTCGAGAAAAAATAAGGAAAAAAATATATCTTTTCCTTATTGGTATTGGTATTGGTAGTATCTTGACGTGTAAAAGTGCCCGAGCGGCCTACTTACTAAATAAATTTCTTTTATCTTTTTTATCTTTTTTATTTTTTCTCGACTAATCATAAGCAGCTCCATCCTCTGGTGCCGGCTTATCGTTGAGTTTTGGGACACGTTGTATATACGTCTATTTATAGGTTGATGTAACATAGTTGTCAAGCAGGATAGATGTCAAGTCCCAAAAAAAATAGGTCATAATTAATCATTGGCTTTATGTCATACAGAGTTTTATAGCACCTCAACAATTAAATTTGTTGATGGTACAAGGTACAAAGTCGAATTAGGTGGCATGGTGGTATCATTTATTACTTTATCCGAGTACCAACTTAGCTGAACTGATATTCTCACAATAATCTAATCCAACAAAAATTTAAATGTCAATAAGCCAACCTACATTCCATTTTCGTATCGCCCGTAATTAATGTGGTACGTTCCAGTTTGCGATACGATGGCTCGCTATCTATACAATACAAACCACAGAGTAGGTATAAACAAGTTGGTAACTGCCAAACCGCCATTCGATTCGGTCCACAACGATTCGCGGACCGCGATTCACTCAGTACCGTTGTTTTTCTCTCTGGCCAGTACCAACGTGGATTTCGCAGGGAGCGAACGCGCGCGTTTGTGCTAACATAACCTCATCAGTGTCGTTCACGTAAAATTAATCCTTTTTAAACAAAGTAATTGAATGAAAATTGTATACCTTGCCCTTGTTCTTGATTGATAATGCTTTAAATGCTGTTCCGAGTTTTGGTTTGTTTGTGTAATTTGAGTTTTTAGTGTTGACGGAGTTTGTTTTGTTTGTGACGAAGTTTAAAAGTACACACGTTTCGGTGAGTGTTGTGGTCTTTTGACATAGGTTTACAATCTGTGGTTTTGTTTTGGACTGCCAGCTGGGATCTTCGCATATTAAACCGGTAAGTCCGTATGTTGGTTTGGTTACCTACATTATTATATCAACTGATAAGAACGTATAACGTCGGATAGCTAAGCGTAGCGGCATAACGGATAGGTTAATATCTACCTACTTATCTTTACTTAGTTAATAAATAAATACATTTTAATTACTTAAAGCCTTAATAATAAATGGTTACCGCTGTAGGTTTTATGATGCATACAGTCACTAACCTCAACCGGTCTTTTCCGTTTGATACTTATGTGCTCTGGATTATTTTAGGCAAGTAAGTAATTTAAACCAGTTCAAAATTAATAAGGTCGGTAACAAAACTGGTTGAATGTTGACATTTATTTACGAATTACGGGTGCTCTTTATTTATACAACAAGTAGGTAGCTATTTATAAATACACACATACGTAGGTATATACATATTTAATGCTGATCTGCACACAAAAAAAACCATAGAAATAATTAGGTACCTACGTAGGTAGGTAATTATTATAGCATGAATGACACAAGTTGTTAGGTACGGAAAATATATTATGTGATAGTGATAGGCACCTATCTCTATAAAATAGGGTCTGACTCGTTCTTACATTGTATACTACTGCTAACAACAAAACCTTATTTCTCGAATGTCGACCGAGAGTGACGCAGTTTTTAATGTGACTGACTATGCACAATATGCACATGTTACTCGACGAGTCTCGAACAACAAAGAAACAAGTCATTAATAATATGTATAGTTTTCCATTTTCTTTGTTTACGAATATACCTAACTAAGCACTCATTTGAATATGAAATGACAGGAATTGGATAAGCCGTAAATAATTCAATTTAAAAAAACAGACCGGCACAGACTATAATTATGTCAATCTGTCAAAGTCTAAAATGGTAGCCCTACCTACCTAAAGGAGGTACTTACCTAACATGATAACATCTACCTCCTGTTATAGGTAATATTATTACAATCTGTGGCACAGCATAGGTTATCATCACAGGTCGCATTATTTTTGCACTGTTTGCAAACTAGTGTGTTGCGGAAACAAGTAGATTCCTAAGTCCTAACTTACACAATATTGGCAAATAATTTCTAGGTATTTCTGTTATTTAAAAAATATATATAACGAGATGAATGATCAAATAGCTAGGTTTGTAAGTTGGTACTTATCTGTCCAATGTAAACGGACGCATCGTTATCGCAAGATTTAATTTTCTTGACCCGTGGACGTAATTCTCATAAATCTTTTTTTTTTTAAATCGCAGCATTTCGCTCGCATGGTCTTTGGTGTCACGTCTTTAAGGATTAACGTTAGCTTTTATGGTAAGTAGTTGTCTCTTTTTTACTAGGGTTCCGTGCCGGCCAAACGGGACCCTATTTGACGAACCGATAGCCTAGTTGGTATTGACCCTGCCTGCGAAGCTAGCGGTCCCGGGTTCGATTCCCAGTATGGACAAATATTTTTGTGATGAGCACAAGTACTTGTTACTGAGTCTTGGATGTTTTCTATGTATATTTATTTCGCTATACATATAAGTATTTCTATAGTTGCCTAGTTAGTACCCATAGTACAAGCCTAGAGCTTAGTTTGGGACTAGGTCCCAATTAGTGTGAGATCGTCCCCTGATATTTATTTATTTATTTATTTATTTATTAGGTGTGCTTATTAAAACTACGTAGTTAAATTTGAAAAAAAATACGCTGTCCGTTGTTCATCTCAATTTTTTTTGGGTTTCCCAATACGATAAGAATATTTTTTTCTATAAAATCGGTTTACTGTAGGTATAAAATGGCAAAAACATACAAGCGTCAAATTTAATGTAAGTAAACAAGACTTTGATTAATAGTGCATACCCTAAAAAAACAACATAGGCTGTGAGTCAAGGGGTACGGAACCATCACTGCGCGAGTCCTCGCACTGTAGGTACTCTGTGGCCCTAGTATGGCTGTGTCTATATCGCGTGTCAATTGTTATAAAGCATCCGTCACTGTCGCACTTATTTACGTGTCAAAAGGAGACGGATGCCTCATCTAAAATTTGTCACGCGCTAAACGCAGCCATGGCCCCCGGCCTTCACTGCAAACCTTATTGTGTCGCTAATGCAGCTGTAGTCTGTCCTTGCGCATTGGCATCGTCACGAACGAAACTGGTTTGCCGCAAAAAACCCATTTTACGCTTGATAGTCACAGTTGTAGCCTGCACAGCTTGGTAATTAACAGTTAAATTCGCTGGGGAAAAGTAATGGCAGTTGTCGAGGTATCGGATAAAATAGTTGGAATCAGGTGCAGTTTGTAGTTAAGTGGCTGGAAAATGCGCCTGAAGCTTACTTGTACTTACCTACAGATGTAGACGATGTAGTGCATAATTGTTTAACTTCGTATTTTCACGGAAACGTACGAACGCGTCTTGCTATTTCAGTCGGTCACAGTACAAAAAGTACTGAGTTTGACTGAAGTAGCATGACACGTTCGTACGTTTCCGTGAAAATATGAAGGAAAGCAATTATGCACTACACCTGTACCTAATAATTACTTCATCATCATCATCATCATCATCATCATTATCAGCCGCAAGACGTCCACTGCTGGACAAAGGCCTTCCCCAAGGTTTTCCACAACGATCGGTCCTCTGCTGCTGTCATCCAGCGGTTTCTCCCCAAGAGAAAAAACAAAAAACAACAATGGATAATTACTTACCTAGGTTTAATTTCAAAAAAGTTCAGGTAACAGCCGGCCAAAAATGTGGTCTACCACCCTACGGTTGAAGTTCATTTGCACGTCATGATACAACAAGTTCGATTTTCCCTTGCAATAATATTATGTCAGTGACAAGTGTCAGCCTTAGTGATAATTAGATCTCACAGAAACTTTTGTCAAAAGGCGTACACCGCTTTCTTGGCCGACCGTACGTAATTAGTAACGTAGGTAGTAGGTACTTAATTGGGAAATCGGTGATTTTTTTCTTAATTAAGATAAAGATAAAGAGACATACGCAAGAATACAAAATTAGATCACATACCTAGATACAAAAAGAAGAAGACACAGAGAAACAGTTGCGAAACGATCCCAACTCAGCATTCGCTAGCCGTAAAGCCAGCGCTGGTCTTCCGTTGGAAGTTGGAAACCCTTGGTGAAGAGACCTAAAGTGACACATTGAACACAAAACAACAACAATTAAGTCGTTCAACTACGTATTATAGTAGGTTTTCTTTTAAATTCACCCATATATGAGCAAGTCCTTAAGTCTTCGACGCGTGCGCAGGTAACGTGGACCAGCGTTTGTGCCGCTTGGCACACGGAGTCCGGCCCCGCAGTAAAAAAAACTACAAAAAAAAACTTGTAAAGCACAACAACATGACAGAACATTGTGAGATCTCCTATTAAGTTTACAAGGAAACCTGTGTCAGGAGATCCCAGTGACCGTGGAGCAGTCAGCACCCTGTGGTTACGGCACCGGAACACGACACTCTGTATATCAACTTACTTTTAAAACGACATAGAATTCGCAACTCCTAATTCCAAGTAAAATGCGTATTGTTAATAAAGAGCGGGATCATCAAAAGCAACGAGAGGCACTTCACTGTGATTTTTCCGCTTAAATACCCATTCCGACTCGAGTGTCTGTCTGACAATGACGCATTAAGGGACTTGACGGAAACAATTGAAATCCGGAAATTTATTGTCTCTATTCTACTGGCTATAATCATATTGCCTTGCCTTTGACATGTTGTCTATCGCATCGCATACTTAACGCATTCAATCTATACTAATATTATAAAGAGAGGTTTTTCAACGATCAGGCTTTAGCAAATGACTTTGTTATTGACGTCTTTTATGACTCCATACCTGTCCTAAGGCGTAAAGTGCTTGATTCCTTATTAATCTCGTGATTCTTTTAATTTAATTTTTGTTTAATTCTAGTATGTAGTTTTTTCCGCAATATGCTGGATAAATGTTTTATAACCATTTTTTTAATATTTCAAATTATTCTAAGAATGTAATTTGTTATTGCACCTATTCACCCTACCCTAAATATACTGTATGATTGCTGGCGCGCGCCTGTTATTGGCGCATAAACTTTATTTTTCACTGTATATACAGGGTTATTGGTAAGTCGACCTATTCCCGTTAGGAGGTGATAGGGGTGACTATTTGCGATAATTTTGACCGCCATATGCATTATGCAAAAGTGAACCATTTTTGAGTTATCGCGTTTATTAGTTTTTTTTTAAATTAGTCGGAAATTCAACTTGAAAAATTTATTACAAAAAAGTATCAATTTAAATCTTTTTTTTTCTTCTGATTTACAAAACCGATTAAACACTGGTTATTTCTCAATATTAAAACAATAATTATCGGTCCAAATTAAAAAATGCGAGACGGAAAACGAATTTTTTTCAATATTTTTTGCGATCGCTTTCCACTAAAATGCCTTAAAAACAAAAAAAAACGTTATGAAACTTGGCTTGCAGATTATTTTAAAAACTTAACTGTTTTCTTAGCTCTCCAAAAATGCATAACAAGTAGAAAATTATTTGAAAAAAAACTGAAAGAAAGTCATCACAAAGGAAGCGGGCGGAAACTAAAGTCACACTTCAAAAATAAAAATTATAAAACATACCGAATTTAAATCAACTTTTTTATTTGCTTTTGTGCAAGGTGTTCTTGTTTTTCTTATGCAATATTAAAAAAAATATTATCTGTACACGTTTGAGAATGCGAGGCCGAAAACTAAAAAATACATGTTTTTTTATCAAACTCCAACATAAATAACACGAAAACAAAAAAAAATACCGATACATTTGGCTGACTGAAATTAGTCTGACTAATTTAAAATAAAACTAAAAATCGCTTACTTTTTCCATAAGTTAATGTTGTTATTTGTGTTTACGAGTATAACAGTTAGTTTTAATAGCTCGTTAGAAAGCTGGAAAAACGTCAATGTTTTATGTGTAATCTGCACGCCAAATGTATTGGTAAATTTTTCTGTTTTCGTGTAATTTATGTTGGAGTTTGATAAAAAAACATGTATTTTTTAGTTTTCGGCCTCGCATTCTCAAACGTGTACAGATAATATTTTTTTTAATATTGCATAAGAAAAACAAGTTCACCTTGTACAAAAGCAAATAAAAAAGTTGATTTAAATTCGGTATGTTTTATAATTTTTATTTTTGAAGTGTGACTTTAGTTTCCGCCCGCTTCCTTTGTGATGACTTTCTTTCAGTTTTTTTTCAAATAATTTTCTACTTGTTATGCATTTTTGGAGAGCTAAGAAAACAGTTAAGTTTTTAAAATAATCTGCAAGCCAAGTTTCATAACGTTTTTTTTTGTTTTTAAGGCATTTTAGTGGAAAGCGATCGCAAAAAATATTGAAAAAATTTCGTTTTCCGTCTCGCATTTTTTAATTTGGACCGATAATTATTGTTTTAATATTGAGAAATAACCAGTGTTTAATCGTTTTTGTAAATCAGAAGAAAAAAAGAGATTTAAATTGATACTTTTTTTGTAATACATTTTTCAAGTTGAATTTCCGACTAATTTAAAAAAAAACTAAAAATCGCTATAACTCAAAAATGGTTCACTTTTGCATAATGCATATGGGGGTCAAAATTATCGCAAATAGTCACCCCTATCACCTCCTAATGGGAATAGGTCGACTTACCAATAACCCTGTATATGTACCAATTTCAATTTGTAATGTTTATGTGCTGTTGGCGCATGTCTAATATATATAAATAAATAAATAAAAAAGAGGAAAGATTTGTATTTTTGCGTTTGTAAGTAATAAAAACAAAAACTTCTGGACCAATTTCAAAAACTCTTTCGTCATTGTAATGCTAGGTACTTTACTATCAGCCAAATGGAACCCTCACCCACCCTAGAACGGTGTCACAGTGATACTGCTCACAGTGATAGGGTTCCATTGGGCTGATAGCCTGATAGTAAATTATCCCTGAGTAACATAGGCTATTTTTTATATTACTGCGCGGACGGATCCGCTGGCAACAGCTAGTTTTTTATATTTACGTGTAGCCAACCATTAAGAACATCATAATGTGGCCTCTGAAAAAAAAGACTAATGTTCTATTCTAAATAAGTAAGGGACCGCGGTGGATGCGAAAAGCACAAGACCGGTCTGAGTGGAAAGCCTTGGGGGAGGCCTATGTCCAGCAGTGGACGTCTTTCGGCTGACATGATGATGATGATGATGACATAGGTAACTTAATCCAAACTTAATTAATTTACAAAACTGTCGATATCGGAAACTCGTTGGTCATTCCATCGCATTAGCGTAGGAACGTCCAAAATAGATAATTAAATACTGAATTATATATAAACCTCCCAAAATAGTAGGTATATTAATATTCTAGACGAAAACACCTAACAAGCCGAGGTTCTTTTAGGTACCTATATTATGTTACTGTCTAAGTTCTAGCGTTGAATTAGCATTTTTGTATAATCATGTAGGTAAATACAGTGTGTGGCCCAAAACCGGGGATAATATTAAAAACAGGGGTTCTATAGATCACCGGTAATTACATTATAATGGTCTTACCTAATTAAAATCAAAACTTAACTTTCAGTTTTTTTCTAACAAACTTAATCGCAAATTCAATGTAATGCAAACACCGCTAAATCTACCGCGTGTTGTCAATGGCACCCTGTACTCAGACATACCGCGTACCAAGTGACCAAGCGACGATATCGCGACGGGAAAATACATTACCTACGATTTTTAACTTTGTAGGCTGTTTTCTCCAAAATTATAGACTTTGTAATATTAGATTCTTGTGATAGTTAATTGAAGTGTTCTAAAGAATCCCCATTTAATTTTTTCGCCCCGGTTTTGGGCCACACACTGTATATGTAAAACTCGCGGACGCGACACGACACCGCAGCGCCATCTACCGGGTACAAGTGTGAATCTAAACCAGCCAGATAGGTAGTACCGCAAAAAAAATAATTATAATCGATCCAGCCGTTTAGGACTACTTACGAACAGATAAAAAAATGTTATTTGATAACCGTCGCTTTTTTTAACTGCTAAAACCATGCCGTGATTATGTACTAACTAAACTTCAGCTGTCAAAGTCAAAGCGATTTATTCCATTGTCCATCAGTCCGTCTATCTGTCAGTGGTCTGTATTCTATATATATCTGAGTCTATAGTCTGTATATATCTGATTTTTTTACAGAGTGTGTATGTCTAGTGCAGCTATAACACCAAATTATTAAACTAAAAATTAAAGGGACGTACAGGAAAAGTACGGAACCCTTCGTATGCAATTCCGACTCTAACTTGACCGGTACTTTTATGTACAATTTTCTGTTAATTTAAGAGAGACGGAACAAACAATCAAACACACAATCGCGTTAATAAATCAATATGGATAACAATTAATAATTATCCTCGGTTTGACACACCACGTGCTAATGCTGTCGACATTTATCCACTTTTACACCGTATTTCAATGGAATAAGATGCAAACCAGGATACATGCCTTTGGAGTCGACTCTGCAACAAAGTACCTATCACTGTCAGGGTCACGGCAAATTTGCATTTGAACTTTTTTCATACATTCATAATATAGTCAAAAGCAATGAAAACGGGTCACTTTGTATAGAATTTCCATGGAACGTGACCCGTTTCCATTGCTCTTGAGTGTACACGGTATTTATACAATGTTGTCGTTTCGAGGAATAAGATTTTATACACTACATTACAGCCTGACGATTTCCTTCAACAGGACCTTTATTCTAGGCGGTAAAAACCATTTCGTCGTTGACCTGTTCTATTGTTGTTAACTCGGTCGCCATTACTGTCCAGTAAATAAGAGCCATCAAAACATTGACAATACGATTACAACTCGAAGACGATATTGTTTCTACCGCCAAGAGTAGAGAGCCAGTAGGTAAGTGTGGGGAGCGCGGTGATCACAGACGGACAGTGCGCGACAAATCAGCCAAAATTCACTATGGATATAATTTGTGTGTTGGCAGAAGCAAGAGGCTTTTCGTAAAATACAGAAAAAACTGTATTTTGAAATATAAAATTTGTGATTTTGTTTATGACTACACCGTGTTTTTTTTGATTTACGATAACTTTAAGGGAACGTTCTTTAGGTCAAACAAAATTAATTTCCCGAAGACAGACAAATAATAAGTCTAACGGTTTTAAAGATATTTAATTATTAAATTTAATCAGTTAATCACGTTAAACTAGTGTAAAAGGCTCTTAATTGATAACAACAATTTTCTTTTAATACTTATGAGTAAGGAGTTTCCAATTGTTAGGTTTGTATACGTGTCAATCTAAAGTGACAATCTTGTACCTGTCAAGTGTTATCTTTACTTGTGTGTGTATGTCACGCCAATATAGACGTATTTGACACTGATTATTAGTTAACTCTAAAGGCCCTTTTAGAATGACCAGAGATAAAAGATTTCATTATTTTGTTCTAAACTGAAAAAAAAATATTTTTTTGCAATATTTAAAAATCTAATCTACCAATTAGTTTCTATGGATATACCTAGTACTATGCCAAAGTTATCGTAAATCAAAAAAAACACGGTGTATAATACACGTGACATACATTGTTTTCAAAGGACCGTCCTGTAGGAGAAGGCTTTCAAAGAGTGGTCTATTTTGCCATTCGACATAACACACAGTGACGCGTTTATCTGCGCCATTTGTTTTCTGGTTTCTACAACTATTACTAAGACCACTACATTCAAAACATCGGAGGGTCCATCACTCATTCTTCATTGAGACTAAATCATGGAAAAGAGACGGGTTAACATAACTTCGAACGTCTTTCAAAGTATGCCTGCATCTCACGTGATTTACTAGCCATATTTCTTCTGAATTGTCAAAGGATGTCCCTAACAGCCGTTTTGGATAAAAAAATAAACCATTTTACGAAGTTATAGCGGCAAGTGGCAGGCGAAATGGCTGTACAAATCGCCAGGGAATCGTCTTGCCAGATATATCCTCCTACGCGTTCCTTGTTAACTTCAAGCTTCGTAGAAATGATACAAGTTTACTCAGTAAACGTAAGTTTGTTTTATATTAGCTAAGTTACTCTAAGGGTGGGTTTAGACCAAGCGAACGAACAAGAATTCTTTGGCACTATCTCTTTCGTTTTCTTTGTAAAAATAAGTACAAAACATGTTCTAGAACATTCGCTCGTTTGGTCCCACCCTAACAGAAATTCGGAGAGTTCTTAAACTAGTTGCGAGGGAAGTTAGATAAGATGCATTGTTTGTAACATGTTCAACAAAGTGAACAAAAAGCACACTTTGAAAAGAGGACTGCGTTTTAAGAATGTGGATTATTGCTTCGTGTATAGGTAGCATCAATATTGGGGAGTTTTAGCTTGTAATTTGGTTCAAATATGCTACTCCAACGTAGTTCCTCTACATAATTTAATCTACAGATCACCCAGCGGATCGTGCTAGAATTTTGGCAGTCGGTACACGAGAGGCTGGATACTGGCTCCAAGCTCATCCCTCGCCAAGCACTGATACTTTCCTTGACCCTTACACACTCCGACTTTCAGTTTGCCTTCGTCTTGGGGTCCCGGTCTGCCTTTTCAAAGAAATTTGGAAGAGTTTCCTCGCTCAACGCATAAGTTTAACTATTCAGCGAGGAAATGCTGCCAGCATCTTCGGGACAATGCCGCAGGGCCCTTTTTTAGATATAGCTTTTTAGTTTTAAAATAGAATAAGATTTATCATCCCATGTAATTTATGAAATAATATTTTATAAATTTAATTATGGCATTGACATTATTTTATCAGAATGTTCAGATCCTGTTGTGGGCTCACATCTACGGAATATGACAATATTACTTTAGATAAAAAAAAAACTTAAAGACTTAAACTTAAAGAGCTACCATTACGTCAGCAATATTTTAACGATATTAAAGCTAGATGGGCTAAACGAAAGTAGAATAAAGGTAGGTACGACTAACCGCAGCTGCAGGACATTTTTGAACAGGTTTTATAAAAACCGGTTATGGATCCCTTTCTCTGAGTCCACTATAAGATACACTAAAAATAATCTGATAATATTAGAAGTTTTGTGAATGTTAAAATCTAAATTCAGTATAATACTAGATATAGATTAACTAACAATGGGCCTCATAAGGAAGCTCAAAGTCACTCAGAGGGCTATGGAGAGGGCTATGCTCGGGGTTTCTTTGCGTGATAGAATCAGAAATTATGATATCCGCAGTAGAACTAAGGTTACCGACATAGCCATAAGAATAGCTAAACTGAAGTGGCAGTGGGCGGGGCACATTGCTCGCAGGACTGATGGCCGATGGGGTCAGAAGGTTCTGGAGTGGCGTCCGCGGACCGGAAGACGAGCTGTAGGTAGGCCTCCAACAAGATGGAGTGACGACCTCGTCAGGATCGCGGGACCGCGGTGGATGCGAAAAGCACAAGACCGGTCTGAGTGGAAAGCCTTGGGGGAGGCCTATGTCCAGCAGTGGACGTCTTTCGGCTGACATGATGATGATGATGATGATGAGATATAGATTTGATAAAAAATAACAAAAAAAATATCTTCAGCGTTTTAAGAGGATTGTGAAGTGCCGCTAAAATCGCGTAGATGTCAAAATAAAACCATACACATTTAGCTCCGAGCGAACACGTTTTTCACCCCCTAAATCAAGTCCGTTTTGCACGATTTTTAAATATGTTTTAGTTATTATAAAGAACTACAGTCTTCTTCAGCTACGATGAGTTCTGTGACAGCCGTATTTAGTAATTTCAATCACTTACTATAGTCACATGCGTAGTATTTAAAATAGGCGATTAATTATTTAAGTTCCTGAACGGCGTCGCTAGCTGTGTACCAATGTAGTTTTTATGTAATGTTAAAGAAACAAGTGCAATACGTGTTTATATGAGCTGTCACAGAACTCATCGTAGCTGGAAAACACTGTAGGTCTGAGAGTTTCTGTTTTTTGTTTTTTCATTTTGTTTCGTTCTAAGAAATATTTTCGTGTAAATGAAAACGTACAGACATAGTTTTTCATGATAACTACAACATATTAAAAAATCGTAAAAATCTTACTAGGTATAAGGGAAGAAAAACGTTTTCGTATTTTGTATGGAATTTTATCAGAATAAAATATAGAATACAGTGTTACATACAATAGAATAAGTACTGTGATGCCAGAAAAGGCCGTCCGGTTCGTCCGTCAATGTCCGCCTTATTCACGATTTCCCTAGGATCTTTAAAACAATCGTTTAGTCACTTTTAGCCGATACGGTGTTGGTGACGCTGGTGACAATACTTAGGTAAAAACACTCATGGGTTTTCCCAAATTTATTTTGTGAGGTTGCTATGACCGTCTGCTTCACTCCATTTGCCAGCCGAAATGGTGACGATGGTGACAATGCTGACCATAATGAATGGTAAGATTATACACTCATGGGTTTTCCAAATTTATTTTATGGTCTGCCAGAACCCTATTTGCCTAATGGTAAAATTTGGCGCTCTAGCAAAGAAAATACTGTTGGTCAGAAAAAATAAAATTTCGAAAAGTGCACGTGTCGAAATCTATAAAATTGTCAATTTATAGAACTTCTAGAGATCTTTTCAGGTTTGAGCACCAAATGACTATACAGATACATACTGGCTCATGCATAATGCACGGCATAAACTGCTGGACCTAAGGAATTAAAAGCTGGAGAGCATATACAACTCGTACCAAACTGTTCATCAACACCATCTTAATAGTTGGAAATCCACTACCGTGCGTTTTTCGATAGCCTTTGCCACGCACCGTATTTATACGTACTTCCGAACCAATACGCCTCAGGTACGCCTTCAAAAACTAGCCTACCCTTTTCTCAAAGGCCTGCTGCGATTTCACTAGTGTTGCGGGTGTTTATGGGTCGCGATGATCATTTACAATGAAGTCTTCAGGTATCCTAAAGGTGCCTTAAGAAAGGATCTTTCGATAATCAATCTCCAACGGTACTAAATAGCAGAAATGGGAAACTATTTCCACTCATACTCGTGGGCTTCTCCAGTACGTTATAATGGTCTAAAATCCGAATAGGAGACGATTTGCTTCGGGCTGTTTATTCGATGCAAAGTACTTAAATATAACATTTAATACGCTAAATAATATGTGGCGAATAGGTAGGCTGATAAATTTCAGTCCAGTACTAATATCATTAAAACAAAAGTTTTTTTTTTAAATTGCGAATGCATGTTTAATAGACAAATTACATACTAATCGAAAGTAGTTGGTTTGGTGAAAATTATTAGTACCGACTTACCTGTTTATAACTGCCTACCCAACAGTTTGACGGGAAAAAATAGTCAACCTAACGTTTACATATGAAGGGTCCACGGAAAGAACATGTCTAGTCACGTTAGTAACTTTTTGAGATATCGCGATTTGAAAGTTAGGAACCGTGTCATTTTGTACGTAATTTTCGTGTAGAGGTGTTTTTAAGAGTGAAAAAATACAAGTTATATGAAGATATATCTGAAACTGAGTGGTAGGTAATAGTTCATTTCGTCCTCTACATTTTGGAATTAAAAACTAATTTTTAAAAAAAAGTGGCTAGACATGTTCTTTCCGTGGACCCTTCATATTCTATAAGCTTCATACTTTCGATTGGTTAGTTTTTAATTTTTAATTATTTATATGCTGGACTGAAATTTTGCAGCCTACCTATTCGCCATATTGAATTTGATATAAAATACTTTTAATCGAATAAACAGCCCGGTGCAAAACGACTCTTACTCGGTTCTCCTACTATAAGTCTAATTGCTCAGTTCAGTACGGTTTGCCCATGGTTTACCTATAGAACCAAGTATATTTACGAGGTTTGCATCACCAATGTTTCCTGCGCTATTCTGGCGCGTTATTTTAAGACTTCAACAAATAGAATCGGCCGATCGTTAAAGCATGTGTGATCGTCAATTTTAATTACCGTTACTATAGTCAAGATGGCGCTGGATTTATAGCTCGTTTGGGTTTTATTTATACAATACAAGGTTGATCTAAAGTTTGAAATTATAGTATGATCAAGTAGATCACAATTCGGCTATTGGAACTGTTAAGGAGCGGTGCGTCCCAACCGAGAGCATTCGCGTGAATAATCGAGTGGTGCGGACGTTGAGCCGAGCGTTACAAAACTTACACCGTGGGGAGGCTTCTTTAGAGGTAAAATCAGTGCGTATAGGGCGTTCATAAAAACCTCATGTATCGTGTATGTTCGTATCACAAACGCCGAAGACGTCTAAAACACAGAGAACTAGACTTCCTATTTTGAAGTGATTTACAAATATGATCATGCAAAATCATTCCAATATTGACACTGTATTCGTGTAAAAAAATAACGTACTTCTTTGGTCAATCACCAGTAGATAACATCTACTATAATCTGTACAAAAAAAACATCATGTTATCACTAGTTATCAAGTAGGTACATAATTTCACGTACTTGCGCATTCCCCGAGGCATGTGATACTCGTATGGTAATCGGTTAAGTAATTTATAAGATAAGTGCGATAATGATTAGAGAGTCATTCTCGTGCGAATTTAGGTCCATTGTTTTCTGCTTTGGCAACTAGGATTTTAAAATGACTCCTTGAAAATAAAGGTAAACCAGTAGGTATTAGACGGCAAGCATGCTCAAAAAATGCCCTAGTTGCACCTTAACACTATCGCTGCCAGCCCACGAAACAACTTCCCAACTAGTTCTGCAAATAGTACTACAGCCGATAATGACCTGTCATTCTTGCGGCGTTTCTTCTCAGCAGTGGTCTCCTCTTGGGAAGCGCTGGTAGATTCTTGACGTGTAAAAGTGCCCGAGCCTACTTACTGAATAAATTTCTTTTATCTTTTATCTTTTATCGAATTACAACACTGCTACTATATAGCTGTTAGATGACACTATTACCCGTGGACCCACTTCTTTGTCCCACCGCAGAAAAAGTTGCACCCAGGTTTTGCCATCCAATTTTAATTGTGATACCAAAACTGGGTAGGTTAGGTTCGTTAGGTATCTATAAATGCCCGAAGGGCAAACAGGCCTGGAATAGGAGCCCTGCTGTGAAGCAGGGCTCCGTCGAAAAGAGCAGTGGGACGAAGTAGTGGGACCACGGGTAAGCGTCCGTTAGATGCTCTTAAAATTCTATACATTACTTTTACAAATTTAGGACCATCAGGCGGCCTTACAGACTTCGGACTACTGTCAAACAAGTCTGTCATGCCCAAAGGTAGACTTTCGTGGGTCGCACATATCAACCTTCAAGAAATCTTTTGCGAGTAATATCCGACAGCGATGACGTGCAAGCCACTATCAGGAACACTGTCAGAAGCTTCTCACTGAGGATTCCTTGCAGGTGGAAATGTGGCCTCAAGCCAAACGCGTAGTTTATCCTATGATAATGTCTATAATTGCACCTTCTAACATCACACACATGTACTTCCAGGTACAGTATCTAACAGACTAACCAATCGACTATATCCTATGATATTCTCTGATTAAATCTACTGTGACATACAGACGTACGAAACTATTAAGTATCTATTTGGCAGCCATTGTATCGTCAATATATAGTCAAGAGCAATGAAAACGGGTCACTTTGTGTACAATTTCCATAAAAAGTGACCCGTTTTCATGTAGGTCTTTATTCTACTGGGCAAAACCATTATTGCCTTTGCGTATTATGTTATTAATGTTATTATCTGTATCTCGAGCTTTGTTGTAGAACGACTAGGTTGTAAAATTACTTAATCGCAAAATGAACACATCGCTTATAGCCTACATCTCAAAAAGTCTTGAGTCCCAAAATACCACTTTAAAAAAAAAAAAACACTGTTTTCTAAAAATTTAATAAATAATAAATATCAGCGGAAAATCTCACACAAATTGACCAAGTCTCAAAATTCAAAAATTCAAAACATTTATCCAGTAAATTGGCCACGTCGGTAATATAGAGTGAATCTACTAGCGCTTCGGACAAGACCATCATTGCGGAGAAGAAGCGCCGCAAGAAACTCCAGCAGAAGGTCTTTTTTTCCCATAATAAAATACAATAATACTTAAAAGTAACATTACAACGTAATATAGTAATAAATAATTATTATAAAACTAACACCAATAAAATCATTACAAATGTAAGCTCAATAAAATTAAATTAAAAATCAGGAACGATAATCGAAATAACTAACAGAAAAACAGGTCCTTGCAAGCGTGAACAGACCGGACCCCACAGACAGCACCCGTTCACGAGTATGACGCGTATCTCAGCCATCGCCTTCCTCAACCATGTGTTCGGAAAGGTGGCTACCGCAGGCAAAGACCTTTGAGTGAGCATGACATGTTCATACTGCCGGACAAAATATATCAATAAAAAACTAAGCTGTAGGCTTGTGTGGACTATACAACGATAAACTTACTTGTACAGAGATCTACATGTTGAGTTTCTTGCGGCGCTTCTTCTCAACAGTGGTCTCTTTGGAAGCGCTGGTAGACTCAGACTTGTAAAAGTGCCTACAGGGCCTACTTACAAAACTTTTTAAATAAAAATAAATAAATACATACTTAAATAGATAGAAAAACAGCCAAGACTCAGGAACAAATACTCGCACAAATATCTGCCCTTACCGGGATTTGAACCCGGGACCGGTAACTTCGTAGGTCGGCAGGGGTCACTTCCAACTTTGCGGACGTGTTGAATTAAAGCACTTAAATCAAGGACCTTTCAGAACGTTTGCTTTGTTTTGCAATGTGATCATATGGCTGGGACACGTTTTATACAAAATTATCTTATCTCGCCACATATTTAGATAAGCTAATTGGATTAATCTTAATGGAAGGATTTTCATTTTATGCATTTATATATCGGCCGCGTGACATGCAGGTAATTAATAACTTTAGCCTTGTCACTTTTTGACGTTCCATACCAAATAATCTATCGCGCGAAATCGTTTAGTTTTTTATCGTCTGGCCCATGACAGGTTACGTCAATTCTGCCCTCGTTAGAAAAAAGGGCGTAAGTCTCATATACTCGCTAATGTATTAGTAATCTTATTTCTTAAGACAGGGGGTTCTATTTTCTTTGACTACCAAATTGCGCATGCGTCCTTTTTATTTAGAGGTGCAGAATTTGCCTTTGAGGTTTTTTATCTGCCCAGAAAATCATGTTTAAGTAAACTATATTTTATTAAGAAAATTAACTTTATATCGTTTCAACGACTATTACATGGGATCATAATTACAAAACGAAAAATTACATTTTTAAATCTTATTCTATTTTAAAACTAAAAAGCTATATCTAAAAAAGGGCCCTGCGGCATTGTCCCGAAGATGCTGGCAGCATTTCCTCGCTGGATAGTTAAACTTATGCGTTGAGAGAGGAAACTCTTCGATCTCCCGTGACGTCAATGAGCGTCTTCAAAATTTCTTTGAAGAGCCTTTGAGCGCTTGGACCCCACGGACGAAGGGTCTCGACGCCGAATGGAACAAACATATATTCTAAATGATACTAAGGTATAATCAGAAATGGGAAATAGACACCCATTAAAAATTCGACAACAAAAATCAGTAATAATGAATATTCGAATTGATCAAATCAAATCCAAATTATACTTGTCGAATAATTTTTGTCGAACCAACGATCGGTCAAACATTTTTAACCAGAAACTTATCCCGGGTCCGAGGGCTTGTCTTGTACGACATTAAAACAAAACTACGCAGCTATACAACCCCCTAGATATGTTCTGGTGCTTATTTAATCAATGAACTTGGGTCAGTGATCTGCTACCACCCAAGAACCGTACCTCTCAATTGAATTATCCATAGGTTATTCAGTTATAACCATCCGGAATGGCTTATATATCCCCTAAAGGCCGGCTTTATACGGCCGAGAACGATCGACGCCTCGTGTAAGCAATAAAGCTCTTTACTGAAGACATTTCCCTTCCCGTTATTAAGGCATAAAAATAACGTTTCATTAACTAAATAACCCTATTTTTATAAACGGCAAAAGGAAACTCTTTACGCGTAGGAATTGGTTTTCGCTACCCCCTCAGGAAGTTCATCAAATTTCCGGGATGAGATTGTCCTTTGTTGCTGTGGTTTATGGGTTTAATTTAAACTATCTCTGTAATAAATTTAACGTCAGTTGATTGAGGCGTTGAACGCGAAAAAAACAATGAAATACAGAAGGAAATTTATGACACAAAAACAACACGACACATAAGGCATATATGCGAACAATTTATAGGCGAACTGAGCCGAGTCGAAGACGGAACAAATAAATAAATATACACACTTTCGGATTCATTACATTAATGATGGTAGATGGTAAGTACTATCGGCCCAATGGAACCCTGACCCACTATAGAAGTGTGTCACAGTGACGTTATGATTCAAGTCGTAAGAAGTTTCAAATAAATTGTTTTATAATGTCACTGTGACACCGTTCTATGTCGTTCTAAGTCGAAGTCAAAGTTCTTTATTTTTCAATTTAGGCATAATGCACCTATGAATGAAATGTTATATTATATCTGTGTTTTTATATAAGTATATACAGTGATGGACACACAATTCGGGACGTTTGCGTTTTTCCCATACAATTGCCTACATATATAGGCATATATATATATGACATTCAATTATTCAATTTTGTTTGACAACCAATTCAAAAGTTCGTAGCCAATTTTTTTTAGTTACACTTATCGTTAACTAAGTTTGGAATGTGTGTAAAATTATTTCTGTTGAAAACGAATCTTTTATGTGAAAAAAATGTTACTAAATCCTTATAAAATATAAGGTCTGTTTTTAACAGTAGTTGACTGTACATCAGTTTAATCCTCAGTTGATGATCTAAAGTTAATTGTAATTAGCTATAAACCTAGTCAAGAACATTTTCAATGATGTTCAAGATTTAAAAGTCAGATTTGTAGGCAACTTTATGAGAAAAAACGCAAGCGTCCTTAATTATGTGACCCCTGCATATATTAGTAATCAAGTTCTCAAACACGGTTCTAACGATGTTGATGAAAATGGCGGAATAAGGGCGTTATGGCTCAGGATATCGATCTGTCAAGTTGTCATCTTCTGGAAAATTCGTTTTCAACCTGAGCGACGCTCGGTCTTCCAGGTACTTAGTATTATTCGCAGCATGACTTTAAAAATTGAAGCTCCGAGTAACGTTATACACTTATTTACATCTCTTTCTCCCAAATTCGTGTCTAAGTATTCTAATTTAGTGCTTCGCAGTAACCACGCATACCTCCCTAAATACTTCAACGTAACCAAGAACGAAGACATTGATTTCTGTGCAATCTTGTAATAATATTCTAGCGAAGAGACAACCGATGACACAGTAAAAATAGAAGAGTCGTTTTTTCGGGGCTTTAGGAGTTTCTATTACCTATTGCCGCTCAGGCGCTATGGTTGCGAATTGCGTTGATGCGAGTCATGCGAGTCGTCGCTCGATACTTATTTCGGCCACACATCTAGCGGCCCTTGAAGCCTTCCCCAACCATTCATTAATCTTGTTACTCCCGAGACGCTGGGTCACGACGTTTTATGGCCTTGGCAGCCTAAAGGTAACCAAGGACGAAGACACTGATTTCAGTGCAATCTTACCACCTTATTCATAAACGGACTATAAAGCTATTTTACTTAATATGCGTTGTCGCTCTTTGTCAAGTGAAAACGTCACAATGATAGGACAGAGCATATTTCAAGCACACTTTGGCTATTGTGCGTTTATGAATATGGTTGTGTGCGGTGGTAGGTTAATAAAATTGGTCGCGTGACCTTGTCTTTGATCCTCCCGGTAAGGGGATGACAATAATGACAATATCCTAGCGAAGAGACGTTCGAAATATTTCAATGCGAACACTGCTGCTTGGTGGTAAGTTAAAGGATAATATGGTGTAGGGATAATACGGTGGTAGCGAAACGAACGGACCTCGCAACAAGGTCCTAAAACTACTAATTTTATCTTTATACATAATAAATGAAATAAAAACATGACAAATTTAGTTGCGATCGTTATTTATTTTTTTCAGATATTTTTAACAAAAGTAGCACTTTAGCGACACTTTTGTGTGAGTAATAGCATTTTTTAATAGCAACAACAATAATTTATTAACTTGTTGGTTGGTATAAACGTAATTACCTATTTTTTATCGGCAACAGGTGATCTTTTATGATGGTAGAGTGTAACAAAGCCCCACGGTGGGCGCCCATTGTCATAATGCGATAATGTAGTTGTGGAAACGATATAATAATAGACAATTTGTAGATGGTTTTATTTAAATATTGAAAGTACATATTGTAAGAATAAAACTAATTAAGTGACGGATTATACAAGCTCTCAAGCTGGAAAATGGTTTATGAATTATAGACACTTGTGCCTTCCTGATAATTAAGTAGATGTTACATGATAACTTATAATCTTATGGTGCACATTCACAACAAAAACTCCTAATTACTAAAATAAATAACCTTAACAATATAACAGCTATATGAATTTAAACAACGTCAAATCCCAGAATCTAATTGTTGTAGTTTCATTGCATAGGTTTGAATGCATTATGGATAAAAAAAGCAAAAAAGTCATACCTCCTGAGTGATCGGTACCCTCAACCCTCAATCTCCGGCGAAGATTGGTGGGTGCTCTTACCCCTGAGCTAACAAGTCCGACAATTCTATAGGCTAAAAATGCATTCACTTTTAGGAAGATGACGTGCATTTTTAAAACAATCTTTGGTAATTAGATTATCTGTTAAAAGACAACCGAACGCTCTAATACGCATGCAACCCTACGCGGCGATGGCGCGGCTCTGTCTGGAACTGGCTTGGTCTGTGCTGTTGAGCTCACGCGCGTGTAAGGTTTTTAAGATAATAATAATATAATAATATAATAGCCTACAGCAAGGGTTGAATAGGTAGAAGCTGAAGGAATAAACATCAAATAACGTACCTAAGTTAAAAAAAAGGTAAGACAAAGTTACTTGTATTGAATCTTTTATTTACTATAAAAGCAATAACTTAGCATGAAGCATAAAGTATATCCAAATGAAAGTTAGCTTATATATGTTTATGTTTTTATATCGAATAGCAATAACTTTACTACAATCATATTACTAACATACGTAACTTAACTCTTAAATTAAGCATAATAACAATATAATATGTACTTAGCTCCGTCGGCGATCGTCTCGTATACAATGGGTACAAGACTGCCCGGTAGGTCTGTCTACAGTGAAGTCTCAACTCTGACTGCCCGTCTTGACAACCGACCTGCTTTTATAAAGCATCCCCTCTATCCCATCCGTAGCTCAGCTCGACAAACAGCACGTGGTGTTTACCAGTAAAGAACACCTGCTGTTTACAAGCAGTAGAACACCTGGGTGCTTACCAGCAAAACAACACCCGGTGCTTACCTGGCAGAATATCACGTGGTGTTTGTGTAGCGAGTACGATTTTAGATTTAGATATAAACAATTACAAGTAATTACAATAATAATACTTAATATTTTGAATAATATAACACGGCCATTCTGATATGTACTTCGTTCCCTGAAGTACCTTTCTACAATCAGAATAAATATCAAAACATTAATAAGTACTCTATGTAGCATCACAGTCTTACTTCTGACATTAAGTAGACCTTGTGAGCCTTCCAAATATTACAATTGGCATTATTGTCTCACTTCTCACATTAAGTAGACCTTTATAATGCAGTATACAATCTACAAAATCAACATACTCTGTATATCACTTATCACATTAAGTATATACATAAAAAAAAAAACATATTTCACATTCATATACTCATTGGTTAAAATTACAAAAATACTATACCTGATGGAAGTATAATATAGATTTCAGTAATTTAAAGAAATAATTTTCAATATTAAGGCATGTTGATAAGATGTCATGTACCTCCATGAAGTATATTACAATTAAGTATAAATGCTTGGGAATTAATAATCATATAATAATTAACTTATATCCTCTACAATCGAATTATCATCCGTCCATTCTCCTGGCCATAGCCTTAATTTATCTTTAGATACAGTTATATTTCTAAGATTGCCAATTCCCCTTAGGGCGTATCTATCGTATGGAAGTATATTACTTATTTCATAGGGGCCTTTAAATCGGGGACTTAGCTTACTCTGGCGCCTATGATCCTGGTTTACGTATACTATGTTGCCTACCTCGAAACACTTATTATTTCGTCTTACGTTATCGAACCTATTTTTGAATTTTCCTGATTCACCTAATAAGCGTTGAAGCGCTAATTCTCGATCTGCTCTTAAATCAATAATTGGTTCAGAGACATTTACCTCATTCAAATGAGCTTGGATAGTTGGTATGTTAGCATTGCAACCTAAGAGCAAGCGGATCGGTGTAAAACCGGTAGATTTTTGTACGGTAGTATTTATTGACTGTTGCACCCTCCATAATTCGCTCGGCCAATCTGACGATCCAGAACAAGTGGTATTTAA
Source organism: Acleris sparsana (assembly GCA_923062465.1). Classification (NCBI taxonomy): domain Eukaryota; kingdom Metazoa; phylum Arthropoda; class Insecta; order Lepidoptera; family Tortricidae; genus Acleris; species Acleris sparsana. The sequence continues at coordinate 15,786,720 of OV281301.1, read as the reverse complement.
CATATCAGTAACCGTAGCGACATATCGTTCCACCTGACCGTTTCCCCTTGGCGTGCCTGTGGCGATCATGTGGTGTTCAATTTGTAAATCACTGAACAGAGATGTTACTTGGCGAGAACTAAAGTTAGTACCTCTGTCGGTTATTATTTTTGTAGGAGTACCAAACAAGGTAATAGTGTCTCGGATTATTGGAACTAACTCTTGAGCTGTCAGACTTCTTAAAGGTTTTAACAAAGTATATTTAGTAAAGCCATCTACTAGAAGTAATATATATTTGTATCCTTCGGATGCCTGTGAAAATGGACCGGTGCAATCTAAATGGATTGTATGGAAAGGTATTGGAACTTTTTCTATTGGGTGCAGAAAACCTTGTTTAGGACCTGAATGACTTTTTCTTTCAATACAAATTAAACAGTGTTTTAAATACTTGCGGACGTAAACAACCATTTGAGGGAACCAAAAGTATTCTCGTAGTTTCGATAATACTTTGTCGAATCCTACGTGACAGTTTTCGTCATGAAAAAGCTGTAGTAAATTAAATCTACATCCCTTGGGAACGTAAAGTTTGAATTCGTCGGGTTGAATTTTATAAAGCAACAAATTATTTTGTAACACATATCGATTTGAATCTAAATTTCCAGCTACAACTTGAGTCATCAGGTGTTGTGTCTCAGGGTCAGTTTGTTGTGCTATCTCCAACCAAGATTGAGGATCATCAATGAGATTAACTAAATTTGGTGAATTATTATAAGGTCGTTTGTGGTTGTTTAACGTCGCAGTTAATACTGAAAATTCACCCACAGAATTATCTAGAACAGGTGTTTTAACAGGATTTCGACTAAGAAAGTCCACATGTCCAATATATTTTCCTTGTTTATATACAATTTCGAAGTTAAAATCCTGCATAAAGGTCCACCAACGAGCAACACGTGGGGACAAATCCCTTTTATTCATAGTAGACTTGATGGAATTGCAGTCTGTAAAAATTTTGAATTTAATGCCCAGAAGATAAACTCTAAAATGCTTCAGAGCGTTATAAATCGCCAATGTCTCCAAATCATAGGAACAGTACTTTGACTCTACGGGAGTAGTCCTCTTGCTGAAGTAGGCAACTACTTTCTTATTATTGTCAACTAATTGTATTAGCATAGCGCCATAACCCAAAGAACTGGCGTCCGTATATAGTTCTGTAGGTAGTTGATGATCAAAGACAGTTAGTAATGGTTTGCTCGATAAATGTCTAATTACAAAATTTCGTGCTTGATCTTGTTCAGGACCCCATTCCCATTTTTGAGTGATCTTTGTGAGTTTACTTATACAAGCTGTTTTAGCGGCAAAGTCTGGTATGAATTTTCGGAAATAACTAGCGAGGCCCATAAACTGCCTGACCTGTTTAACATTACATGGGGCAGGAGAATTTACCAGTGCCGCTACTTTAGAATCACTAGGCTTAACACCCTCTGGTGATATATGCCTTCCCAAATACTCAATGTCATTAACAAAAAATTTACTTTTCTTTAGGTTAATAGCAAAACCTGCAGAACAAAGCGCCTGAATAGTTCTTTCTAGATAGTCTAACCCTTCATCTATCGTCGAAAATGGAATAAGTATGTCATCTATGTATACTAAAACAAATTTTAAATGGTGCACTGCTTTTGCAATTGCTTTTTGAAAAACTGCTGGCCCGTTACAAATTCCAAACGGCATTTTAAGAAATTCGTAATGCCCATTAGGTGTTACGAAGGCAGTATATTTAATTGACTCTGTGGAAACTGGAATTTGGTAAAATCCATTTTTCATGTCTAAGGATATAAAGAATTTTGCTTTACCGAGCCTATCGATCTGATCTTCGATGAGGGGAAGCGGATATCTGTCTTTTTCTAAGTTTTTATTCAGAGCCCTAAAATCGACACACATTCTATCCGTGCCGTCCTTCTTTTTAACTAATATTACAGGACTCGCAAAAGGAGAATCACTTTCACGAATGATTGCTTTATCTAAAAGTTCCTGAATTATTTTATCTACCTTCTCTTTCTCAATCGGGGCCAATCGATAGGGTCGGTAATTGACAATCTCATTTTTCTTTAATTGCAATTTTAATTCGCCGGTTTGTACTGTACCTACCTCATTAAGAACTAAGGGGTGCCTATCAAAAATACTATTTATTTTCTCTTGTAATTCTACGGGCAAGTGTTTTATTTTTGACGCTAGTTCGCATAAATTGGTTGATGGTGTGGTTATCAAGTTGACCTCTGTTGAAACCTCACATGGCTTTCTTTCTAGCCGGCAACCAGATGAATTTGTAACTATTTCTACATCAGGGTAACTAAGAGCATTTCTTCCTATGAGCAGGTCATAACGGAAAGCGTCATCTCTAACTACGTTAATATCAAGTTCTACACACATACTCTCAAATTGAACCATCACAGTAATTACGGCAAATACATGTGTCTTGTTTAATCCAATTCCATTAACATATGTAGATACAGGTAGAAGGCGACATCCTAATTTTTTTGCTGTAGATTCTTTAATGAGGCTACAATTGGCTCCTGTATCAATTAAAGAGTCAATTGTCACTCCATTAATACGAACGGGGGTGAGATTCAATTTCGCTTGGCTAAAAAATTTACTTCATTGGTAGGAACCGTGACTAAGGAGGAAGATGTTATTCGTTGCTTATGAAAGCACACTGACTCCGTATGGCCGACTTTTTTACAGTAGGTACAAATTTTCACCTGTGATTTATATGGCTTAGGAGTCGGTGTGGTTTGATTAGCTACTTGAGGTTGCTGTGATTGGGAAGAAGAAATTTTAAAGCATTGCGATTGTACATGACCCAATTGATTACAAAGATAACATTTCTTATCAGTATTAAATCTAACTCGTTTTACCCCGCTGGGTCCTGCACCGCAGTTCGTATCTTTATCTTCTAAAGGTCGTTTATGGCATTTTGCATAAGTTGACAACAGAGTAATTAGAGCAGAAGTTGTGCTAACACCGCTATTCGAAGACGCCATCCTAACGCCAATATCCCTAATACCTCCACAAATCAATTCTATCAATTGAGCCTCGGTGAACGAGATTTTAGTGTTTCTTAATAATCTTAATTTTTCTCTTACGTATTCACTATACGATTCAGATGTATCCGATGTGTGTAGTACGGCCTTAGTTAGTTTTTCGGACAGATTTTTCTTTTCAGGGTAAGCGTCAAGAATATCTGTGCGAAAATTTTCCCAGGACCTCCCCTCTAATGGCTCCCATGACTCAAACCAGGATAAAGCAGAGCCCTTAAGGGCCTTACCTGCTTTTGCTGCAGTTTTAATGCTACTCCATTTGAGGTCCTTGGCAAGAGCTTCTATGTTATTACACCAGCCTGCTGCTCCGCAATCGTTCTTGTCAGGATCGAATACTGGTAGAGCAATGTCATCGTCGTTTGAATGTGGCTTAGCAACCGCATCCCGAATTGCCGTTAGAAGGCTCGTAATAGCCTCTGCATCCATTCTGAAACATTTTTATTTTTTTGTTAGTTTTTGTGAACCCAAGTTATCCCACTTCTGATGTAAGGTTTTTAAGATAATAATAATATAATAATATAATAGCCTACAGCAAGGGTTGAATAGGTAGAAGCTGAAGGAATAAACATCAAATAACGTACCTAAGTTAAAAAAAAGGTAAGACAAAGTTACTTGTATTGAATCTTTTATTTACTATAAAAGCAATAACTTAGCATGAAGCATAAAGTATATCCAAATGAAAGTTAGCTTATATATGTTTATGTTTTTATATCGAATAGCAATAACTTTACTACAATCATATTACTAACATACGTAACTTAACTCTTAAATTAAGCATAATAACAATATAATATGTACTTAGCTCCGTCGGCGATCGTCTCGTATACAATGGGTACAAGACTGCCCGGTAGGTCTGTCTACAGTGAAGTCTCAACTCTGACTGCCCGTCTTGACAACCGACCTGCTTTTATAAAGCATCCCCTCTATCCCATCCGTAGCTCAGCTCGACAAACAGCACGTGGTGTTTACCAGTAAAGAACACCTGCTGTTTACAAGCAGTAGAACACCTGGGTGCTTACCAGCAAAACAACACCCGGTGCTTACCTGGCAGAATATCACGTGGTGTTTGTGTAGCGAGTACGATTTTAGATTTAGATATAAACAATTACAAGTAATTACAATAATAATACTTAATATTTTGAATAATATAACACGCGCGCCAGAGCGCGCAAACATGACGAACTACTGTTTATACTGTGGCTATGATGCCGGTCACACAACGCACTTATGGTGCGTTTACATTATTCGGTTTAACCGTATTCTTATAACTTGTTTCGGACACCGTAAACGATTTTTACATAGCAAATAACGAATCCGTATAAACCGCATGCAGCCGATAAATTCGGTCGCCGGCCCATTGGCCATGCAATTATACTAAACTGTAACAACCATATTACATGATACACTTAAAACATGAATTTGGATCATTAAATTAAATAGAACCTGCTCAATATTCCGCGCAGCATTGAATTCAATTCCGTCGCTACGTTCGGTGTGTTCTGCCTGTGGCATGCGAGTGCGAGAAGCGAACCGAAACCGATTAACACAACCTAAAAAGCAAGTTTAATCGAGATGGTCCTTAACTTGATTTCATTAAGATCAGTCGGGCCGTTTAAGTTCAAAAAATCAAAAGCGAAACTCTTTATTATTATGTAGCCGGGTTACCATTGTTCCAGCGAAATATGTTTGCCAAATTGTATCATTTCGCAACCGTTTCGTTTGCCAACCCGCTTTGTTTTCTGTAACCGTAAATATTTCGTTTATATTTGGGGTTGGCAAATTAAATGGTTGGGAAACGACACATGTTGGCAAACGTATTTCGGCCAAAAGGCAGGCTCCCAATTTAGCCAGTTTATAAATGTACAGTTGCTGAGGCCTCCCTTTAGGCTGCGGGTCCACTGAGGCGGAGACGACCGGAGCAGAGCTGGGCCAAAATAAACCAATAGAAGGCGCATGCGGTCACGTCGAGCGAGCTTTGCGCACGTTAGATAAGATTCTATTGGTTAATATTGGCACCGCTCCACTCCGCTCGTCTCCGTCTCATGGAGCCGCAGCCATAGACTTTAAAAGGCTGCGTTGGGACGCATCGCTCTTCCAAAAATCAACATAAATGATAGCATTAATAAAATATGTCCTGACTAACCGTGTCTCTATAAATGAGGAAGTTATATTTCGTTCTCGGTTCGGTTACGACAATCTTACATTATTCATTCTAAGGTAAGATCAAATTCTGAAGTCCACGCAGAGGAAGTCGCTGTCAGAAGCTAAATTAAATAGTCACGATTCAAATATCCCCGTTTGATTCGCTGACTGTGAGCTACAGGGGTTAAGATGATTAACCCGATTATGATTCCGATACCACAGGGGTTATGGCAGATGATTTAATACGAAGAGTCACGTCACGTGATCTCTACCAGTGACGCAATTGGTTTAGAAACGGAACGAATAGAAACGCTAGTTAGCGTAATGCATATTGTCTATCTACAGGTCTATTCTACTCGATAAAACAATATTGAATTGAAAACAATACGATAACATGACAATCAAGAGTCTTGAACTTGGCTGGACAAACAAACGGCAGTTTGTCCGGCCAAGTTCGAAGAAAAAGCCGAGCGATACCGCAGTGTGTATATTGACACGAACCCATTCAGCCCTTTTTCCCAGTACAGCCAGGAACTTGATTTTTTTACAGATTACTTAGGTAAATAATCTCACAGCCTAGTACGGAATGAATCTAATATTACCCTTTAAAGTATTATTTATTTCTGAAAACGGCTTATTGTGTACGAAATGTTAGAATATCATGTGATCAGTTAGCTATTTTATGTTATATTAAATTTAACACTAACAGCTTTTCAGACACAAGTCATCTATACTCCATGCCATCTGACTTGTCTTATTTAGTAAACTCTTTTATAAACTCAAAATGCTCTTTTTCGCCTAAAATTACAATTTTGACATAAAAAGAACCATCCATAATGTAAAATAATGTGCAAAATGTTGCTTTATTCACCAGAAAACGACCATTTAGCCCAAAACGATGCATAGAAGTGTTTACTAAATTAGGCAAGTCAGTTGGAATGGACTTTGAATAAAATAATGAATTAATAAATAAATATCTAATCTAGTACCTAACTTGGCCCCTTTTCAGATACCACTACTTTTGGTTGTATTAAAAAACTTGGCCATTTTTTATTTGTTTTGTTGGTTTTTTTTTACCGAATAGAATAGAAGCCCTGAATAATGCCGTTTATTACCTATACCCCGCTAAGTATTAACCCTGCACTGCCGCTGTCTTTGGTTCTGAGCGCTCTGAGAAATTGAAACAGTAATCCGTTTAGTTAGCGCTTCTATCTCTTTGATGTTAGCTCTGTGCTAGGTCTCAAAGGCGACACTGAGCCTGCTAATTTGCCATTTGCTGTATCCACTGTATCCGATTTTATGGAATAGATTTGAGATTACGAAGATTGAGGCTGTGTGGATTAGTTGGTAGTAACTGCAGATGAAGCTAAAGTCGGTGTCAGTTGTAAGTTGTTGTAAACTGAATAAACTGAATAAGTGGAAAAATATGTTAACAAGCTAGAAGTACTGATTGACACGTAACCTCAAATTTTCATCGATGGTATTTTTTATTTAAAAATAAATATATGTTTGTTCACTTAGCTAATATCAGGATCAAGGATAGATCTGTGAGTGCGGTTTGGACGAAGGCTCTCCTGATCATATTTTCTTTTCGTGCTATTACCATGCTCACTAAATGACTCAATCCCTTTGGAATGTCCTCGTCCTGTAAATAAGAACAAAATTTAATTCTTGTAAATAGTCAACTCATTAAATATTTAGTTTTATATGTATACACATGAAATATAAACATAATAAAATTTTCATCCCCTTTTTCAAAATTAGTCACTTTCTCCGTAAACGTGTGTATTTCCTTAAACCTGACAGTTGCGAAATCATAGTTGCAACACAAATGATAATGTATTTGGTAACCATATACAAGTCTAGTCTAGGATAGTTTGTAAGATCGTACTGATATTTATTTATTTACGTACTCAATCGTCAAAGGATTACGACGCATACTGAATGCGTCATAGCGGCTTTTAATAGTTCGTAAATGAGTCCATTTATGGCGGGCAAGGGCGTAATTACACTGCTATAATTTAAACTATAATGGGTGACCAAGAATTTAAAAAACAACGCTATATTGCGGAAAAGATGTAAACTACACCCAGTCGTACCTATAGAATTGCAACTCGCGTAACACAGATTATAAGTAATTGGCGGCGCTCCCATTTTAGGTTTGTTTTTTTTTTAGTTAGTATTTACTTTCACAATGTCTTTTTATGCTGTTGTTTTACACATGTGTGTCGCGTTTCTACGCATCAGCGAGACAATTGTCTCCGTAAGCTTACTCCAGATAATGCTTTAGGTGCCGTGTTAGTTCTTCTGCATGTCGTTTTCTCATTAATAATTAATACCTACGTGTGACTTTTAGTGTTAATTAAGAGAATTTTAATAAATAAATACGATAATAAATAAATTTAGAGACTAAATCGAGAAAAGGGAATGGAGGTAACTCTACTCTGAAGGTAGGGTCAATATTTCATGTGTTTTAATCATAATCACGTTTATCTAACAAACTATTCGTCTAGCGTCTGTATATACCAACTCAAGCTGGATCGTTGTCAATATCATTCGTACGTTAACTGTACGTGTTGTGCAACCACTGCAATTGACAGCCAGTTACGATCCACTGGGTTTCAAAAGGCGCATACATCTGGCTTGGAAGGTTGGAAGCGTTCAATGTATGTTGATATATGGATCTATACGATACCATATTATCATGAACTACATTATGATACAAAAAATAATAATCTACAGTTCTTTTTAAAAGGGTGGCATTTAATTTTTTGGTGACGCCCCCGGGGCTGCAAATCCATACTGCATAGATACATACTTCCTGTCTGTCGATGGCAATTAAAAAACCGCACAGCCGCACAGTCGGTATTATTATAATTCCAATTTTTTGATTTCGAATAGAAACAGCGCGACTTACACTTGGACCTACTTTTAGTACTTTTTTAGTGTTTTTTGCGGGTGGTAGGACCTTGTGCGGGGTCCGTCCGGATCGCTACCACCATCTTATCCATTAACCTACCGCCAAACAGCAGTGTTCGCATTGTTGTGTTCCGGTTTGGGGATAAGACAGCCGGTGTAATGACTAGCATAGAGGCATTCCATCTTAGTCCTCAGGGTTGGCAGCGCATTTGCAGTCTTAGGCTTGCAGTCTTGTGAATGCGAATGTCTATGGGTCACAGTTTCCACTTACCATCAGGTGGCCTGTGTGCTCGTCAGCCTTCCCTATGCCATAAAAAAAAAACTTATTGTTTTCCTTCATGGTTTCTAATATAATTATACCAAATTTGAAGATTGTATGTTCTACTGAACACATGTTCTGAAAAATAAACCCGATATCTATGACGGTTCAAAAGACGGACATTGTAAGCATATTAATATGGTTCCGATGGTCTCCCTTTGGGTACCATCAAGGTCTTTAAAGGTTGTTCCACCCCAACCTTGTCATAATAAACACGTCAAATGACGAGATAGAAATTACATAGCAATTAATCCTTGGTTTCAAGCGACAAGGTTCTATAGTGGTTCATCAATTAAAGTCCGTAACTGTACGAAACCGTAACAAAGTTGCTGCTCGTAACTTTGTGATATGAAAATGTGTTATCACCGTGACTGTCGTTCCAGTTCCAAAACAATCACTGTGAAATATCACCGTGGCTCTCATAACTCACATAATCATATGTTGCGGCAATCAGATTTCCATCATGATAATATAACAGTGATTTAGTCACACCTGTTACTCCTATCACGATATGCGTTGCTGGTAGAATAGTGTCACTAAAAATGTTAGAAAGAGACTAACTAGTTGGTCCGATATACAGGGTATTCATTTTTATTTTTTTGGCTGATTCATAAATTGCTATAGAATAATATAGGCACTACAATTAAAAGTTAAAACTAAACTTTATTTAAATAAAAAGAAAACAAAGCTACTCAAATATTAAAGATGTATATAATAATCACCACTACAAAAAGAACAACCCCTGTAGCAAATCTAGACACTGGCTGCATTTAAATCGGTCAGTATGGGAAAGTCTGAAATTATAAGACATACGAAGATCTGTTCTTATAGGAACAATTCTATCGATTTCAGTCTCAACGGGAACCTGCATTTAGAAAAAATCTTGTACTCAGCTCGGGATTTGAAGATTTGAACCCGGACGCTTTTATTGAAACAATTGAAAAAAAAGTCAAGAATATTCCCTGTTGAAATAACCGTCCACATCGCATAGCTTCACATGATATTGTTAAATATTCGAGTAACTGATACTTCCGACCCGAGCCGATAAACATATACGAGATTAAGCATTTCGTAATGCTTGACTTCATTTGCCCAGCAACTAATGGAACAGATAAGATAGGAAATGATGGGAGTTTGCTTCGAAATGCGTATGAAAACATACAGATAAAAACATTTTGTGCGCGATGCCCGTTGTGGGAACGGGGCGTGGCGCAAGCGGCGAGACAGATGTGTTCTTATCAAATTAAAAATAATAATGTAAAGCTGAACATGGTCAGTCCATCGCGTCAGTTGACGTGTCGTCCTGCCAAATTTGATCGTGAAAGTCTTGAGTTCAAGCTTTGGGCGTCACACCATTTGATCGTAACGGTGAAAACCTTGCGCATTGAGTTGGCCGGTGGCCGTGAGCCGTGGAATCACGCCGCGCATCCGGCGCATCCCGTGATTGGATGATCCATTTGCGATACCCTAACATGAAAGCCGAGCAAGATTTCCGAGACGCGACGCCGCGGCAGACAGAGCATCAGCTGTCGCAAGTTTCTGGTCCTGCACAGTCTGATGAAAGTAAGAACCATCGACAGGAGAAGAAGAAGAAGTTACTAGGCCTATTCGGACAGACCTCGTCTGAGCTACTTTAATGTTGTGAGAATGTTATAGTTCCACCTGTCATCACGTCAAACTCCCATTTGCCAACTTGTAATGACCGACGAAAATTTATATATTTGGTGTCGTCAATGTCAATGATGCAAAATCATTTATAACTTAAAGAAAACTTAACCTTATTGTTTTAGAATGTCCGATTGACTTTGGACCTAAGGTTGGTCCCAAATTTTAGTTCTTCACTAGGTATACGATGTCTGTGAACCTAGCATATCAATTTCTAGAATCTCAAAATTTAAACACAGTTCTAGTAGCATCCCCAATAGTTCTACAGTTCTACATATTTATTTTCGATAGTTCAGCTTTTTATTCAGAAAAACGATTTTTTCAAAATGAGATGCTAGGTTCACGATCTGCCTATTAGCATCTCAGCAGTTCTCGATGTCTGGGCCTTAAATACGTCAGAAAATGCATAGTTCTGTCGTCTGGAGTCAACATAGCAATAGTTCTGGCTCAAAAACCGTTAAAATCTAGATATATACTAAGATGCTGAAACATTTAAGATAGTTCTACGTAGCTATATAGCATAACTATCGAAAATAAATATGTAGAACTGTAGAACTATTGGGGATGCTACTAGAAATGTGTTTAAATTTTGAGATTCTAGAAATTGATATGCTAGGTTCACCGACATCACTATACGTAGGGCAGCCCATACTAACAGTCGTCGGTCGGTTGATGCTTTATCGTACACAAATTGAGTTCCGGGCCATAACGTTTCTCATTCCCTAAATGAAGTCAGAATTCTAAACTTTTTGAATGTGTTGTAATTATTATGAAAATCTAGGTTCGTACAGTCCGTATTTTATTTTACTATTTGTTTTAGAGATATTTTCGTGGAAAGGAAAACGTAGAGACCTATTTTTCATAACAATCTACTAACATATGCAAAAATCTTAACAATCAGACTAGGTTCAAGCCGAGAAAAACGTTATCACATTATGTATGGTCATTTTTAGCTTCTCAATCCTCTTAAGGTTTCATTCATTTCTTCACGGATGTTGAACTGTCAGTACTCTTACCATGAGTTACTATTCACGTACTCGCTAGCGAGTCAAATGCTGTGTCCCTCGCACTTTATAAGAATACCACGAAGTCTGCGAGGGACAGAGCATTCGAATCGCTTGCGAGTACGGTGATTGCAACTGGTGGTAGGGATACAGTACTCTTACCATGAGTTACTATTCAAGTACTCGCTAGCGAGTCGAATGCTCTGTCCCTCGCAGACCTCGCAGTATTCTTATAGAGTGCGAGGGACAGAGCATTCGACTTGCTAGAGTGTAAGGTGATTGCAACTGGTGGTAGGGATACACTACTCTTACCATGAGTTACTATTGAAGTACTCGCTAGCGAGTCGAATGCTCTGTCCCTCGCAGACCTCGCAGTATTCTTATTGAGTGCGAGGGACAGAGCATTCGACTTGCTAGCGAGTACGGTGATTGCATCTGATGGTAGGGATAGGGATACGCTACTCTTACCATGAGTTACTATTCAAGTACTCGCTAGCGAGTCGAATGCTCTGTCCCTCGCAGACCTCGCAGTATTCTTATAGAGTGCGAGGGACAGAGCATTCGACTCGCTGGCGAGTACGGTGATTGCAACTGATGGTAGGGATCCCTACCATGAGTTACTATTCAAGTACTCGCTCGCGAGACGAATGCTCTGTCCCTCGCAGACCTCGCAGTATTCTTATAGAGTGCGAGGGACAGAGCATTCGACTCGCTAGCGAGTGCGGTAATTGTAACTCATGGTAAGGATACAGATATCCTGAGAGACTTGGCACTGCAACTAAACTGCTACTCTGTGGTAAATTTTAATCATAATATTACGAGTCCCCTTGACGGTTTGTTTGGCGTTACGCTCGACGAGTCTTGAACCTGCGCAAGCGTTGCTCGTAATCCTTATCATTGTTGTGAGTTCACCGATAACCTTGCCGTCTGTTCCGCTGTGTAACTAATAACTACAGCTATAGTAAACATCTCACGTGTGTTTGTTTGTCATTCTCTGGTTTCGACTAGTTAGAGGTTTTGAACCTTGGACTCACATGTTACGCCGTCCATGTAGAAGAATTTGGTTTGATGATGTCTATGGTGTTATTCTCTTGAGAAAGGGATTCAGCTCACTCGATGAGTAAAGCTACGTAATTAAGAATGCACTCCCTTAAATGTAGTTAGTACACTAAGTATGACGGGACAACTTAAAATGGCCGGTTTTATAAAGAAAGAAAGAAATGACACAGATAAATATTATTCATCTGTGCCGTTTCGTGAATTCAATCGCTGATTTTTAATGGGGCCTTTTATCACGGACGTTAGAGCAGTAGGTAGACAAAGATTTAAAACTTCCGTCGCGTTCATGTGCGAGTGGTTTAAAACTTCAATAATGCGTTTCAATAGTTCCCACTGACCTTGTAAGTAAGTATAGATATGTTTTAAATTTTCGGACAACATCGTTTTCTCTACAGATCCACATGGAGCGGATGTTTATTTACTGTAGGTAGAAGATGTATAAGTAACATAGATGTTCTATTGACAATGAACTCGCGTAGACAAGGCCAATAGTCGAGTGATAAGGAACAAAACGTTACTGTCAATGAAGTTCAGTTAGAACTGTATTTCGTTAATGATTTTCTATGAATACGGTACAACGTTTGTAAATGTGTTAGGATTTGTGTCTGTGTGGCATCGTAGCTTCCAAACAGATGGTCCGAATATGACGCCGTTTTTTTAAAACGTAAGGTAGTTTAATCCGGATGGGCTAGGTAAGAATGATGAGGTTCGGATATATCGACTCTGAAAGGAGGGGCCGCCATTTAAAGGGAACTATTCTGGCATAGGGAATAGGTCATACGAAGTTTCTGTCACCTGTTCCCGCTCGGGCGCTAGAGTTGTCCAATAGTCAATATATGTCATTTACATGAAGACAATTTTGCGTCGTTACGCGTCGCTTGATACTCGATAAGTACACAGCCAAACGCGGCCACGGTGCGACCCTGGTTAAACCGACTCGGTCCGTCCTAATGAGTTTGCTTGTGGTGGCTCGCGGCGCGTACGGTCGAGGCACGCACACATGCAAGCCGTGCGACGCGATATACGGTCGGCCAAGAAAGTGGTCAACCAGTTTTGACAAAAATTCTGTGAGATCTAATCATCGCTAAGGTTGACACTTGTCACTGTCATAATATTATTCCAAGGGAAAATCGAACTTGTTGTATGAACACATCAACTTCAACCGTAGGGTGGGAGGCCATTTGCAACGTCAAAAGATGGCGGATGTGTAATTTGTTTTATTTTTTATTTTTGTGTATTGAGGTGTTCAAAGTTCTTTTCTGTTAGTGATTTGTACACAGTACACAGTGATAGAAGACTTTGACTTATTTCGTATATCTGGCATCTTCCTTCTCGTTTCAAGTGGACTTGCAGTGGTACAGAGGTTAGAACTATCTTGGCCTCTGTCCTACATATCACCGTACAACGTTGCCCCCAATCTAGAGAAGATTGGATTGTGTTTTATTGCTATATTGATTTATACTTATATATACTTGACACTGGCGAAATCACTTCATTGTGGAAACGCCACGTCCCCGCGGTAGTAGCTGTTCAAGTCGCCGCGGGGCAATGGGAAAAAAAAAACCGTAGGGTGGGACTCCACATTTTTGGCCGACGTACCTTTATTTGAAGGTGATTGTTTATACTGTGGCTCTAGTGCGATGTAATTTAATCCTAATCACTATGTTGAGTCATATGCTAACCACATAAAGCGTTCAGTCATAGCCATGGGAAATGTACCATGGACTTTGTTCTCTAATTAGTCCTTGATTTTAAAAAACGACACAAGTCTCCTTTAGCTACCAATCCATTTGTAACCTTGTTTATAGACTAGGAAACTTGAATCTTCTATAGCTAAGTGTCAGATAACGCCTTTTGGATTATGAAGGTAAAATAGTATAGATATTCCTTCAGCCTTGTATTTTACATAAGTATGTAAAATAGGTACAACGTTTGCGGGTGGTAGGACCTTGTGCAGGGTCCGTCCGGATCGCTACCACCATCTTATCCATTAACCTACCGCCAAACAGCAGTGTTCGCATTGTTGTGTTCCGGTTTGGGGATAAGACAGCCGGTGTAATGACTAGCATAGAGGCATTCCATCTTAGTCCTCTGGGTTGGCAACGCGTTTGCAGTCTTAGGCTTGCAGTCTTGTGAATGCGAGTGTCTATGGGTCACAGTTCCCACTTACCATCAGGTGGCCTGTATGCTCGTTTGCCTTCCCTATGCCATAAAAAAAAAAAGTAGATACATAAGTACGGCCACGGACGCTAATTTGCTATCTGGTTTACAAGTATCCGTTCTATTTCTTTTCGTTTGTTTTAAATGTTTCATAAATAAATAAATACATATCCGGGGACAATGACACACATACACTAAATGACCTAGTGCCAAACTACTAGGGGTCTCCTCTTGGGAAGAGCTGGTAAATTCATGACGTGTAAAAGTGCCCGTGCGGCTAATTACTGAATAATATTATAGCGACGTGAGGGCTCAACTGTACAATATGTGTCACCGAGTTCGAGGCTCAATTTTTTTTTGGAGAGAGATCTGATGATAAGAAACATTTTCACAAAGTTTCAAGTTGCGGAAACGCATAGTTACCGAGAAAAAAAATGATAAAGTTTAGTCTAAATTAATACAAGTATGTAATCGGAATGACATTTGTCGGCAATAGAAACGGTGCGTTCCATTTTTCGCAGTATGATTATAACAAAAGTGAGGTTTTTATTTCAAGGTGTATTCTCAAACTTGTTGCTTATAAATTTACAAACGTCATCAAAAATTAATATTTCGCGTTTTTGGTCGGTAATTATGCGAAAGTTGTAATTATTATTTGTAAAACACGTGAAACGAAACGCAAACGCCAATTTACTTTGACTTTTTCACTTCGTCCGCCAGGCGTCAGTCAGTAATTGTTTGTTTGTACTCGCAGTTGAGAGCGTTTCCGTACTCCTGTTGATACTCAGTGACTACAATGGTGTTCCCGAAGCCCCAGGCCTCTTCTTCCACCGCCCCGCCGTCCGAAGAGTTGAGTGTAGTGCAAGTGTTGGACTCTGATGAGCCGCTTGGTACGAAATCCTCTTCGGCATCCCCGTATGTGCAAGTTTTGGAATCTAGTGAGCCGCTTGTGCCTACGGTTTCTGTGTCTCCGTTTGTGCAAGTGTTGGACTCAAGTGAGCCGCTTGTACACGGAGTCCCGTCTTAGTCGAGCGTCGATGGCGCTTGCGTAGGGCTCGAGGCTACAGTCTCCCCAACCTACACCGAGTCGGTGGCATTTACGATGCCACCATCCCCTGTGCCCGGCTATTCTACTGCTACGGATGATGATGCTGATGTAAGTACTTATTTAATTTTCATCTATATTGTTTATGAAGTTAGGTTAAATAAGGTTAGGTTTGAAAATGTTAGGTTTGAAAGAGTTAGGTTTAAAATAGTTAGGTTTGAAATAGTTAGGTTTGAAATTGTTAGGTTTAAAATAGTTAGGTTTGAAATAGTTAGGTTTGAAATAGTTAGGTTTGAAAAAGTTAGGTTCGAAAGGTTAGGTTTAATATGGTTAGGCTAGGTTTTCTTGATTTTCCTTGAATCCACATCATTATGGGGCTTGAAAGCAACAGGTTTGTGCTTAATTAGCTGTAGTTAATATCTGAAATACTAAATTTTCTAAATACTAGTTTGAAACACTAAAACCCAACAACTTCTGGGCAGAACCGACTCGGATAGGTTAGGTTAGAAGGCTAAGGCGGGAGCTCGCTCCCGCCTTAGCCTTCGAGGGGTTTTTTTTTTACATCCCTTGAAAAAACTATGCGAAACAATTTGATTGTAAAATTAGAAAGGCCACATATACATTTTATTTATTTATTTATTATTTATATTATACGTGCATTATATTTTTTGATTTATATATGTTTTATATCTTAGGTGTCATGTACATTATACACTTTAATTGTTATATCAATTGATATTATATATTAATAACGTTATACTTTATGGAAATAGTGTTACTGAAGGGCCGGAGCAGTTGCAAATCACTTCCTGTCCCTGAGCCACTGTCTGTCCCGGAGTCACTTTCTGTTCCGGAGTCACTTTCTGTCCCGGAGTCCGACGCTGAGGTCGAAGGTTTGCGGAGTAGGCCGACGAAGCAAGCCTTCGGGCGAAGCCCCCCCCCCCCCCTCCCCCTTCCCTACCTCGCACCTCACCCCCTTTCATCCCCTTCTCCCCCTTTCTCTCCTCTATGCCCAGGTGAAAAAGTAATTTTTTCCTGCTTGTTTCAGTTAGTTGATGGTTACATTCACAGAAAAGTGAATCACAGTGATCCTGAAAACAGGTTTGTGGCACCAGATGGGACACACACACACACAGCGGATTGAGAGTCACTGGAGAGGGTTAAAAAGGGCCTTCCACAAAGATAATTATAAACGTGATTTCACAAATTGGCTCATCGAATTTTCATGGAGGAGACGAGTTACATTTAACCATTTAGACCTGTTTGAGGAAGGAGGGCATATATATATATATATATATATATATATATATATATATATATTTAATGTATATATATTAACCTAACCGAACCTAACCTAACCTAACCTAACCTAACCTAACCTAACCTAACTTATTATGTTTGTGTTGTATATTAGATATGTGTATATAATAAAGTGTTAAAAAGTATATTCTGTTGTTTTTTTTGACATTTTATGATCTTGACCACCAATTTATGACCTTGACCCCCACTTTTTGTCATTTTACGACATTGACCAGTTTTTTTTGTCATTTTATGACCTTGGCCATAACTTTTTGACCTTGACCACCAATTTATGACCTTGACCCCCACTTTTTGACTTTTTTATGACCTTGACTACCCTTTTCCGCGTTCATTTTTCCCCACCCTAATACTCCCACATCCCACCGGGTCCCGAATGTTTGTAATGGCGTAGCTTTTTGTGTATGCTTTTCCGCATTTTCTAGTTTTCAAAATTACATTATAGACACTATTCTACATCCAAAAAAAAATAGTAGGTACTTATAATCAATGACACATATTGTACAGTCCTTCCCGACGTGAGTTATATTATGAAATGGTTAAGTGCCAGGAGGCTACATTTATATGAAAAATTGACCCGCTTTGGTGTTCTTGAATGAATTAATGTTGATGAAATCTCCGCAATGAGATAATTGCTCCTGACAGGTTTGATTAATATTGCCATTAGTAGCAACGTGTTTTAATTATGAAATTCGAACTCAATGGCTTGTATAGCCAAGGTCGATTTTCTTATGTTCATGAATATATTCAACGTTATAATAAAGTAATCACTTTAGTACCTTTTCACATTAACGTCGTCATTCAACTGCCCTGTAATTTTGTTTCAACGACTTATTGTGACAAGGTACAAATGAGCTCATCTACTTTTTACGCTCGGGTGAGGAAACCTATGAAGAAGGAAAATGTCTGTGTTTATGTTAAATCTAGATAAATCTTCCATGGTCTTTGCTATATTAAATACGTTCCGTAATAGTTTTAATATCTGAAATTGCAACATCGGGGGAGTAATATGAAGGAAACGGGATATTAACTATTAATGTAGCTGTACGTACTTACTAAGAGCGAAAGAGGCTTTTCGTAATTACCTTTTTTTTTTAATGGCATAAAGAAGGCAAACAAGCACACAGACCACCTGATGGTAAGTGGAAACTGTGACCCATAGACATTCGCATTCACAAGACTGCATGCCTAAGACTGGAAATGCGTTGCCCACCCTGAGGACTAAGATGGAATGCCTCTATGCTAGTCATTACACCGGCTGTCCTATCCCCAAACCGGAACACAACAATGCGAACACTGCTGTTTAGCGGTAGATTAATGGATAAGATGGTGGTAGCGATCCGGACGGACCCTGCACAAGGTCCTACCACCCGCAAAAGCGCAATAAGCGTTTCAAACGCGTGGTTGATGCGATTTTAGTACGCAACGCGCCGCTTCTTATACAGATTCTTAATAATTTGTATCAGTAATTGTATAATTTTTTTTTTTAAAATAACCTGATTCGAAGGTTCCTCTTTCCTTGGGATAACTGTTTTGTGTAATAATTCTATATTACATTATAACTTTAAGCATAAGTGACTATCATAAACTCTAATGGCATAGTCAAGCTTCGTATACATTCACTTAATATTCTTATAAAGTTTATTCAGCAATAGCGGCCATGTTTATGCATAATACTTTTAATGATGGGAATCGTCGCAAGGATTTCTTTTTTCGCGTAATATAAAACAGAGTCGGGAAAATCTTGCTTTATTGCTTGCCTTATGTTGAATACGTTTATGCTGTAATATTCCAGCATAAAGTATTCAACATTCGTGAAATTTCATCGCAAGATCCGTGACCGAGGCAGTAACGCGTGTGTGATATGCGTCTCATCAGGAGCGCATAATGACCAGCATAGAGGCATTCCATCTTAGTCCTTAGGGTTGGCAACGCATTTGCAGTCTTAGGCTTGCAGTCTTAATTGTGAATGCGAACGTCTATGGGTCACAGTTTCCACTTACCACCAGGTGGCCTGTGTGCTCGTTTGCCTTCTCTATGCCATAAAACCAATAAACAAGCATAATTAACACTGCCCACGTCCTGCAGATTTTCCGCGCAATCCGATCCGATGGAGCCATCTTAAGGTGAACAATGAAGCAAGATATTCCCGACTTCTACAAAAAAACTCGAAGGCTAAGGCGGAAGCTTCGCTTTGCATTCCGAAATTTTTGAATTCCGCCTTAACCTTCTAACCTGACCTATCCGAGTCCCTTCTGCCCCGACTTTTTTATTTCTCGTTTTTCTTTGTTCAATGAAAGAAATGATTTACATGAAGTATCGAAACTACCGACTAGACTAGCGTTAGCAGAGCAGTCGCTTCTTTACGTGTGACCATTACTCTTTAAAGGTAGTAGATTGACTGACAACAAGGTACATAGGTACACTTGTATATATCTTAGCACAGTCGAGTTTAGAAATATGTGTAGACTGTAGACTTTAGTACCTTGTCTATTTAATGTCATATTTAGTGACAAGATACTAAAGTGTAGACATATTTATGAACTTGGCTGTACAATGTCCTGCTGGAGTATCTTGTAGAGCTTCTGCTTGCAATGTTGGTCTTGTCCGAATCGCTAGTAGAGTCACTCCGTATTACCACTAGAAAGTTTGGGCAATATATGTATGTACCTATTGTCCATAAAAAAATATCAGACACGTTTGCATCAATATAGACAATGTACATAGGCGAACTTACCCCATATGGGATCTCTTCCAGTGAACCTTGGAATAGATTAAGCAGGGACAATGCAGAAGGATAGACGATTAATATATTGTTTTTTTCCTTAAAGTACAAAACTATATATTAAAGACGCGTTGTATTAGTAAAATGTTGTATGAGAACTCATATTAAACAACGCAGTGGAAAGCGCACGCGCACGTCACGTCGACGCGCACGCATGACACGCATCCGGTGTGGCTGGGCGTTAAGCGTGCAGCACGGTGCGGCGGGTTCCCAAATAAAAAGAGTTTCATAAGCGTGACGAAGGCGTACATTTTGGCAAATTTTAGTTTTCGATTCCCCGTTACCAGCTTATCGCTATTCCGGCGGAAACGGTTTAATTTTCCGGCGTAAAGGCACCCTATTGTCAGTGCGATTCCGTCCAACTATCTCTGCTTGAATCACTCCATTGTGCCGTCCGGACGAGAAAGGGTTCAGTTCCACGGCACTAATATGTGTAGGAGAGTGGAAAACACTGGTCAAGAGCGAGCTGGACTAGCGCGCTGAGGGTTCCCTTATTATTACTGGGTAGTAATTATGATAAAATTAAATGCAGTTTAAGCATAAGCAGTTTTTTTTTAATTCAAATTATTTTATATAATTTTCTGCGCGCTTAGAATATATAATTAGTAGTTTGCTCCTTAATTTTGTTCACCATAGCACGGCATGGTGTTTTGTAATTGTTTATGTGCAATAAAGAGTTTACATACAAACATACATACATATAATATATGAAAATGGAAATGTAAATTTATTATTTTGTTGACATTTATTACTCATTGTACATATTTTGACATCGGACGAATGACCATTATTAGATGTTTAACTTTTATTGTTTTAATTTATGAATTATTATTGTATTTTATTCTTTGATTATTAATATTTATGTTTTTACGATCTCAATGTAATTTCGTATTTTTTGACATGCAATGCAACTAATATTGTAATATTACATTGACAAATAAATAAACTAAACTAAACTATGGAAACAGGTTTACTGTGTGATCTGAGTTTTATAACGTTATAATATTAAAACGCTATTTAAAGCTCTGCATAAAGCCATGCCTTTTGAATCTTGTGTGGTTATGGCAACCTCCTAAAAGGTATTGGACAATCGCGTCCTCGACACCGTCCCAATGTCTCAAACTAAACACGTGTATGCTAATATGGTGAACTGCTGAACTAAGCCGCGGTGTAAATTGTGCTGACGTTCGCCGCGCTTGTAGTTTCTTAATGAGCTAGACGTTTGCATTTTCTTGTTGGTTGGTTACAATCGTAAATATGTAGATGATTACGTTCGTATCTCGTCGCTTTTAGTCTGTGGTTCACAGACATGTTTACCTGTAGTTATATGTCTTTTAGTCTGTGGTTCACAGAGATGTTTACCTGTAGTTCCATGTCTTTTAGTCTGTGGTTCACAGAGATGTTTACCTGTAGTTCCATGTCTTTTAGTCTGTGGTTCACAGAGATGTTTACCTGTAGTTCCATGTCTTTTAGTCTGTGGTTCACAGAGATGTTTACCTGGTAGGTCCATGTCTTTTAGTCTGTGGTTCACAGAGATGTTTACCTGTAGTTCCATGGTTCAAAATCTGTGAAGCAATCTATGAAACCTTAGGAGAAGCTGAAAACCCCCGATATAACGGTGACACTTGTCTTCCAGAGGGGTTATTATGACATAGCTATGCAGTTCAGTTCACGCTGAGAAAAAAGGACAGAGCTATATTACTGCTACATCTCTCTCCTTTAGGCTCGCCTGAATGATATATTTTAACCGGTCAAGCGAAATGTCAAAGTTTTTGTACGAGTACATCAAAATTAAACTGTATGTCAAATTAATAAGTCACGTTATGTCAAAAAATCTAAACCTAGTTTTATGAAACCTAACTAAGAACCACCGCTATAAAACCTGGTTTCAGATTTTAAAAAAACGCATTGAAATCGGTTCACCCGTTTAAGAGCTATGTTTCCATAGACAGGCACACACACATAGCGGTCAAACTTTTAACACCCCTATTTTTGTGTCGGGGAAACAAAGCGCTATTTGAAGGTATTTTTTTATGGCATAGAGAAGGCAATCGAGCACACAGGCCACCTGATGGTAAGTGGAAACTGACCCATAGACATTCGCATTCACAAGACTGCAAATGTGTTGCCAACCCTGAGGACTAAGATTGAATGCCTCTAAGCTAGTCATTATACGGGCTGTCTTATCCCCAAAATCGGAACACAACAATGCGAACACTGCTGTTTGGCGGTAGGTTAATGGATAAGATGGTGGTAGCGATCCGGGCGGACCTTGCAAAAGCCATCCCTTTCTAAGCTTGCATGGCCATGGCAGCATATGCGACCTCTTAAAAGATTAGACAATTCGAAGTACATTGTATTCGCGTCCTCGATACCGTCCCAATGTCTCAAACTAAACGCGTGTATGCTAATATAGTGATCTGCTGAACTACGCCGCGGTGTAAATTTTGCTAACATTCGCCACGCCTGTAGTTTCTTAATGAGCCAGTCGTAAGCGTTTCCTCGTTTGTAGATAGATCGTAGATGATCACTTTTGTATGCATCGCTTTTAGTCTACAGCCCTGTAGTCATAAATCTGTCAGGATCAGGACTGACAGTTCAAAATCTGTAAAGAAATGTATGGAACCTTAGGAGAAGCTCTCGTCTCGTCTCGTCTTTGTTCTTATTGACGTTAGGAAAGTTTTTAAAGTTCCTCTAGTATAGCTGCCTACGTGAGAAATGTCTTTCGATAAAATGAAAATTCTCCGTAATTTTACGTATCCTTTAAAGGTGTTTCAATATAATTGGTACTCATAAATTTACTAACGATTAATAAATAAACTGCCGCAGGAAGTCGGTTGTAAAGTTACGCTTATCAACCATTTAAGCGATACAAAGCAATCGTATAATCGCTAGCTTTATAAAATTACCGTAAATGACGGAATATCAAAAGGAGGATGACTGCATAGTATGTATGTAGTTAAAAATAGAGTGTATATTGCTTCGACTAATACATTGCAGTTTGTTTCTTTGGTTACGGCAGTGTAAAGCAAGATTATAAATTTTATGACAGGATTGGCCATTTTAATCAGAGTAATAGCAGTGACTATGAAGATTACGTTAGCCAATAGAAATAACATAAATTGCATATTTTTTAGAGTTTTATAATATAGCACGAACTGATTGCATAATGGATATTACGACATTACGACCGCTGCAAGATAAACAGCCATCAACCATAAAGGTGACTGCGTAAAAATAGATGGCGGGGGAGGAAACGGGCAATATCTTCGGTTATTGTTCTTTTATAGCTAGGTAATATGAGTTGAACCGATAGCACTTACGACAGGATTGTTTGGTAATTTAATGATATCATTTTAGACACTGCCATTGATTGTTTTCTTGTCTTCTTCTTCTGTACTACATACTACTTATTTTTGTAACATGGAAGCGATGAGTAAGAGTTCGAAGATAATCTGCTTGAAGATGTCTTTGTCATTAGAGATGCCAAGTCATTTGAAATTAATAGGAAACTCAATCTTATTGCTGTAGAATGCTAGATTTGGAACTAAAGGCTTCGGCACACCAAACGCGTGGCAGCGCTGCTGACGCGCTGCAGCTGCGTTCGGTGTGACCTACGATACGTATCCTAAGGGCGTTTGTAAAAAAATACAACCACTGACGCGCCGCTGCTGCTGCGCTGACGCACCCCCGGTGTAACGGCAGACATGGCGGCCGTATTTAATACAACTTCGAGGAGATGCGCACTGCGCTGCCCGAGTTGTCGCAGGCGGCGCTGCAACGCGTTACTTATTGGTGTGCCGGGTTCCATTTGTTTTGTGGTTTTACAATTCGCGCGTGCACGCGTTCAACGCACGCTGCTGCTGCCACGCGTTTGGTCTGCCGGAGCCTTAAGGCGGGTTACAAATTTAATTCCCTGACTGTACAGTTTTTTGCAGGATCCCGTTTAGTGGTGTCCGTGTTTTAATACTGGCAGTCCCACGCTGCGTCTTGCGGTACGCGGACGCCACCGCCTGAATTGAAGGACAGTCTGCAGTTACGTAAATGGACTTCTAAAAAAGCGTTATGTTCTTTGTGTGGATATGCTTAATACGTTCAGTGCCATGGTCGTTGTTTTTATGGAGTTGTGACGCTCCGTGTGCGTCATGCGTGCTTGCGTTAACACATTAGGCTGGGTTCTTAACTTCTTACGTCATTATTACAAAATCTGTCGTTCTATTATAACTCACAACTAAATCTTCCTTGAGTTTGGTGTCATTGATAGCTATTTAAGTATTAATCTGTTGAGTCACAACAACAGCGAGTTTTTTAGTATATCAACTAACTGGCAAAACTTTAAGGCTTGGTCAATCACACGGCGCGACGCAGCGCCGCGGCCGCGCCGCGCGACCGCGGCGGCTTTAAATACATGCTAACAGGTTAGCGACGTCAAACAGACTGCGTCCCGCCGGCATCGCGCCCATGTTTGACGTCGCTAACCTGTTACCATGTATTTAAAGCCGCCGCGGTCGCGCGGCGCGGCCGCGGCGCTGCGTCGCGCCGTGTGTTTGACCAAGCCTTAAAAATGCGCCGGCGCTACTGAAAGTGCTGACATTTGGAGCGGCGGCAGTGAACGTGTTCAGAAAACCAATCAATCTTGAGTTTATCGGGCTCTAATGGATCAAATTCAACCCGTCCATCAATCATCGCCCAGTTAAAACAAATCTGGGTACTTATACTTGAACATTTGAAACGAGAAAGTGGGTACGGAGTGTTAATGGTATGTCAATTTACTTCGCGACTGGTTTCTGACGACGAGTAACAAATCAGTGCCTGATCGAGACAACTTTTTATAGTTTCTTTGTTTTCTGGGTACGTTATATTCACCTTGGGACAAAAGTCAATCTTACATTCTACAGCAATAAGGTTGATGTAGGTACCTATAAGTTACAAGTGACTTGACTCTAATGACATTGATCACTACGAGCACATTTTTTTAATGGGTCTTAAGTCAGACTTCTAACTGTAAACAAAATTAACTATGAGTCAATTAAAACGCTCTTTATTCGGGATCCCGCGTACACACACAAAGTACGCTCAAAACTCGCCACTTGTATGTCTCCTCAGAGAGTATAATACGCGTTTTCATACCATAGACATCTTCAACTGTAGTAAGTCTGTTTTTGTAAACCGTGTTCGTCAACTACTTACAAACCCCTAGTAATGTACCCACATACACACACAACACACCACACACACACCCATTCACACACACACCCGTTTAAGTACCTAAATTTAAGTAATAACTATCTCTTTTTTTTGTATTTTTTTATTAATAAGGATAATTTTGTGCTAGGTTCAAAAAATGTACTTGTTTACGTTGTTATAACTCCACTTCTATTTTTCTTGTATTTTTTGTGGTCATCTGTTATTGGCTTACTCAAATGTATTCATATCTTAAGTATCTTATTCAATGTATCGCTGTTGATGTCCCAAATAAAATAAATAAATAAATAAATAAAAACAGTTTTGTCGGCGTAGTTCTGCTTCTCTTGGCTAATGAACTATGTATACCTGGAATGAATGGAGAGCCACTCGACCGCCCGCCTGCCTCGGCGGCGTCCCCACTCATCATCATGTATACCTACCACGTGTATTTATCTAATAGATATATCTTTAAGATTATTGAAGTTGTGCTAGCTCTTGTGCCTCCTTATGCCTTCTCTAGCAATAAAAACACTTCTCTAATTTCCTTTAAAACTTTCCTAATATTCTAAGATGCAAGTTTTCTATCCCAAAATATCTGTTTCTTGGCAATAGTGTATATTTGAATCTTGACTTGGCAGTGGATGAAATATGATTTCTATCGTGCTATGTTGTTGGCAACATTGGGTTAGACGATTTAAGAACGAGGTATGTTGATAACTGTACTTGGTAAATATGATGAAAACATCTGTTTATAAAATTTGATATAGAACTTCTAAAACAAATCAACCACTAACTATGTACACAAACCAATCGGGTATAACGATGCAGGTTTTAATAATTTCATTTATTCCAAAAGGTGAAATGATTTATATTTTGAACTATAGTGTTTGTATATTATTTGCACGCATTCTGTGTGTTGCGCTTTGTGTTGTTTGTAGACTAAAGGAACGGGTGAGACGTTAGTTTATTATTGTAAATGATACATGAGCATGCATTAGAATAGTGCAGCAGGCACGATGCCAATATACGTGTTACGGCGTTTTCTTTAGCCCAATCGTTTTAAGCTCGTTTTGAGACCATCTCGTTCATAGGTGTTATTGGTAAACTATTTATATGTTGCATATTTAATATACACGCATTTTGTATGGCAATTTTCAGCTTTACAACTCGTGTTATTTTTTGTTTTTATTTATATGAGTAAGTATAAAGTGATTCTATTATCTTTTCTGAATACTGTGCTAACTGCCAAAATTAGTTTTGACGCCTTTTCTATTATACGGTAGTCTGAGAGATCACTACCTACAGTTGGTGTCAGTTTAAATCGCCAAAGTATCAAGTATCAAGTATATAAATCATTAATAAGACCTCACATGATCTTCATATGTACGTGATTATGGAGTAATAATGGTAGATTCGTTTGTTTACACCTTTGTCCATTTCAAAAGGAACCTATTTCTTCCTTTTGTTATTACATGATGTGCAACAAAGAGTATGATTGTGTATTCGACTTCGATCTTTCTTCTTGTCTTTCCTCTTGATAATAGCACCATGGATTGATTGGTGGTCAGGCCACGAGTCGCGTTCAGAATGTCAAGTATCACCATTATGAATTCCGGTGCTTCGTTAATGAAATAACTGTTTTTTTTACTACCAGTTACAGATTATATTGCTGACTAGGAAGCGGTGTACCCGTTAGCGGCATTGCCAGTTCCCTTCTTTTTTAACTCCTTACGGAATAAGTCTATCTAAAGGGTATTTCTCACGAGCGTTTCAGCCGCTGTCACGACCGTGGCCGGATTATTGACGGCTTCCCTGTAGACTCGAATGTCATTTGTGGCTAATCTGTAGGCCTCAACTGCTGCATACAATTTTCAAAAAAATCGTTGCGATGTTCCTCAGAAAATCGTCGGAATTGTAGCCAAGGCAGTCAAGTTTGTGACGAACGATATGAGAGTTACCCAAAAAGCAAGCTTTAAAAAAATCTGCTGTTTGGATGATGTCGTCAATGTAATGTTAGTTAGCGGTTTTTATTTTGCAAATACATTTTGAAAAAACCAGTGATAACCGCGTGGCTGAAACAAATCTAACAATACCTATACTTCGTTCTCTGCTCAACAGCCAATCAAAGCTGCTTGGTCGAGCTTTGACGTATCAGTGTTCTGCTCCTATTGGCTGACCAACTATGTCACGCTGTTTTTTTGTTTACATTTAGTTAAATATCTGTCCGCACGAAGTATAACAACTAACAGAGGATCTTTCAGACCGGCACCTAAAATCAGTGAAGCCGGTGGAATTTAATGTATACGCACCTTCAGAACAATAGTAAAGTTATGAAATTTTAAATTTCGAGTTAGGTCTCTATAATAATAAATGTATGACTTGAAGTTTGAAAGCTGAAATTTTTAATTAGGTCACTATTGTTCTGAAGATGCGGTATGTGCAAAAATTCTCATACGCCAGGATTGTTGAGAGGCGACGTACTCACAGTACACAGAGGTGGGATAGTACCCTTACCATGAATTACAATGACCGTACCTACTCGCTAGTGAGTCAAATGCTCTGTCCCTCGCACTCTATACGAATATTATCTAAGATCCGAATAGGATTATATCAAATCAAGTAATATATGAAGTATAGGTAGGCTGAAACAATTTAGTCCCGTGTATAATAAATAAAATAAATAAATAAATATCAGGGGACAATGTAACACCAATTGACGTAGTCCCAAACTAAGCTGTAGGCTTCTTTTATGGGTACTAGACAACGATATAAATACTTGTATAGAGAAATATATACTTAAATACATAGAAAACATCACTCAGGAATCAGTATTCGCGCTCATCAGCTCATCACACAAATATCTGCCCTTACCGGGTTATGAACCCAGGACCGCAAGCTTCATAGGAAGGAATAGAATAGAATAGAATAGATTTATTGCATAACTGTGTACATAGGCGTTACAATATTCAATAAAAGTTTTAACAAGTTACCCGTTTCGGGCATTCAAAATTAAAATTAAGCTTAAAAACTACCTAGATTTTAAAAATCAAAAACCTCTTTAAGGCTGTAAAATGCTTTCTCAATAATCCATTTCTTAAGTTCTACCTTAAAAGCGTTTCCTTCGAGAACTTTTGTGTCAGCCGGAAGGTGGTTGAACACTCTGATGGCCGATACAAACGTACTCTTACTTTATATATATATATATACACCGTGTTTTTTTTTATTTACGATAACTTTAAGGGAACTTTCTTTAGGTCAAACAAAGTTAATTTCCCGAAGATAGACAAATGATAAGTCTAACGGTTTTAAAGATATTTAATTTTTAAATTTAATCAGTTAATCACGTTAAACTAGTGTAAAAGGCTCTCTTAATTGATAACAACCATTTTCTTTTAATACTTTATATGACTCTTATAAGTAAAGAGTTTCCAATTGTTAGGTTTGTATACGCGTCAATCTAAAGTGACAATCTTGTACCTGTCAAGTGTTATCTTTACTTGTGTGTGTATGTCACGCCAACATAGACGTATTTGACACTGATTATTAGTTAACTCTAAAGGCCCTTTTAGAATGATCAAAGATAAAAGATTTCATTATTTTGTACTAAACCGAAAAAAAATATTTTTTTCGCAGTGTTTAAAAATCTAATGTACCAATTAGTTTCTATGGATATACCTAGTAATATGCCGAAGTAATCGTAAATAAAAAAAAACACGGTGTATATATAGTACTGACTTTAGGATTCGAATATTATATTTGTATTGTGTTCGGACATTACACTTTGAGGACGACAGATTAGTAAAGTAGGCAGATTGGTGTTTTAAAAATAGACATATTTCTAAAATATAAATGCCCGTTAATGTAAGAAAGCGTTATTCTCGACGAACTTCTCGAAGAGTATCCCTGATATGCAGACGAAAGATTGTCTTTATACATTTTTTCTGAAGTACTAAAGTTTTATTTACGTCGACAGAGTTACCCCAGTAAATGACCCCATAAGTAAATAAAGGATAAATATTTCCATAATAAGCATTTATACTTATTTTGTCTGAGCATGTTTCTGATAGGATTGATAGGGCATAGCAGCTGGAGGAAATCTTCTTGTTTATCAGGTTCACATGAGCCTTCCAGTTTAAATGCGAATCTATTTTTACACCTAAAAAGTTTATAGGTACTACTGACTTCCTCTACGGTAGTACCAGCTTCTGATACATTTAGGGACAAGGATCACTACTACCAACTAGGCGAGGGCGTTGTCAATTACTTAATTAAAAAATCTACCGACTAGACATTGAACTTACCTACTTTCAAAATACTGTTTCATTAGTGGATTCCAAATGCGATTTTGTTTTATGATTTAGTAATACAAACATTCTTACACCAAAATGTTCGTATCGAGCCTCTATATGACTCGTCCATAAATTGCATATTTTCCAACCTCGGCAACAATCCTTACTCATTTCCCTTTTTTTACTTCCGACATATTCAGTTTCAAAATGGATATGAAAATATTGATATTTCTCTCTTTTTGTTATTGTAGCCTATATTTTCAAGAGAAAATGGAAGAAGGGATAATTTGGTATTATGCAAAGTTTATGCAACATTTTCGCACTGTTCCAAACATGAAGACTGCGCCATTTTGCACTCAAGATGCACATTAATTATGGGCATTACGACGACTAATCTTTAGTGGCTGTGGAATCTTGTTTTTGTAGATGCGTGGCTTGTTACTGTGTGAGTAAAGGACAATGGGCAAATTTGTATGGGCACTGTCCCCCCCCACCAACAGTAACGGGATGCATGTCTATATGTTTATAAGGACCCAAAAAAAGACAAAATACTTATTTTAGTAGCAAAATCAATGGGATTTTTTTAATGAAAACAAGGGCCAAATAAGGCAAATCATCCATATATGTGTTCATTTTCAAACAAATTCCATACGATACGATTATGGTTTTCCAAGAAAACCCCATACATCTGGTGATCGTCTCCATAGTAAAAATACATAATGTTGCTGAGATCTATTAAATGAGACATGTTTCATTTCTGTTGGTGGGGGGAGGGACATTTCTGCCCATGGTCCTTTATGCTGATTCATTATTCAATTCAATTTAACCTACAAATGTAAGAGCAGAGGACATCCTGTATGATGTGTAAGTATAACCTATAGTTTTTTTTGCATAATTATCTTATTTTAATTAACATAATAGGTGACTTGGTGTTTACCGTAAACCTGTTTGAATTATAAATAAATAGTACAAGCCTTGAGCTTAGTTTTAGACTAGGTTACTTGCGTGAGATTTTCCCGTTTTATTTTTATAAATATGACTTCGGGATTTTATAATTATTACCTGTTACATCATTCGACTAAAACACGCCTCCATTATCTCACAGATAGTACCTAAGCACTACGTATTATGTTAGGTGAAGAGAAATTAGGTACTTTAAAGTGTGTTTTTAAATGATAAAAAAATTACTTCCTATTTTAAACAGAGGAATGTAGGTATAATTTGTTAGCGTTAATATAAGGTAAGTTATTTTTGTTTCCTGCCCGACAATTTTCTCATCCTGTAGGTATTAACCAAAGAATTAATACGATGACTTCGCCGTTGCAGCGCGAAAGAGTAACAAACATCCATCCATAGATACAGACATTCGCGTTTGTAATATTGGTAAGGATAAACCCTCGATTTTTAAAGGAAATAAAATAGTACATTTTGACATGTTTTCACAGCACGACTAGCCCATTCAGATGCGAAGGTCGTCCATTACAATGTATGCGTGTTGGAACTAGAGTGAGAACGCGAATGTGTTTTTTGTTCGATGAGATCATTCCTCGGCGTCTTGAGCTAATACAATAGATTTACAAAAGTATTATTGTGTTTGTTATTGAGTTTTTGGGTTATAGGGCTCTTAGTAAACCTCCGATGATCCGTCTGTCTGTCTGTCTGTCTGTCAGCAAGCTGTAAAGCCAATAACATCGGTCAAGGACAGTGGAGTGAAAATAAATCCGGCCAAGTGCGAGCCCGATTCGCGCACCGACGGTTCCGTATTTAAGATAATATGCTTGGTAACCGTAAAAGACAATACTCATTTTGTTATGAACTATATTTATACAACATTTCAAAGTTAGTTTTTAAGTATAAGTAATTATCTATTTGTCCGATTTTTTAAATAATAAACGGAGATAATGGGGGGAGAACGGTCATTTTTAGTACATATTTGGCAATAAATCAAAACGTACAACACAAAAAAATAGTCTTGGAATGTGCAGACGCAGTCCCTTCATATGACATCCCATTTGCTATATTCAAACCACATTCAGTTTTCAACCCCCATTCCGACCCCTTTTCAATTATTTATAAAATTAATTATAGAATAGCTAAACTGAAGTGGCAGTGGGCGGGGCACATTGCTCGCAGGACTGATGGCCGTCTGGAGTGGCGTCCGCGGACCGGAAGACGAGCTGTAGGTAGGCCTCGAACAAGATGGAGTGACGATCTCGTCAGGATCGCGGGAGCGCGGTGGATGCGAAAAGCACAAGACCGGTCTAAGTGGAAAGCCTTGGGGGAGGCCTATGTCCAGCAGTGGACGTCCTTCGGCTGACATGATGATGATGATAAAAGTAATTTAATTTTCGTTGCTGGCTAGCAAATTATACAAGTATCTTTATAGTTGCTGTTGCTGTACAAGTAAATTTATAGTTGCTGAGAAAACCTGCTGTGACTTACAGGCAGACAGACAGGGTTCTTTTTTACCATTTTGGTACGGAACCCTAAAAATAGAAAGCGATTTGGATCCACGGAACGGATTTACATGCGGTTTTTACCATCAGTTAGATATTTTGCCGTTGGATGGTTTTATGATTAATTCTGGTTTATGTACGGCTATTACAGAAAACGCACATAAACCGAAGCGAAGCGAGGGCAGGTCTCTAGTTAAAATATAAAACACTCCCGGAAAAAAACGTGATTTTTCGGGCGTTTTTGCACGACCTTAAAAATGCACTTGAAATACGTTTAGTATTTTTCCACACTAAGCAAAAAACAAGCAAATACGTCTGTTACTCTGTTCACTGCACGTGTGTAAATTGGAGCAAGTGCGTAGTGTATTGTGTTTAGTAGGTCAGTTCTGGCCTGCGTGGAGGTCCGACGGATTTTTCCGTTATTTGGCATCTGTGGGGTGATGTTCTGTTTACTGCTTCTGTTTCATTAGGCGGGTGCGAGATTGTTGCGCCGATTAATAATTTGTTCTTGAAAAATATTATATTTATTACATTTGTGTTCAACTTTTAATAAACTATTCAACATATGCTCAGTGACGGAAATATGTCATCTGGAGCAGCTAATAATAAACTATTGCGCGCGGTGCGATGAAGCCCTGACCAACTATCATTTACATATACCTACATATAAGAGTTAATAAAACAATTATATCCAGAAGTCCTTAAAATATTGCGTTATCCTGTGCCGAGGGCTATGCTCGGGGTTTCTCTGCGTGATAGAATCAGAAATGATGATATCCGCAGTAGAACTAAGATTACCGACATAGCCCGAAGAATAGCTAAACTGAAGTGGCAGTGGGCGGCGCAGGACTGATGGCCGATGGGGTCAGAAGGTTCTGGAGTGGCGTCCGCGGACCGGAAGACAAGCTGTAGGTAGGCCTCCAACAAGAAGTGACGACCTCGTAAGGATCGCGGGAGCGCGGTGGATGCGAAAAGCACAAGACCGGTATGAGTGGAGAGCCTTGGGGGAGGCCTATGTCCGGCGTCATATGTGGACGTCTTTCGGCTGACATGATGATGATGATGATCTTGTGCTTGGGTGTTTTTAGAATCCTATTAATTGCATTATTAGCCTGATATAATTAAGTATATCCTAGTCTTATAAGGTAAACATCGCTATGTCGTCGGTAAAGGCAATCAGTACCTATTATTTTATATATTTGGAAATATCACCGATCCTACTTAGGTACCGCAATTACTTTTCTACTACATTTCATTTAAAAAAAAAGGTTTTAACGACATGACTTATTCCGACCCGAAAAACATAACTCATTGTTATAACAACCTGTGTTATTGCTTTTTTTTTTAAACCTTACAAACGTCAAACACACATACAAATGCAATTAGCTTCGCTAGCTTGAGAAGCAAATTTAAAGCTACAATTCGTCGCTACCAACCCGTAGCGCAATAATAAAGCACCGACCCGTGGCCTGTGTCCGAGTGGGCGTGCGGCGCCTGTCGCCCAGAGCCCTTTGTCGCACGCATCCGAGGATTTCGGACAGGCATGACATAACCTCGGTACTATAGCGTTTGCATACTGTGCAACAAGTGCGGGAAGATAAGACTAGATATATTTCAGGTTAAACTTTGATAGATTTTTTATATAAGTAGATCTATCCTATATATATATATCCTATCTATCTATTGAGTATTGAAAACTTTCATTGAAAGTTGTACTATTCTGTAAACGATGGGTAGGTATATTAAAAACCCCCTTTTTCAAAGAAAACGGTCGCTTTCGATATTTTAAGTAAGTAGTGCGAAAATAATGTAACTACTAAGTAGTAGGAAATGAAGAAAGTATTATTTACGAAGAAAATTTTTGAATGTATGTAGTAAAGAATTATGATCGATTCTCTAGTAGAAGTACCGCCCGTGAAACATACTATGTTTTTCATCACATTTGCGAGTAAATAAATAAAATTGTCGGGCAGAAACAACATACTTATTAAAATTAAGAGACACTGTACAATTAGTAAAAACAAATACAGTTTTTTTTAAATTATGAATTATAGCTTTAATACACAAGTCAGCACAACTATTATTACGAAATACGTGAACTTATTTTAAAGCGGATGGCGCGCTTTTTGCCCACACCACAGATTATACAAATGTTTCGTTCAGAAACGTTAAGGGCAAATACTAAAGGTAAAAAAAGAAAAAACTACTTTTTGATACAAAAAAACTATTAAAATCGATTATTAAGGACATTAGTTGAGTATTTAATTAATATGTAGCGAGATTGCAATGAAATTCCTGTCTAGATAACATTTTAAGTCAATTTTTCAATTGCGTGTAAACTCCTTGCTTGAACTTGCATGACCTGTGTCCTTTGCCAAAAAATAAAAAAAAAATACTTGCCGACCTTCGGTTTCATGACTCATGACAAAAGGAAAGCTCGAGGGTTTTATATATGAGGCATTCCGGCCAAGTTGTACAAATGGTAAAATAACAAACCACAAAGGAGACAGAAACACAAGAGGTATGTACTTAGGCGAACTAATCACTAATTGATCTCTTCCAGTTAGCACAGTGTTTGGTCACTTTAATTAAAGTCATGTTTGTATTCCTAATCTTTCAAAGGCGTTAAGAGGCGTTAATTTCCATACAAAATGCTATAACGTTTTTCTCCCCATAAGCCCGATTTACATAGGTCAAGTACAGTGGACAGTGGACAGTAGTGTAAACCGATCGGAAAGTAGCGAGTCAAGTTCCCTTTGCCAGTGGATCCAAATAGAATCGCTTTCTGTTTTTCACACCTCTGTCCTTAAGGCTTGGTCAAACACACGGCGCGACGCAGCGCCGCGGCCGCGCCGCGCGACCGCGGCGGCTTTAAATACATGCTAACAGGTTAGCGACGTCAAACATGGGCGCGATGCCGGCGGGACGCAGTCTGTTTGACGTCGCTAACCTGTTAGCATGTATTTAAAGCCGCCGCGGTCGCGCGGCGCGGACGCGGCGCTGCGTCGCGCCGTGTGTTTGACCAAGCCTTTAACCAATGTAAATCGGGATTTTTGAATAACTTTTAGAGATCATGAAAAACTATGTCTGTACGATTTCCTTTCCAAGAAAATATTTCTTGGAATAAAAAGATAAAAAAAAAGATAAAAGATGTTTATTCAGTAATTAGGCCGCACGGGCACTTTTACACGTCAAAATCTACCAGCGCTTCGCAAGAGACCACTGCTGAGAAGAAACGCCGCAAGAAACTCAACAGTCAGTCGTTTTTTAAAATAGGTACTACTTATGATATTATACAATTATAAAGCTTAACCTAGCATGATATAAAACAATTAATTTAACATAAAATAAAAATAATAAAAAAAAAAAAACATTCAAGCGTAGCTTGTGCAAGAAAATGTGTCAAAACTAAGAATTTTCATAGGGAGTAATAAGTAGTAGTAATAAAAAAAAATATATATATATATAAAATATGTATATATATTAAATATATATATACTTTCCTATGACAGTGCAAGACAACCACCACCACATACAAAGTTTCGACACATTCTCCTACAGAAACCGTGTCCCCTAGACAATATACAATATTTACATATTTTTTATGGCTATTTTATTAGTCAGTTATTTAGGTGTTTAGTTAAGTTTAGGCCAAGCATTTTTATCTGTTAGATAGTCCTCGACCCTATAGTAAGCCTTAGACATCAACGACTTTTTCAAGTAACTTTTAAGTACTGGAAATGGTAACTTTAAAACTGAGTCAGGTAATTTATTATAGAAAATAATGCATTGACCTACAAATGATTTATAAACCTTACGGACACGAATTTTTTTAATAGCAATTTTATTTTTATTTCTTGTAATGAAACAAATTTAATAACCCAAAAACAGAAACGTACAGACATAGTTCTTCATATTAACTAGTGTGGGAATAACTCCTGGGTGATTATTCGGCGTTTTAACCGCCGTCATTATTGTCTTCGCATATTATTCAAGATAAACTTTTTAATTGTCTTATGATTTTAAATGGAATTAATACTACCCCCGGGTCCGTTGACTTTGACATCAAAAGTTGCTGGTAATTATCATTGTTTTCGTCAATATATTGAAGACAACAATGACGGCGGTTGAAACGCCCAAATATTCACCCTCCTAGCGTGGCGATGAAACGAAATGTCCACAACTAGATTGCACAAGAGTTTAATAGTTAACAAAACAAGTAAAGGAAGTAAAGGGTTTCAAGTTAACACACGCTGTAACATATCTTTCAAGCGCACGACAAGATGGCCGATCGCAGGCTATTGCGCAGCGGCAGATTCCTAGAAAAATGAGTGAGCGAGTGAGAGACGTGGACGGAGCGAGATAGAGTAAGCGGGTGCATTCGAGTTAGTAGTTGATTGCGTTACACTACGACATATTCAAAAATCGTGGAAATCGAACTTGATTTAGGGGGCGAGAAACGTTATCACCCGGGGCTAAATTTATATGGGTTTTTTTGATGCGATTTTAGCAATCCTTTTAAAAGCGATAAAGCAAAAAGGTGTGGCTTATAAGGCCGACTGTACTGCGTGTACAACAACAATATAGTCCGTTTAAAAGTAATGGAATAAATTACAGTAGTGTAGGTAGTACGGACTAACTCCGGACCCTATATTTACTCATAAATTATTGATGCCCTTAATGGAAATTTGTAGTTTTTACCTCTCTTGCAAATTGTATGATAATTTATTTGCCCTTCGTTTAGCAACGCTATCCTTTTTCTAAGAAAGCTTATCAGAAACACATAGGCATCTATTTTTTAAATATCATAATATGTTTTAACTTCGCTTCTTGTAGTTCGCAAGTATTTGTATATTATTTCTAGCCAACGCCTCAATAGATATTTGGGCGTATAAAGGACGTAAAGGAGAACTTTTTGTCGCAGAACAACGAACAGTTTTTGAAGGAATAGCGTTAGATAAATTTTGCATACACTCAATTTATAATGACATGTTAAAAAAACTGTCAAGTGCGAGTCGGACTCGCGCACCGTGGCTTCCGTACCGCCGAATTATTATTATTATATTCCGATTGGAAATCGAATTAATGCCATTTTTAACCTTTTTTTTGTAATTTTTTGTTTTTCTTTAGGGTTTGTACCATCATTTCTAAATGAGGCTTGTATGTTTAACCGTTTTTAAGATAAGTACAAAATAAAAATACGTTGGAAAAAACGTTTCTCGTAAGACCTCCTTTATTTTTATTTTTTTTATAATTATTAGTAAATTGGCTGTAAAGTTCAAAAGATACAGCTCTTTAAGGTCTCTACCCACTACACCGTACCATACCATGATCGTACTATGAACGTATCGGGCCCGGAGAGTAATTAGTATTAAAATGTTGGTCTGTGACGGAAGGGTCTAGTGGGCATAGTCTCATACTTCATACTTTTCAATACAAATAATATTTTATTGTCTGACACGTTCCTATTACGGTCATGGTATGAAACATTGTAATGGGCCTTTAAAGTTAACACAGACATACAGACAGACGGACTGCGTAGGTTTAGTAATTGGGTCCCGTAGGATGCCTTTCGGGTACGCTACCAAAATAATAAAAATAATAAAATCACAGTGAAACAACAAATGAATTACTTAGCTGCCAAAACTTTCTACTGTTCTACATAATTCCCAGAAAACAAAGCAAGGCCATTTCAGTTATTTAATTCACAAGCCAAGCCCTACGACGGTAATATAAATTCTTTTCTGCTCAAGCGCTGTTTCAATAGAATGAATTCCAGTGTGAATCTTCGAAATTCAGAATAAGTTCTGTTTTTTGCTCGATTGTTCTATCTTACTGTCTATGAAAGTTTTCTACATTTCTAAGTGATGCATTAAACGTCGTTAACGCGTAAACTTGTTATGAGTTAACTATGACTTGATGGACTTGACCTGAAAGTCAAAGTTTGTATAAGAAGATTGGATATTGAAGCGGGTAGTATTTATCTCGAGAGACAAATTTGCAAAACACCTGGTGGCAGCCAACCGTAGGTATAGTTGCCGGCAAACTTCTTGAACACGTAACCTTGCTTGCGCAGAAGCGATTTTTAGGTTTCGTTGGGAGCGGGCGGCGGGGGAGCACGCGTCGTTCGCACCCATTGGTCAATCAGTTGATGTTTGCGTCCCGCACCGCGTCCCCGTCCCTCTGCCTCCCTGCACGTATGTGTACGATGCGCGAACTTTCCCCCACTACCTCGCCTAATGTTCAAGACGTTTGACGGCAATTATAAATAAAGGACACCTGTAGAATGCTAAAAGTTTTAAGAAAGTAACAGCGCCTATCGCTTCTCTCCGTATTGCTTTACCTACATCTGTCTGTATCATGCTTTCATTCATTCATTCATGTCAGCCGAAAGACGTCCACTGCTGGCCTCCCCCAAGGCTTTCCACTCAGACCGGTCTTGTGCTTTTCGCATCCACCGCGGTCCCGCGATCCTGACGAGGTCGTCACTCCATCTTGTTGGAGGCCTACCTACAGCTCGTCTCCCGGTCCGCGGACGCCACTCCAGAACCTTCTGACTCCGTCGGCCATCAGTCCTGCGAGCAATTTGTGTGCCTCTTTCCTTAATTACAATGACTTAAAATTATAAACATTTGACTTAATTATTTATTTACCCAACATCCCTGATCCTAATACAAGTTTAAAATTTCCGTGAATCTTATGTGTGTCCTGCCCTGTATCCTCACTTTTGACACTGGCAAAGTGGCACAACCCTATAACATGCTTATATTAAAACAAAGTACAGCGCCAAATATTACGCCGGCCCTACTTTCAAAATCGGATTTCGAACGTACGCTAGGTCCATTCTTCTTGTTCAATTTTGTTTCGAATGACAAGTGACAGGGACACTGTACCCGAAGGTTTGAATCTCCAACACGGGCTTCTGTTCAACACGGTAACCACCATATAATCGTGTTTGACCTGTTATCGTATTTCAACCAGAGAACTCATTCACGACGACGCTTATGTCTTGGCGCGAAGACGTGGCGTGTTCCAACGTTGAATTCAGATTGTGCGATGGCGCGTCGCGCTTGCTTACCGTCCATTTGGTCCACTTTTAAACGCTACAGTTTTGACATTCACGGAACGATTTTGGCGCGGTGCTGCTCTATGCGGTTGGATCGTGAATGACCAGCTTAAAAGACGTAGACGCGTTGCGTCAGCGTATTTTAGGCTTCGGTGTGGTTTATCCACAGCAAAGCACCAAGCTTTGTCTTGACTCTGTTTGCCACGTTGGTTGACTGCGTAGAGAACGCCTTAAGGCATTAAGTCGACCAATAAAGTTTAAATAAATAAACGTATACATATAAAGTAGCTACAGGTAACAAAATAAATGGAAGAAAAAAAACGCAGATGTAAATTTCCCTGAAATTTATTTACATTCCTATTGAGACGCTGAATATTTATCAACGTTTCGTTATTGACTAAGAATTATCATAATGGAATAAAGAGAACAGTGACATCTCTTTTGTGGTTTTTTTTGTAAAGAAATAATATTAATAGTAGGCATTTGTTTCAAAGGACGTTAAGATTACGAATGTCTGTGAAGATTCTTTTAATCATCATTAATTACGGCCGTCGAGTTTTCTGTTTAAAATATACTTAAAGACAATGAAACCGGAAGATGTTGTAGCATCAAGTACATAATTTAAAAAGTAAAAATATTATTTCGTACTTTGCTACTTATTTTATGTTATTTAAATAATAAACAGCCTACCTAACATAAGGTACTGTAAATAAAGATATGGACGTTGAGCCGATTTTTTAAGCATAAACTTGGTTGTGGTTTGTGGTCCCATTCGTTCGCCAAAGAACAACAGCCAGCAATTTTAAGACTTAAAAATAAAGTTTATCTTAGGGACTAATAAAATCGACGGGTCTCTTTTAAAAGCCCCCTAACTAACCCTTTTCCATTCATCAACCTGTGTATTTGTATGATGAGCGTGTACTTGTTTTTGCGTTTTGGCTTTTGTCTGTGTATTTTGGTATTATTTCTATATACAAGTAGGTATGCTTATTACTGTCTAGTACTCATAGTCCAATCTAGAGCTTACTGAATTTTTGTGAGACGTCGTTCAGCCTCTATCGTCACGTGCTAGTTAGAAAGGGACATGGTCGTTGAGATCTCGTTTTAGCCTTACGATCGATTCGTCGTCTCGGGATTAAATCTGTCAGCTGTTTGTATATTCCGTGGCGGTCTTGAGACTAATCAGGCTTACGCCAAATCCCCTCAACGCCATTATTCCCCGAGGGCCGTAAGCCGTTAAAACACCCCAGCGATTCCATTAGGGCGGTTTGTCAAAAGTCATTATTTTTGACAGATTACCGGTAAAGCCCTTTCAGCGGCCTGAAGTGTACTTGTCGGACTTACTAATTCCATTTGTTAGTGAACTGGTGACTTGCTCTTGCTTTCCTTCGGTTTTTAAGAGTTTTTTGTAACACACTTTCGGAAGAAAATATAATAAAATAATAGGGAAATCCGTAACAAATCAATGGCGTAGTCCAGAATTGGACGCCAAACCGACAGACAGACGCGGATCTTCTGATAAATTAAGTTAGAGTACTGATATATGCGAAGAGCGTCGGGAGCTACCTATATAGTGGCTTGTGATAACTCGTGAGCGAAAGGTACTACTGTACTACTGTACCTTTCGCTCGGGCATTAATATATGTACAGTCTTCGCGTCGAATATAAGTATACACGGACCTTATTGCCAGTGGCATAAAGGTGTATAGATATTTTGGATATCTTAGGAACGTATTTATGCCCTTGACTGTACCTACCAAGTTCGATATGTAGTGGCCGCCCGTGTACCGGGTTATTCGAACTAAAACACACTATTTACTATACTATTATAGTCTATGTCCATTTCAATTGACAAAGAAACATAAATTTAAAGAAAATTAATAATGATACATGAATTTAAATAAAAACACGCTTGATGAATATTTGAGGTTAAATTTCAAACAGTATAGGTACTTACTAATTTGTTTACATTTTCACCAAATTCATTTGACACAGACTATAACTAGTTTTATATGATTATCATTATTTATATTTAAGTGTATTTTTATTTATCATTCGCGCGTCTATAAGGGTTCCTTGTCGATTACGGAACCCTAAGAACGAAGATTGCCGATCACTCTTAAGAAACTGATATTATAGCACAAGCACCGTTATCAGATCTATAAGATCTCCCGTCATGTGATGAGGTGTTAACTAGTGTAAAGTGAAAAGACTTGGTGCTAATTGTACCTAATAAAGTAACAGTGTTGTCACGAGTAGTCGCCGGCAATAACTAGCGTATATCTTATGCAAATTAAACCTCATGGCTGTTGACAATTACGACCAGTTGCTG
Organism: Acleris sparsana; assembly: GCA_923062465.1. Taxonomy (NCBI): domain Eukaryota; kingdom Metazoa; phylum Arthropoda; class Insecta; order Lepidoptera; family Tortricidae; genus Acleris; species Acleris sparsana. Next base: position 15,745,901 of record OV281301.1, on the reverse strand, counting down.
GTAAGAACAGACAGACGGACAGCGCAGGGTTAGTATACTAGGTTCCTGTCGGCACTCGGTTTGGAAGTGAAAACTTCTTTAGGCGCGTTGAGCACTTTTGGATGAACAAAAATCATGGAACTCGCGTCATCGTCAACAAATGTTTTCTATGAGCTATATGTATATATATTAGCTATTAGCTATTAGATTGGATTTACAAACCAAATATAATTCAAAAATAATAATCTAATGGCTCGACGATACAATTCTCAAGTTACCTACTTAGTTTTCACTTCTATCGGCAATCCCCAAAAACTGCCCCCCCTTTTTTTTTTTCTACGGAAGTTCTCTATTTTTTTTATTGGTTATAGATTATAGATAGTAATTCTTATAACCTCATTTTTAACAGTCGTTGGAGAACACTTTTAATCATTGCAATCAGTGTTTAAACCAAACTAAAATAAAAGCCGATTAATTATGTATAATCAAATCTATACTAATTAATCATGATACTGTTTTCTAAAAAAACTGATAGTCATGATAAGTAGCTTTGATTTTACGGATTATTGATTGAATTTAAAGACAAATAAATTATGTAACCATTATGATTTATGTTGACTCGTTGTGATTAAGAATTTTATACTAAATCCTAGTCATAAAATAAATGAGTTTAATAATAAATCAATCACGCATGAACAGCTCAACGAATTTGGTAGAAATTCGGTTCACAGTACAGTAGTTGATGTCCTGTAATAAGACCTAGGATATTTTTCGGTGTACCCTTGTTTTGTCGACAACCTTTTCATCGAATATTATTTCATCGACAACGATCCATCGAAACTTTAGTACTAGTAATATTGTTTGGCGTAACCTTATTTCAACTACTATTTATTTAAATTTATCTTACTACGTGGAAATACTAAGCAACGAATATTACTTAATCGCAGATTTGTTTCAAAATATCTTAATTGGTACAACTACAAAACATTGCAATTCATTTCTTCGACGTATTACTTTAATACGATTTCATATGTCCAATTGCACATTTATATATTTTTAATTATGTAGTGTGACATACAAATATGTATAATAAAACTAAGATTCATTCGTGTATCAAAGTAGGTTAGGTTAAGTTAGGACTGCGACCCCCAAGAAAACGAACTGTTGACAGAAGTGGGTTAGGTTAGGTTAGAACTGCGACCCCCAAGAACACAAAAACATGACACATTACTATTATTACAATAACTTTTATTATTATTATCATAACATTATATGTATAAATTTGGAACATAGCTATAATATAATCGCGCAGAGTGAGTGATTGCGTTTAGTTTTGATAGCAAAATATTACCAATTCAAATAATTTTATGCGGAATAAATATTATTACAAGTAAAGAAAAACAAATTAAAAAGACCCGAAATGATTAGTCATGACATGAATTTTATTGAAATATGTGAACTACTAATTAAAAGACCGCGGTTCAAATTACCTAGTATCGAGTCCACGACGCAATGACTTGTCGATGAAATGAAAATGCATGAAACGTTGTCTTTGAAATAATATTCGATTAAAAGTCTGTCGGCAATTCAATGGTAAACCATATTTTTCGTTCCTGAAAATTTTGTACTAAACTAAGAACTTAGTTTTCACTTCTCATGCTCGTAAAGTCCTTCTTTATGCTGGCTATAGCCTGCATAAAATCGCATTTTATGCACTAGTGCATAAAGTGTTACCGTCATCTTGACTAAGACAATTAAACCCTACAGCCAGACAGACGAGGTGACTGCATTCAAAAAACTTGGTATTTGAATACTGTTACTTTAATTTATCTACCTTCTATGTTAGATCTAACAGAAAAGAAATTTAAAACTAGTAAAAATTAGCATTGTTAACAAAAACATTACAAAGTCAAAGTAAACCATAGCAGTATTGCGTTCGACCTAAGCTAAAAATCTCACGCAGTTTTTTTTAAAAATAGAAATGTAGGGTCGGGAAAGAGTTTTTTGTCTATACCACAGATAAAAGATAAAAGAATACAAGTACAAGTCTATACCACAGATATACATAGTTTTGGAGTATTAATTAGATAGTTGTTAACTTTGCAAAGCTTGTGGTGTTAATAAATTTAGTGAAGAGGAAATAATGCTCACACCTAACACACTAATATAAAAAAATGCAAAAGAACTTATTGAACGGACCTTGCCGCCTAAATCCAAGAAAAAATATTTTAAAACGTTGAAAATTTAAAAGTCTGGAGAAACTGTAAACAAGCATTGATTTATATGTATTCCGGACCCTGGTTGTGATCTTATCCTTTAAAATCTGACAATAAGACAGCTAATAAAATTACTAGCATTCCAGTCTTGAGATGGCCAAGAACCGAGCAACGAAGGAAGTCTGGAGCAAAACACTAGATCTCTACGAGTACGTTCGATAACATTAACGTCATTGCGATAAAGTTTACGACTTTTACTAGAATAGACGGACTCGTGCAACCGATAAAGGCTATGTTTTCTAATTACCTACGTTAAAGGAGGTTAACAAGAAAACTTCATAATGGAATTTAATTGGAGAGAGAGAACAAAGGAACGCTTTGTTATTAAGGAGGTTGTATTGTTTTCGTAAATATTTAAATTGGCATTTAATTTAGATACTTAGAGATAAACTTACTAATACTTTGACGCATTCCATCTTGGTCCGCCAAGTTGGCAGTGGCAATTAAAATGAAAAATTAAAATTCATTTTTTAGTCAGAATACAGACAAATTGGTTTTACTTATATGATTATTGTTGTATTTAGCAAACAAACAAGCGTACAGATATTGGTTTTAATCCTATTAGTCTTATTACCTAATATATTAAAAAAAAATGTAGTTACATACGTCATCGTAGCATGGTTCCGTGACCGTGCCAGTGAAGCGTGTCATGACGTACCTACTGTCAGGACGTGACCCATCCTTAGTGCATGATTTACACCGTCCTCTTTTAGAATAACGAAAGAATAAAAAAATGAGCATTGAGGCCCATAATTACAAATACCATATAGACTAACATTGATAAAACTTGAAGCTAATATCGGGGTGACAGAACAGCGTGGTCCTGTTTTGGCAAAATTGGCGTCATGGTCGCTGCCGATGCCGTATTAATTACGTTGTATTTACACATACTTAATGTGCGTAATAGCGTGATTCGCGGCTTTTGTTAGATGCCATTAAACACATATGTATGTTATGTATTGTTTTGGAAATAAGACCTATCATATCATAACGTTATTCATACTCGTACACCAGATTTTTCCCATTTTTAACAATTAGTTTTTTTTTATTTGAATGTGTTGTAGATATGATGAAAAGCTAGGTATGTACGATAAAGGCACGAAAAAAACAAAAAACTATGCTAGTATTTTTATAGTCAGTACGAAATATTCAAGAACCGTTGGAATCCGACGTGATTTGGTTTGCTGCTTGAAGCTAAGTTAGTGCCTACCTGTTTTTTTTTTTGACAAACTACGCGATTTAAAGCCCTTCAAAACCCTCTTAATATTGCCTTTTCTAGTTTTATTTTATATACTCTTTCGACGAATATATGCAATTTAAATTGTAAAATTATTAGTGATATTTGACCTTTATTTATTACTTGTTTATCATTGTTGTTTTTGATTATTTGAGTGTTATTATATTATTGTATTATTGTAATATTATTTTATCATTTTGTATTAATGTTTTGTTGACGATATCAATGTAATTTCGTATTTGTTGACATGCAATGCAATCTATATTGTAACATTACATTGATAAATAAATAAACTAAACTAAACTAAACTAACAAACATTGTTAATTCTGCCGCCAATCTTAAAGGATAGTAAGTAGTAACTAAATGAAAAGTAAGCTTTAAAAACCTAACAGCATTTTTTTAGTATTGTTATTAAACCGTTAATTAGTGCTACTATGAATTTTCTTATAATATTTGAGATGGTCACATTAAGACCTGTCAAATGATACCTATATTGTAATATAGAAGACTTTTTTCATTGACATGTTGCCATTCTTATTATTACAATTTTAATAGATTAACACACACATTTAAATCGGCTCAGGCGTTAAGAAGTTATGATGGAATAAAGAATCATACATAGGTACAGCACCTACCCCAGTGAAAATGTTAAGCACTATAGGGCGTTTTCATAGTAAACTTCAAACAGAACAACAAATGACACACATGACAATGACAATGACATTCACAATGACAAGGTTCTAAGTATGCTCAACATTTTTATTGGGTGACTGCATACATATATGAACCCTGACAACATTACACGCCTCTTTTTGGTAGTCGTGTAAGTAACATATTCAAAACAACGAAATAAATACCGTCATCACTTTATTTCGAATATTTTTTCGTGTGGAGACAGATATACATAAATGGAAGGCTTAAAATCAAATCATTATACAGTTTATGTATGTCAGTCTAATTAAGGTGTTACATAATAATGCTTACTATGCAGCCCGCATGCATTATGTAAATTGCTGACTTAAAATCAATTTTACATGTCAATAATTCAATTCAAATAATAACAGGTTGTTACGACACAGTAGGCAGGGTACCATGAGACCTTGTTCGGTATATGGCAGATTCTGTATTGGACAGATTCTGCGATTGGGCAGATTCTGTGTTGGACAGGTTCGCGATTAGGCAGCTTCTGTATTGGACAGATTCGTGACTGGACAGATTCTGTATTGGACAGATTCGTGACTGGACAGATTCTTTATTGGGCTGATTCGCGACTAGGCAGATTCACTACTCGACAGATTCTCTATTGGACAGAATCGCCGTTTGGCAGATTCGCCATTTGGCAGAAGTAGTACAGTAAGGAACAATAGTCTTATGCACCTAATCATATATACCACCAAGCCTACTATATGAGCTTATAGCCTGGTCGAGTTAGCCTAAAATGTACGGGAAAGGTTACATTATTAAGCATATAGCTGAAAATTAGTACGAATGTTCTGAACATCATTATAAATAAAATATCAAAAGTCCCCATCGACCGTTTGCGAAAAAAGTTCAGGTTCAAAGTTCGCTTCGAATATGGGTTTTTTGCATTTTCCATCCAAACGGTAAGTTTTATGATAAAAGTATGTAAAAAAGGATTGATTGAAGATCATGCAATTATCTATCTAAATTGTCGTACATTTTTTCTCCTATGAGCCACCGTTTCGGAGATATGACGATTCAAAACTTGTAAAAGTTGTGTTGTGTTATTAAATCTAATTTATTGCAAAGGAAAGCGGCGTAACTCGAAATTGATAGAAAAAATAAACAGGTAGACATAATTGTTCAAGCAATTTTAAATAACGCAATAAGCGTGTCAGAATGTCTGGAACGATTATGCAAAATAAACTGCATAATATACAAAAAGTAGATCATATAAGTATTAATTGTTTATAATTTAAAATTATTTTAAAATTAAGTACTTACCTATGGGTGTGTTTTTATTTTTCTGTGGTGATGGATTAATTACTGACATTAAATATGGAAAGTTTACTATAAGTTGTTTTTTTAATATACCTACATTTTATTATCATCTTAACTGTACTTCTGGCCAATCACATTTCTATCGAATTCAGAATCTGTCCTATCCAAGATTATGCCGAGTAGCGAATCTGCCTAGTCGCGAATCAGCCCAATACAGAATCTGTCCAGTCACGAATCTGTCCAATACAGAATCTGCCCAGTCACGAATCTGTCCAATACAGAAACTGCCTAATCGCGAACCTGTCCAATACAGAATCTGCCCAATCGCAGAATCTGTCCAATACAGAATCTGCCATATACCGAACAAGCGCCATGAGAATAAGGTACAACTATTAATAGTTTTAACAGCTGTTAAATAATGTTATAATTAACTGTACTTAATGCTAAAACTAAAGTAAATCCTATATTAACAACTAAACAATTTTTTAAATATTTTTTATGGCATAGAGAAGGCAAACGAGCACACAGGCCACCTGATGGTAAGTGGAAACTGTGACCCATAGACATTCGCATTCACAAGACTGCAAATGCGTTGCCAACCCTGAGGACTACACTGGACTACACTTCACAACAATGCGAACACTGCTGTTTGGTGGTAGGTTAATGGATAAGATGGTGGTAGCGATCCGGACGGACCCTGCACAAGGTCCTACCACCCGCAAACCACCCGCGTTGTAGAATTAAAAAGGATATCCGATGATCAAGTGCTCAATGTTATTGCTTTCTAGGCCAGTATTCATACATTTTGCCCATTCTCCTTAATTGGTTGATTAGTGACGTGTTATCTTATTCTATTGCTATAGCAAAGAAAGTGACAGCAGCAACTATAATCAAGCATTCAATTTAAGTAATTGACGTCTCTGAGTGCGGCAGTTAGACTTATAAATTATAATGCGAGTCACTAAAACAAACACAAAGAAACTTATACTGTTTGGTCATAGAGTGGAATCGAACCTGGGTCGACCACCACTCAACTCACGACTCAACCGCGCACCACTAAGCCATGAATGCATTAAATTCAATAATTATGCAAAATTGGTGACCATGTTCGTCGTAGTCTTCTGTCACCCCGCATTGCGTTATTTGCGTTTAACGCTACTCTTGTCGCTTAAGACATAAGGTTTATTATTGCTCCAAGTTACCACGAATGAAAGCAACGTTATAAACCGATGTTATACGATCTACCTAGCTACTCATTTGTCCACTTCATCTTTACATCACAAGGTGTCATGATACAATTATATTGAATTTTAAATATTTCTAAGGTACAAACACAACACACTAGGGTTCCCCACTGTACTATCCTCCTAAGGCCCAAGGTCCTACTTATTAACTTTGTTATTCAGACCCAGCTCCTTCGACAGTTGTGTAGTCATAGCGTACCACGGTCCTACCAGTAGGACTTAATAGAAAACCCGCCAATAGCGTGCCACGGTCCTCCCAGTAAGACTTAATAGAAAACCCGCCATTTTGTCTTCTAAGTACTTGGGCTTGAATGAGTATAAAACAATAGTACTACTTAGAATTAAGTTTTTATTTTTGTATGTGTTGCCTACTAACAAACTATGGATTATGTCCGAAATAAATGTTTTTGATTTGATTTGATTTGATTTGACTACTGGTAGGACTACGCAGCCGTAGTGACTACATGCTGAATTTTTCGTTGGGGCTTAGGAGGCTATAATATATAGTATTGTTGTAATATATATTGACCCTGTGAACTGTACATATACGTATAGTTCGCAAAAATATATTATTATATTTCGGCCAGTCCTTATTATACGTATGAGGTTTGAGGTTGGCCGTTTCAACCTGATTTTAAGTACCAATGAAGTTGGAGTGGAGAACTAGGCTTTTTTCAGCTCAGATAGTTGCCCCAATACCAGGAAGAATGTTAGTAATCAGTAAATATTGTGAATTATTGTAGGTCTTTAAAATAATTTACTTTAAGTGTTTTTCAAAGTGCTATATTTTCTTTCAGTGTACTATGTTTTTCGTCCTCGTAGATTTTTAATATCGTTATTCCGTCGGGAACTTTTAAAATTTAAAATTTCTTCCATATCCCTCCAGCCGTTGCAGCGTGAAAGAGTAACAAACATCCATCCATACAATCTTTCAAGTTTATAATATTAGTAAGGATATTTGCCCAAGAAATAGTTGGCAACCCTAGCCGCGCGCCAAACCTTTTTCATTAAAAATGTTAAGAAAGCGACAAGTTGTGAAAAAAGTACAAAAGGAGCGGCGCGTCTCGCTCGTCACTGTGTAGGCGCGGAGCAGGTATGTCTTCGCTCTCCCGCCGCGTCCTCGCCGCGCCCTCGCCGCTCCCCTTCCTCGCGTCTCCCTCGCCGCTCCCTCCCCGTTCCCTCCCCGCTCCCCTCCCTCACCGCTCCATCGCCGCTCCTTCGCCGCTCCCTCGCGGCTCCTCTCCCTCGCCGCGCCTACAGCAGACGCGACGACAGCGCCGCGCAAGAAGCACGCCGCGAGTGTATACACGAGTATTTAGATTTGCCTAAATAATAATGCGTGACGATTTTGAATTCAATATAAAACTCTGCGAGATAGTTGAGCAATATCGAATTGTATACGATTATTCTAAGCCGGATTATTGTAATAAATATGCACAAGATAAAGTATGGCGGGAAATTGGATTAAAAATCGGTGCAACAGGTAAGTACTTATTCCAGATTTATTTATACTTTATTATGTCTATTCTGAAATGGAATTGGAGATAGAGTTGTTAAGTATAGGTCTCCCGGGACCTATCGACGCGGATTCGGCTTGAGCTGGTAAGAGTGAAAAAGACGTCGCTCGGCTCGGCTCGGCTCGATTCGGCGTTGCGAACGGAACCACGTCCACGTACACGTTTTCGCTCTTATTGCATGGACATAAAACTTTTCACCGGCTCATGCCGATTCTCCATCGATAGGTCTGGGGAGAACTTATGTCGTAAGATATTTCCTGATGTTTTTTAGATCTCCAATTGTTTGTTGCACGTTAACGCTTCTCCCTTCCTATCCTATTTAACTATTTCTAAAACAAGGAACCCGTTTGTTAGGCCTTTACCTCAAAAGCATAAATTCCTTGTAGCGGTTCACCGAATCGCTTTTCACCTCGAACGTATATTTAATTTTCGCGTTGTGTCTCGATCGTTTACTGTTTTAGTCGTTATAAGTTTTAGTCGCATTTCACCTTGATCGTGCATTTAACTATCGCGTTCTGCCACAATCGTCATATTTTTGTCGATATATAAGTTTTTGTCGCATTTCACCTCGAGCGTGTGATACATTTTCGCTTTGTATCCTAATCGTCTTATTCAGTATTAGACAATATCTTTAGTCGCAATGTACTTTTTTCATTTTTTTTAGACAGGTTCAAGCTCCGTATTTTCTCACAAATATTGAATTATATAATTATAATAATAATTATTGTATCCTACTTTAATGTCACTGTACTTCAATTTCGCAATGACAGAATATCATCTAATATTTATTAGTCACAAAGATAATATTTCAATGACTTTGATAACATTTAAGACATTAAACTACAGGTACAAAACGCGTTTTAAAAAAAATGTTACAGAATTTTAGTGCGAACATCAATTAACGCGGCACATAAAATAGAGTCCCAAACAAACATCGATCGCGACGAAATGCGTCTAGGGTAAAATACTACAAGAAAAATTAAATGCTACATAATTAATTATATTAATGTAAAAAGCCACGCGAAAAATTGCTTCAAGTAAATGATTCTATTGAAATTTTGTTCATTCGAGGTGAAATGCGATTCTGTGAATTGCTACAAGGAATTTATGATTTTGAGGTAAAGGACTAACAAACGTTCTTTCATTTGTTAATTGATTTCTATGCTCAGTGTAGGGTTCCGAAGCCGTTACTACAATCAAATTAGACCTCGCGACAAACTTAACTTAGAAGACTGTTGTCCCCATACATCGACATAGGTTGCAGTCAGTTTACCAACACCGCAAATATTTTTTTGGTAGGACCAATGAAGTTTACTTAGTCGTGATAGGTTTCCTTATTATAATTCATTATATGTGATTCATTTGCAGTTTTTTTTTTAGATTTTTAGTATTTGTAGTTTAGGCTGTAGGAGTGTGGGACACGGAATCTAACAAAAATTAGCGCTTTAAAGCTTAATATTTTGTAAACGGATCCCTTAATCTAAAAATTGTGTCCATTTACCCGCAATATTTTTGGAAGACCTTACCAAATGCATCCCAATGTTATGTGTAGGCGAGGTAGAGTAAAAAAAAATGTTTTCATTATTTTATTTTACCACCTTGTTGGCGTGACTAATATGTATATTCATGCCAAATTACAGCTTTCTAGCACTAAGAGTCTGTGAGCTAGACTGCGGACGGACGGACGGACGGACATGGCGAAACTATAAGGGTTCCTATTTTGACTACGGAACCCTAGAAACGCGGTCGGTTGAACGAACGAGTGAATGTCGCAGCGGCGAGTTTAAGTAGTCCCGTCAGAGCGAACGAAACACATTTTAGAGCGTGCATCTTCAATTAAGTAACCTTATACAGGGTGTCCAGTAAATAATGGATAACCTTCTACCCATCCATGGGGCACCTCAGGCTGGTCCCTAAAAAGGACTTACAGGTTTGGTAAAAGTTGCATGGTTTTCGAGATAATCGAACTTTTCTATTTTCTTAATAATTAGCACCTTGCTTCACTGTAATGACTGCCAAGGTCACAAATAAAGAGATTTTGTCGTTCTGTTTGCTGTTAAATATTCTTTAATAGTGATGCTAACGGATGTGTCTTAGAGCATTATGGTAGCGACACTAATTTCTTGTTAAACATATCTTAATTTATAACTTCACATTTTGCTTTAAAGTTTGCAACAACTTTGACTGCTTGTGGTGAAAAAAAATTGTATGAAGACCAGAGTGGCCAATATGTTGAAAAATAGTGTATCTAATACTGATTCTAAACTGGTATAACACATGGTGTTTACGTCTTTACAGATAAAGTTATTGCTGTTAGTATTCACTAAGAGCGAATTTTACCAAAACACCAAGTTATCGATAAGTAACTCTTTACTTGATTGGGTTAGTCATATCATAAAAAACGCTTCTCTTATGAAAACCAACGTCTAATTACTGCAAAATAATGAATCACAGAATACTTGAAACCTACATCAACAATAATATTTGTAAATAAAAACCGAATCTGTTTTTACGATTACATTGACGACGTTATCTAAATTCGGTTTTGGTAAAACTTGGTGTTTTGGTAAAATTCGCTCTTAGTGAATACTAACAGCAATAACTTTATCTGTAAAGACGTAAACACCATGTGTTATACCAGTTTAGAATCAGTATTAGATACACTATTTTTCAACACATTGGCCACTCTGGTCTTCATACAATTTTTTTTCACCACAAGCAGTCAAAGTTGTTGCAAACTTTAAAGCAAAATGTGAAGTTATAAATTAAGATATGTTTAACAAGAAATTAGTGTCGCTACCATAATGCTCTAAGACACATCCGTTAGCATCACTATTAAAGAATATTTAACAGCAAACAGAACGACAAAATCTCTTTATTTGTGACCTTGGCAGTCATTACAGTGAAGCCAGGTGCTAATTATTAAGAAAATAGAAAAGTTCGATTATCTCGAAAACCATGCAACTTTTACCAAACCTGTAAGTCCTTTTTAGGGACCAGCCTGAGGTGCCCCATGGATGGGTAGAAGGTTATCCATTATTTACTGGACACCCTGTATACGTTCGATCTTATTGACAGAAGCCATGCTGCCAAATTTTATCACAAGCAGGTATTTAAGTGGCCTGTGACTAAAATTGTTTGACTGTATACTGTACTAAAGCCTGTTTGTTTTACGTTTCAGTTAAAGATTGCAAAGAACGATGGAAGAACATCAGAAATAGTTACGCAAAGTATAAGAAAAAAACCAATTTGCCGTCTGGCTCTGCTGCAAAACCTGCTAAAGAATACTACCTTGCACCTTACTTACATTTTATAGACAATTATTTAAAATCCCGAGCTTCCAAAGACAACTTAGAACTCAATACAGATCGAATCGAGGATGAAGACGATTTTTTATATACTCGTATGTCTGGTTCACCTGAGGCTGCGGGTGCTGCTTCAAATGAATTCATCACGCCACAATCAACGACGCCACAACCACAAGAGACACAAGAGATTAATTTAAGTGATGTTAATATGTCAGCGTTCGACTACTTCTCCAAAAAAAATGAACATTTAAAGTCTAAAGGAAAAAACGCGGACGAATCAGAATCAGACGCTGATATGGCCTTTTTCCGCAGCATGCTGCCGGACATACAAATAATGACTCGAGACCAAAAACGAAAATTAAAAATGGGCGTCCTTAATTTAATCGAACAAATTTTAAAAGAGCCAGTTCCTAGTGGTAACTATTATTCAAGAGGTTCATTGAAAAGTGAATCCCCTTACCATAGAACTTCATCACGGGAGTCAGAATAACAGAAACAAAGAAAGAAGAAAGCACTCCTGTAACCTATTATACAGCGTTAGGAAACCTGACTCCTCCCATGTTCCTCAAAACTGTTTCATTGGGTCCGTCCCGCGACAGCACTTCGAATTCTTTATGTCCCCGCATAACAGGCCCCAGAATACCGCACTCTAAGAATGGTTCCAAAAAAGGACAAAACCGACGCATAATGCAAGAAAAACGTTTTTTCGTTCAGAGAACCCACAAGCAGCGAAACGTAAGAAGCTAACAGGTAAACTAACTACCGTAAAAAATTCGCTATCGACATTTCACGGTGAAATTATTGCTTTAACCGAATCGGGCCTAGATAGTACGGTACATGATTCTGAGTTGTTTCCTCCGGACATGTGGTGCTGCGGAGGGACCGCGTGCTGCTGGCGGCACCGGCGCCGGTATACCTGCAGGCGCTGGACGCTAGAGAGACTGACAGAGATAAAAGGACATCTATACGATTCGTTCTCTGTGTGGTATATATTGGCCCTAATATACAAAGCACTCGGTGCTCTTCTGTGTTTAAACGTATAGAACACATCATTTATAACCATTGTTTACGTACCACAGTGGTTGGTGATTTTAATATGTATTCCATGTCAACTAGTAGGTATAAGGAAAGACTCTATATATAATTAATTAATGCTGTCATTGTAATCTCACGCAACGTATTAAATAGTTGCTATAATGATCTAAGTGAAGTTATTAAGGACACCACCGTCACCTAGAGTCTATTATCACATCAAGCTGTATTATAACTTAGTTTTTTTTAGTAAATATTGTATATACGTGATTTGATTAACATGTGTGGCTTGATTATTAGTGTTAGTTATACGATAAATAAATAAATAAATAGGTATGGTTCACTTGCCCATATGCTACCTTACGGAAATCTGGCACCTCAGCAGACGCAGACAACTGATGCTAACGGCGATCCGGCACCTCAGCAGACGCAGACAACTGATGCTAACGGCGATCCGGCACCTCAGAAGACGCAGACAAGTGATGCTTACGGCGATCCGGCACCTCAGCAGACGCAGACAACTGGTGCTTACAGCGGTCCGACACCTCAGCATACGCAGACAACTGGTGCTTACAGACGTCCAGTACCTCCGCAGATGCAGACAACTGGTGCTTATGAACGTCTGGCACCTCAGCAAGCTCGGACTGAAATATATTTGCCGATATTTTCTCCTGTTACTCCGGCTTTCCCGCGCTCATATCAAACATTTGAATCAGGCAGCCAACCTCATGATGATATAAATTATTTCAATAACTTTTTACTTGATTAAAAAAGGTTTCCAAGCATAAATACCTATTTTAGAAATGTTTTTGTTTTAATTTAATGGCTAAATTATGAATTGAGCAATGGACGTATTTCGGGTGACATGGAGACTACGATACCTACATATAATTTACAAAACCACATTGAAATGAAAACTAAAAGCCATTTGTCGATTTTGGCCTTTATTTTCATCGGCCAAACATTTGACATGTTGTCGTATTGTTCTTAACACGGTGCCGCCATTCCCTGTCAACTAAATAAAAGCTGTCATAACGTTGACAATACGATGACATGTCAAAAGAAATATTGTTTTACCGAGTAGAATAGACCCCTACAGTAAGGTAAAAGCTGTGAACAATCTCGTAAATATAAGTTTCTAAGATCAATATGCTTTTAGTGTTACAATTAGATTATATGAAAGTATTCGGGATTACCACTATAACGTTAATTACTGGGTAATAGGTGCTTTTACCTTACTAGGCAGATAAGAAGTCCATCTTGACACATTGCACGACCATGAAGTTTCCGACTATTGGCATTGTTGACAGCAGTAAAACAATGCTAAACTTATTTGATGCGTATAAAGGAATAGTAATAACAACGTCGTTTGACTGCTGTTTACATTATCCATATTCATAAACTTATGGTTGCGCAATGTGTCAGAATTGACTTCGGCCGCACTATAGTATGCATCAATGTAGTAAGCCTTGAAAATCTCGCATGATAAGACAAACCCTTACGTACGGTTACCCTAAATACAGGGTGACCCTATTCCGAGCAGACATAACGCTCGAGGGCGGGTATTCTAAGTGCCGTGCCGTTAACGCGCCTCGCCGCACGCTTTCTCGTTCCAGAGTCATTTCCGAGTCGTTTACGATCGTGGTAGGACCCTTCGCTAGTAGTAGATCTTATTGTCATTTAATAGTCTTCGCAGTGCATTTAGTCCATAGTAAAATGGGAAATAAACTGCCAGTCCTTTGTTTTCAGGTAAGCATTTGACTGCAGCCTACTGGTTTGTTAGTGTAATGGAGTCGAAGACGAAATTGGCTTAGTTAAATGAATGTATACGCTCTTGAATTGAATTTATCTAAGTTATCATGCTTGGAGGAAAATCCGAAGAACGAGAGTTCAATTTATTACGAGTTAATGAAGATGAAAAGACAGCATGTTGGTAGTCCGGAAATTATAGGAGCGGGAAAACAAAAATTAGATGTGTATAACCGTGTTTCGTCAAATACGTGTGTCGAATGGGATGTGGGAAAAAAGTTTCAACACCTTAAGTTTAGCAAAAATAACCTTGGCTTTTAAGAAAATTACCCATTTTAAAATGGAAAAGTTAAGTTTAATTTATTTTTTCTGTTCTTAAGCAAACTTTAAGCAAATTCTAATGCGGTGATATATTCAGTAAAAATATTTTAGGGTCCATTTATTTGTAGCTGGTTAAAGAAACCATTTAGGGATAGCAGCAGGGAAAAGTTTATTGATACAGTAATAACATACGTACATAAAGATGCCATAGACAAATAATAACACCTAGTTAAAAAACCATTTATAAAAATCTAGCAGCTGAATGTGAATTTTGTATAAAGATAAATAATGAAAAATTACAATTATTTTGTTATACGGATAATGAAAGCTTAAAAACACGCTCAGTTGATTTTTCGTTCATTTAATAACATAGTGTTCGCATTGTTGTGTTCCGGTTTGGGGATAAGACAGCCGGTGTAGTGACTAGCATAGAGGCATCCCATCTTAGTCCTCACGGTTGGCAACGCATTTGCAGTCTTAGGCTTGCAGTCTTGTGAATGCGAATGTCAATGGATCACAGTTTCCACTTACCATCAGGTGGCCTCTGTGCTCGTTTGCCTACTCTATGCCATAAAATATTAAAAAAATCATTGTGGGAATCAGCATTGTCAGGAACACTCGTAATTAATCATCTACATTTCTCTGTCACACAATGGATTTGGGAGCATACTCTAAAGTTCTAAACGGGTGGGTTGCCAGTTAATTTATTATAGAATTTCGGTCTTGAACACCCCCTATAACGTGGAGGTGTTGTCACAAATAACAATCTATCTTGCGAAGAGCTGAAGGGGTTGGTAAAATATATATGAACCAGTAAAGCTCTTAGGCGAACGTATAAGGAAAACAAAGCGACTTTGTTAACTCTAGGGAGCGCTTGGTACAGGCAACTACATAAATATAGTATCTTCCCATGTGTGTATAATATGGTGGTAGCGGTCCGGACTACGGTTACCATTTAGGAATTTGAAAAGTCCTGACAAAACGCCTGACATTTCAATAAAAGTCCGGACTTTTTAGTCACAAAATTGAAACTACTCACTTAGTTACAGTGGTATAGTAGCAGACGCTCGCATTGAGAAAAGATTTTATATTTATTATTATTTGATATTACCTAATATGGAGTTTTATTACTCATATTCCATCTTATTAAAAAAACCGGACAAATTACAAAGTCCGGAGTATAGTCTAAAAGTCCGGAAATGTCCGGACTAATCCGGACGGATTGTAACCCTAACCCGGACGGACCCTGCACAAGGTCCTGCCAGATTAATCTGATGAACAGGTACCTTCATGTTATGGACTCTGGTGTTATTTATATAGCCCTATGGAACCCTGACCGACAAAAATGTTATATTATTTAGCGACAGTAAAATGACTCCCTCTGCGAAGATTTCAACTCTACCTATTAAGGTTCATGAGATACAACCCGCTGACAGACGGATGGATGGACAGCAAAGGCTTAGTAATAGGGTCTCGAAGGTACCCTCTGGGTACGGATCCCTAGAAACGAGACAGCACGCCTTCCTGAAATTCCAGGGTCCTAGAGAGAAAGGGTACAAGTCGACTTAGCTCGTAATAAAAAAGGGTGAATACATGAACGGAGTGTACTGGACTTAACCCCTTTTTCATTTGATCTTCAGAAGACTTATACCCTTTCACTGGGACCCCAAAATTAATTGAGGGGTTGCCACGTCTATTGTATTAATGTCGGCTGCTAATGAGGGTTTCTGTAATAGGAAACACGCACAAATATTGATTAAAGCAGTTTTGTTTGTTTGTCTGTTCGGCACAAATCTTGTTATCGATTTGAAAATGTAGCTCAGAACTGGAAAATGCGTGTTTGTCTCTGTTTGGCGTAGCGGTTGACTGGAAGAGATTTCTTTAAGACACTACCTTTTGCTTTATTTAGTTGACGCAGTTTCTGTAAACTTTGTTTTGTACTAGTGTCATTCCTTTTTTTCATATTTTCCCCAATTACCCGAACGTTAGCTGGAAGAGATCACTTAAAGGGCTATGTCTACCTTTAAGGTAGACATAGCCCTTTAAGTGATCTAAGGTAAGGTAGGAAGGTAGTACCTATATACATTCCAATTCTGTATATTGTATTTGAATTACTGTGCTTTGTACCTACAATAACATGTTTTACTACTAACTGTTGACTTTCTTGCGGCGTTTCTTCTCAGCAGTGGTCTCTTGCGAAGCGCTGGTAGATTTTAGACGTGTAAACGTGCCCGTGCGGCCTACTTAATGAATAAACAGCTTTTATCTTTTAAGTTTAAATGAATAAATAATGCAGTAAAATATGGTACCTAATATTATATGCAGACACAGGAATCAAGGGGGCAAAATTTCAGTACATGTAGAGAATTCCTATATCGATAAAATCCATTATCGTAGCTTTTCCATGTACTAGTGATCGCCCCCAGCATTGTATGTATTTTTTATATTGTTCTGAGGACGAGTATGTAGTTTACACAGCTTATTTAAAAATAAATGCATATTATAAAGTAAACGATTATATCATGGATAGGGATGTTTGGCGGTGAGTCGTCCGTCCTGCATGAGTAATCTACGCTTAAAAAAGGTGCACCTACACTGAAAAAAAGGATCAACCAAAGTAGTTTTGTTACTAGAAAGTTTCGTTGTAGGGAAGTATACTTTAGTTACATATAAACAATCAGTTTAGTAATCGGTCCAAAACTAGTTTTGTAGATTTATATTTGGTATGTAGTAACATAAGTTTTTGTTATTGTTAACTGATTTTACGTAAACTAATTAGCGAGGTTGCGGCAACAAAACCAATTTCTACACACATCTAAACTTTGTGCCTAATATCAATCAACGTGTTTGATTAATTTTAACGAATTCGTAAAGTAAATATTAATTAGTCAACACATATCAAAAAAGTACAAAACTTTTGTTAAATATTTAATAACCAGTTTTTTTCATAACAACTCATTGATTTCGTCTATTAATAACAACAGTTTTGTTCCTAATTGGCCACTAGTTTAGAAAAAACGAACTATGCCGACAGTTTTGCAAATTTAACTAAACTTTCTTTACACGTAACGTAATGACTTTCAAAGTAATAAGCAATTCTTTATTGCTACCAACAAAACAGATTGGTTATGCGTAACCGAACCTCGAGCGGCGCGGGCGGCGCGGGCGGGCCGTCGGGGGGGAGGGAGACCGCGGGCGGCGTGTGGCAAAGCAAGCAAGTTCATTCCTGTGAGTGAGCTGCTTGTCATTTTCTTTGAATTTATGGTGTTCGTAAAAAAAATAGTTCGCCAACGTGGTCAGATTTTTAATAATATGAGTGACTACGACCAGGCGTCGGCGGCGGAGCCGGTCGAAGCCAACTCCAGCGATTCAAGAGACCTGGAGGATTATCTAAATTCTTGGGGTCTTGGAATGTACATTGAGAAGTTTAAAGGTATGTAATTATATACGTTACGAATGAATCGAGGTGACTAATCGTTTGCGAAGTAAGAAATATATAGGTACTACTTACCTACTTAATTTTTCTAATTCCAGAACAGTGTGTGGACATAGACACGCTGCAAATTTTGTCTGCAGAAGATTTAAAAGAGTTGGTGCCAGTAATTGGTCACCGCGCTAAACTTACTAGTCAAATAGCTATGCTTAAAGACATAATAACAGACGCATTTTCTGACAAAAGTACAGTAAGTACCTGCCTACTTTATTTACGTACTCTAATTACCTACCATCTATCTAGCTTCTATTAACCGCTGGATCACATGTTATCCAGTTAACAATACATTTTCCATTGTACCTGTTATTCCGGGGCTATAGACAAAGGATACCTAACCTATTTTTATTCTACTTCTACTTTTGACTGATATACCTATCTATCCGTGGTGATATACCTTCCGCGTACTTTGCTGACGATAATGCGGTTTTTTCAGGCTAGGCTATATTTAGTGCTAGACGATGGACAAGAAGTGGAGGAGCAACCGATTTCTCCAAGAGACACAAATAAGGACTGTGTGAGTAGCTAAGTACATTTTACTAACTAAATTGCCTTGTTGTTTATTTAACTGACAATTTATCTAAGCTAAGCTAGTGTTTACATATAAGATAAGTGATACAAATAAGGCCTACCTTATTGTAAGCGTTACATATTCTCGTGTCTGACTTTTGCGCCATATTTTATTAATGACGCCACATTTTTTTTATTTTTAGGAATTGTATAAATTATTAAGCTCATGCAATGAAGGAAGAGGCCTTCTCCTACAGTACCAAGAAAACGGCCTATTGGATAATGCAGCCAGGCGACGACTTTGTAATATAATAATTAGTAATGAGTTGAAGGATTGTCCAGAAAAATGGGTCACCAGCTCACGGTTGTATCAACTGGCGTACGCTATAACGCAAGTTTTTAAAAAGGAAAGTGCATCTGTTTACTTTATTCCCTTTTCAAGCTTCAGTCCACAACAAAAAAAATCTGCAAAAGGAAAATTGTTGGATTGTTACCGACAACGGCGAAGGACTTTTTTAAAATCTGGCCTCATTAAGGGAAAAGACAATTTGTCTGACTGCACAACCTGCTAGATGTGAGGTGGCAACCAAAACGGGTTGTACTCCTGAAAGGGTTCTCTGTCGATGGATGAAAATCCCTGTAGCATACCTTGTGAAAAAGTGAGAGAACGCAAAAAATTGTTCATCCAGGCTATGGAAAGGTACCCGAATATAAGAACTTGAGGTTCTAAGTGTTTAATTTTAGTCCACAACAAATAAATAAATATTATGAATAAAGAAATTTGAAAACCGGAGCTTACACAGAGTACCTCATATTAGGTACCTAACTACCTACCTACCTACCTATTTAACTTTAAATGGTATACTATTAGTGTGATGTTTTGATTTGTTTTAAAGCAGAATAAATCTTTAGTTCATATTTTGTCATGTTCCGTATTATTTCTTTTACACCCTGTATACTTATCTAAGCAGTATAATACAGGATATAAATGGCATGACAAAAACTGTACAGACGTGATTATGCCATGAAACTCAACAACTATCCCAAGGAAAATATGACCGGAAACGGTGTTTAAGTTTCATACGTGCCATTTTGTGTGGGAGAGTCAAAAATGTTCATCCTCATGTTTTCCAGTCATATCTTCCTTGGGGAAAGTTGTTCGATTGTATGTCCTAATCGCATCTGTTAAGTTTTTGCCAAGCCGTCCCTATAACACCCTCTATTTTTGTTACTAATTAATTAACTGAGATTGGCTACTAATAACAAAACGGTTTTGTTATATACTAACAAACCAAACCTGGCCTGGAAGCAGACGGTAAAGTAAAACTGAATAAACAGTTTGGTTGCCAGCAAGCAAACAGTACAGACATCGGTAGCGAAACTTTTTGATTATTTAACGCAAAACCCTTTGTCGACTTTTTTACAAACAAGATTGTTATTTATAAACAACTAGTTTGACTAGAGAAAGTCAAATTGTTAAGATAATGTAACGAAAAAAGTTAGGCTGCAGGTTACACAACACAGTTAAATGAACCTGATTTTGTTACTGATAACCAGTAGTTCGCAAGTCCCTAGATTACGGCCTACTGGTAGCCAAATTTTGGTTACTGTTAACCAATTTTTTTTTTCAGTGTACTGTACAAAAATACCGTGATATTGTAAACTATTTATAATTATAATGTAATGATGTAAACCTTTTTCTTGAAAAAAATATACCTTGCCGAGTTTCTTACGCCGGTTCTTCTCGGGGCAAAGGTTTTATTTTTCGAACCGGTGGTAATGCTTTTTGACATTCATAGGTGCATTATATTATGCCTAAATTGAAGAATAAAGAACTTTGACTTTGACTTTGACTAATGGTATGCCCCTATGACCTCCACAAAAAGTCATTTAGCCACCTGAAATGTATTTATATATCAGCCAAGAAGAAACGATTAACGCCTGAAAATTTTAAACAAACTTATTTATTTATTTACCTATTTATTTATTAAAAAGATGAAATTACAACATATATAGGAACATATGTCCCACAAAACCGTTTGCACAGTTTGACTGTGGGATCGAGCAGTCTCTACTCTCTTATTAAATCTATAATGAATCTAAACACAATAAAGTATCCTAAACTACTATATGTTTTTAATAAGGTAACTATACAGCTTTCTACCAATCTTTGCTTTAATGGCTTCCTGCCTGATGTCAGAGGGCAGGCTGTTGAGTATATAGGGTAGGCGTTTCTGGATTCTAATCGTTTATTTTAACAATAGAAGATGGGACACTTATGAAAATAAAAATTATGATGCGTTAATGTTTCAAAAATCGTTTTGAAAAATAGAGATAATTACTTTATTATACTTATTATATTGTTTGATTTTTACTATTAAAAAAACATATTTTTACAAACATAACTTGGAGTGATGACCAGTATACTGAACAAATATCGATGATTGAGTTTATCTATATAGGAACTCTCTACCTGTTATACAATTTTGCCCCTGGATTCCTACGTCTTATTAATGTATATAAAAATGTTTCTATTGGGTTTATCTGAGACTTCGCAACTTTATCTTTACATATTTAGTATAAAACAAAGTCCCTCTCCACGTCTCCCTGTCTGTCGGTCTGTTTATCAGTTAGATAATTTTTCACGAAAGGTTTTATGCATAATGAATTCTGGTTTATGTACGGGTGTTACAGACTCACATAAACCTATAGTCTATAGTATAGATCTAGTGAGGCCTTTGCAATTTTATTTATACACTGGCCCCCTTAGGTACTAATAAACGTTGAGTAACCGTGGTGTATTTTTTTTTTTCTTTGTCCCGCAGCGACTAGACCAGCTACTACCGCGGGAATATGGCGTTTCCACTATGAAGTGATTTCGCCAGTGTCAAGTATATATAAGTATAAATCAATATAGTAATAAAACACAATCCAATCTTCTCTAGGAAGATTGGTGGCAACGTTGTACGGTGATATGTAGGACAGAGGCCAAGATAGTTTTAACCTCTGTACCACTGCGAGTCCACTTGAAACGAGAAGTAAGATGCCAGGATACACGAAATAAGTCCAAGTCTTCTATCACTGTGCAACACAAAGGCATTAAAAGTACAAATCACTAACAAAAACGAACTTTGAGCACCTAAATACACAAAAATAAAAAATAAAACAATTTACACATCCGCCATCTTTTGACGTTGCAAATGGCCTCCCGTGGTGTAGTTAAACCATGCTTTGTCCTGATCTATCATTGTGAAATTAAAATTTGACAGATAAGGACAAATCGTAGTTTAGCTACACCACCGTTACTCAACGTTTATTAGTAAAGGGGTGTATATTTACTTTTACATTAGGTTTAAGATTAAATAACGCACGCTTCATGAATATTTGAGGTTATGTATCAAACAGTAATAATTTGTTTACATCTTTGGCAATATCAATAGACGATGATTGATAAATTACTGCACAAACCTCTTACTACTCGTAATATCATAAATGAGCAAGTTTGGATGTTTTGATGTTTGAATCACTGAACGGATCGGGATGTAACTTGGCTCATATTGTTTAAGTCCTGGAATGGGATATTGGATAGTTTTTATCCCGGAAAAAAAGTGAGTTTCCGAGGGAGCAGCGATAAATGATGGACGGAGTTGCGGGCAAAAGCAAGTTAATATTCTTTGCAACTTGCGGAAATAGGATAAATCTTTACACAGGAAATAAATATGCTTGTTTCTCTGTATCAAAGGAGAAGCCGTCACAATCGTCGTTTTGAAAACGTATATCACTGTGTAGGACGTATTAGATTACACGTCCTACATGTGAAGAGGGAAAAGAACATGATTGTCATGTCACAAAAATGAAGATACAGAGTTTCCCAAACTTAACGTAAATATTGCGGCATAAAAAATACCTCAAGAGCGAGTCGTACTCACGCACCGAGGGCTCCGTACCGTCGCACAGCAGGTATTATTATATTCCGATTTGAATTCCATCTAAGATCGAATCAGCGCAAGCGCAATTCACAATTGACCATTACTGTATCCAGGTGAGGACTGAAAAACCGCTTCATAGCTGAGTTGTTAATGTTGATTGCCTGTTGTGGGTGAATTTTTTTATTTTTTTTTGGTTTTTCCTACGGTATCGTTCCCGAAGGGTAGCCCCGCTGGACCCTATTAATGTGCGTATCTTTTAAACCGTAATATATAGCTGATTGTTATTTTCTTTATAATACGTACGTGTATGATTTAATAACAAAAACAATACATGAAACTTTTTTTTCAACGTATTGTAAAAATGCTAAAACATACAAGCGTCGGTATGATTATAGTACAAACCCTGAAGAAAAACAACAAATACTTATAATCGCCTAGTATCAGTTGGGATTGCGCTGATTCGAATATTATAATATTACTGTGCGGAATATCTTCCTTACTGTTCCAGAATATTGATTTAACTTTTCATTATAAATATTATAAATAAATAAATATGATAACAGTGAAGGAGTTATTAAGGTTTTAATAATAGTGGCACAGAACGCTGCCTTGTGGTACACCTCTACGGAATCAGTCACTGCGAGAGTAACTTTACACTTCCCCTTCCATATTCGCTAATTGTACGGTTTCCTCCTAGGGGGTTGTGGGTTCCGTCGTTTGATATGCTATTTGATTCCCAAGTTCCACTCAGTTTACAGTTGTGATACTTGCAATATATTTGTATTTAGATTAGGGTTGGCACCGCATTTGCAGTCTTAGGGCCGTATTAATAAACTCATCTTGACTGTGAGGCCCGTCACTAGATACGTCAAAGTAAACGCATCATTTTTGACGAATTTCAAGATGAGCATTTGAGTTGAGATCAGATTATTAATACGGACCTTAGGATTGCGGTCTTGAGATTGTAGTCTTGAGAATAGGGAATATGCCTGGATTTTTTAAATCGCATTTCTCTGCAATATAAGAAAATACCGTAAAGTATTTTACTAAATATGAAATTAAAATTAAAACCTCCCAAGAAATAAGGATGATACAAGCCTTTGAAACTGCTTATTAGACAGCGTTTAGACAGGCGATATGTAACAGGTCGGCCATATGAAGTCTGTTTTATTATAAAGAAATAGGAACAAATCTTTGTTGACACAAATTTTGGTTATTTTTATAGCAAGCCAAAAAAAATATCTCATCTATTTGTTACATGAATCAGCTTTTGTTGAAGCTGTAAAAAAGTCATGAATATTCTCTTTTTTGTAATGTAACCCACTCCCTAAAATATCGGAGAAATTAACTTATTTTTGAAATAATGATATTTACATTTTCCTGGTGCCGTTTCACATTAAACACAGAGGTTTTCATTACAGACCAGAACTTGTCAAAGGGTCTCAAAGGTATGCAAATTAGAAGGCTTTTAGGTCCCTTTCATAAACCATTACAGCCAACGGCCGGCCAACCCTTTAGAAAACATAATTTTCACTTCATGATTGTCGTCGAAATTCTCGTTAGGATATACTAGGTACTAGCATTGAGGCATTCTATCTCAGTCCTCAGGGTTGGCAACGCATTTGCTGTCTTAGGATTGCAGTCTTGAGGGCTTTAGATCCTACCTATTATCCAGTGGCCTTAGTGATCGATGCCTTCGCCGCGCCATAAAGAATCGTGTTTTGTTTTACAACATTTTTCGCAAATTGATCTTTATTAGCTGCCATCACGTTAAGCACATAGTTGGTATGACCGAAGCGCGTGGAGCTAACCCCATGTGCTTCTTATTGGTCAACAAGAGTAAATAGGTCCTCTTTTACCGAACAGTTTTGTCCTCGCTTGTGATATTGGCATGGATTTTTTTCTCTAGTACTTCCCTATTTATGAAATAAATACATGCGGATATCACCATGGAAAACTCGAGATTGGTACTCTTTTACCGAACAGTTTTGTGCTCGCTTGTGATATTGGCATGGACTTATTTCTCTACTACTTCCCTATTAAAGAAATAAATACATGCGGAAATTCACCATGGAAAACTCGAGATTGGTCAAAACAAGGAGTGAACCATTAATAAAAAAAGTACAGAGTTGTTCGCTTCTCTCTGCTTTTCAGAGCATCTTGCGCCTCCGTTATCAAATCAGCTCTAAGGCACCATAATAAAGAGCAAAGTATGTTAATCAAGGTAGTAAATGATTAATTATGACAATGTATGAATTACGATAAACGGCCTTATGTACTTTAAAATGACTTGTAAAGGAGGGTGGGCAGAAATGTATGAACACTGTCCTAGAAACCAATGACAATAAGCACTATATAATTGGATATGTTTTTTAATTCTACAACGATTTAGCGTAGCGGGAAACCTCAAATAACTGTGAGAAACACCGCTGTCTTTGAATGGCGATAACTTTTTTCCCACAAAGATTTCGAACTACCTGCCATACTAATAGTTTTACAACTTAGAATTACCTATCCGTTGACATATCGCTTGTTGTTATAGGTCATATAGGCCAATTTGCCCACCCTCCTTTATATTTATTCGTAATAAAAAAATATCAATCAATGAATAACATTGCATTGTCATCGGATATAGAGAATTAGGACAAGATTGATGTGCAAGGTGTAAAAAATCAACATCATCAACAAACGTATGCACGTGGTATGAGTCAGCATGACAACCTTGTATCTGTATGAACTATAAAATAACCTGTATCCAGTATTGTGTATGATTTGCGTCAAGACGTATTTTTTATGTGACAACACAATGTATTGCGTAATTAAACTAATAGGTATTCAGTTCCGATTGCTTCTTTTTCTGCGTGACAATCGAATGTATAGATACAGATTTTTTCTATTTGTTCATTGTCATGTTTAAGTAACAATCGCAACTTGTTTTAGGCGTGACCTGTGTGTCAAACTTAGTCATTGTTGCGAGTCATGGGTATGTCGGAAGCAGAATGAAAACAGGATTCTTCTTCTTCTCCTCAGCATATACCTACACGTCCACGGCTGAACATATATGCGTCTTCCATGGATTTCCATGCAGTTCTTGATGCGGCGATTCGGGTCCATGTCGGCCCTGTATCCGACCATCTCGCTGGTGTCCTCTGTTTCGGAAAACAGGATTAATGGTGTTGAAATGAGATCTCTGAGAAATTAGTTAGTTACGATGATATAGAGAAAGATATACCGTGGTCCGAGAGCGATGTGGATTGGAAGATGTAGTGATAAAGTTTGAAAAGATGGTTTGGTCTTTTAGAAAGGTTTAATGAAAGAAGAGTTACGATCGAGGTGCCGAGCGAGATGAGTGAAGATGATTTTTTTTTTCGGTTTCCTCCCTTAAAAAAAATAATGGTACATATTTTTAGGAAATATTGTACTCGAAAAGTGCAATTTTTGCTAGCGCTACGTGTGCCTAAAATATCTTAAATAAAAGCACATATAACGAACTTAAAAGAAAAACTATCACGACTAAGTAGACTTTATTAGTTCCGATACAGGCGAGTAAAGTTATTTTCATAATCGTGTTATAATAGAGAGCTTTTTAGTCGAGTACCGTCTTTAGGCCGCGAAGCTTGCTGAGTGGCCTAAGTAAGGTACGAGATTAAAAAGCTTGATTATGACACTATTGTGAACAATACTTTTTGTACGAGTTCATTAAAATTAATAATTTAAGTCATTAATACAATCACCACCACATCGACATTTGTATCAAACCACGGCTTCCGTAATTGTTGCAGTACTGTGCTGTTCTGTTGGCTAAAAACTAGCCAATCACAAACCGTAGTTTTTTTATTTTTTTTATGCCCTGGATACAGAAGCAGGTTTAAATAGATTTTTGACGCCATAAATAACGCCATAGATTGGCAATTTTGTATCGGATCGAGTCTCCTTAAACAAGGACACATATTATTGAAATACGAAGTTCTATTTTCAAATTTTTTTCAGTTGTCTTGAGCGTATCGAAATGGTTATTTCGGTTATTTCGGAAGTGTCAACGATGAAATGAATGACGTTGCAGTATTCTCTATGAAATCTTAATACACAGATTTTAATCGACGAGTACATAAAAGTAACTAAAAATCATGTAAACCTTGAAATAGAAAATTACTTCCCTACACACCCTACACTGAGCATGGTCCGACATGCTCTTGTTCAGTTTCACCTTTCACCTTTAACAGACACGTTAATAACGTTTCCAACTTTACCCATCGAACTCGCTGATAAAAGATTCAACGCGATTAAGTAATGTGATGTGT
Organism: Acleris sparsana; assembly: GCA_923062465.1. Classification (NCBI taxonomy): domain Eukaryota; kingdom Metazoa; phylum Arthropoda; class Insecta; order Lepidoptera; family Tortricidae; genus Acleris; species Acleris sparsana. The sequence continues at coordinate 15,719,045 of OV281301.1, read as the reverse complement.
TCGGAGTCAACATTTGTTTTCCTCACTTGAACTCCGAGAGCTCTGAGGTCCTATTCCAAACACCGAAGATCGATACGTTACCTCCGTTTCAATCTCACAAATAAGTCACTATTCATGAGTGAAAGAGAAGAGCTATTTTCGAATTCAGTGCTTCGGTGAAGACTTGTTTGCTCACTTATCAAGTTCGTGTAAGGTTGTTATTTGGAACGCGGCCAAGATGGCGGAAATACAGAGCGGAGATTGATGTGAACTCCTATTAAGGTTTAGTTGATCGGTTATTAGATTCTCGCGACGGTGTAATGAATTGCTTCGTTATTGGCTCATTCATTTAATGTAAGATCTACGCTGTCGTCGTTGGAGTAATTGCTAGTGATTTTTCACCTTCTGTTCGACACGAGCGTGGAGTTATGTCTCTTTAATTAAACACATGAAGATATCAGGGGATATCTATCCACGAAACTCGGTTGGTTGAGTTTTTTTTTTTTTATGTCAATGAGGAGCCACGCGGGCACTCAGGCCACCTGATGCTAAGTGGGATCTGAGACCCATAGACATTTAATTTAATTTTATTAAATTATTACTTTGCTTAATTTATTTAATTAAAAACCGATTTACATTGTTCAAGGACAGTGGCAGGACTGGCAAGTACAGTGCCAAGGGCAGTGAGTGAAAAAATAGAAGGCGATCCTATTTGGATCTACTGGCAAGGCAACTGGACGCGCAACTGTCCGATCGGTTTACACTACTGTACTGTCCACTGTCACTGTCCACTGCCGTTGACTAATGTCGGGCATTACGTGTCAATCATACATTTGAATAACGATTACTAAAGCCGAATGCATCTTTCTAAGGACCTCAAAAACGTTAGCACCGTTCGCGTCTTGGATAGGTCTCCAGACAGAGATTCACTATGGTAGAAATCAGTGAAAATCAATGCTTTTCTCAAACATGCTACGAGTATGTAAGGTCGGCGTTATGTTAGTTATTTTAGGCTTCAAAGTGCCACATTTCCGACGGAACAACTCGAGAGAACTGTAAAGGAATTTCATACGAAATTGAAGGCCTAGGCCGGGAAGTAATTTTTTTTTAATTTAGTTTGGCCATGGTGGCTGTGTTTATGAAAAGGCTAAATAGCTGTTTTTTTTTTATTTACTAAGCCGTGCATCCAACAAAGCGTTTGCATGTTTATTTGAAGTACCAGGAGCGCAGAGGTAATTAGGAGGTTAGCACGATGCGGCGAGCCCCGCGCGCGCCACCAGCGGGCCGGCGGGCGGGCGTACTGAGCACTGTAGGTTACTTTTAATGTTTATGCACTCCTAGTACCTATTTGACATTGTAATTTTTGTTTTAATTATTTTAATGAATTATGTTTGAGAAAAGCACTATACATACATCGGTCGGCGGGAAATATGGGGTTGCCCGCCTCAGACCTATATCCGGCCTTGCTTCGCTCGGCCGTCTATATAACTTCGGCCGGCAACCCCTTTTGTCCCGGCCTCTGTAGTAATGTACTATTCTTTGCTAAAGGCATGACTCGATGAATGAATGTGGAGGACGCGAAAGAGATTTGTCAGAATCGTAGCAGGTGGAAAGAAGTGGTCTCTGCCTACCCCTCTGGGAAAAAGGCGAGATTTAATGTATGTATGTATTATTCTTTGTAGCCGCATATAGGTCTTGAGTAAAGTTATAAACATAATAGATGTACTCCCATGGCTCTCCAGTATATATTTTAACCATGATTTGGAAATCTTGACAATTGAGATTAGCGTGACAAGGTTGCAAGTTGCGAATATGCTCAACTGATATGTTATGGGTTTGTTAGATAATGCAAGCTTGTTGTGTTCTGGTGTGATGATAAAGCAAACGCACTGAGAGCAATGCGGTGCGGTGTGGCTTAGGATTGCAGTCTTGAGATCGTAGTCTTGAGAATACAAATGTGTTGACAAAAGGCTTACGAGCCATAGCTTTAGCTAGTTTGTCCTGATATAACCAGAAAAGATCCATCCAGGTCCCCCAGGGTCGGTACAGCACGGTATCACCTGATTTGTATTTATATGAATACTTCATCTTGTGATCTAGGTCACTACGTTGTCCTTGAATAAACTTGACATTCTGTTTATTTCTTGATAATTCCGTTTTCAGTTCCGTTTATTTCAATAAATAATTCAATATCAGGGAACAATCACACAAATTGATCTAGTCCCAAACTGAGCCTTAGGCAAATTATACAGGGTGCTAGGCAATCTCTGACGGAACAAATTAAACGCGCCAGTTTATAATTCGTCTGTCGAGTTAATAAGTGAGCTCCTAAAGAGAATAACATGTAACAATAACATTTGATACTTACTCGAGCTCGTGGTTTCCTACATCGTAGTTATAATGCGATTCTGCGGTTAGTTTCTGGTTTCATTATAACTTGCGAGTAGAAGAGTTTCCGCTTTATTTGCAAATGATTACAACTTGTTTTTTTTCTTAGCTTAGCTAGTTAGCTTCCGCCTGCGACTGCGCCTGCGTTCGTCCATCCATAGGCTTCACTTTAACTGAGCACACTGAACTAACATAGAACGGTGTCACTGTGGCATTATTAAACCATTGGTTCGACACGTCTTACGAGATTGAATCAAACATCACTATGACACAGTTCTATGGTCAGGGTTCCATTGTGCTGATAGTACATAATCCAGACTTAATTATACATAAAAAATATTCTCATCAATCACTCACTCACCGCCGCATTAACTGTTGCGACGTTTAAAAGATCTGAACTTACATATATACAGAGGGACAGATAGCAGAAAGCGACTGTTTTCTACTGAAGTGGCAGTGGGCGGGGCACATTGCTCGCAGGACTGATGGCCGATGGGGTCAGAAGGTTCTGGAGTGGCGTCCGCGGACCGGAAGACGAGCTGTAGGTAGGCCTCCAACAAGATGGAGTGACGACCTCGTCAGGATCGCGGGACCGCGGTGGATGCGAAAAGCACAAGACCGGTCTGAGTGGAAAGCCTTGGGGGAGGCCTATGTCCAGCAGTGGACGTCATTCGGCTGACATGATGAAAGATAAAGACTAATTTTTACTGACTTCATCTGCGTAGATTTCGATTATTGTTATTCTTATAGTGCATTTATCAGAATGTATGTTTACAGTTATTGCGCAGCTGGAGCCCAATCCCTCCAAACTTGTCTCAGTTCCGTTTCATAAAAGAAAACTAACTCAATTCCCGGCTTTATCTACGCTATATCCATTGCATAACAGTTCTCGGCGAGTTATGTGACAAATAGATAAAGCCATATTACTGTCGGCAGCTGTCTTCAGCTTCAAATCGGTTCACTTTTCTTTGGTATAACGTTTTTTGCCTTAATTCTATATTGTACTCGTATAATAAGCATACACTCTTTTGGCACAGTCAAGCTTAGCATACATTCTCTACTCATAAAATCCGTTAGACGAATAATCTTTAGGTATAAAATTGATTATCCGAACCGTCGAAGAATTAACTACCGCATGCAGCATAAACGTATTTTTACAACAAATAAATTTACATACGCTTTCTCCAATATCATCATTCGTCTACTACAAACTTTTATGGCAAAGTACGTTCGAACGTTAGAAATTATGCCAAACAGAACGGAACTTCGAATCTTTTCCTATTGAATCTAGTCCTCCTTTGTCCTTTGTCTCAACAGTCTGCTGGATGCAATTATGCAATGCAATTGCAAGCCATTGTAGCCTCAAAGGGTGGTTTTAAGTTGGTTTGAATTTGTCGTCTTCTGCAAATGGTTATCACATAGAAATCTTCTTGTCTGCAGTTGTTCTCTAAATAACCTTGTTTGATTTAGTTAAATTGGTTGTTACTTGGCTTTGTTTATACGAAATCCATAATAACGTTTGTCCTAAAGCCTGGTTATCAGGTCGGACACTTTTTGGATTTTGTTGTGAATTATTTTTGTGTTCACTTCACTGCTGCACTGCTGCTCTGCTGCACCTAATGATCGTAATAAACTGATTAATGTACACGAGCTAACGATGTTTGCACGAGTGTATACTCGTGGTTTAATTGTCAGTAGGGTGACTACAGTCTCTAGTGTACATACACAAAAACTTCTCGATCGCGTTTGCTTTTCTCGTATGAATAACATGATTACTTTCGCGTTCGAGACTGTTTGCCGCGGGAACAGGAACTAGGTACACTCGAGACACGGCAGGTCTAACGCATTCTCAATCATAATCGTTTTTATGTTGACGGGCCGAAGGCGAGTCTGCTTTCAAAATTAAAATAATTAAAGTTCCAGTTTGAAGTCGACTGCGATTAGCGATAGGCACTTAGGCAAGAGGCCAGCAGATCTGATTTCGTATTTTGCGGTGCAACTGCATTGAATATGTATATATATTTGGAATAATTAATTAAATAACCTTTAAATTGGCTATATTACTGAATATTACAATTAAAAAAAACAAAATAGGTTTGTAAATTATTGGTAAAAGCACATTTGTAATAATCAATTAAATAACCTATACAATCAATGAATATGCGTTCGTGTTGACCGCGTGGTGTTAACTGCTGCAAATGAGAACATTAATATTGGTATTATTGTCTTTAAAGCTATTGAATCATGAAATTACGGGACAATATACTGCCCTGCATTGGATTCGCTAAATTAAGGAACAAGGGAAAATGCATGCCTTAAATACGAAACAACCCGTCAAATACGGGACACCTTGTCACCCTAATTTCGTCACTCGCCTAATAATTCTTTAACTGTGAACAACTCTGAAAGGCTATTCCGGTAACCTGGAGGAAAGATGACCAATTGAAAGATTACCGGCTTTGTACTTTTGATTTATTCTATTTACTGATTTACTCTACTGCTACTACTACGGCCTAAACTAAGTTGAACAACTAAATAACTTAGTAATAAAGTCATAAACTTTTTTTTTTCTATGAAAATTCCGAGTTCACACGTTCCTACTCAATCTACGCTTAAATATATATTCTACTTTATTTTATGTTTTTTCATTGTTTTATATAATGCTAGGTTTATAATTGTATAATATCATAACTAGTATTTAAAAAAAAACGACTGACTGTTGAGTTTCTTGCGCCGTTACTTCTCAGCAGCGGTCTCTTGCGAAGCACTTACTTACTGAATAAACATCTTTTATCTTTTATCTTTTTACTCCCTGACACTGGCGAAATCACTGCGAAATACCGCGGTGGACCGCCATTAATAAAAATAAAGAAGAAGAACTCTGATAGGCATACTCGTTATAAATTTTAATCAACCTGTTTTTACAAGATTTAATTTAGCTTGCACTGTTCGTATGTAATTTGGCCGTTTCAATTTATGCATGTAAATTTTAAACCAGTGCTGAAATGCAATATTATGGTATCGAACAGGTGATCTATAGATGGAGTTGGAAGGTGGCGACAGGATCTCCGCTAGACTTGAGGTAGAGCCACCGTGTTGGAATCCATTAGTGTGGTCTTGATATACAGATAATAACTTTGAAAAAAAAAGTAAATTTGGCAACAAAAGCTTATCCCATAAATGTTGTTTTTGACAGTTATAATTTTATTTATATTTACACACGTTCGGAAAACAACATGTGAGCAGATGCAAGCGTTGCCAGACGCGTCATCGAAAATTATATGTTCCGCTTTTCGGGGATAACTCGACCGTGCGTGCGATTTTTTTTAATCGAAAGACGAAGAAGACTCAACTATTTAAAGGGAGGGTAAATCTGATTAAAAACGTCATATTTTTATTAAACTACAGTTATATGTCTATTTTTGCTATCTATTGTCACGTAAACGTAATTTAAAACTCAATTAAAAAGATAAATATAAAAAAACTTTGATTATATACGTTTTTATACTATGTCCCGCTTTCGAAAAATAAAATCTCGCAACGCTGGCAGATGCCCTTACTTGAAAATTTAAATTCGAAGTTACGTTACCTCTATTCCTGTCACTCGTCATTCGAGATTAAATCGAGAGAAAATGAATAGATTTTCAAATTAGGGCTTCAGGTGTAAAGGTGGACCAAGAAATATTAAAATAAATATTTAGGGAAGAGTCTGTCTAGCTTTAGTGTGTTGTACACCGTATAATATGCCTTTTAAAAAACCTATACTGCCCTGCTATGACAAATAGCGGTATCACAGACAAAACTCCTCTAGCAAATACCACCTTATTACAAACGAGAGAGGGTTGAATCTGCTTTGGTTATTGCGTTTGAGATATCGCCTCTTGGCCTATTAGGATGGAGCGGGGGAGAGTAATATTCCTTTTTGTTTCTAGCTAACTTCCCTTGAGTTTTTCTCCTTTTAGCTTCTGGTTGTTACTTTAAACTTTTTAGAATGTGAATCCCTTTACGTTCCTCGAATAACAAACGGATCCATGCTGAAAAAGGTTTCACAATTTAAAAAACATCCCTTGAAGTTTGCGGATCAAAGTTCTGTACCGACCGATGTAAGCCGAGTAGGAAAATTCCCATCACGCATTTATCATGATTAGAGATGCGCCGAATATTCGTTCGGTAACGGTTTTCGGCGTATTCGGCATCTTTTTTCACTATATGTATGCGGCCGTTTTATTTGGTTTTGGTGCCGAATACATTCGAGTATTTCCATTTTCTTGGCTAGACGACACGGTATAGAACTGAAAGAGAAAACCTTTTTGCAAGATTAATGTTATAATTACTTATTATAAGTCACAGAAATCCTACGAAGAATGTGTTAAATAAAGCTATTAAAATAAAGCAATTAAACTGCAAATCAACATTTATTTTAGAACCTGTTTACGCGCGAATACAATGAAATGTTAAACCGAATAATTCGGCCGAATATCCGGTTCGGTAAAGTTAAACCGAATAGTATTCGGTATTCGGCTACTCGGTGCATCTCTAATCACAATGTAGGGTTTCTTCAATTTCCGCCGAAACTTCGGGGGATGAATATTCGATAGCCGAATGCGAACTTTAAGATGGTATAGAATAAAATGTACGGGTTTTTCTTAGAGTTTTCACTTTTAAGGGTTTTTCTCAAGGATAGTCAAGGCCAAAGGATCAGAAAGTTATTTTGTGTTTTCCGAAAATATTTTTTTTTCAATTGCAGAATTTCCATCCTCATTTATTACTGATCTTATTTTCTTTGCAATCGCGTATTTTCCTATTCGAATTTCTCCCAATTGCAAACATTTTAACTTATATTTAGGTCGAAAAAGGAAGGTAGGTTTAGGTTGTTAGTTTTTCAGCAGCCAAACCACGCAGAAATAGGAGCTCCGCGAACGCGGAGCTCATTCGACGCTAAAAAATTCATTTCTGGAATGGTAAAAATTTGTCAGGGAAAGAACGGGAATGGAAATTCTGCTACCAATAAAATTTGATTTTCGGAAATTATGGGCCTTCGTTTAGCTTACGAAGACAAGTTGAATTGTTGAAATTGAGAGGTAATAGGTAAGAGAATAATTTGCGGTGCCTGCTTTTAGGGCGACATATTTTTGGTCTAATAAATCATTTTCTAAATTGCAACTTTTCCGAAAGTTTTTTGCATTACCCAAATCGCTATTAACTAGCTAGGTATTTCGGATAAAGGTCTATCCCACTAAAGCAATTTGTATTTTACTGTTGTGACAACAGTAAAATACAAATTTGCTGTGGTGGGATGGACCTTTGATATAAATAAAAAATTGGAAAGTAAACGACCTAAAATATTTCAACCAAACAGCAGATTACCATTAAGTATTTCAGCGGACACTTCGCTCTCTCCCTGAAGACAATTGATGTTTTCCCTTGATTGTACCTATGCTGAATAATTTATAAAGACAAACAGCTGTAACAAACACATGACGTCACGGGGCAACGACTCTGAAAACGTGACAAGTGTGTGGAAATTTTATGCCATTCGTGACTAGATAGATGAGATGAAATGCAAGCAGGATGGAAAAAAACTGGCTATTTTATTCATGTAGAAATAACGTGCTGGAACATTTCAATCATACTTCATGTTATCGGGTCTCCTTTACTATTTGAAAATATGTTCTGAATTAATCCGTAGCACGGACCGCTAAAACGGACTTACAAATCTATGCATCAGTTTTCGTACATTTCACTTTTGCTCCGTGAAGATGAAAAAGTCGACGTCATTGTCTATCTACTATTAAATCTTGATAGTAAATACTATATCGATGACGTAACGGAAACGAGACCTTCAAATAGCGCTATTTTACGATAACGTTGTGACTATATCGTTATTCTCGCGCTATAACGTTCTAAAACTCTGATCCATTCATCACAAAAATATTTTAGAAGTTGAACTCTCGTGGAGAGGATACGTAAAAAAATAATGTTTTTGATAGAATTCTTATATGTTTTCCTGTAATCTACCTCTACTATATTTTGTATTCTTTTCAAAAGTTTTAGGCTTTGTAGTGTCAGAGAACAGTGGGGGAATGGTCAATTTTTGTTTTCTTTCATGAATAAAATCAAAGCTATTTATTTTACAATTAATAAGAAAAATATATTTGAGATTCTCATAACGAGCCCTTTCATTTGATATGTGACACAGTAAGGGTTGCAAAACTTTTTTTTTATATTTTCTAATGTGGGACACCTGAAAATGATCTTTATTAAAAAAAAAAAACTTTGCATATCTCTGTTTGGGGCATCAATTAACCTATGTGTACCAAATTTCAACTCAATCGGTCCAGTAGTTTCGGAACAAATTGGCTGTGATAGACGGACAAATACACGGACGCACGAGTGATCCTATAAGGGTTCCGTTTTTTCATTTTTTCCGTGTCCGTAAAGTAGGTACATAAATCATTTGTTGATCAATGCATTCATTTCTATAATAAATTACCTGACGTAGTTTTAAAGTTATTCTAACCATCACTTAAAAATGACTTGAAAAAGTCGTTAATGTCTAAAGCGTATTATAGGGTCGAGGATTATCTAACAGACAAAAATGCATGGCCTAAACCCGAACTTTATTTTGTCTAGGGGACACCGTTGATGTAGGAAAACTACCTCTCTCCCAAGATCTTTGGCATGTTTTCCTGCTGAACCACGCATGCTATTTGATATTATATTTATTTTAATATTTATAGCTTTATATAAGATTAGACTAAGTAGTAACTTACCATTGTACTATGAAATGTGTTTAAGAAATGACTGACCGCTGAGTTTCTTGCGGCGTTTCTTGTCAGCAGGGGTCTGCGGCCTACTTACTGAATAAATGACTTTTATCTTTTAGTAACTGATAGTGCCTATGATATAGGTTATAGCAACTTTGCTCCAATTGTTATTGCCATAATATTTTCCTATTTAATAGCAATGAAAATGGACTGGTGAGTGATGTCGAAGAAACACAAATCTAAAGAACCAAGCTAAAATCCCGATTACATATTTTGATCTTAAATCCGCCATTTTGCCATTATGTTTATCCGCCATTTTTAATAATAGCCAGTGACACTCGCTGAGAGGAATCTAACGATAAGTCGTTTGACGAAATCGGGCGTATCTAAAAACACGGAGAATCATACAAACATGGTCAAAAACAGTCGTGATTCTCTTTCGAAAATAGAGTGAAATGACGATCATGTTTAAGCTGTATATGTGTGGGTTGTTTGTATATCTGTTTCTTGTGTCTATACGCTAAACTGTTTGATGGTTTTTGATGGGAAATAGGCTAAATTTTTCTCTGTTAACGTGAACAGTGTACAAGTAAATAATAAAAAAATAACGTGTTTTTAAAGGTTCTTTATCAGTTATCACCAAGACCTAGACCAATATTGGTTACAGTTAAATAATTTATTCCCATTTTAATTATGAGCAATATCTCGACTTCACCGACATAGTTCCTTTTAGCTGTCAAAAGAAAAAAATACTTGCCCCTTGAGCACTCTATTCTCTGGATATTCTCTCTCTCTCTAAAGGATACTGCTAAAGCCCTTCTATTTCAATCCATCCAGTCCAGTAAATTACCTAAGCATGAAGCAAAAACATAACCAAGGATATTCCTCAGCTTGTTTCTCTTTTACAAAGAAAAGGCTCTGGAAAAATATGGACATGAGTTATTCCTCCATTCTTATTAGGAGGAATATTTGTGGGGCTCAAAGGAAAAGGCGTGGGATATCAATCTCTCATGCCCCAATTCGTCGTATCTCGTGACCGCGTCTCCACAGCGTGAGAGTATGTTAGTTAATCCGTCCGTTATTTATTACGCCCTTTGGTCGTGCAACCCTCTCGCTATATAAGGAAAAATGGGATAGGGAATCAGTCTTTGTAAATCGGGGTCGGTTATCAACTGAGGTATTTTTTATAAATTAATGGGACATCTAAAACAAAATATTATCGCTCGTTTATTCCTTTGAGAATTGTTAATTCCGAAAAAATGTCTGTTGCCGAATCTTATAAATCCTGTTGTATGTAGATTTGGCGATAACAGGACCACGCTGGCCACCTCGATGTTAGTTTTTAATTTTATGTTGTTAATGTTAGTCTTCAAGGTATTTGTAATAATAGGAATTGTTGCTCGAAATAAAAATGTCTTATTCTTGTTCGTATTACTAGGGTAAAAGCCAGCAACTTCGTCCGCGAAAATTATTTATAGCATTTTTTTAATAACGATCGTGTTAGGCGTTGTTCCATTGAGACATGCAGAATAAACAAACCTACACAATTTCACTTTTATTATATGTTACGTCAGAAAATACTTATCAATTGAGTATTAGACCATTTTGAGTAACTTTTTTCACACATTTTCGTCTTCAATTAAGTACTTTATAATTTAAACGTTTTGTAAAGTTCACATACGCGTCCTTCAATGAAAACTTACCTAATCCGTTTTTTTCTTAGTCAATATAAGTTATATTTGGACAAGATTTACCCTAGTATTTTATGACAACGTTTATTTTCCTGAAAAAGGTATAAAGAGCTTCCTACACCGCATAATTTCTCAGAACAATGAAAAGAATCATCCGGACGAAGTTGTCTTAAAGATATTAATATTTATGTCTAGGAAACTGCCATCACGGTGCTTTTTTTATAGTCGTAACGTAGTTACAACTCGGGGAAGCAATAAAACGTAGTAAGAGACTTACATCAATGTAGTGTTTATTGTTTGCAGACATGCGCCAAATGTGTCACTTGAAATCCGACTTATATTATAAATGCGATAGTTTCTGTGTGTTAGGCTCTTACTCCTTCACGCTGCAACGGCTGGACGGAATTGACAGAGATTTGAAATGGAGATAGCTTATACCTTGTATTAACACAGTCTACTTTTTATCCCGGAAAAATAAAAGTTCCCGAAGGAATAGCGATAATCGAAATCTAGTTAATTGTAGATATGCTTCTATAGCTCACTATGAACTATGCCTTATTTTAGTTCACTATACTTGGTTCAGTTTAAGGGTGATTCTTGTGACAGTTCAAAACGAAGTACACTTGTTTCACTGTCTTTTTTATAGCCTATAGAAGGCAAACGGGCACACAGGCCACCTGATGGTACGTGGGAACTGAAACTCAAAGACTTTTGAATCTCAAGACTAAGATGCTAATATTTTCACCAGTTGTCTTATCCCACTGGAAGACAATAAGGGACCCTTTACAAGCTTCTACCATCTTTAATAAATACTACGTTTAAAAATAAACAAAACATTCAAAAATCTTTATATCTTGTCACAATGCATATGTTGTGATAGGAAAAACTAGGAGCAGTGATTGCACTAAGATTCCCTGCATGACAGATCACCAGGCCCCCGCCCCGATGACGCGGGAAGTGGAGATGACAACTTAACAAGTATATCCATCATTGAGAAAATAATATTTTGCGACGACTTTTAATAATTTAAATAATAATCAATTATTTTTGTTTGCCTTGCTTGCGAGTATAATAAGTACTTGAAATGACGAGATACAGGTGTCACAGGGGACATAGTATATTGACCGAAGTAAAGTTCAGTTAAATATGACGTTCGCTTTTCATATAGGGTAAAGTCACCAGTGTGGTCATCGAGAGATCTGTAGTCGGCCTATACTTTGTATGAGAGGGAAGAGTACGAAAGATATATTTTCCACTTTTCGCACTTAAATAACGTCGACTACTGGTCTCCTGCTGACTACTGGTGACTTTACCCTACTCGTTCATCGGAAAATTGAGTGTTTTTTAAATGACTGAGTGTGTGTGCCGCCTTCTTATACTGTGTTTATATAAATCTGTTGAGAAAATTAAGTTTCCGCTGAAGTTCCCTATAAGCTGAAAAACTAAAGTAAGCTAGCATAAGCGTCGCTTCGGGGGTTTTTAAACGGATATTACGGTACTTCTCATCCCGGAAAATGTGAAGCCTAACCTACTTTCCTTCAGTACCTAATGCGGGGGTAAATTAAGAAGTTTACTGGGAGAAATCGAAGCCTGATATATTTTATTTTTGTTTCAGGTACGTTCTTCAAGCTAAACGTATGAATACCGGGCTTGGGAGCGGTTTGAAAAATACTTGGTAATTAATTATTGTTCTTAACAACGTTCTTAGTAAACGCTCGCTCGGAGCGGAATCGATTAGAAAATGCAACTGAAGTGCAAGCTAGGGGTTAGGAAACACGAGAAAAGGGAGGTGGTGGCCGGTGCGAACAAATTAGCGAGGGGAATTAACCGTTCTTTCTAGCAGGAAGTTTAATTTTGCTCTTTGATTAAAACCGAAATAATATCGACTCTGTCCGAGCGGAATCGAAATGAAATTGCTCTTTTGAAATGTATGGCGTTCATATAAAAATACCTGGTTTCCGAGCCCTGATGAATATATTACAACTATTTCGACTAATTATTCCCGCTAATAATCGTTCGATGTGTGAGAGTATTAAAGTTCCTGAGTTTTAAACGTTTTCTATATACACTCAAGATCAAATAAAACAGGTCACTTACTATGGAACTTCTTTACAAACTGACCCGTTTTCATTGCTCTTGACTATATTTAAGTATGTACCGTATGTACCTACGTAAAAAGATAAAAGATAAAAGAAATTTATTTAGTAAGTAGGCCGCTCGGGCACTTTTACACGTCAAGATACTACCAGCGCTTCCCAAGAGGAGACCACTGCTGAGAAGAAACGCCGCAAGAAACTCAGCAGTCAGTCATTTTTTAAACTTATTTCATATTGCATATTACAATGGTATGTACAACTTAATCTAGCATTATATAAAGCTACAAGTATTAAATTAAATATAATATCAAATAACAGTAGTTCAGCAGGAAAACATGCCAAAAATCTTACGGGAGAGAAAGATAGAAAATAATAAAATAAAATAACTACAACTACCTACTTATATATGTGTATATGAGATGGTGCAAGATGACCACATAAAAGTTTCGATATGTTTTCCTGCATCAACGGTGTCCCCCAGACAAGAAAAAGCAGGATAAAGCCTTTGCATTTGAACAAATGACTATTGACTAAGTTTCGGGTGTATGCCATGCATTTTTGTCTGTTAGATAGTCCTCGACCCTATAATACGCTTTAGACATTAACGACCTTTTCAAATATTTTTTAAGTGCTGGAAAGGGTAACTTTAAAACTACTTCAGGTAATTTATTATAGAAATGAATGCATTGACCAACAAATGATTTATATACTTTACGGACACGGAATTTTCGAATAGCTATTTTATTTTTATTTCTAGTATTTAAATTATGTATATCTGAGTTTTTGGTGAACGAATCTAAATTCTTAATAACATAAATAATATTCTCGTAAATAAATTGAGACGCTACAGTTAAGATATTAGTTTCTTTAAAAAGTTCTCTTAATGAGTCACGGGAATTTAAATTATAAATAGAACGAATGGCCCTTTTTTGTAACACAAATATAGTTTGTATGTCAGCTGCCTTACCCCAAACCAGAATACCATAAGACATAACACTATGAAAATAACTATAATAAACTAAGCGAGCTGTCTCAACATTAGTTAGTTGTCTAATTTTCCTAACGGCGTAAGCTGCCGAACTTAGTTTACCTGCCAGTGCAGCTATGTGGGGACTCCATTGCAAATTTTTATCTATTGTTATGCCTAGGAAAACCGCCCTATCTACCATTAGCAAACACTCGTTATTTAGAAAAATACTAGAATCTACCGGTTTAACATTAGGCAAAGCGAACCTAACACATTTAGTTTTCTTGGCATTTAGTAGCAAGTTGTTACTAATAAACCAATTATGTACTTTAACTAGAGTAGCGTTTATCCTACTGTAGTCTACGGTTTCTCTATCTACCTTGAAAATTAGTGAAGTATCATCAGCAAAAAGTACAATATCGCAAAGTTCATCTACTATTGGTGGTAAGTCATTTATGTAAACCAAAAATAAAAAAGGACCTAAAATAGAGCCTTGAGGCACACCTATTTTCACTGTAGCTCCAACAGATTGCGTTTTGTTTACAACAACTGTTTGAGTTCTATCACTTAGATAAGAAGACATAAGGCTTAAAGCTTTATTGGACAATCCATAATGTTCTAATTTTAAAATAAGGGTCATATGTTCCACGCAATCAAAAGCTTTAGAAAGATCACAAAATATTCCTATTCCTATTCCTACGTATATCAACATAATATTTTTTTCCTACTCCTGTACTTTTATCTGTCATTTATATAGTCACGAACACTAATATAAGAATATAGATAACATGTCCGCAGAACATTCCGTAGAAAAGTCTATCTAGTCTATTCCCCTTAACAGCACTTGTGCTTTTTTGAGCCAAAACGATATGCCTAGCTGCCAAAGCTTACACCTAGGTTAATTTGACCAATCAAAATACTTCACCAAATTAAACCACCAATCACAATACACATTGACTGTCAATCGGAACGTTAGGTTCTTTTTGGTATGTAAACTCTTTTACTAATTTAACTCTTTAAAAAAACATTTTATTTGGTATCAACCAACCAGAACGCAGCTATATTAAAATCGACCAATCAGGTAAAAGAATTCATTTCTCAAATCATTAGGTGTTTTTTAGTCCCTATTTCACAAGTTTCGTAACCACACCACTCGTCTTTTTTGACCTCTCTTGTACAACTGTTGCATAAACTACTATTAACGTTGCCTAGGAGCTAGAACAAGCCTATAGCTTAGTTTCGGTTTAGGTCAATTTCTTTGAGATTATCCCTTGTTTTTTTATGTTAAACCGCCGTAGTCAGTACTTCTAGTTCCTTTTTCAAATTAAGTGTTTCAAAAGTTTTCACTTAGGAACGACTTGATCGTCATGAACTCTGAATGCGGCGGCAAGTCGTCGGCTGGTAATGTCTGTAATGTTTGTTTCTTTGTCACGCATAAACGGCTCTCGTGTATGAGTAAAGGGTGGAAAAGACGCACGGCACATGGACGGCAACTACGCCGACTAACTACTACGGCTTTAATATTAGAAATGGCAAATTCTACGCGAAGGAGGCTTACTTTATGGATAAAAAAAAAGAAGGAATCGAACTGGTCGACTGTGTGTTGGATTCTCGGTTAAGGTAGACAAATTTCCAAAAATCCATACGTGCAGAATTTAATGCACGAATTGCACGATGGCTTTATGCAGCTGTGTGGCATGTTTTTCACCTGTTTGTCTTGTCTTCTTTTTATCTTGTTATTTTTATTTTACTTTGTAATTTGTAGAACTAAGTGTGTGCGGTCGTAGCGTCATTGCGCCGTGACTTCACCAAATGGCCGCAACGGAAGACCAGCGCTGGCTCTGCCAGCATCACGCTGAGTTGCGACCATTTCGTGACAAATTATAATTTTGTGTTTTAATTGTTTTGTATAATTAATGTTTACACGTCACGAATAAATAATTTCTTTTCTTTTCTTTTTTTTAATGATTTCAAAAATAAAGTCTTCATAGCGTAGAATTAGCTATGTCCAATATTTAAAGTAGTTGCCGACCAAGGTGGTATTCGTTTTTTCCCTCCCGTATACAGCGAGTTCTATTCACAATGCAATTCATACACCTGTATGGCAGTGAAGCTAATCATAATTGTGCACCCCACTGGGGCTCCATTCTACTCGGTAAAGGTATATTGCTTTTGACATGTTATCTAATTGTTTTTAACTTGGCGGCATTACTGTCAAGAAAATAAGATTCATCATAACGTTGCCAATACGATGACATGTCAAAAGCAATATTGTTTTATAAGTTCGTTCGTTCAAATTGTTTGCATTGCAAGTTGCAACCCTTTCGAGTCGCCGACACCGCTTAGTGCGCGCCCAGCAGGCTTCGCTCCCCTGCTAATCAATGATCTTCTGTCATACAAGCCTTGTCCTGACAATAACGAACATAATAAAAAAGTATAATCCAACTAGCGGACGCCCGCGACTTCGTACGCGTAGAATTAGTTTCCCAGTATTCCCCCTTTTTTCCCGTTGGGGGTCGATTTTCGGAAAATCCTTTCCTAGTGCTCACTTACATCATGAAAGGAACACCTGTACCAAATTTCAAGTTTCTAGGTACGGTAGTTTCGGCTGTGCGTTGATATGTCAGTCAGTCAGTCAGTCAGTTTCTCCTTTTATTTATTTGGATTTGTTGCAGTCGTTCGGAAGTCGGAAGTTATATAAGCACATACAGTAAAGGAAAAAGATTCCTTGACCACTTTGGACTAGGTCAGTGATGTAATCAATGAAAACCTAAGAGACTTCTTATGATTTTATTTATGATGTCAATTTCCTTGACTGTACATTTTGGCGATTTATTTTCATTAATATAGATTTTCAGACAAAATTAATAAAATAATTTTAACCAAAATGACTGCACCTGCCCATGACTGAACTTTTATGGAACTGCCACAAACAGTACAATTAAAATGCATTGTACTGATTTAATATTCATTTCGCATCGGTTCCTGCCCCATTATTTGTATGCAGTCGGCAATTCGATTCGGTAACTACTTCAGTGCCGGACTACTTGAGTCGCATACAAAATCGACTCAATTTTCATGTTGTTTCGGAGTTATTAGCCCTGAACACATTTGTTATTCTGGCAGTCACGTAGTTACCGAGTTCGCGTGTCGGGTGTTAATGGAATTCCTTGTTAAGATGGGCCAGAGCCACAGAAATATGGACTAAATTAACCTGATTCTTGTGGGCATTTTGGTCCACGTAGAAGGAGATATTAGATATGCCATTTTGCGGCTTTCCAACTTGTTATAAATAGTTTTCTAAGTTTACGTGCAGTTTTTTATGCACGGACAGATCAAAACTATACACACCTGGGGATTTAGTCTATTCGGTAAAACCTTATTGATTTTGAGATTTTATGCTATTGTTTTTTACTCTGTCGCCATTACTGTCCGTAGTAACGAAAGTTAATAACGTAAAAAATCCGATAACACGTACTTTTTACTGACTACAATAGATCCCTGTCGGTATGTGGGGCTTATACTCATAAGCTTTATTTGCAATCTTAAAACTGTATAACTATTCGTTGATTGATGTGCTTTTATATGCCAGTCATTTCATCGCAACGCAACATTACGAGCACTGCTGCTTGGCAGGTGAAACGGAAGATGTTTGTAGGGCGGACCCTGGTTAGGATCCTACTGCCACTAAGGTGTATACGTAGGTATTTAACTTTAATTTGAAATAGGAAGCGGTATTTGAGAGTAACCGCCACCGCACCCAGATTTCTCATTTTAAATTTAGAGACGTTAAAATCGTTCCTTTTTCAAACTAGTGTATAAAAAATCGTCTCTAATTGTTGATGTATCGTCTATAATCGGCACGATCATCGGACGAGCATCCACACTATCCCCGTAGTAATTTGTCGAACGGCAAGCGTACAAAGATTCCTTTTGATGCGTGCCCGAAAAACCGACAAATCCCGGATCGCAGGCGATCATCGGCGATCATAGACAAATGAAAGAGAGAGAAGACAAGGCAAATACAGTCAAGCATGCCCTCTGCACTATCGTGCTCGCCCGTAATCGTCTGTAATATTCGTAGGTGAGCTATCAGGAACAACGTTGTTACATCAATCCGGCTGTTACTTAAGTAAAGTTGCCCTCTCAAAGTTGCAGCAGACTGAGTATATCTTAAACGCATCCGGACACATCTTCTAGCTTATTCGTAGAGTTTAATGCGCTCGGAAGTTTCGTTAACTTAGCGAAGACGTAGAAGCGTAGTTAGCATACGCTTAGCCGCAAAACACTCTGAAAGCCGAGGCGGCGCGTTGCCATATGCTTTTTAAGCGTTCAGTTGTTTTATGCGATATTGTACAATAATTATAAATGCTGGTCTTTTAGATAGGTGGTGCAGGGTCCGTCCGGATCGCTACCACTATCTTATCCATTAACCTACCGCCAAACAGCAGTGTTCGCATTTGTGTTCTGGTTTGGGGATAAGACAGCCGGTGTAATGACTAGCATAGAGGCATTCCATATTAGTCCTGAGGGTTGGCAACGCATTTGCAGTCTTAGGCTTGCGAATGTCTATGGGTCACAGTTTCCACTTACCATCAGGTGGCCTGTGTGTTCGTTTGCCTTCTCTATGCCATAAAAAAAAGTAAGAATTCGATCGAATTATATATATATATATCAGGGGACAATGTCACACCAATTGACCTAGTCCCAAACTAAGCTCTAGGCTTGTATTATGGTTACTAGACAACGATATAAATACTTAAATAGAGAAATATATACTTAAATACATAGAAAACATCCATGACTCAGGAACAAATATTCGCGCTCATCACACAAGCATCTGCACTTACCGGGATTTGAACCCAGGATTTGAATTCATTCAACAATTGCAATGTTAAAAGCGTTAATCCGTGAGGTCTTAACAAACAAACTCACTGTTTATAATATTAAGGGTATATGATGTTATTTCATCTGAGCGCAATATTATTATGTTCCACCGGATATTCCGAGAGTAGTTGTTGTTTTGTAAACGGACATGATTAGTTTCTCTATTCTTAGAAATGCTCGCTAATAATAATGATAACGAAATGTGTAAAAATGTTAATAGCTCAATATGGACTAAGCTAATTGCTAATATTGCACATTATACTCTGCTAATGTTAATAACAAAACAAAATATATTATTGTCTATTTAGAATGACTTGGACAGATGTAGGTTACAACTATAAACAAAAGAGATAACGATTACAAAAATAAATATAAAGCAACAGTGTACCAAGGCGAACTTATCCCTTTAAAGGATCTATAACGTATCACCAAGCAGCAGTGTTCGCATTCGTTCCGGTGTGGGGATAAGACAACCGGTGAAATTACTACCATAGAGGCATTCCGCCGTTGTCCTCAGTGTTGGTGACGTTGACGCATTACAATCTTAAGATTGTAGTCTTGATAATGTGAATGTCCATGGGTTACAGGTCAGGTGACTATGCTCGTTCCCCTTACCGAGTTACGTCGATGACTTTGGTTTTCCTTCGGATCATCTCGTTATGGATCTGAGTCTTCATAGAAACTCCCAACATAGGCCTCAATTTTTTTGAAAGTTCTCTTGTTTTATAAATTGATTTTAATTATTACTTTAAAACCTTTCGCTGCTGAAACGAGCACCTAATCACCCCCCTCGCCACAGGAATAATTATAAACTTCGACACAAAGCGG
The DNA here is from genome assembly GCA_923062465.1 of Acleris sparsana. Taxonomy (NCBI): domain Eukaryota; kingdom Metazoa; phylum Arthropoda; class Insecta; order Lepidoptera; family Tortricidae; genus Acleris; species Acleris sparsana. Next base: position 15,699,442 of record OV281301.1, on the reverse strand, counting down.
ATGTTGGACCATCGATGTTTTAATTAAAGTGCCTGTACCAGGGCTTTAATAACTGCTTTCGCTGTGGTATAACTCTCTAACACAGCAAAACAAAGGCTATTTTATCTTATAGATATGCCGTTTTACACTTCGACCCTTTGGAATCTTTTGTGCAAACCTCACACACTTGTTGCGGACGTGTGAGGAATTTGCCGTCAGCTGTGGCCTAAAATATAATGTTAGAAAAAGTGAGGTCATGGTGTTTGAGGCCAGTGGTAAGTGCCCATCTAGCGTGCCTCTGCTTAAGCTACATGGTGTCCCCTTAAAAAGGGTACTTATACCGATTTAATTATCTGGGGCGCTGGCTTACTAAGGACTTCAAAGACGATGACGATATGGAGAGGGAGCGAAGGGCGCTTTCAGTGAGGGCTAATATGATAGCCCGAAGTAGTGATGTGCCGTTCCCGGGAATATTCCGTAGGTGGGAAAATTCCCGGGAATATTCCCAGGAATATTCCCACACAAAGGGAACATTGGGGAATTTTGAAAGTGTATAGGTTCACATATTGTGTGATTGAGGTTTATATAAAAACGTTATTCATTGAACTATTTACCGAGACATTAAATAGTGTAACTCACTTGCGAAAGTAAATTCCCAATGTTCCCACGAACATTCCCAATATTCCCGGGGTATATTCCCAATGTTCCCAGGAATATTCCCATAACTGCTAGGTATTTTTTTATTAGCAATAACTATACAAATCATCACAGTTTCATTAAAAATCATAGTAAATGATGTACTTTGGTTTTTGTATCGGTGCAGTACTTATTACGATATAAATACTAGGACGAATCTGACAAAATTGTTTTTACAAACCTGCAATATTTTTGAAATGCCTAACCAACGACACCCCACACGTCTACCCCACTATGGGGTAGACGAGGAAAAAAAAATACATCCCCATGTTAGGTACGCGTAGAGGTAATTTTTTTTTTTTTTTATTATGTTACTACTTTGTTTGCGTGACGTGTATGTATATTCATGCCAAATTACAGCTTTCCAGTACTAAGGGTCTCTGAGCTAGGCTGCAGACGGACGGACGGACGGACATGGCGAAACTATAAGGGTTCCTAGTTTGATTACGGAACCCTAAAAAGCAACACACAATACCTCGAATCTGATATTCTCCTCCGCTCGCCGCTCCCTGCGCTAATACCGGCAGGCGCGGTCGCCCACGCAATGTTGGTAACTTTTAATTACTCACGTATCAATTTTGTAGTGAAGGGTCTCTTTGTCGGAAGTATGTTATTGGTTTTTGTTGTCGTGGTGTGCATGTTGTCCGCGATCCGTATACTTATGTAGATGAACACGTTGTTTTTTTAAGAATTTGCATGGGCTACATTTAAGATCCGACCAAATGGACTGGCTCATTGATTTTTGAACTTCTTAGATGTTAAATTTAAAGTTTTTAGATGTTTCAAAATGAATAGGTAGGTATTTAAGTATCATTTAAGAAGTTCTTCAAATACCTACTCCAAAATGCTTCACAAGTCTTGGACTAAGATCACTTCCTTATGACATATATTTTTGTATCAATTTCTTCGGATTATGAAAGCTGAAATGTTGTGAAACAAGACAATTCATTAAATAATTAGTAATGCAGCGTTTTCTATTTCGTTGAAATGTTAATTGCACCTGTGATTCAGTTTACAAAGTATACACTATCATTTAATATCGCTATTGGTTTTTGGTTTATCTTTCAAAGATTAGCAAAAAAACTACGCCACAACTTTGTGATTAAATACTAATCCAGATAAAGAAAGACAACGGAATAAAAAAATGGCAACCTTGTTTTGGAAGACGCAGCGTGGGTGGACTTTGTTTTTTAAACATGTTGCTTTTTATTTCCGATGAAGAAGGAAAACGAGCACACAGACCACCGATAGTCAGTGGGATCTGTGACCCATAGACATTTGCATTCTCAAAGCTACAATCTAAAGATTGCAATCCTGAGACAGCAAATGCATTGCCAACCCTGAGGGCTAAGATGGAATGCCTCTATGCTATTCATTACACCGGCTGTCTTATCCCCACATCGGAACACAACAGTGCGCACACTGCTGTTTGGCGGTAGGTTAATGGATAAGATGGTGGTAGCGATCCGGACGGACTCTGCACAGAGTCCTACCACCCGCAAACCTTACCACTACTAAACTGGTTCTGAATCATATCGATTTTCTTGCGTTCATGTCATCATGTCCGAGATCAAAATTATGCAATTCTTGTTATACGAAATGAAACCACTGAAATATCTAGTTGAAGAGATATGGCAAAGGATGTTTATTGTCTTCACTTTTATAGAGGGGGCTAATCGAGTTTGTAACGATTCAAATGATACGTTTACTTGAACTAAATGTACGTTAACGATAACGATACCTAACGATAGTTATAGAACTGTGCAGGGTCCCGGACGCACCGCAACTTGGAAAGGGGTGAAAGGGGATGAGAAGGGACACTGGGTCAATTATTTAGATAGGTCTAAATAAAGGACGCATGCGCAATTAAATTGTCAAAGCAAATTTAACCCCCAGTCTTAAGAAATAAGGTCACTTGTACATACGCGGTGCTATGAGACATGCGCCCTTTTTTCTAAAGACTGTAAGGCTCGCAGGTCGCAGTGACAAAGGGCAGATGTTTAGGACTTGGGACTGGTCCTCTATTCCCGACGGTAAAAAACATATCGACGGTTCTGTGACTCAACCTCGTATATAGAACATTATCCAGTATAAACTGACACGCATTAAGTATGCACTCGCTTAGTTCGTGAGTGTCATTTTATACTGGACAATATTCTATATACGAGGTTGAGTGTGAGTCACAGAACCGTCGATATCGTCTTTGATCTGTTATGGTATTGTTTTGACGTCAGTCGCCATTACTGTCAAGGAAATAAGAGCTATTAATACGTTCACAATACGATAACAGATCATAAACGATATTATTTTTGCTGTGTTCAATAATGATCCTTTTATTACGTTTTTAAGGTGGGTATTTGTCGTATGTTTTTGAAATGCGGTATACTTTTTGACATCGCTGTTAAAGTTTAGTGACCCTGCCTACGAGGCTAATGGCCCTGAGTTCAAGTTTCTGGTAAGAGAATTTTATTCGTAAAGGAGGGTGGGCAAGTTGACCTATATGACCAATAACAACAAGCGATATGTCACCGGATAGGTAATTCTAAGTTGTAAAACTATTTCTATGGCAGGTAGTTCGAAAACTTTGTGTGATAAAAGTTATCGCCGTGCAAAGACAGCGGTGTTTCAAAGTAATTATGCAAACGTCGTCTACGTAGGCGTCCTGATGTTCCCGATTTTTAAAATATTTCTCACAGTTCTTTGAGGTTTCCCACTACACTAAATCGTTGTAGAATTAAAAAGCATATCCGATGATATAGTGCTTATTGTTATTGGTTTTTAGGCCAGTGTTCATACATTTCTGCGCATCCTCCTTTAAAGGGAACATCTAAGACACATGCCCTTACAGGAAATGGAACCTGGAACCATTAGTTTCGTGTGCAGGGTCTCTACCAACAATTCTGGTATTACATTTTACTACAGATAAAAAATAAGTTAATCATTGTTTTACTGTCAACATTATTAATATTGAGGAACGTCATCGTTGTGCAATGGGTCAGGATTGAATTCTTATCTTACAGTACTTTAGGCTAACCGAGTTGTCAAATAGACACCTCAAAACTAATATATGCCCTGGTTTCGCCTAAGATTTACATAAGTTTATTGGAGTTTTCTACTGCACCAGTAAATAAACCAAAATTTATTATACAAAAACCTTTCACCATCATGTAACATCATAGAACCCATCAAAATCAATTGCGTGGTTTAGAGGAGTAAGCGGATATACAGACAGACGCACGCGGAAAGCGACTTTATTTTATAAAGAAAGATAAAAATAAAGAAGAAGATTCTCTTACCTTAAACTGTACGACCCTCTATGTGTTTACGCTAACACGTGGATGCATTTTTCACATGTCGTTTAGCGGTGCGGCATTCAATTTTAAAATTCACCCGTATTCACAAACAAACTGAGTAAACGCACTGCGCTCAATACAGCTTTGTGATTGGTCCTTTTTGACCGACATTTTGTTTATGAAACGATTTGAACCACCATGTGCGTTCGTGAGCACTGTGAGGTCTGTGAGACCTCACAGTAACGTTGGTGAATACTATTCAACTTTAGATATACACTCAGATAGAATAGAAGAGAGAGATAAAAAACGGGTCAGAGTGCGTTTTCCATACTAAAGCGGCTATTTCGAAGCCTTGGTTCCTCGCCAGGGAAGGTTTTTAGTGAATTCTGATGATGAATACCGTGAGAATCGATACAGGACTTCCAGAGTGCCTAGGATACCCAACTGATTAAATCTACCGTTAACGCCGTAATTGTGCATGTTCAGAAAAACATCTAAAATGGCAATAAAATGTAAGGAAATCCAAATGCTGACCCGAAATAGGTAGTCTCGTTTGTATGAAAAATGTACTCTGACCCGGTATTTTTGATCCTGAGTGTATATCATAACTAAAGTCTACTACATGGCTAAATAATAACCACTCTATGTTACCGAACGTAAACGAATTTCACAAATGAATTGAAACTCCTCCAATGTAAATTCTGTTGGAAATGTCAGGATTGTTCTACATCAACGTTTTCTTAAGATCCATTACGCAAAATCCATTGTTATCCGGGACACGTTTTCGTCGTGTACCTCATTATTTGAGGCTCTTATTCGTATGTTCATTATGGTACCGCGGGGTCGTGTATCTAAGCCCTAAGTTACAAGAGTTATGGATTGTCGCTAAGGAACATTTTGAAGCTATAAATCACCATACAAAATGCGAAAACGTTAAACCCGTTCGTCCAATTTTTATGATTTTTGAATATTTTGTAGATATCATGAAAAACTATGTCTTTACGGTTTCCTTTCCAAGAACATATTTCTTAGAACAAAAAAAAAAAAAAACAAATAATTGAAACGTACAAACGTAGGTTACCGACATAGCCCTAAGAATAGCTAAACTGAAGTGGCAGTGGGCGGGGCACATTGCTCGCAGGACTGATGGCCGATGGGGTCAGAAGGTTCTGGAGTGGCGTCCGCGGACCGAGCGAGCTGTAGGTAGGCCTCCAACAAGATGGAGTGACGACCTCGTCAGAATCGCGGGACCGCGGTGGATGCGAAAAGCACAAGACCGGTCTGAGTGGAAAGCCTTGGGGGAGGCCTATGTCCAGCAGTGGACGTCTTTTGGCTGACATGACATGACAAATCTCTTTATAATAACTGCAACATATTCAAAAATCGTGAAAATCGTACTTGATTTAGGGGGCGAGAAACGTTTTCGCCTGGAGCTAAATTTGTATGGTTTTTTTTTGACAGCTACCTGTTTTAGCGGTGCTTCACTATCCTCGTAAGCTTTTCTGCTGGTATTACACAGTCTTCCAACACCTATACTGTGCCTCTATTCTACTGGGTATAACCATATTACCTTTGACGTCTTCTCGTATTGTCAACGTTGCGTTAGCTCTAATGCTCTTACTAACTAGACCGTAATGGCGAGTATAAAATAAAACGATAATGCAGCTGTGTAAAGCGTAAGCTCGGATGTGAACGTGATGGCCTAAAATAATCTTTGGCCGCGAAGAGGGAACAAGAAGCAGAGGGAGCACCAACCCGCTGGACTGATCCCTATCTGGAAGTCAGGCAACACCCAGTCAGCACTCCATCAGGCTTAACAAACAACCTGAGGAAGTTATTTATGGCCTAACACAATCGCTATCGTTTTCATTCTGACAGTCCGAAGGCGAGTCTGCATACTAAATGAAGACAATTGTTCCACTTTGAAGCCGATTGCGATTGCGAGTGTGTTAGGCAAATAGCGACGCTGGAATCGCTAACCTAATAATGTTTGTTCTAACGCATCGTTTGCTCGTATTATTTGTAAAAACTGATTTTCTGCTGAGTCAGTGGTTTTTTTACGTATTCCAAACATCCCTGCGCGGTTAGGTTAGGTTATGTTTGTAAGAACACAAAAAAAAAATTCAGGCGGCTTTAGAATATACGAAAATTCGGACAAATGATGATTTATGACAAATGACGATTACGTTCCAGTATAGATCTCAAGGAGTTCTCTATCTAAGAGAGCCACTTATGGTGGTAACACTGGTGACCAGTGTTACCCTCAGCCATGGGGAAACGACCAATAAGACCTGATTGAAAACCGAGTTGATTCCTAACGAAACTTTCAAACGTGTTGCCAATGCTAAGGAACAAGATAAAACACTAAGCTAGTCTATGATCCAAAAACCTAGAACTCTGCAATATCCTGTGACACTTAGGCCTAAGGCGTGGAGCAGGTAAAGCGTAGGTAAGGCTTAGGCGCGGCGCAGGTAAGGACGCGTTAAAGTGTATAAAAGTCGCAGGTGCGATACTAAATTATGCAGAAGAGTCGAGCGAAGGCGTGCGTTTTCCGCGCCTACAGGAGGCGCGCCGAACCTTTTGTGTGGATTTCACAACATGCGGGTGGTAGGACCTTGTGCAGGGTCCGTCCGGATCGCTACCACCGTCTTATCCATTAACCTACCGCCAAACAGCAGTGTTCGCATTGCTGTGTTCCGGTTTGGGGATAAGACAGCCGGTGTAATGACTAGCATAGAGGCATTCCATCTTAGTCCTCAGGGTAGGCAACGCATTTGCAGTCTTAGGCTTGCAGTCTTGTGAATGCGAATGTCTATGGGTCACAGTTTCCACTAACCATCAGGTGGCCTGTGTACTCGTTTTCCTTCTCTGTGCCATAAAAAAAAATGTAGCTTTCTTACATTTTGTATGAAAAAGGTTTGTGGCGCGGCACATGCCTTAGACTCAAACCCCTTCTGAGTGTGGTATTTTGTTAAAATTGCGTCTTCACAAAGCAAACAGACGGTCCTAAGCGTCTCGGAGAGTGGTCCGTTATTGGTACCGCTCCTTTTTGAACGACATTTGCATATATTTACATGAATTGCTGTTACAGACCCAATTTAGGATTTGGGACACTTTGTGTGTCCGTTCAAAAGGTTTTCTATTTAAGTTGTTTATCCTTTGTAAGGCTTTGTGTAATAAATAGGCATGCTTCATTCATTAATAACGAGATTAAGAGGACTTTTTGGTCTAGTTGTTAGTGACTCTGCCTGCGAAGCTAGCGGTCTTGGGTTCAAATCAAATATGTGTGATGAGCGCGAATACTTATTCCTGGGTCATGGATATTTTTTCAAGTATTTAAGTATATTTCTCTATATGTGTATTTATATTGCCGTCTAGTACCCAGTAAGCCTTGAGCTTAGTATGGTACTAGGTCAATAGAGGCATTCCAAGTCCTTAGGTTTGGCAATTGCGGTTTAAGGATTGCAGTCTTCAGATTGTAATCTTGAGAATGCAAATGTCTATGGGTCTCAGATCCCATTCAATATCAGATGTCATGTGTATCGTTTGCCATCTTTATGAGTTTAATAAACTATCAAAGCTGCGAGTGATATGCCCTCATGCCGTTTTCGGCAACTAGCGAAGTGTTACGAAGGCTTAAATGCAACAAAGCCATATGGTGCAGCTTTTATGAGTGCCTTTCAGTGGCTTGCGTAGCCAATTTTTGCTGCAAAGGTACGCCCACACTGAGCGTACCTAAGATATAGTTGTAAATAGGGTAGCTGCAGTAGCCACTATCTAGTTTCAAGTATTCAAAGTGGCGGGGCAACAAATACACTGGCGAACTCAAACTGCATTAATTTGTTTGAAAGTTGTTCATACTCGTAAATTGATGCAGTTTGTCTGTAAGGATATAATTGGATTGCATACGTATAAAATATTGTACGTACTTATATCACGAGGATAGGCCAAATTAAATGTCGAATAATATATATATATATATATATATATATATATATATATAGAGAATTTTTTTTATGGCATTTGGACGGCAAACAAGCACACACACAGGCCACCTGATGGTAAGTGGGAACTGTGACCCGTAGACATTTGCATTCACAAGACTGCAAACGCGTTGCCAACCCTGAGGACTAAGATGGAATGCCTCTATGCTAGACATTTCACCGGTCTTATCCCTAAATGGAACACGACATTGCGAACACTGCTGATTGGTGGTAGGTTAATGTATAAGATGGTGGTAAAAAACTCAAAATAAATAATAAACTTGGTACAACTGAAAATCACCTAATACTTAACTAACACCTTAGCCCAGTGGACATACAAATGTTGAACAAAAAAAAAGCACACTAAATAAACCATTTCCTAGTTTTGTGTGACAATAACTTACAAGTCGTTAAGTATGTTCTTGCAAAGCTTACTTCTCTTTCAAATGTTTTCGCAGAAGTTACTGGAAGCCAGTAAGTAGTTAAAGTTAGTGGGAACTTGTAAGTGTTTAGAGTACTTTCCTGTGTGTCAAAGTAACTTATTGAAACTAGTAATCTTCTCTAGTCGTGTCGACGCATTAGAAGCTTTCGGTCCGCGGGAAACGCCACGCAATTTCTAATCTTCGTTCCAACCGTTACGTTTTTTTACTATTCTACTATTACAGTTGCATTTTACGTGTGCAGGCCGCTATTGAATTTCTTGAGCACCATGGAATGGAACTAAATGTCGTAGTAAATAAATATTTTATACATACACTTGCGACCTGCCCTCGCTTCGCTTAGGTTTACGTCAGTTTTTTTCATAAATATCTTTAATTCAAATCAAAATCTTTACATAATATAATTGCAGTTTTCAGCAATACAAGTAGATAAAATGATTCAAGAGGAAGGTTAAAGGCATAAACCGCAGCGAAGCGAGGGCGGGTCATTTGTGTATTCATAAAATAAACTGTGTATCTGTCTGTGGGTCGATAGATTTGATTACAGCTATTTCAATTGGCATGGTTTTAAGCAAGTTTCAGGAAAGTCGTTTGAGCCGTTTAGAGGTATACGTTAGAGAGTAGAGAGAGATTAAGTAGGTATAGTATTTATTTCTCTATATAAGTATTTATATCGTGGTCTAGGACCCATAGTACAAGCCTAGAGCTTAGTTTGTGACTAGGCCAATTTGTGAGAGATGGTCCTCTGATATTTATTTATTTATATATCGTGGTATTTTGTCTTTTAAATTAGTTTGGAATATACTTTCCCGCTTGAATCTTTGTAGGGTTCCGTGCTCGAAAGGATTACTAGCGGATAGTTTAAAGTGTCTTCAACTTATTATTATTTATTTTGTATCGTAAAAACTGTAAAACATACAGGTGTCAAATTTGGAATGATCATAGTCATCATCATCATCAGCCCGGGGGCGTCCACTGCTGGACAAAGGCCCAAAGAGCGCCACAAGTCACGGTCTTGAGCCGCTTGCATCCAGCGGCTCCCCGCGATCCTAACCAGGTCGTCAGACCACCGGGTGGGAGGCCGTCCAACACTCCGTCCACCGGTGCGGGGCCGCCACTCGAGAACTTTTCTTCCCCAACGGTTATCAGTTCTCCGAGCTATGTGGCCTGCCCATTGCCACTTCAGCATGCTAACTCTCTGAGCTATGTCGGTGACCTTGGTTCTCTGGCGTATTACCGTATTACGGATCATATCGCGCAAAGAAACTCCGAGCATAGCTCTTTCCATTGCACGCTGAGTGACCCTGAGCTTATTTATGAGGCCCACATTCAGCGGCCAAGTCTCTGATCCATAAGTCATCACTGGCAACACGCACTGGTCGAAGACTTTCGACTTAAGGCTCTGCGGTATTTTGGACGAGAAGATCCGCTTTAACTTTCTGAACGCTGCCCATCCGAGTTAGATTCGGCGATCATAGTAAACAGCTTTAAATAAACCACAAATATAAAAAACCGGTCAAGTGGGTTCCGTATCAGATCAGAACGCTTTAAATTAAAAAGCCTAATAGTATCATAATCCCTAAAGTTCATAATACCTAATGGCTCTTTTTCTGAAACGGTAAATATTTCATGATTTTTAAAACGCTATTGTATAGAACTCATTAGGTTAGGTTTGTTTTATAACAATCCCGATAAGTTAACGGTTTCAGAAAAACCCCAATAGGTACTTATTATGAACTTTAGAGACTATGATAAGTAAGTACATTAGGCTTTCTGATACGTAACCGTCAAGTATCAGTTGGGTTCGCGCTATTTTTATTTTTATTTTTTTGATTCGAAATTAAAATTAAAATTGGAATATTAAAATACCTAGGTATACGGCTGTACGGCACCCTCGGTGCGCGAGTCCGACTCACACTTGACCGGTTTTTTGTTCCTCCGTATTTCCCCGCTGGATGCAGCCTGTAATAGAGTTAATTGAATTAGCGGCGGGAGGCTGGACGGGCTTAAATCCATTATCATTATCAGGATTAACTTATCTGGAGCATTTGTTTGGAACCGGCGCGCTAATTGGGTTACCAGTGGAGTTATTCGTTCCATTATTTCATAATTAGGTACGTTATAGCAAATTAATTTATCTACACACATATCATAAATCTTCTATTATACGTTCAAAACCCGTAGGCTATGACCAGCATTACCTGTGGTAGTAGGTGACAGCGATGACAGCTGTTAATTTTGAAAGATGTTCCAAATTTGAATCTCATTACTTTACAATAATCGATAACGTAATTTCATTACGTTACAGCTGTCATCGCTGTCACCTACTACCACAAGTAATGCTGGTAATTTGCCTTTCGGATTATGAATCTGTCTTAGAGTAAACATATTTTAATTTAACAGAAGCGTCTTAGGTAGGATTTGAAGCCACATCTCCTCTGGCTATCCGGGCCAATGCAGGTGCATTACCACTTAAGCCACCAAGACTCTACTTAAGATCCACGAAATTAGTGATTGCTTTTCCACACTCGGGGGAAGGGGGTATTTTCGCTTTAATAAAGTTCATCTTAGAGTACTTACAATATGTGTGTAGATAAAATGTTATGAGCGACTCTGCGTAATTGGCATAACAACACTAGTGTGATCTATTATGAAACTCGCCCTGCGGTGTGACTGTTATGTAATGCCTGTCATTATTATACGAGCCAGAGACACGTAAAGATTGTAGTTTTATTATTTATTTACTTGTCTATTTTATTTCATTTTAAATGCACAATAAATAACCACGTTAATCTGGGAGGCGATGACAGACATCTGTCTATTTGGACAGCAGTGTTGTCTCGCGAGCGGCTCCATCGTGCTTTATTTCCAAAGTTCTACTCTCAACTTCTGTCCTTTGCACGCGATAAAATGTGTTTTGTACGCTCTGACGAGACAACTTAAACTCGCCGGTTTGTATAAGCTGCGCCGCGTTCCCTCGTTCACTCATTCGACCGACCGAACGCAGTTTTTTAAGAGAATATAACCCCTGTGTTAATTTGATTAGAGTTGTGTTCGGTTGTTTAATTTAAGAGTTTCGTTATAAATCTCCCTTTCTTCTAAAAGTATATTAAAATATTTATCTTTTTATAAAACATCTTAGTGATCTCAGGGATGTCATCAATATATAAAAGCCAACTTTATTTCAGAGTAACTCTTGAACGGCTCAACCGATTTTCTTTATGAATGTATCTTAAATCCCCCTTCGTAAACCTAGCTTTCTGCTTAAAAAAAACACCTTCGAATCGTTTTATCCGTTTGGGAGTTACGATACCACAGATAGATACACACGTTTAACTTACAGCCCTCTATTTGTGTCGGGGATTAGGATGCCTGTCCACTGGAGCGAAGCGAGGCAGAAAATGCATCATTAAGAGAGCTGCACTAACCGAGGCTAGGAAAATCAAGTATTCCTATTGGTGGATTTTTATCTCGCTCCGCTTCAGTGGACTGGCAGTCCTAAAAATGTATAAGACCCAGCGTGAAACATCAGCGTGTTATAAGTTATAAATCATGTAAACTTAAGTAATTTAATATGAGTTTTACAAAGTTTTCGACATCGTTAAATAAAAATAAATAAGCCAAGTTTGTGCGCGAGCGAACGAGCGAGCTTTTAATGCCTTTTTAAGACAAAAAGGGTTTTTCTGTTGTTTATTTTTTAGGGTTACTCAAACGTAAACTTAATTAAACTTTTACTATGTATAAGTAGTGCTTGAAACTCTAATGTTAGTGTATTAATATTATAAATGTATGGATAAAAAACTCAAGTACAGCCCCTCTTCTATGGAGTTGTAACACATCTGTAAGAACGTTCGACATTCTTTATTTGAAATTGGCGGAAACACCTTGAAAATCCGAAATATATTTTTGCGAATATTCATTTGTCTGATTATTATTTTCGAATGCTATGTTATGCTTGGCCACCTGCGGGCCTAGTATGGCTGCGTCTATATCGCGTGTCAAATTTGGATAAAGCATCCGTCACTGTCGTACTTATTTACGTGTCAGAAGGTGACGGATGCCTTATTCATACATTGTCACGCGATAAACGCAGCCATGTTAGGGCCCCTGGCAACACCTAACGACAATTTGTAATAACCGACTCGCCAGCGCCACTAGCGCCACAAAGTGTCAGTCAACGGAACTAAAGTGTTCTACATCGCGCTAACGAAGTATCTACAGTCGGTTGGCATATGTACAACTTACAACTTCATCCCAATGGACTTCCGTCCCCAGGCATAACATCCGCCTGGAGAGAGATCTCTCTATTGTCCTCTCTCTTCTACACTGGAGTTATTTTAGATTAAATGTGATTGCTATAAAAAAAAAAGTCTTCTACCAAACATTGCGTTCGGAATTATGACAATTCGGGATTTCGATCAATTCGGAATTATCTTTCTTTAGAATTATGTAGTGTAACTGAAATTTGACGTAAATTCAATATTAGTTAAGTGCAAGAGGGGTTTCAAGTTCTTTATCTACATAATTATGTCGATTGGTTGTATGTTTTTGAGGTAACCTTCAGATATATTTTAATTGGTTCAGTAGTTCCAGAACTAGGAACTGAACCAATAAAAAAAAAACGACCAAGTGCGATTTGAGCTCGCGCGGTGAGGGTTCCGTATTCTTATAGGTTTTCCTGTAATCTACAAGCAATAAACTATATTTTGTATATTTTTCAAATTTTAGGCTCAGTCGTTTTGGAGATCAAAGAATGGTCAATTTTCGGCTTCTTTCATAAATAAAATAAAAACTATTTATTTTTAAATAATAACAAAAATACATTTGAGATCCTCGTAACAATCCCTTTCATTTGATATATGACACAAACAAACCTTTTTTTTAAATTTCCTAGTTTTTCTTCCAACTCAATCAAAGGAAGCAAAGGAGCAAATTGGCTATGAGTGCTATGACTGAAGAGGACAGACAGTTTTTTCATATTTCGTACGGAACTCTAAAAATACAAAGCCACAATATCCCTGTCTATATGACCTAATTTTGTTTAAACGAAGAGAGTCGCTAATGCTGAATGCACAATAAAAGAGGAATGCCGGCTTTAATGCCCAGTGGGCATGCTCTACCATTACGTAGATATTAATCTTGCTTCCTGTAATGTCACAATGCCCGTGTTTATTTGTAAACAACATCCCTTTACGTCCTTTGTAATTAAACTCCGCGTAAACAACTTTACTTAGGAACTTCGAACAATTAATTACTTCAGTTATTTTGTTTACTTTCATTGTTAATAGGAGAAAAATGTGACTATATTACATATATTTTATTGCAGTTACAACCTTATTGTAATCGTATAAGAACAGAAACTCTTTTGTTTATCAAACTGTTGATACGTCCTTATGCATTTTGAAGGATGAATTTGTGCGTAACTTTACTTCTGCCTATGTAAATAAAAAAGATCTTAAGTACAACATCAGCTTAGAAAAATTCAACAGTATACTGTTATGAACAAGGTTGCAAATGCAACAGCTGTTCGCTGGCAGATGTCGTTTTATTTTTGGGGCAGTGTGCACATAATGGCGGCTTTATTAACTTCAACTGAATTAAAAGAGTTACCTTTCATACGTGCGTTCTTTTATTAAGGAAGTAGGATTTACGTTTGTTTGTATGGGGCGAGGAGTGAAACGCTTTCCCTGGCGAAAGCGTAATTGCGACGGGAAAGTCAGGATAGGTATTGTGGTAAATTTCAACATTATGTTGGGGAATTTGCTATCTTTCCCCAGGAATGGCGAGGAATGGTGTAATTCAGCCCCACATACCATGGGTGGCTAAATTATTTAGGACAGTAGTAAAAGGACGTAGCAATGTTTCCGTAGTACAAATTTCTTTGGTCAGATTTCCAGCTTTGCGTCGTTATTAAGTTATTTTAATAATGGCGTTTGCGTTTTCTATTTTAACTTTTTAAGGTTTTCTACCCAAAGAGTGCTAACCGGGCCTTATTACTAAGTCTCCGCTTTTTTTGAATGGCATAGAGATGGTAAGTGGAAACTGCGACACATAGACATTCGCATTCACAAGACTGCAAGCCTAAGACCGCAAATGCGTTGCCAACCCTGAGGACTAAGATGGGATGCCTCTTGCTAGTCATTACACCGGCTGTCTTATCCCCAAACCGGAACACAACAATGCGAAGACTGCTGTTCGGCGGTAGGTTAATGGATAAGATGGTGGTAGTGTTCCGGGCGGACCCTGCACAAGGTTCTACCACCCGCCGCTGATCCTAGCACTCCACTGTCTGTCAGTCTGTCTGCCTGTCAGCGGGCTCATGAACCGTAATATATGGTAATAGGTAATACAGTTGAATTAAGTGCGTATTGTGCCGCTCTATGACAACAATAAATTAGAATGCCATATGATATTTTGATATGTTTCGTTGTTTTTTTTCCTTGACCATAACAATTGCTGTACTTATCTCTGGATCCGTAATTAGGGTTCCGTACCGTTGCCGCCATAACAACAAATACTAAAAACAAACTAAACTAAATATTTAAGTGTGGCTCCTTTACAACAAACTTAATTTGTTTGCCGTTTTTTGCTAGATATTATAACGGCAACTGTTGTGCTAGACATGTTGACATTGAATACAAACGCTAGCGTTTGGTGATCACCTATCGCTTTGCGTTATCAAAAAAGAAAAAGGTACTTAAGGCTTCTTTAGATATTGACGTTTATATCGTGATAATGCTCGTGTTGAGTTCAACCTGTCAAAATAGTACTGTGTAACGACGGTCAAAACGTCAAAACTATCACTACCTATTCGATTAGTTCGAGTGATAGTGATCACCTGATCACATTACAGTGTGTCAATTGTAACGAGTGATATATCACGTGACTTACGTCAATTCCATACGTTTTTGTAAGTCCCAGGTGATCACCAAACGATGGCAACTGGTCTATCCCCGGTGTATAGATAATGGTACGGAACTCATCGTGCGCTAGTCCGATTCGCACTTGGCCGGTTTTAGTTAAGTATTCGTCGATGTAGATAGACACTTTAAATTTTACAGTTGTGGCCCCACAGCCACAAATTTAAAAGGCTTTATAGGTACGGCCTATAAAAACACGATTTTTGCTCCAAAATATTAGCAAGAGTCCGACCCGCACTTCGTCAGTAATTATGAATTTATTCGGGTTTGTCAAAGGACAAATTTTAGTTAGTTTATTTTTAAAATAAGTACCTACTTTTAATCACAAGTTCATTTTGAGCGAAAATGTAACTTTAGTAATCTCCTGGCAATGAGTCCTTAGTAAACTCTTGATTATGTTTGTTTTTAGTCAAAATAGCTTCGGTAAAAGTTCTAAATCTAATCAGAGATTTTATTTTTCTTCAGGTCCTCTAAAGCGAAATAGCTGGGGGGCGAGAAAAGGGTGATTTCTTCAGTGCTGGACGAGTAAGTACAATTCCTGATTTTTTAAATTAATTACTGAGCAATGAGTCTGAGGTGAACATAAAGAAGTAGAGCTATTTGTGCTTAGTATTAATTTCTAAAATGTTTAGGGTACTTTTAACCTAGAAAGTCGGATAGCACCCGAGGTAATAGCGATACACACTCATGTTGCATGGTAAAAAATATTATTTTAAGGCATTTCCGGTACGTTTCTTTACCGTACAAAAGTTTTCAGAATTCATAGGATGTCATAAATCATTTTTAAGTTCAGCGCCATCTAGCGGAACACTTATAAACTAGTGAGGAACCCGGCATCGGAGCTGGCGCTAAGTTGACAGCCTTATTATCCTTTCGGCACGCGTCTCTCGTTTTAGTTGAAGGTCCTTCCGACAGATGACGCTGTTTACAAAAGTTAAACACTTTTTTTTATACACTCCATAGATAATATAGATGAAACAGAACTAAAGTAAGATATACAGATAGACATCAAGGGTTTTAATCCCCAAATAGCGTTCTCTTCCAGACAACCTTACAAGACTGAGCGCGAATGACGCCTTTAACTCGTCTCTAACTTTAACTATTAATTAAAGGAGCGGGTCTTATGTACTCTGCTCAGAGTCTTAAGTCAGCTGTGAGTGAACTCGATGAAAGCAAAATAAAATTGTACTTACTTGCCCTCAAACTGGTAATATTCACTTACACAAAAAGAATTACGATATTTGAGACGAACAGTTTCATTAATTTAATACAAGTAAATTATTATATCAGGATTAACATACAGTGCGTGGCCCAAAACCGGGGCGAAAAAAGTAAATGGGGATTCTTTAGAACATTTCAATTAACTATCACAAGAATCTAATATTACAAAGTCTACAATTTTGGAGAAAACAGCCTACAAAGTTAAAAATCGTAGGTAATGTATTTTCCCGTCGCGATATCATCGCTTGATCACTTGGTACGCGGTATGTCTGAGTACAGGGTGCCATTGACAACACGCGGTAGTTTTAGCGGTGTTTGCATTACATTGAATTTGCGATTAAGTTTGTTAGAAAAAAACTGAAAGTTAAGTTTTGATTTTAATTAGGTAAGACCATTATAATGTAATTACCGGTGATCTATAGAGCCCCTGTTTTTAATATTATCCCCGGTTTTGGGCCACACACTGTATATGACGCGAATGATGCTGTGATTCAATTATTTACTAAACAAAAACCACAAGAACGACTAAAAACCAAATTCCACGTGGACATAGAATTGTAAAAGTGGTTTTTAGATCTATTATCAGCCCAAAGGAACGCTGACTCACGGTAGAACCGTATCACAGTGACATCATAAAACAATTTGTTTGACACTTCTTACGACTTGAATCAAAACGTCACTTTGACAGCGTTTTATGGTGGGCCAGGGTTCCATTGGGCTTATAGTACAATCGTACATACCTAAGTGGGGATCGCACCCATCGTATCATAAATAATATACAAATTTCAAAATACATAGTGGATCATATAACTGTAATACTTAATGGTCATATTATATAATGGTTTTATTTATGAAACCGTGAACATTTCAGTTTTTTTAATGCCGT
The DNA here is from genome assembly GCA_923062465.1 of Acleris sparsana. Lineage (NCBI taxonomy): Eukaryota > Metazoa > Arthropoda > Insecta > Lepidoptera > Tortricidae > Acleris > Acleris sparsana. The sequence goes on along the minus strand of OV281301.1, from coordinate 15,682,024 downwards.
TGTAAAGTACACATTTGGTGAGGTTAGGTTTGTTATTTAACAATGCTGAAACCTTTACGGTTTAAGAAAAATACCGTTATATATTATGACCATTATGTATTTTGAAATTTATAAAACGTTTTACAAAAGTACCCAAAAAAAGCAACTATAAAAAAAAATGAGAACCCTAGTAAGCTGTCATCTCAGTCATACACTATGACTGTGATGTCAGCTTACTAGGGTTGACATCATTTGTATAATTTCTTTTATTGGGTTTTTTTTAATGACAATAAATAAGAAGGCACGCAAGCACTCAGGTCAACTGATGGTAAGTGGGATCTGAGACCAATAGACATTTGAAATCTCAAGACTACTTTTTCAAGACTGCAATCCTAAGACCTCATATGCGTTGCCAACCCTGAGGACTAAGATGGAATACCTCTATGCTAGTAATTTCACCAGTTGTCTTATCCCTACACCGGAACGCAGCAATGCGAACATGTGCTTGGCGGTGGGTTAATAGATAAGATGGTGGTAGCGATCCGGATGGACCCTGCACAAGGTCCTACGGAAGACCAGTGCTGGCTTTACGGCTAGCGAATGCTGAGTTGGGATCGTTTCGCAACAATTTTTCTGTCTTGATATTTTTGTATCTTTGTTTTTTGGTTTTGTTTTGTTGCGAATGTCTCTTTATCTTTATCTTTTATCTACCACCACTAACCCATAAATGAGTGTTTATAACCCATCGTATATTATGATACGTACTGTCGGCCGAGAAAGTGGTTAACCAGTTTTGACAAAAGTTTCATTGCGATCTAATTATCGCTAAGGTTGACACTTGTCACTGTCATAATATTATTGCAAGGAAAAAACGAACTTGTTGTATCATGACGTGCAAATGAACTTCAACCGGAGGGTGGTCGACCACATTTTTGGCCTACTCTACCTCTATAGATGGGTCCCACGAAATCTTTATCTTTATCCATTCCTAAAGCGCACAAAGACCTCTCATTTGTCCAGAAATAAGTAATTTCCGCCCGTCTTCGTCCGGGCCACCTCATTTACGGCCTTCTGTCCACTGGGATTTTTGGAGATTTTCCCAAGAGGAAATCGAAGAAATCGTTTTCCGAATAGGGTTTTATTTGGAAAGTAGAATCCCAATCGTTTACTTTTCAGTAAATATTAACTTCAATCGTAATTTTTGAACGAAAAATAATACTGTGTATTACAGTGGTATCTATCTACCCTACCGCCAAGTAGAAAGAAAAGAAAGAAACACATTTATTTACTACTCATTACATACACAAATAGACATAAATAAAGTAAAACAATCAATGGACAATGTGACAGGAACAGCATGGAGGAGCAGTGATCGCATCTTGATGCATATGCATAATTATGATGAATTAGACGATGACGAGTGATCACACTAATCACATCTAATACACTCAGGAGCAAAAATACCGGGTCAGAGTGCGTTTTTCATACAAACGAGACTATTCCGAAGCTTGGTTCCAGGGGGTGTTTTTTGAGAGGTTTAATGGTGGATACTGCGAGGTTTAATAGAGGAGGTCAAAAGTTCTTAAGATACCTAACTGATCGCACAATCGGTTAACACCACAGCGGGAGAGTTTGGGTCAGCACTTGGATTTCCTTACATTTTATTGTCATTTTCATTTTTATTGGTTTTTCTGAACATGCACAATTCCAGCGTTAACCGCCTATTCATTCAGTTGAGTATCCGAGGCACTCTGGAAGACTCCTGTATCGATGCTCGGGGTATCGATCATCAGATTTCACTAAAAGCATTCCGTGGCGAGGAACAAAGGCTTCGAAATAGCCTCTTACATAAAGGAAAAAATTGGGTCTGAGTCGGTATGTTTGTTCGTCCTTAACGCTAAGACGGCTGGAAATTAAACCTGTACTCCCGAATTAAATCACCGTTCCCGTGAGATGGCAAAATAATAATTATATGCGGATGAAGTTACGGGCGAAAGCTAGTGATGAATATTTTGATGAATGATAAAGATAATTATGATAATCACAATGGTAATTATAGTTTTAGTGATGCTGATAAAAGAGTTAAATATGGTTATGGGTTGGTGATGATGATGTTGTATATGATAATTTTGATGAAGCTGGTGATGTTTGTTGCAGGTGACGGCCTCAAGCTGGCTTCGTCGGGCTCGGGCAGCCCGGCGCCGCCGGTGCAGTGGCGGGTGCGGCGGAAGCCAGGTAACTACCACTAGTGTTCATGTTTTATTCATATGTACCAGTTATAAAGAAGAGATAACGTACAATTATAACATTTAACAAATGGACAGAAAAAACCACTAATGGCCGGGGTCTTTATTCCACTTAACTTTTGCTAATTTTGCTTCTGACGTATTGTTAAAATATATTAACGAACTTAAGCTCAGTGGAAGACGTAAATATACACATCTACTGAATAATCCTTTCCTATCATTTTTTGTTGGATGTGTTCGTATTTATCGTGTTTTCTCAGTTAGCATATTGATGGGTACTGTATCTAATCGAGAAAGCAAAATAAATACGAACTTACCCGACAAAAAACGATAGGAAAGGAATTCACTACATCTGTACCTACTGTTTGACACATCCTCAAATTTTCTTCATTATTTATTTACTTCGTTAATGTTTACAGTTAATAGGTATAAAAGTAACGACCTTTTTCGATGATGCGTAACTTGAATAAATATTAGTTTTCGTCCGGGACTAGAACTAAATGAATTAACTCTTGGTATTTTCTACACCAATGTTAAAACACATTCCTTAATTAAATAATTTTCTGTCAAAGATTTCATTTTTCGGACAATCCTTTGCTGTAGACTGTGCTTTTTTTTTGCAATGTCGTTTTCTTATCAAGTGTGAAGAACAAACTAATGAGTCTAAACACGGTGGGTGTACGTTAAATATAGCGGAGATCCTATAGTCACCTTCCGAGTCCATAATCAGACCAGCTCTTAGATACGTGCTCCAAATCAGCCCATTCCATTAACGGGAACTGGTTCAAAATTCTGGAGTCCTAGTGAAAAACGATTTAAGTCTCGTGAAGATCAAGTGAAAAGGGGTGTAAGTCTGGTATATTCCGTTTAAGTAACCGTCTCTTGTTCATTAGGACGTGTAGGAGGATTAGGAAATTTTGACGGACAATTTACATACTTGCGAATAGTGCAAGTTAAATAAAAGCTTAAATATTAAAATCTACGCACCGAACATGTGGTGGTATGAACACCTCTTTTCTTTAAAGTCGGTTAAAAATATGGGAATCATATAAATGTACGAAGTCAAGAATCTAGACGAAGCGCTTAAGTACCTACCCCTGTTTGTAAATGTACTCACTTAGCATGATGCTGGTGTTATTAACGCAGTGGCGATTGTCATTTATTAATCATTCTGACGACGCACTAATTCTCAAATTGAGTTAACAGAATAACAACCCTGTTTCCCAAGTCTTCTGTATTTCCACTGCGATTCCGAGATCCCGCCTGCGATGAAGGAATGGCCAGATAGCAGTAAACACATTGCATCTGGGTTTTTACTTGTGACGCAATGATTCATTTATGGCGTGGCCCTGTCATTCTTAATAATCGTTGATTATGCATACTTTAGCGCTTTGTCTAGATCCTAGATTGTGTGAGTTGTTGATACCATATTTTATCCGACTTTAAAGAAAAGAGGTTACATATACAACCTCTTTTTTTGGCTCCGTACATGTGGCTCAGTGCTTTGACTGTCACAACTTTTCTCCTGGAGAAAGGATTGCGTTTTTTATGAAGGCACACGAGCACTTAGGCAACGATCTGAGACTCATAAAGATTGAATTATCAAGACTACAATCTCAAGACTGTAATCCTAAGGCCCGTATTAATAAACCGATCTCAACTGTAATGCTCGTCTCGAGATGCGTCTAAAATGACAGTGTTCCATGGTTGGGCGTTTACTTTGACGTATCTTGTGTAGTCAAGATGAGTTTATTAATACGGCCCTAAGACTTCAAATGCACTGCCGACCCTGAGGACCAATATGGAATGCCTCTATGCTAGTAATTACACCGGTCGTTTTATTCCGACGCCCGAAGAAAGGTTGAGAGAGTTTTTGACAGGATACTTTTGTTGTTTTTCTTTGTGGTTTATCTTATTTATTTATTAATAATTCAAAATAACAGGATTACAGTAAACACCAAGTCTCCTACCCCATCTTAGTTTGGGGCTAGGTCAGTTTGTGTCCGATTGTCACCTGTTTTACCTGATACAAAAAAATAATCATGATTAATTTATTTTTTATCAATTTATTACATTATAGTCTCACTTTATTTTATTTTATTTGTTAGTTAATCCACCATACTAGTAAACTATATTCTGAAAAAAAAAACCGCTATCTATTGAGCGGGTCAACCTATTTTCATACTTCGTTCTTAACTCTAATGAGTTACGAACCTATGACCTAATGGTTCGTCTTGATGGTGCGAATTGTAGAAAATTCTTGATTAACATTTTTCAGGGGTTTTAAGCTTGTGTTTTTTTCTTTTGTTTTTCTTCTGTGTGTTGATTAAATATTTTCTATCCTGTTCTATTCTAAAACGCTTAAAAATATCCTTAGTGGGTGGAATGTTTTTCTATTTATGCGAAGGTTATATCCATCTTGCCGATATCAAAAGGTGTCACTTGCATTTTTTTACAAGTTGTTGCGTAAAGCTTAGAAGGGCTTACGCAATAGAAAATAATATTCGATGTATTTTGGTCCCAAGGCATAATGTTAAGTAGTAATTTATACTTGTATTATAAATGTGAAAGTAACATTGTCTGTTACTGACGCTTTCACTGGTAAACTGTTGAACTGATTTTAATGAAATCTGGTATGGAGGTAGCTTGAACCCCGAGGAAGAAAGTAGGATACTTTTTTTTCGAGTAAAAATTATTTCTACTAGGATGGAGTCGCAGGCAACAGCTTAGATTTTATATTTTTAAAGTAGTTAAATAAAACAATAGCCAATTGGAAAATAAGTAAGTAGGTAATATTTTTAAAGGATTTTTATTTTATTGGTCTTAGTCACACCTCAAAATTGAGCATTGAAAAGTTGTTATTTTTCTAACAGATATTTTTGTTGCCGAGCTTGGTTTCAATAATATAAGCTATAGCTCGTATTCTTAATGTAAAAGTAAATATGACATCAGTTAAAATTAACGCGGGAGCACTAACATTCAAATGAATTCAGGCATTTAAATGACATACCACAGTTAACTAACTAATTGTGAATCTTGTAACCTTACAATAAAGTTCACTACTGGCCAGTTAACAATTACGCTGTATTCATAATTACCTTGAAACAACTAGCCTTGTTACACTCTTGAACGTGACTGAACCTATATAAATATACACATATTATTACAAGAACCACCCACATGATGTTTTCACGTGAGAACAAAGGTGCGTTTTTATACAAAAGACTTCAAAGAGTTTTCTTAATAGAAAAATAAATGGAACACATTTTCGGAGTTACTGGGAAATTGAACGGAAAAAAACACTTCCGAAATGTACTACAAAGGCTACGCCGTAGAGGTTGTGCTCGTAGATGCTCGATGCGTAGCGGTTACACTGCCTACATAAAGGTAGGGGTTAATCAGTGATAAACTAATTAAAATACAAAGAGAGCTAGGTTAACCACAGTTAAATGGAAATTGTTTAAATATTCACGATTTTAATGTTATGTTTAATAATTAAGTATTAAACATAATATACTAAGAAAACTGCCGCTTTTGATACTGTCCAGTTTTTTAAATATAATGAAAGAAAATGAGATTTTTTGATACGAAATAAGGAAAAATACCGAATGTGACGTTAAAGCTCTTTAGCCACTAGCAAAAAATTGGGGTTACCATTGTTTCGGCGAAATATGTTTGCCGAATTGTATCGTTTCCCTACCGTTTCATTTTCCAACCCGCTTTGTTTTCTGAAACCATAAATATATCAGGATTTTATAAAAACTAACCTAACCTAATCTATAGGGCTCTACACGACGGTACTGAAATAAATCCTGAAATATTTATAGTCACAGGATAAAAATGGGATGGCAAATGAAACGGTTGGGAAACGATGATACCATTTGGCAAACCATTTCGGGAAACCGCTGGCTTCCAAAAAATGGTTCATTTATTTTATCAGTAAATAATCAAGAGAATAAATAGTCTAGATAAACCTTAACCATGATTCTTTTCAGAACACATTTAAAAAAGTTCTTGTTGTCAATTACTATGGTTGAATCGGCGTTAACCCCTGGCGTTAACAATTCACGAAATAAATAAAAGGCGCAATCTGAAACAGAAGCAAAAAATAAAGTTATTGAAAATGACATGACAATTGTGGCCCAGTTAGCGTATCCCTCGAAAAAGTTTTCAACGTTCATACATTGTAAAAATATGATAAAGATCTAACCAGATAAACAAATAATGGTTTATTTAGTATGTTCCATAAAATACGTAGTCCTGAAATTTTACGAGCATCGTTTATTGTGAAGTTAAAGTTCTCCACCGTAACTTTTATTCCATACATTGTAGCAGAATGGCAACATCACATAATTTTCTTTTTGTTCTGCCATTACGCATTGAAGTAGGGGATTCATCTTCATCAATACTTTTGATTCTTCTACGTAAACTCGAAAAAATGTTTGTTCCACTTCGAAGACAACTATTGTTTGTTATATTTATAAGAATTTTCACCGATTGATCTTTATCTCACCTGATAATAAGTGATGTAAAGTCGATGGTTAAGTTTGCTAGCTCAGTAGCAGCCTGTTGACTTTTCTTCATAGCAAAAGATACCCAAGATATATCACTGGAATTGCAGAAAAAAGGAGCGCCAAATAACAGGACTGTAAATGAATTTGGATGTGCAAAATTCTTCTCAATCCCAAACCTTTAGCTTATAAAACAAACACTAAAATGTATCACTAACCCTAAACACCGAAGGCCCTAACTCAATCTATTTATTACCGTCCATGTAAACTAAAATAACGTACCTTTTAATAGAAGTGGACATCAGTTAGTTAGCCGTTCACCCGATAACATCAATACATCAAGTTGTTAGTCCTCGTTAAATTAAAATGGTCCCACGTGTACATCGCGTGCCTTCAGTGAGTTACGTTTTCTGGAAAAACCCATGAATTTTTATGCGGTGCCTTTTGTAATTAACTGAAAAATGTATGATGTTAATACCGGTACAACCCTCGGGTAAATTCTTGATTATGTTGATAAAAAGGTCAGTTTGTGTTAGCGAGTCAACCGTTGTAGGAGGAAAATGCTCAGTTTCCGCACGTGTAGCTTTTTTTTTAGCCTATGTTTCTCAGCATTCTGATAGCGGAAGAATTTTCAAAATAAGTTTATTAGTTTAGTTTTAGTGGTGGTAGGACCTCGTCCGGGTCGCTACCACCGTCTTATCCATTAAACCACCGCCAAGCAGCAGTGTTCCGGTGTCGTGATAAGACAACCGATCAAATTACTATCATAGAGGCATTCCATCTTAGTCCTTAGGATTGGCAACTCATTTGAAGTCTTAGGATTGCAGTTTTGAGATTGTAGTCTTGAGATTTCAAATGTGTTTGGGTCTCTGATCCCACTTACCATCAGGTGGCCTGAGTCATCACGTGCATTGTTATTTATTTATTCTTTTTTTTTTTATGGCATAGAGAAGGCAACCGAGCACACAGGCCAACTGATGGTAAGTGGAAACTGTGACCCATAGACATTAGCATAAGACTGCAAATGCGTTGCCAACCCAGAGGACTAAGATGGAATGCCTCTATGCTAGTCATTACACCGGCTGTCTTATCCCCAAACCGGAACACAACAATGCGAACACTGCTGTTTGACGGTAGGTTAATGGATAAGATGGTGGTAGCGATCCGGACGGACCTTGCACAGGGTCCTACCACCCGCAAAACCCGCATTTGGGTTCATTTGGATCACTACCATCTCCTTCAACCTATCATTAGCAGCAGAGTTCTTCGCGTTGTTTTTTTCTTGCGTGGATATAGACAACCGATGAAATTACTAGCGTAGAGGCATTTCATCTTAGTCTTAGTCCTCTGGTTTGGCAACGCATTAGCAGTCTTGATTACACTTTGGAATGCAAATGTCTTAGGTGCTAAGAATCCAATTACCGTTTATCTCTATCCTATAATTCCTATAAAAACCTCGATATCTTTCCCTTTTAAACTCTCAACGCCGCCAAATCATAATTCTATCTGCATTTCTGCACTGACGTATCCGTTAGCATTTCAAAAACACGATTTCAAACGCCTTATTACCAAAATAAAAGCCCTTGGCTTTGTTTCAAGGCTGAACGGCAAGTAATCAGGTTAACCACGATAACATAATCCATCTTCTTTGCCCAAAGTGTTTTGAAACCCAAATTTCCCCGTGACATTTGCTTTTTAGGTCGGCGCTTAACAAATTTGTTTGCGAGAAGTCTTTAAGTAATAAATCTGTTAGGCTGTTAGCTGTTCTGGGTATACCGGTGGGTAAGTGTTTGCTGATTGGGTTTTCCAGACCAGTTGCAATTTAGCAAGAATGTACACTTGCATCGGGATTTGTAATTAAACGAGTATGATCTTATATTCCTTTTTATTAGCACTCTCGAATCAATTAAAGGTTTTTTATAGTTGCAGATAATTTAGTTGAATTTAGGACGAGAATGTATATTTGATACTGAGTTTTATGATAGAGATTTACCCGCTTGTTCATTAACTCACTATACTCGTAAACCTATTTTAGTCAAAGTTTTCCTTGTCCCTTCCTGTAAAACTCAAATGTCATACTGACGGATAAAGCCAAAGCGTATTTCAAACATATTATAATTATTGCGCTGTTATTAATAGGAAGTGTAGTAAAAAAAACTAAATAATTGATGAAATTTTTAGAAAAATAAGTTAAGTACCGAATCAATAATACCTATTATAGAGAGAGCGTTACCTCTTATCACAGGTATTGAAATTCCTAAAAAGAGGTCGATTGAGGATTTAACATGAAACAAAACCTACTTATGTAATTTAAAAACAACTTGTTTACATAGTATGTTGAAATTTTCTTGTAATACAATATGTAGGAACAAGGGCCAAAATAAGAGCCCTGAGGCACTCAACTCGCTAATTCTACTCTCGTTTCTAATTTTAACGAGTCTTTGATCGGCAATTTGTCTTCAAGGGCAGTGTTTCGGAACTCAGTGGGAGGATACTTCTGGGTATTTCAGCACTGAGATAGAAATTGATTTTACCTAATAGTATTATCATCTGAAGCTCTTGGCAAAATGAGCTATCGTTGTCATTGAGTGTTTTTATTTATAATTTGGATTATTTTTGAGGAGCTAACGTAAGCCTAGAGCCTAATTTGGGACTAGGTTACTTTGTATTAGAATGTCCATAATTTTGTTTTCATCAAGAACTCTTTATTTCGCTCTAACTTCCTCAATTTGACTAAATTTCTCGTCGTCTGCTGATGAAAATCTTCTAAATGAGGTCTTATCTCAGAAATCAGACTCGAGTATATCCAAATAATAGCCGTATTATGTATCTCACATTGTCTTGGTCCTTTGAGCGTTCTCATTGAACTCATAAATTTGCGAGTACATGACCCTCTATTGTTGCTATTGTCATCTGTTCTGACAGCTTACTAATGATATATAAAATCATAATTGAGCAAAATGGTATAGTCATTTGACAAAGACTCAATAGCTCACTACGCAAGGTTCTTGCCGCCGTATAATTTTTCAATTGTTTATGGCCCAATGTCTACCTTACCTAACTTATTCAATAAGCCCATGGAACCTATGTAATAGGTTAATTTCCATGTAATTTTTATCTCGTCACTTGACGCTGTCATTATGACTGAACGGTGACGAACGTTGATTGGGTCACAAATTAAAGTTCGTCAATATTATTAGAGGTGCCAAATTTTTATTTTTTATTTTTATGGCAATCAGAACACACGCGAGCTTTCAGGCCACCTGATAGTAAGTGGGACCTGAGACCCAAAGACATTTGAAATCTCAAGACTACAATCTCAAAACTGCAATCCTAAGACTTCAAATGCGTTGCCAACCCTGAGGACTACGATGGAAAGCCTCGATGCTAGTAATTTCACCAGATCATTTGTAAGTTATTGGAAACTCAAAACTTATTTAACCTTAACCCGTACTATCAACCAAATGTAACCATGACCCAATATAGAACGGTGTCACAGTGACATTACAAATTCATTTATTTGACACAACATATCGATGGTCTAGAAGACAAACGTGATAATTACAGACTCATCAACTTTTCAGGGGGACTGTTTTTATTAACTTAAAAGTTCTAGATACTATAACTTAAAATTGAACATTGGAGCCGTGTATATACTGCCTATATTTGGTTAGGGTATTTATCTTTTTAATTATTTATCATTAACTTGAACATCAATATCCCAAGGTATCAACAAAAAAATCAAAATAGTAAAAAAGGACATTCCTTAGTATGTTTGTACATAAACTTAATACATAATGTTCACTTAACACTTCCGTGTATTGTATGTAATATATTTTACTATTTGCTGACGAGTGTTCAGTAGTATTAAAACCACTTAAACCATTTGTCTACCGGCATCTTGGAAAGATTAACATCTTTTAATATAATTGGGAATCTAAATTGACCAAATGATAAAAATAATAAAAACATTTAGCTTATTTGTCTATCGTGGTAAATGCAAGCGAAATGTTATAAATCCATTTAACATTTTTTGTAGTTTAAATTGATGGTAAATAATTATAATTATTTTATTTGGCATCAACTTGACATCACTTGCTATAAGTGTACACCTACAGTTTAGGAAGAAAGAGACGGAATTAGGATATTTGGGTTAGTGCAAACGGTAGAGCATCTTCATTTAATACATTTGGCATTAAAATGTCAAAATATCAAAATTTTGTATTTAGCATGTTTGTCTTCTAGACCATCGATATGACTAGAATCATAACGTCACTGTGACACCGTTCCATGGTAGGCAAGGATTCCATTGGGCTGAAAGTACCTACGTATACGGTTTCGATGCCCCATAAATAATTGCAACGTGTTCTGCATAAGTAAAGAGGCCTTTGACAAGTTGGAGCCCATTGCGAAATTGAATTCACGAAACAAGGTTAGCGTAGTTTGTTAAAGGAATAATTCGTGCATTCAACTGATTTGATAATAAATTGGGCAATGGGATGCCATCAAAGGTGTGTTAGATAATCAACAAGGATTTACTTACTTCAAGAATGATATTGTTTTTAACTTAGCTAAGGAGTGAATTATTTAAGGTGTCATTTAATGAATGTAATTTAAGATTGGCCTAAAGTTTACTTGGAACCATGGAAACAATTTTATTTCATATTTATTAAATAACAAAGCTAATGAATAGACTTAAAGTGGTTACATACTTTTTTACCTTTACTTTTCTGTTATAAGGGCTATTGACAAAGAACTCGAAAGAGAAAAAGCGGCCAAGTGCGAGTCGGACTCGCGCACGTAGGGTTCCGTACCACTATACATTTAAATAATTGTTTTTCTTTATTCTTTATTATATTGGAGTTGATTGAATGAAAGGTAAAATGCGGTTTAGGATTTATAACGTAAAAAAAACTAATTATTAGATCTCGTTCAAACCAATTTTCGGTGGAAGTTTGCATGGTAATGTACATCATATATTATTTTTACATTTATCATTCCCTTATTTTAGAAGTTACGGGGGGGGGGGGGACACACACATTTTTCCACTTTGGAAGCGTGTCTCGCGCAAACTATTCAGTTTAGATTTTTTTTTATTAGAAACCTCAATATCATTTTTGAAGACCTATCCATAGATACCCCACACGTATGGGTTTGATGAAAAAAATTATTGAGTTTCAGTTCTAAGTATGGGGAACCCCAAAAATTTATTGTTTTTTTTCCATTTTTGTATGAAAATCTTAATGCGGTTCATCGAATACATCTACTTACAAAGTTTCCATAGTATAGCTCTTATAGTTACGGAATAAAGTGGCTGTGACATACGGACGGACAGACGGACGGACGGACAGACATGACGAATCTATAAGGGTTCCGTTTTTTGCCATTTGGCTACGGAACCCTAAAAAGGTGAATGTTCACATCTATCTGGGGATTGGGTCCATATTCCAGTTAAAAAAACTCACTTTGACAGAAAGGAGCTGCATATGATTTGTGTATCCCTTTAATAAACGCGCATTTTGTTTTCTAAATCATTTTGCGTAGTGCTTATCATTCATCAATTGTGATTGCAATTTCCATATTAACTAGCTGGCAATGTTTCTCTTTCCTTCAAAAGATAGAGATTGCTAGTATAAAGGGCAAACATTTCGCGGATATTAATACCTACAATTTCCTTATATTTCTCATCTTCTAGCTGTGTGTTATTACAGGCTTGCTGTTTTATTTGGAATGTTTTTACTAGTGAACTCGCAGCCTTAGGACGGAATCGCATTGCGCCAGATGGATCTGTAAAAATATGTGATAGACATATCAAAATATCTGATCTTGTGAGAAATTGTCCATACAAATAGGTATGTTTTTTGGATTTTATTTCCAAAAAGTGCTTACGGGTCCCTATTTGAAGCCACGTCGTCAATCTGTATGTACGCCCTCTTAAGAGCTATTTTATATTTTCACAATAACTAAATTGTTTTTCATTCCGAATCCTTTTTCAAATTAGTTTCTTTAATTGAGTTTCAAATTGAGATTTACAATAGCCTCTTAATTAGCTAACAAATTCAATCAACCGTTTAGCAGTTAAAAATACAAAAATAAGCTTTCTCTCATTCAGTTTTCGGTTCGTGTGGTTATTTGCTCATTTGTTATCACGTACAGCTGCATCTTAGATGTGTTAACGTATCGTAACGTTTCGATGACTCTTAGTTACTTGACAGTAATGTGTGTATGTAAACTCTTTATTGCACACAAGACATGTTTGTATCAAAATAGATAATAAACATAATTATTTAAGAAAATTAATAAAATCAGGAGAAATAATTCGTATCTATATCTCCTTGTGAAATTAAACACCCTGTAGTTCCTAAATTTTTCACAAGTATTCATAATGATATTCTTACAGATATTGGAGATATGAGCAAAAATATGAATGAGGTACCTTAACCCCGCCCCCCTTACAGCCTTAGCACCCCCCCCCCACTTTTGAGGACTTTTAGTATCATCTGGATTCCGCAAGGTATAACTGTACCTATTTACAAAAATACACGAATTATTTCCCCTGATTGCTCATATTCCGCTAATCCCCTTTGAACGGGGTAATAACACATACAGTAACAGTAAGGGCGGCCGAGTTAGACAATATCATAACACGTCAAAAGCAATACCGCTTTACCGTGTGGAATAGTTCCCTGTATTCGGAACCCTGACCCACCATAGAACGTTGTCACAGTGACATTATAAAACAATTTTTTTGGCACTTCTTACGACTTGAATCATAACGGGGAGTGTTCTGATGAATTATTTGGACTCTTACCGGCCGCAGAGTTCCACCACCGAACTACTTGTCGCAAAGCCAGGTTCCATCAACATCACCTTGATGAATGGCGTTCTTCCACCGTGCGTTTCACTAGGCACTTTTTGCCTCGTACAGTGAAACTGTGGAATGAGCTCCCTTCGGCGGTATTTCCCACCAGTTATGACATCTCCCTTATTGGCCGGCAACGCACCGACAACTCTTCTTGAGCTGTTGGTGTTTATGGGCGGTGGTGTTTACTTCCCATCAGGTAACCTACATGCTCGTTTGCCTCCCACTGATATAAAAAAAAAAGTCACTGTGACACAGTTCTATGGTGCATCAGCGTTCCGATGGGCTGACAGAACATATGTATAATTATTTCTAGACTTTTTATTTACTGCATCGTCACGTCTCATCAATTAATTCTGAGAATATTCCTTTTAATTAAAACCTGGCCTAAATAAGGGATGTCAAAGAGAAATGTTTTCAATGTATGTAAATTGAGCCCTTTCGGGGAATGGCTGTTCCCTGACAGTTTAATTTAGAGGCCATCTTCTTTAATTGTTTCCCTTCTAAAATATAGACAACGTAAATTCACAAGGGTTCATTTGCAGTGGAACGTTTCCTTAAATTTATTTGGACTGCGGTCTTGTAAATAAAGAGGATGTTGAAAGCTGTTTAGTAAATATTTACCTACATACATCAAAAATATTTTAGGTCATATTTGAAATGTATGTAGGTACCAATTTTTTTTTGTCACAACGACTCACAGGCCTTCATTAAAACGAGCCTACTCTGTTCTCAAAGGCCGGCAGCGCACATGCGATTCCTCTGGTGTTGCGGGTGTTTATGGGTCACGATGATGACTTACCCTTAGGTAACTCACATGCTCGTATACATCCTTTTCACATTATTCTTTTTTATTATTAAATTGGTAGTTAGGACCTTGTGTAAGGTCTGTCCGGATCGCTACCACCATCTTATCCTTTACACTGCCGCCAAGCAGCATTCGCATTATTGTGTTCCGGTGTGAGGGTAAGGCCAGCGGTGAAATTACTTACTCGCATACCTAGAGGCATTCCATCTTAGTCCTCAGGGTTGGCAAAGTATTTGCGGTCTTAGTATGGCAGTCTTAAGAATGCCAATGTCTTTAGATCGCAATAACTGGTAGCCTAGGTGCTCGTTTGTGTTCGTCGTACCGTAAGGAAGCTTAAAAGGTCTCTTATCGACATTACTCGACCCCCAAAAACTTTCTCAGACCAGAACACACTGCACGGCACTGAATGGGTCCTGTAACACAGGGATCCCTAGCGCAGGACCCACTTTATTTAGAAGCAATAAAATGGGTCCTCCTTCTTGTAAGGTTTCATTTATGCAATAAACATTTTAATTTTTAACTGCGGTTATAATTCAATAAAAAATGATCAAATATTCCACTTTAAAACAAATCATTGACATTTAACCACTCACGTCAAACGCCATCTCGTTAATCAAAACTCCCTCAAACAGCCCACTGACATGCTCCAAACATTTTCCATCCTTTTAATTACCTCTCAGAAACTATGTGAATTAGGTAACACATTCTACCTACCCAAACACCAAAGGACATATGTGTGTCCCACAGTAAATACAGTCTTATTCCTATTAAGAAAGAGTCTGATGTGCTGTGGGTAGTGAAGTGCATATATGATCTTTTGGTTTACAATGGCAGCATTGTTCCCGACAAGTATGCCAACATTCCATCCCCAATTAATGGCAGAACTTTAGGTTATTAGCGAACGATCGTTGGGTTATTTCCTACTATAGTTCGATGTCGAATAGGGTACTGAGATGACAAGCAAACCAGGTACAGTCACAGGTAGTTGTGGAGGACCTGTAAGGTCCGTCTGGATCGCTATATATTTTATCATTTAAGCTACCGATTGTGGTAGCGATCGGGACAGACCCTGCACAAGGTCCTACTTCTACTAAAGTCGGGGTCAATAAAAATGACAAAAGATGTAAACAAACACTATAATCACGTACTTTTGGACATCGGGTGAGGTATTTCTAATGACGCACACGTTTTATTGTTACTTTTACAGTCTGTTTAATATTAAATACCTATTAACTATCCCTTTTTTAAATCAAAACTGGTTTGCTGAAATAGTGAGGTTATGTGTCAAACAGTACTGATTTGTTTACATCTTTTGACATTTCTAATGACCCTGACTTTTATAGTTTAGTTTTATAGTTGCTGTTATTCATCATCATATCAGCTGAAAGACGTCCACTGCTTAATATATGCCTTCCCTTCGGCTGCCCGCGATCTTCACCAGATTGTCGGTCCACGTTGTGGAACGAATGCCAACACTTCGCTTTCCGGACCGGTTGTTGTTGTTGGAGTATGTTTTTAAACTCCAAAGCAAGTTAAAAATTCCCCGCTGTAGGACCATATAGACTTAAATTGCTAAAAGCCAGAACGCGAACCTTATTTTTGATCTCCTATTTCTCACACCATAAAGAATACCACCCCAGGTGTAAGCCAGATAAAGTATGCCTTGATTTAAAAAGTTTTAAGCCTCAAATGGCTGTGGTTTAGTGATAACATGGTTGATGGAACAAGGAAACTGTTTGATAAGCTGAGTTAAGTCTGATGTAGCTTTAGCGGTTTAACTTGCCTGGGGCTCTGTTCTGTTCGGTAAAACCATATTGGCTTTGACGTGTTTTGGTATTGTTTTAACTTGGCCGCCATTACTGCCACGGCGCGGCACGGCTATATTCATGTTCAGTGCTAGGTTTCATATGATACCAATTGGATCTGTTGCAGAAGTTTTTAATGTCTTGTTTTTTTTTTCTAAGCCTATACGCACTGTTATTTTTTATTTTTTATTTTATTTTATTTATTTAGGTTAACAAACAGTAACACAATTTAGGCTTATGATTAAGTAGTATACAGTACAACAAGTTATGTTATTGTGCCACCAACACCGTTAACCACAGATTACTAAAGAAAACATTATTAGAGGTCGTACTTCCAATTGTGATATGGTGGGATATCGTAAGTTCTTAAATTAATATTAAAACTAAAACTTGTAGTAGAGGCGAGGGCACAAATATCTACACATCCATTGCGTCAAATATATGTGTACACTGACATTATTGTAAGCGGGATAACTGCATATAGGTAGATATTTATGGCCCCGACCTTACATACTTCACAAGGTGAGTTCCCAGTTATATACAATAAGCCCTTCGGGCTTCTTGCAGCTGGGTAAAACATGTATAAACCCTTTGGATTCCTTCCACAAAAACCATCAATATTGAGCTTTTAACGCAAAACGTGTTGAATTATGCGTCTATCGTCCCTTCCTATTGCGCGAGTTTTATATTGCAAAATGTATTTCTATATAACATGGCAACATTAGGCATTGAATTCAGATGAATTCAGTATTGAAAGATTCAAATACGTAATTCCTCTTTAATAACGTTTCATTGGTTTTAAAGCCGAAAGACGTCCGCTATTGGACTTAAGTTTCGCAAAGAGGTTTCCCGCTCCTCTTTTCCAGGAACCCGTATTTGCTCAATCACTCACTCAATAAGGATTGTGAAGCTGAATTTCCACACAAAATTTATCTGGTAAACTAAATAAGCATATCAATATTTTCTTGAATTATTTTTTTGTGATTCGTGTCTTTCGTAAAAAAACTTCTAGAATAATTCAGGGAAGTCAAAATATTTCTATGAAACATTAGTTTATTAACGTGTACTAAAGTAATTCTGTGAGGACTGTGCCTCTCTTAATGCTGGACTTAAATTTGGAAATATGAATATATTCATTTCATTTTCATGGGTTCCTTTTGTATGTAAATATTTGGGTCCCAAAACACGTTCTTGGTGCATTGCGTAGGTGTTCTCGAATTGCAACGAAATGAATTCAAATTCGATTTGAGATAACGCCCACTCGTCTTGTTCTAGGGGTTTTAATTTAATAACAACGCACACAGTGAAATAATTCTGTAGCGAACTCAATATTATTTAAAAATAAAATAAAATCAGGGGACAATGTCACACCAATTGACCTAGTCCCAAACTAAGCTCTAGGCTTGTACTATGGTTACTAGACAACGATATAAATACTTAAATAGAGAAATAATACTTAAATACATAGAAAACATCCATGACTCAGGAACAAATATTCGCGCTCATCACACAAATATCTGCACTTACCGGGATTTGAACCCAGGACCGCTAGCTTCGTAGGCAGGGTCACTACCAACTAGGCCAGCGTGTCGTCGTCAAATTATGATTAGGTCAAGATATTTAATATTTTTTTATATCCTGAACAACAATTTAATCAGTATTGTCCATCCCGCTCCTGCCCGTTACATTTTCGACTACCCACTCTCTCTATTGCTCGTAAACTAACAAGTTAATTATCATGGTGTATGTCTTTTGCGTTTTCAGAGTTAACATTTCCTTACCGATGTCACACGTGTTTTTGTCAAAACGCTCGGGATATAAATTATTCTGGCGATACTGTGCTGGTTTATTCTCGAAGTGAGGAGAATAAAATACATTGAAATAGAAAAAAAAGTGTGGTTTTAAGAGTTTCGGCATTCTTTTTATCATGGATTGCGAGCGGGGTATGTATTTGTGAATTTTTTGAATGTATTTATTACGGTTCGATGTCAATGAAAATATTTGTGAAATGGACGAGCCTCGAATTTAAATTCTTATTTTATTTACGGCCCTCTTTGTTTCCTAATTCCTTTGAAGTGTAACGAGTCCATTATTAACAATAGAAGGAGGTGGTTGATTGTTGAGTACTTCTGAAACGGAAAATTGGGAATTGTGAACGTTTCAACAATCGTTTGTAAATTTTCAGCAGAGTTTTAGAACCCTTTCACGAAGATCAAGATACTTTAACCTTTAGTTATGAAAGATTTTTTGAAAGACTTGACTTACGACGCCATGACGGGATATGGGCAGTACGGTCGAAATCGTAAGCTACACATTTTAGTACCTTGTTGCAGTTATTGATATACTACATCCAAACCACTCTCTTTTTACTACGTTATTGCGACAAGGTACTTAAGTGTAGAGCTACTTAAGAAGAAGACTGGATTACATTAACAAGGGCCTTGTCTTTATTAATATTGTTACATTATTTAAATGGGTAAAAGAAGAAAACGCAAAATAAGTGGAAAGATGTAATGCTGAAGGAGATAGTAGAGTCAGGAATTCGAAGTTAATGGTGAGCACGCGTTGGCCTTTTTGGTAGTTACGCTGCCTATAAAGCTAGCTGTCCTGGGTTCGATTCCTGGTGTGGGCAAGTATTTGTGTTGAGCACATAAGTATTCGTTTCTGAGTGTTGGATATTTTTTATGTATATAAGAATTTATTTCTCTATATATGTATTTTTATCGTTGTCTAGCGACAACGAGCTTTACGCGTACAAGCCTAGAGTTTAGTTTGGGCCTTTAGTACCGTTTGGTAACCAAAATTCGTAACCAGTTTTAAATTTAATTTAAATTGTACCTCGTTACGAAATGTAGGTTACCAAACGGTACTAAAGGAGTTTAGGAGTGGGTCAGTTTATGTCAGATTGTACCCTGATATTTATTCGTAGGGTAAAATAAAATAAGCTGACCCTATAACCATGTGGAATAACTAGGATTAGTAAGTAGTAGATAGAGAGACAGAGCGAGAGAAAGGGATTTCGAGTGAGAAGCCCGTTCACGTTTGGTCAAAAATGTACAAATGGATTAAGTGTAGTGTAGTATACCTTAGCCTGTTTGTGCTAAATGTGGTTATAGAATTAACAACAAGTTTAGCGTTTAGCGTTGTAAGCAGCATATAAGTAATTGTTATCTCTAAATTCCCATATTTTATTTTGTATCGATTGTGGATAAAAAATATTTGTATTTCCTTTTATGGTTCTTTAGGTCTTATTGTGCTCATACCCATCGATTCTATGATTGTGATGTGACTGTTTGTAACCTGAATAAATAAATAAATAAATAAATAAATAAATAAATAAATAAATAAATAAATAAAGTTGTCAAGAGTCGTTGGTAATTCTGTGGCTCTGCCTACCCCACTCTGGGATGAAGGCGTGGCGGTGACATACCCCCCCCCCCCCACATAATAATCAGCAGTGTAATCCGAGTTAAGCATGAAAAATCAGTGAAATTACCAGCATAGAGGCATTCCATCGTAGTCCTCAAGAGTTGGCTAGAGTTCTATGTAACTACCGTTACGTGGTCTGTCTCCTCATTTCCCTTCCCCATGCTATAAAATAATGCTGTATACACTGCAGCATCTCTGAAAGGAGTCATTAGCCCAGCAGTGGCGATATATGTTATTACGTAAACATTTTACGTCCCCGCATTGAACGTTATTTTGTTTTAATACGGTAATAAAATTGTAGTGTAATAAACATTTCTCGTCGAAATTTATACGCGTCGTTGTAATACCGCAATATTTCAACAAGATACAGTAATGAATAATTGGTATTGGATGTAAATCGGAATTTATTAGGCCGCGGCTCGTGTTTTGGGGAGGCCTGCGTTTAGTTGGATTATTAGATTATTAGTTTAACGGCCGAGTCAGACGCAGTTAATTGTAAAAAGGGCCTTGCTTCGATGGTTCGGTCATTTGGAAAAGATGGATGAAAGAAAATTGATAAAAGAGACAAACAGAGTGAAAGTGAGTGGAGGGTTCGGAAGGGCCGCCCTTGGCGTACTTTTAAGAAACAAATCGGAGAAATACTGGAAAAAGGCCGAATCTTAAGAAACCGAAACGAATTTGAATTTGAAAAAGTAAAAATATGTAAGATAAAAGTAATAATAGTTACGTATATTCTCACTTCGACAAAATATTATTATAAGACAATAAGATAATAATGATAAAAGTCATTTATTCAGTAAGTAGACCGCACGGACACTTTTACACGTCAAGAATTTACCAGCGCTTCCCAAGCGAAGAAACGCCGCAAGAAACTCAGCAGCCAGTCATTTTTTAAATTACTACTTAGTCATAACATTATATAAAGCTATAAATATTAAATTAAATATAATATCAAATAACATGCGTAGTTCAGCAGGAAAACATGCCAAAAATCTAGGGAGAGAGATAGAGGAAAAGGAAATAAAAACACCTACCTACTTGTGTATACATATAAGACGGTGCAAGACGACCAAATAAAAGTTTAGATATGTTTTCCTTCATTAACGGTGTACCCTATGACGATTTAAGTCTTTCCATAGTGTCTAATATTCATACTCGAGATTTTTTTATGGCATGGCGAAGGGCAATGAGTATACAGGCCATCTGATGGAGAGAGACGGAGCCTACAATCTTAAGGCCACGAATTCGTTTCCTACTCTAAGAACTAAGTTGGAATGCCTCTACGCTAGTCAATTCACCGGTTCACAACAACGCGAACACTGCTGCTTGGCGGTTGGTTAAAGGATAAGATGATTGTAGACTTGAAAAAAGAATGAGTTATTGTCTTTAAAATGTTGTTAAATAGCTAAGCTTGTAAAATAGCCTTTGAGACTTGTTGGGAAAATACCAATACATCGATACCCGCACTAAAATTCGTTACCCTGCTAAACCTAGAATAGTTCAAAAACCGGGCAAGAGTATGTCTGAACATGCTCAGTGTAGGGTTCCGAAGCCGTTACTACATAAAACTGTCTCAAAAGAAACAAGAATGGACTAATTCTCTATTAAAAGTTATTTGGTTGTAGATGATTTTAGTAGCTATAAATACTTAGTCGCCTGTATCTCAGGAACAAATTAAGCGTACTTAGTTGTGATAGTTTTTCTTTTGAATTCGTTATACCTATGCGCTTTCATTGGAGATATTATTCCGATTTTTAGTATTTGTAGTTTTGGCTGTATGGGTCACCCCACCCCACTTACTCTCACGAAAAATAGTGCTTTAAAGCTTAATATTTTATAAACGGATCCCTTAATATTTTTTCATCAACCCGTAATTTTTTTGAAACACCTATCCAACGACACCCCAACCTATGGGGCAGACGAGAAAAAAAATACATTCCCACGTTAAGTGTAGAGGAGGTACACAAAAAATATTGTTTTCCAAAATATTATTCTACCACTTTGTTGGCGTGACTAATATGTATATTTATACCAAATTACAGCTTTCTAATACTAAGAGTGTCTGAGCTAGGCTGCGACGGACGGAAGCACGTGGCGAAACTATAAGGGTTTCTATTTTGGCTACGGAACCCTAAAAACCAGATACGATAGACCCGACAATCATTACTCCCCTTCTTGTATACTCGAGTGTGATACGGACGCCATTAAAATTGACGAGCGCATGCGTCCAATTCCAATGACACTTATTTGACGGCGGTTGCCCTGTTTCGGGATATTTTGCTCATAAAGGTTCAGATCATCCATCATTCTGTTCCTATTTTTTGTATTTTTATTCCAGCCTACCTAAAATGTGGCTAGTTTTTTTGCATGTAAACTCTTTAATACTTCTAATGGGAGCATACATGAGGTGTGTGTGACAAGGGCATCGCCAGCCGACGATCAAGGGGGGGCGAGTAGAAGTGGGGTGACGGCACCAATGATGGACACTTTTAGCTGACAGGCATCAGTAATGGACACTTCACTGTTCAAATTACATACCGTGCTAAACTGATTGTTGCAAAACAAATGAATAACTCGTATCTTCTGTAAAATAAAAATCAAGTGTCCATTATTCGTGGAAGAGTATGGCGGCCCTTAAATGTCAACGTTGACAAAAAATAAAGGCTACATTTGTTCGATTCTACATTCATTCAACGTCCTTGGTGTGTGACACTTACATGATTTTCCCTTCGTCGTCATCATCATAATATTTCAGCCGAAAGATGGCCACTACTGACATAATATTTAGTTAAGATCCTTGGGAGGGCCCTATATCTCTCAAAGTTATATATTATGTTAAATATTGTAAAATGTCCTAATCTTTATTTGCCCTAATGCATCGTTTGTCCGAATTCTTGCTTATCCTAAAGCCATTTCCTCCTGAATTTTATTTGTTTTTGGTGTTGTTTTTATACAACTTTAACTTAACCTAACCGCAGGTATTTTTGGAAAACTTAATAAGTTATCTGACTCAGCTGAAAATTAGTTTATGACAAACAGTAATTCGGACTAACAATGCGTTAGGACAAACGTTATTAGGGATTCCGAGGGACACCTTAAGAAGATAAATACTCGTAAGCATTCACCTCCCTATTCATAAACGCACTATAAACCTATTTTAGTTTAAGTATGCTTTGTCACATATTTTCTGTTAGATGCCAGTGACAATAAATAACGGATAAAGGCAAAGCATATTTAAAAAATATCTTAGCGATTCTTAAGGGAGTAAATATTTAGGAAAATTATAAACGGTAAATTAACAAAATAATTCATGAATACATTAATTTAATTCGCCGAGTCTTAAGTAAATTAAATTTTCATGTAAACCAGTGAATGTCTTTTAGCCAAATTTAATCAAATTTTGTAAACCAAAAGTCCTCCTTTTTGCTATTTTGATCGATCTCCTTCGAAAAAGTAATGTTTGCCAACTTATATTGTATGTACCTTATTATGAGAGAGGTTACTCTCGGAATTACCAATTTTCGGAGCGCGTATCAATCATTTTCTTTGTGTATTAGATGCAAAAGTTAAGTCGCTTGTGACGGGATATATATCATTGTCGACATTTTCGCTCCACTCGTTTGCAATGTCTCACGATGAAAACACATTTGTATCGTATTTTCCCTCAAATGTATTTCGCGATTCGCCGCCACTAGATAAAAATTCACTTAGCACCGTTATTGCATTTTTTGCTCGCTGAACTGTGACACACGATTTTGCATCAAAAATGCTAGAAAATGGCATTTCTTCTGTACAATAGATGTAATAGAATATTGACAAAGTGTTTTCGTTGATACTGTTCATACGCACAAGAAAATAGCCGCCTGGCCCGCCTGTTATAGTTAATTCATCCGTTAACACATCTCATATTTGGACGTGGCGTGTTTAGGCCGCGTGGTGGCCGGCAGAGTAGAGTAGCACCAACCCATTACACTTTGGGTGTCGTACAAGGCGACTAATGTCTGAAGTAGAATAACCTAAGCTTCAATACACCAGAGAATGGGCAGCAGCGTTCTCTGGTATATGTTTTTATATTCACTGCGATCGCCAACCCGCCTGCCCAGCGTGGCGATTAGGGCATTACCTCCCAATATGATATGAAACGAAAATGACAGACACACCAAATCAATGGCCCCCAGTTCCCGGCCGCCCCACCAGGCTTGGCTACGGTAGCGGTCATAGCGTCGGTGAGGCACGGGGTGCTAAGAATCCCCGGGTTACGAACGGCTACCACCACACATTGAACTTGGCTACGTATAATGGACGAACTCTGAGGCTTGACGAACATCTAGCAGAATTGGAGGTAGAGCTAGAAAAAATACGATGGCATGTTCTGGGGTTATCAGAAGTCCGAAGAGAGGGGGAGGACACAGTAACCTTGGAATCAGGCCATCTACTCTACTTCCGAGAAGGTGACAGCCTTTCCCAGGGCGGTGTCGGCTTTCTCGTCAACAAGGTCCTCACTGGCAACATTGTGGATATATCCAGTGTGTCGTCAAGGGTAGCATACCTCGTACTGAAACTGACCGAGAGATATTCTCTTAAGGTCGTGCAGGTATATGCGCCGACCACCACACACTCGGATGATGAAGTGGAAGCCATGTACGAAGACATAGACAAAGCCCTACACAACACCTCGAGGGCCCACTTCAATGTTGTCATGGGGGACTTTAATGCCAAAGTGGGAGTACACACGAACACCGAATCGGTTATGGGGCCACATGGTATTGGCAACAGGAATCACCGGGGGCAGATGTTGGTCAACTTCCTGGAACGACAGGGGCTATTCTTGATGAATTCGTTCTTCAAGAAGAAGCCCCAGAGGAAATGGACTTGGCGGAGCCCCGATAACGTGACCAAAAATGAGATCGACTTTATCATGACGGATAAGAGGCGTATATTCAGAGATGTCTCTGTGATAAATAGGTTCAACACCGGAAGTGATCACCGACTTCTACGAGGTACTCTGAATATAAACTTCAAGCTAGAACGCACCCGTCTGATAAATTCCACGCTCCGACCTACCCTGCTCCAAGCCATTGCTGGCTCCGAAAGATTCCAACTGGAACTTCAAAACCGATTCGATGTGCTGGAAACCGAGCGTGATGTTGATGAGAACTTAAGCAGGGTAATGGAAGTCGTGAGGGATGTGGGTAACAGGTTTTGTCGGCATAGGCATGCGGGCAGGAAGTCCAAACTTTCAGACGAGACTCTGGAACTCATGAGGGAGAGACGCGTAAACACACAGGCTAAGGCGGCAGATCAGCGAGCACTCACGAGACATATTCGAAAAGCGGTACGGCGGGATCTTCGGAGTTCCAATACACGCCTCATTAAGGAGGCAATAGAACAAAACCGAGGATCCAAAGTATTCGTGAAGCGTCTCGGGAGAAGCCATATGTCTAAGCTGACTACCGCCGACGGTCGTGTCGTCTCCTCTAAGCCAGAGATCCTCACGGAAGTGGAAGACTTCTATGGCCAGTTGTATGCCTCGCAATCTCCACTACCTGAACCCGTTCCTTGTGATCCACGAGCTGCTTTAGTCCGACACTATACCGACGAACTTCCCGACGTCAGCATTGGCGAAATTGAGCTGGCCCTCAAACAACTAAAGAATGGAAAAGCCCCGGGTGAGGACGGAGTTACAACTGAGCTGTTAAAGGCAGGAGGAACTCCTATTCTTGGACAGCTGCAGCTTATATTTAACACCGCTCTCCACGAAGGGAGAACTCCAAAGGCGTGGAGCAGGAGCATGGTAGTTTTATTTTTCAAGAAGGGGGACAAGACCCTTCTCAAAAACTACCGCCCTATATCGCTCCTGAGCCACGTCTACAAGCTGTTCTCGAGGGTCATCACAAACAGGCTGACGCGACGGCTGGACGACTTCCAACCACCAGAGCAGGCCGGGTTTCGCGGAGGTTTTGGCACCATAGACCACATACACACTGTGAGGCAGATTATACAGAAGACCCAAGAGTATAATCAGCCTCTGTGTCTCGTTTTCGTGGACTACGAGAAGGCCTTTGACTCTGTCGAGACCTGGTCTGTTTTGAGCTCCTTGCAGAGGTGCCAAGTGGATTTCCGATACATCGAAGTGCTGAGAAGTCTGTATGACGCTGCCACTATGTCCGTCCAAGTACAGAGCAGTCAAACAAAGCCGATTCCATTGCATCGAGGAGTAAGACAGGGGGATGTCATATCCCCGAAACTGTTTACGAATGCATTGGAAGACGTCTTTAAGACTCTTACCTGGAAAGGACGGGGCATCAATATTAACGGCAAATACATCTCACACTTAAGGTTTGCCGATGATATCGTAGTGTTTGCGGAATCGCTGCAGGAAGCTCAAGAAATGCTGTGCAGCCTAAATGAAGCCTCCAGACGTATTGGTCTCCGGATGAATCTGGACAAGACGAAGGTTATGTTCAATGACCTCGTCGTTCCGGGACCAGTAATCATCGATGGCACACCTCTCGAAGTTGTCAAGGAATATGTCTACCTCGGGCAACTAATGCAGTTAGGTAGATACAACTTCGAGAAGGAAGCCGATAGGAGGATCCAATTGGGCTGGACAGCGTTTAGGAAGTTGTACCACATATTTTCGTCGGATATACCGCAGAGCCTGAAGACGGAAGTCTTTGACCAGTGCGTCCTACCTGTGATGACGTACGGAGCCGAGACGTGGACACTGACTGTGGGGCTAGTCCATAAGCTTAAAGTAGCTCAACGTGCTATGGAAAGAGCTATGCTCGGAGTCTCTCTGAAAGACAAAATTCGGAACGAAGTGATTCGTCAGAGAACCAAGGTGACCGACATAGCTCTGAAAGTTAGTAGGTTGAAGTGGAAATGGGCTGGTCATGTATGTCGCAGAACGGATAACCGCTGGAGTAAGCGTGTTTTGGAGTGGAGACCGCGTCTTGGCAAACGTAGCGTGGGACGCCCTCTGGCCAGATGGCGGGACGATTTGCATAAGAGAGCCGGCAGCGACTGGATGCATAAAGCATTGGACCGGGCTCTGTGGCGTTCCTTGGGAGAGGCCTATGTCCAGCAGTGGACTGCAGCGGGCTGATGATGATGAAGCTTCACGAAAATAATGGTGGACATTCGCGTGGCTGATAGCAAATTACAAAAATTGCGGGTGGCGAATGTTTGCTATTAAAATATTGGTAACGGAATTATTATGTCATTTGGTTGGCTCGTGGGAGGCTATTCTTAGATGTTGTGTTTTGGTGACTTGTCACGTGGATTAGGCCGGTTACTTTAGCGATTGATCGACTTTTGTATCGATTTAAACGCACTATTATATCGATGATGTCGCTCTTATGAAACGTTCGGCTGTTTTGATGCAAGCGTCCTGTTTAATCGATTCAAACACGAATGTATCGATGCAAAAGAGCGTGGGAATTGCGACAAAATGGTGCAGGCATGGAGAATATTGGTTCTATGAAATGAATAAGAAAAAAAGAATGAAAGATAAATACTTACAACAAAAGCACAAAATAATTAAATAGTAAATAAATAAAATAAGTACAGAGTTGGACAGTTCTTGTGAAACGGTCCCAACTCAGCATGTACCTACGGTTGTTAAGCCAGCGCTGGTCCTCCGTTGGGACCGCTCGGTGACACAAACATTAACAGTATTAAAATATATATTTAAAAACTGACATGTATAAAAAAACACAAACCAATAAACACAAAGAGAACACAGATATAAGTTGGTACGGAACCCTCAGAACGCGAGATCTTATAGCTCTTGTTCTGTTTTCACTCATAATATATCTGTTGTCGACTGACTTAACTTTTGCTTTAAGTAATCAAAACTTTTTTAGACGAGTCGGTCAAAATTTCCTAACTCTTTTGGGCAACTAATAAGCATGCTGGAATATTCCTGAAAATTGAAGTTGGACTTGAAAGAAAACTTGAAGATAGCGTATTTCTTACCTCAGAATAAACGCTAGAACTTTAATTCAACTGATATTGCCAATGCAACCATATTTATTCCACTAAAGAGTTTAAAATACCTTGCCTTTAATTTACAGATGGATCCATTAGGAAGATTCTGGTTTGGCATTCAAGTTATAACTTGAAAAAGTATGCGGAGCTTTGTATATGTTTACGGGAAGAGAGAAGGAAAGAAATGGAATAGTA
The DNA here is from genome assembly GCA_923062465.1 of Acleris sparsana. Taxonomy (NCBI): domain Eukaryota; kingdom Metazoa; phylum Arthropoda; class Insecta; order Lepidoptera; family Tortricidae; genus Acleris; species Acleris sparsana. Next base: position 15,654,197 of record OV281301.1, on the reverse strand, counting down.
TTTAAAAGCTTAAATACTACAGTACTTAGAGAAGGTTGGGGTTAAGTGGTGCTAGGACCTTGTGCAGGATCCGTCTGGATCGCTATCACCATCTTAACCTTTAAACAACTGCCAAGCAGCAAGTGTTCGCACTGTCGTGTTCCTATATGGGGATAAGACAACTGGTGAAATAACCAGCATAGAGGCATTCCATCTTAGCCCTCAAACTGAGCAATGCATTTGCGGTCTTCGGATTGTAGTCTTGGGAATATCTATGGGTCATAGGTCTTACATACAATCAGGAGGCCTGTGCCCTCGTTTGCCTTCAAAATAGTGGCAAACCTTGGGACCCCACCTTCCGGTCTATGTCCAAGAGTCGACGTCTTTCGGATGAAATGATGATGAAAATGATGATGATGAATCGGTTACGAGTGTCCTCTTAGTTACTAAAATCAATGGCTGTACGAGTAATTACACTTTCTCTAAATTCATTCATAAGTAATACATTCAAATGCTATAGCAGTTCGTTTCTATAATCTTCACTTACTATAAGTTTTAGATGCTCTAAAATTATTTGCTATACTTTCAAATTCTATAATATTATTTTAGTTTAATAACACGACGAAGCAGGGCAGAACCGGCTCGGATAGGTTAGGTTAGAAAGCCCAGTAAAACTCAAAACACAATTATATAGATTTTAAATGTTATGCCTGATGCACATTAGATATTTTAAAATTAGTATAGTATTGTAGCTATGGCTGTAATAGCAAATGAATAATTATTGATTATAGCAAGTGATTTTATGGGAAATTAACTTTTGGCATATAATTTTATGACACTTGTTTTTATAGGAAATGTGGTGGACCTAAGGAATCGGCATTGTTGTTTTTCTTACTCCTACTTTCAGATAAACATATTTTCATATTAGGCTATATCATCATCATCATCATCAGCCCGCTGCAGTCCACTGCTGGACATAGGCCTCTCCCAAGGAACGCCACAGAGCCCGGTCCAATGCTTTATGCATCCAGTCGCTGCCGGCTCTCTTATGCAAATCGTCCCGCCATCTGGCCAGAGGGCGTCCCACGCTACGTTTGCCAAGACGCGGTCTCCACTCCAAAACACGCTTACTCCAGCGGTTATCCGTTCTGCGACATACATGACCAGCCCATTTCCACTTCAACCTACTAACTTTCAGAGCTATGTCGGTCACCTTGGTTCTCTGACGAATCACTTCGTTCCGAATTTTGTCTTTCAGAGAGACTCCGAGCATAGCTCTTTCCATAGCACGTTGAGCTACTTTAAGCTTATGGACTAGCCCCACAGTCAGTGTCCACGTCTCGGCTCCGTACGTCATCACAGGTAGGACGCACTGGTCAAAGACTTCCGTCTTCAGGCTCTGCGGTATATCCGACGAAAATATGTGGTACAACTTCCTAAACGCTGTCCAGCCCAATTGGATCCTCCTATCGGCTTCCTTCTCGAAGTTGTATCTACCTAACTGCATTAGTTGCCCGAGGTAGACATATTCCTTGACAACTTCGAGAGGTGTGCCATCGATGATTACTGGTCCCGGAACGACGAGGTCATTGAACATAACCTTCGTCTTGTCCAGATTCATCCGGAGACCAATACGTCTGGAGGCTTCATTTAGGCTGCACAGCATTTCTTGAGCTTCCTGCAGCGATTCCGCAAACACTACGATATCATCGGCAAACCTTAAGTGTGAGATGTATTTGCCGAACCTGTTTGCTGGAACCTGTTAGGCTATATGGTAATACATTATTTAAAAAATAATTTAATTTTGCTGCCGAAAATGCACTAACGGTTTTTACTAGCTAAGAAACGTGTTGCTGAAATTGCATTCTCCGTATGCAGTTACGTACTTAATGCATGGAGCCATTTTCACTGCAGTGGCGGCAGTTTTATTGTACTTGAAATGTAATGAATATTAACTCTGTGCTTTATATGCGTGCATTGTACAATTTTCAAGTTTGACTTAATTTCACTATTCTCCATTATCAATTCGTCTAGGTCTCAAAACGACTTTGTATCAAAATGCATAATACCAAAATTCCTATTGTTTTTCGAAATACCGTATTACAAATATGACTAAAACTCGTAACACGTTTGTTTATCTAAAGCCTTAATCAAAAATAAAATCGCCTAAATCGCCAAAAATAAGAACAAGTTATTTAACCATCTTTGCTTGCAGAGGTGCATTTAGGTCATTCTTAGATTCTGTCGATGCAGTATTTACGCATTTTGGGCATTAGACGATTTGAATCGCAGTCATTATGAACTTCTGTTATTTTAAGAAAGTCCTGGTTCGAAATTTACGCATTAATTTTTCCGTTTTTTATTTTTGAGATTTTTGTAAGATAAGTAGTAGGTAATTAAATTATATTATCATGAAAAAAATCATTTTACTAGAGTTTCTGCATTTTTACATCGTAAAGAAACGCTAGCAGATTCACTTAAATACTAACGTGTAAACATAAACTGATAAACAGCCATCTTACTGTTTGAATTTGGATTCTATTTGTTCAACATAATGCGATTAAGAAAAAAAAAAATCCAAATTTATATCGTAGGTTTGAAATATTATGGAATTATGCCCCGTTAAAGACTTTCAAGGCTGCGCAGAAAATTTAAGTTAATATCAAAGAGAAACCGATCAGCTGTTTGTTTGCGCAGCCAGGTCGGCAACCCACTCCGGCGCTGACAACATTAGAGATACACCAACTGTCTCAGATAAAAGGGCATATGTGCGTTCCATTCGCTAAGTCATATTTAATCTTGTATTTGTTATTAATAAGCTTTCAAATATGTAAGTGTCGTATGAATAGTTGATTCCTTTTTCAATACAAGTAAGTAAGAAATATATTCGTGAATGAACCTACGGAAAATTTCCGATTCGGATGACGTCAAAGGATTTTGGCGCCTGTTTTCGTCGGGATAGGAAGGAAAATGGGATGGATTTTATTAAGGTATGTGTATGGTTGATTCTGGAACACTGGTGGGATGTTGGGGCTTAAAGGATACAATACGAGTATAATATCGATTTCTTTTTGCTATTTTTTTAGGTATCCATAATAGTATAATAGATAAATCTTTTTTGAATCAAGCTTTCTTTGCCGACTGTTTGTTTTTGTACTCTATAATTGCTTATCCATACTAACCTAATGACTCTAATGAGTTCACACCCTTGTTGCCACTATCTGACTCCATCATCAGGTCAGCTTTTGGACCCTATAGTATTGCATTGTCATCTAGTTTAAATGTGTGTACTGTATTTCATGCTATTTCTACAGTTCCGTACCTCAAAAGGAAAAAACGGAACCCTTATAGGATCACTTTGTTGTCCGTCTATCTGTCTATCAAGGCTCTTTATCTCGGGAAAGCGTGTAGATGTCGAGTTGAAATTAAAACCATTTACTTCGGTCTACAGTCTCTTGAAGGTGTGAAAAAATCAAACTTCTGCATTAACGTAAAAAAAAGATACGGCTGTTTATGCCGCAAAACAGGTTCTTTATGCAAGGAACGCCGATCTAAATTTTGAATTGAGTTAACGGTGTCATGTGTGGAACCCGTGGGTGAGTCCGACTCGCACTAGTCCGGTTTTTACCGGTTTAAACCGATATAAGACAACTTGACAAAGTTTTACAATAATTCAACCTGGAGCGGATGATATTTTGTTAAATAGTATGATAAACAGAAAGAGTACGAAGAGCGGGGTCTATTCAATATGTCTCATAAACAAAAGGTCAAAACACAAAAACCATCTCCAATTTGTTTAATAAAGTTAACTGCCAGCATAATAGCTGAAGCGAAAACGCCTTTACCAAAAATGTTGGCAATAAATGTATATTTTTTCTCCCAGCAGCGTTCTACGAATTATGCTTGAGATAATACCCCGGTCTTTGAAACAAAAACTATTCGGGCTACTAATTTTACGGTGCGAGTTCTTTCAAGGGAATCGACTTGTAATTACGTCCCAACCCTTTGGCTCCTTCTCGGTATATAAACTAATTATGTACTAACGCTGGTTCTCAACAGTTAATTATTTAATTTGATCCTCTGAAGCTTTCAAAAGTTGTGGGACAGTTTTCTAAACAGAGTTAACGGAGAATAAGAAAACTGGTGCAGTGGCTGTGTGTTCAGAATTTAAATGTTCCGCTGCTGAAATGTTGCCAGGTTCAAAAAGTTATACAGTTTTAGGACACGAGAAGCCAAAAAAATTAGGCTAATGAAATAAAATACGAGTATACCTACTAATTTTTGCCTTGGAAGTTGGAACATACCTTTAAACTCGTTTGTTTTTCTGGTAATCTATACAGGCGGTTAATCCAAATGGGTTGGGCGAAATTTGTACAATGGAACCTTTTTTCTTTCCTTTTGAAAATAGAAGGGTTGTCTACAAACAAAATGAAAACAATTATTTCGCTTTGATGCCAATTGTGATCATGAGAGTGCGTAAAGCAATAGCGTTTACTGTTTTTTTTCAGTTAAGCCTTCAAGGAATCAGTTCACCTTTGTACATTGGTTTCTGTAACCCTAATATCGTGCATCGTTCTTGATTAAAACAATGAAGAGTTAATATTCATTCCAAAAATGCAGTTGAACTTTTTAAATTAGTTGCGCTAATTACACCAGTTATTATCTCAGTCACAATTTAATTCAGCTCAATTTCTATGTGGTATTTGGGGGTGTAACTTTAAAAACTTCAAGATTCCTTGGTCGAACTGCAGTTGCAAAACTATTGTGAGAAGGACATTGTCTGGGAATGTATTCAATTTCTACAAAGTATTCAAAGTTTTTCGAGATATTCTTTCATTCTGTGCGGTTGATCAAATTTTGATAACAAATTTACTATAGTTCCTTACATCTGTAAGGGTGTGTAAGTGCACCATGGTTCATTTTTGAGCAAAAATTGCTTAACAGCAACAGCTGTCTTTTAAGCGTTCATATAAAAGTACAACTTAAGACATATAACAAAGAATCCGCTTTAAATAGAAGTTACTCGTAGTTATCAGTAAAACCCAAATGTAGTTGTAAAATTTTGATGGTAAGTATTATGACGCCCGAACCTGAAAATAATCGAAAATATAATTATTCGAAGGTATTTGCAATGTTATTAAAGTTTATCATCGAGCAAGCATCAGAAACCACTTGGCTTGCCTCTAGAGGCGCAAAATAAATCACTTAGCGAAGCCAACATTATAGCGACCTGTATCTTGCTCATCTAGATTTCTTGGCAGACTCATTGGCTCTACACTTCTGCAGTAAAACTTAAGACAAAAAATAAAATCGCACGTTCTCTAGGATGTTGCAGACTGACCTACATTCTTAACTCAGTTGCCTCATGTTCGATTCTTTGCCAAAGAATTCCAACAAATTTGTATTGTGTTGATTCCTCTGGTTGAAGTTTGCTTTGTTTTTGTTTGCGTGTTTCTCAACATCAGTAAAACTATTTAGTTTTCCTTTATTTTAACTTTTCTTTTATATTTAACGACTCGTTAGGCTAGTTGGTAGTGAATCTGCCTACGAAGCTAGCGGTTCCGGAATCGAATCCCAGCAACGACAGATATTACTGTGATGAGCGCAAGTATTTATTCCTGACTCCTGGATGTTTTCTATGTATTTGAGTATGTATTTCTCTATATAAGTATTTATATCGTTGTTGTTTGGGATTAGGTCAATTTGTATGAGATGGTCCCTTGACATGTATTATTATTAAGTACGAGTATTTATTATTTACTTTTATCATGCTCTGCAGAAGTTGATCTTTGTTCGAATATAAAATTGGATGTTCGTAAACTTTAAAAACAAAGTTCATTTTACGGTGCAGTTAATGCGCTTTCAACACATTTACCTGTCTCAAATAGTTGTGTCACCCGGAATATGGTTAGGAATCCTATTTCTTTCAATTCGAGAAGTTCCGACGTCTTCGTAACTTTGTTGGGAACAATGTAATTTACCGTTTCCAGATACAGGTATAGTTCTGAAGAGATTATGTTGCGCCAAAGGTCTGACGTCATTACCTGTTCCAATTTTGTAGTTACATTATATTTTTCGATTTACGATATACATCTTACGACTTGCATTGCTTGTAAAAAGAGAGCTCTAGAGCTTCTTGCATGTGGTTTCTTATAATATTTACATTATATTATAACTTTAGTTTTGACGAAAGAGTACAGATTCACCGTAAGATACATCAGCAAAACAACAAATTGAGTACACAAAAATAACAAAGACGGATATCTGTCGTACGGTCGATCAACGGTTGCGTTATGTTTAAAGTTTTGTTACTTTTGAATTTATTATTTGGCGATGAACACCCCAAATGCTAAGAATACCCTAAATAACCTTACATTTCTAATGTTATCGTCAGTTCTTATTCCAACACCATTTTTATTTTAACGCTATTTATACCGCTCCTGAATCAATTGGCATCCGACAAATTTAGACATCGGCAAAATCAAATTTTCGACTCAATTTTTTTCTCTTCGCGACTGTCGTAACATAAATAGATTTGGCGAAAGCTAAATTGAATTCCTGCGAGCGAAGCGCGGACGTCATTAGATAAAACAATCACCTGTAGTACGTGGATGGTCCTCGAAAAGAATTGTCGGAGAAAGCAGTATGCCTTAGCTACTCAAGTTATCTGTAACTATGTTTTACCAATTTATACATAAAATAAAATTGTTCGAAAGTCTTCCAAACCATTTCGGGGAATATACTCGTAAGTTGACTGGCTAAAATCAATTGTTAGATTTTTGAAATCCGGTAATGTACTTTAAAAATAAAAATAAAAGTAATAACACCAAATTAAATAAGCACTAAGTTCAATAAAATGCTTGGTTTGTTTTTACTTCATTTATGGTCAAAATACCACCCGATTTTTCGTAAGATCGTGAATATAATAGAAATGATCTCTTTGCATTTGATTTAATTCAAGGCTCACTTCGGCGTGATGTAAACTATGAAGTTAGTTATTCTTTGTTAAATAAACCACAGCTAGCCTGGATAAAGTAGAAAGCTAAACACAAACACCCCCCCCCCCCCCCCCCCCAACTATTGTAACCTTTTCAACGTTTCAGCGTTTACTCACCAAAGTATGTCTCAGCAATTCATAACAAAAGTTCAAAAATTAATTGGATAGAGCCAAGAATTGTGTTGAAAGTACATTCGAGACTATAGTAATATTATAATCTTAATTATAAATGTTTTGAATTCGAAGTCAGTTGCGTTCTTGAATTAGTTTAACCAAATGATTGATGAACGAATCCACAAACTTCCTCTCACCCCAAACGCATGTAACGTCTCCGTACCGATGTCTGTGAACCTAGCATATCAATTTCTAGAATATCAAACCACTAACATACATTTCGTACCGTCGTGGGTAATAAATGCTTTTTAATTGGGGTTGTTCATATTTTTACAATTACTCTAATTCGAAAACCATTTCGAAGAATATTGCTTTAAAGCCATTCTGCATTTTTAAGTTTTAAAAATATTAATTTAATTTGGATATTTCGACAAAAGTATATTTAACCTTTGTTTGACTTTCGTTCTGACTTGAAGCCCTCCAAGGTGTTTCTTACGGGTTAGGCGAAAACCGCTTGAAATAGTAAGTTCTAAAACACTATTACAATCACTTTTTATGTTTAGATATCATTTAATTGTTGTAATTTATTAGAAAATGTCACCCAAAATCTAAAATAATCATGACATCCATAAAATGTCCAATACACAATAATGGAAAAGGTCTCTTAAAATTACCTATTATTTCGAATTACAATGTAAAAACCGTGAGTTATTTTTGTTAGCTATCCCAATAGTGTGTTGTGACTTATGTTATATATACTGGATGCAAAACTAAGTATCACACTTTATATGGCTTGGTCTTTAAAAGTGTAATACCTAGTTTCGAGGTCCAGTGTATATCGTGAATTTATCTTTTCAACATGAACTGAACCGGGGATAATTTGTAAATATTAAATTTGAGCAGAAAAGGTGAACTTGACGCCTTATGGAATTTATTACCCGTTTGTGAAAATTGTGCATGATATTGTTTGAGATAAATCTTGCTAAACATTCTATTGTTGACTTCATTATAACAACAGTTGAATAGGAGGGTGATTATTCGGCGTTTTAACCGCCGTCATTATTGTCTTCGCATATTATTCAAGATAAACTTTTTAATTGTCTTATGATTTTAAATGGAATTAATACTACCCCCGGGTCCGTTGACTTTGACATCAAAAGTTGCTGGTAATAATCATTGTTTTCGTCAATATATTGAAGACAACAATGACGGCGGTTGAAACGCCCAAATATTCACCCAGGAGTAAGCAAAGAAGAATATTATATAAATATAAATATAAAATAGTATCGTTCTCGACGTGTTTTCGTATTGTCAACGTTTTGTTCGTTCTTATTTACTTGACAGTAATGGCAGACCTTCCACAAGGTGGACTGACGATCTGATAAAGGTCGCGGGAAACCGCTGGATGACAGCAGCAGAGGACCGATCGTTGTCGAAAACCTTGGGGAAGGCCTTTGTCCAGCAGTGGACGTCTTGCGGCTGATGATGATGATGATGATGAATGGCGGCCGGGTTAAAAACAATACCATAACACGTTGAAAGCAATATAGTTTTACCGTGTAGAATAAAGGGCCTGATAGGTTGATATTGAAACATTATCTAAGCGTGAGGAAATCCTATGAAATTGCTATAAAAAAGCAATAGCATGCAAAAAATATTCCTACATACATAAAAAAATTAAATCTTATTTTGAATACTGCGGTAGCTTAGCTGGTAGATTTAAGACGCTGTGTTATAACTGTTATAAAAAACTGGCCAAGTGCGAGTCGGAGTGTCACACGACGGGTTCCGCACACTGCTTTTATGCTGCTCCGTTAAATGTTTTATTAAATTTATTTGTCAACATTTCACTGACAGAGACAGGACAAATCTTATAAGGGTTCCGTATTTTTATTTGGATGTAGGGAACCTTAAAAACGTCCTAAAATCAAGACAAAGATAAGAGGGCTGTCGTCTATCTCAGCGATCTCAGGTTTGGAGCCTTCCCAAACTGAAGTGTCGAGAGCCATGTAAGGTTTTGTCAGCTTTTCCGATAAAAGCAAGCCAAGTCCTTCTTGAAATTTTCAATCAGACATCAATACAAAGAAATTATACGTTGGATACTGAATACACATTGATCTACCTTCAAATTCAAATTACTACACATTGATCTGGCTTCAAACTAAAATTACCTACCTGTCACACAACAAAAAATAATGAAAAAAGTGTCTCTATTGTATGTAAAATAGCTGTCCGTTCATCTGCTGACTCCTAAACCACACACATCACATTTCCATTCGTTTTTCATAATTAGTTAGATATTATTTCACGGAAGAAAATAACATAAATCAAAGCGAAGCGAGGGCGAAAAAATTCAGAATGATTCAGTAGGCCTGAGCCTTTTTTTTTTTATGGTATAGGAGGCAAACGAGCAGACGGATCGCCTGATGGAAAGCGATTACCGTCACCCATAGACACCTGCAGCACCAGAGGAGTCACAGGTGCGTTGCCGGCCTTTCAAATGAGAGTACGCTCTTTTCTTGAAGGTTTGAAGGTCGTAACGGTCCGGAAATACCGCAGGCGACAGACCATTCCACAGTTTAGTTGTGCGAGGCAGGAAATTCCGATTGAAACGCACAGTTGTGGACTGCCAACCATCTCAATGATGGTGGTGGAATTTCTGTAGGAAGACTATAGTAAACTTCGGTTTAAGTGAGTTTTCTGGTACATCAGTAAAAAATCCAGAATTAATTATACATAAAAACCTTCGTCTTGAATCACTATCTATTCATGTCAACCACATTGAAATCTGTTGCTTAGTCTAAGCGTACAGAGAGATAGACGGTAGGAAACGATTTTGATTTACATGACACAATTGACAAGATTTCATATTTTCAAGACTTTAATTTTATTCGTTTTATAGATACTGTTTGGAAGGAGGAAGACACTAATAGTTTTAAATTTTCTCTAGAATGAATAATTATTTTATTATTAATTTATTAAGATGTGCTTATTCTAAAAGGGCGTAACTTCATTTCTACGACACAATGGACATATTACGTAAGTCCAATCTGTATTAAAAAAAAAATCAAATTTGAAGTATGACAGCTTTTTTTCTCGTGAAATAGGCAATGGTATTATATCTATTCAGGCATAGTATTGGTAATACTCGATTTTTTTTTTAACTTACTTGTAATTTTGTAAATCAAGAAAAATAAATCTAAATAAATATTTTGCCATGTTCAGGGGGCAAAACCCTTTCGATTCGTATAGTAATTTGCAGGTGTCACCAAAATGAAATGTTGTCAATTAGGCTGAGATGTTTACCAGTGTATTAGTGACTGGTTGCAAGCCCAGCCTAACAGTACTACTGTGCATTATTCGCTTGGTCGCCTCTTACGACATCCACGGGAAGACATGGAGTGGCACAATTCTATCCCGGTAACCGTGTGGTTTGCGTGTGACTTGCGAACTTCCTTTTATAATGTGTAAAAATAAGCTGTCAAAACTTGACAAGACCTTAATGTGATAGATATTGGGCAGGTTTTAATTAGATAGTACGGTCTCTATGATTTTTGAATTACCGTACAATGCATAAATGTATCCCTCAACAAACTTACGTCTTTAATTGTAATAGTAAACGAGCCATGTATCAAACAAGGTACCAGTGTAACCTATTTTAGACACGAACGGATCTCCAAAGGGATGTTGGCGCGAAGATATCTCATTGCTTTTATCGGGGCAACAGACAAACCTATTTGTTCTTTTTACGGAACTTGGCATCTTTTTCACATTTGTTATCTTAAAATACAGATTTTGTAAAGGAATTATTGAACGAGTTATTCTTAAAGTTTCTGGTGTTTTTATTTATATTTGCCGTTGGTTGCAGCGCAAGTGATTTATGGTCAAATATTGTATGTCCAAATTATAGAAGATTTTTATTGGTCAAATAAATATTTTACCTGCAAATACTATTATTACTACTTCATTAAATATTGCGTTATTTGTGCGCGAGTCATCATTTAAGTTTTTTTACAAGAAAAAATTTGTTACTGAAATGTCCAATGGGATCCAAATGTCGTATAAAAATATATCATTTGAGATTATCGATTATAGATTACTTATTATATTCATTACTCAAAACTACATCGTTCCCAAGAAATAATAGTAAAAAGTATATTTTCAATTGATAATATCAAAAGCTAGACTGAGGAAGCAGCTTGACTCATGTTGTTTTTTTATATGGATATTTATTTATTAGTCCAGTTTATTTTGTTTGTGAATGTATCTATTAATATTTTGAGTTAAAACTATTTTTTTTTGGTTAAGTAAGTATATAGACTTTAGTATTAAACTAATTTAGATATTCGTTCATTCGATAGTCTAGGAGAGATCGCTTAAAGGGATAAGTTCGCCTTTTGTAGATTCCTACTGTTTTCTATATATGCATATATATAGGTATATATATATATATTTCATTGCTATTTCATTTCTTTGTACAATAACAGATGGGTGCCGTGTATTTGGCATAACTTTTACTGAACGAAACGTATTTGGCATAACATATTTAGTACTTTTAATATTGTTTCGACGAAGGTAGACATTGTAGAAAAAGCATACTATCCTATAAGTTACTATGCCTTATAAACTTATTCCGAAATATAAACTACCAAAAGGGACCCTAAATACTTACAAGATACTCCTCTGAGACAATAACCACACAAAGAGAAGTGCACAAAGTCTCCGACCGTACTATCTCAGATTGTGTATTCTTTTCTATTATTTTCCCTCGTCACGCATCATTCATTACACAGAATCTATTGAGAGGAACAATTCCAATAGAGAAAACGATATTTGAACCGTACTCCGATTCAGGTCGATGAACTTTACCTAAGCTTTATATCGCGCAGACTTGCTTCTTTCAACGGGAGCAACCTTTTCTACATTAGAAATAACTTTAACGATCTATACTAGTTTCACTGCATACATACATACATTAAATCACGCGTTTCCCAGAAGGGGAGGCAGAGAGTTTTATTTTGAAACAATTTCATAGAATAAAATTGGTCTTGTTTTTATTGTTAATTAACTTTTCGATTCATAATTTTCCTTTTAAATCTATTATTCCAGTAGGGCTAGTATGGCTGCGTCTAAAACGCGTGTCAAACGTGGATAAAGCATCCGTCTCGTACTTACACTCGGGAGCAAAAAAAACGGGTCAGAGTGCGTTTTACATACTAAAGAGGCTATTTCGAAGCCTTTGTTCCTCGCCACGGAATGCTTTTAGTGAAATCTGATGATGGATACCCCGAGAATCGATACAGGACTTCCAGAGTGCCTAGGATACCCAACTGAATGAATAGGCGGTTAACGCTGGAATTGTGCATGTTCAGAAAAACCTCTAAAATGGCAATAAAATGTAAGGAAATCCAAGTGCTGACCCAAACTCTCCCGCTGTTGTGTTAACTGATTGTGCGATCAGTTAGGTATCTTAAGAACTTTTGACCTCCTCTATTAAACCTCGCAGTATCCACCATTAAACCTCTCAAAAAACACCCCCTGGCGAGGAACCAAGGCTTCGGAATAGTCTCGTTTGTATGAAAAACGCACTCTGATCCGGTATTTTTGCTCCTGAGTGTATTTACGTGTCAAAAGATGACGGATACCTTATCCAAATGTTGCCAAGCGATAAACGCAGCCATGTTAGGGCCCGAGGACGAATTCTTGCAGTCCTGTGGGAAAGTCAGCGTATAGAGATATTTTTCTCAGGAATTTGGGAGGTAGTAGGAGTCTTAATATTATACTTTGGTGGATATCCGCCAGTCTTTTACATTTTCCAGTTAAGACGTCATACATTTTTTGTAAGAGAATAACATTGTTTCTTCAGACACCTTTCAAGTGGGATATCAAATGAAAGATCTCTATGAGGTGATGAGATATTATACACTAGGTAGCTTCTGCCCGCGACTTCGTCCGCGTAGATTTCGAATATCGTTATTACCTCGAAAACTTTTAAATTCTTCGGAATTAAATGTAGCCTATGCGTTAATGCTAGGCATAAGCTATCTCCATTACGTCCAGCCGTTGCAGCGTGAAAGAGTAACAAACATTCATCCATACTTACAAAACTTCGCGTTTATAATATTAGTAAGGATTTATGCTTTCAGTTATTTCTATCTTAGATGTTTTGGTGACGTTTTTTTTTTTAAATAGGTGTTATAAAATATTACATGTCAAAATGGATTAAAAACAATTCAATAAAAGTGAAACAAAAACAAAACCAATTTTATTTTTTATTTTTAGTACCTTGTCAGCTGACCACACAGTAACATTTAAAACCATTTTGCGCTTGGTTTTCGTTAGGTTTGGTAGGCTTACAGCAATATATTAAAATGCATGATATTTTTTAAATTAGTGTGGGTTTGGTTGCTTGAATAATGACTTGTTTTCCATAAACTTTTATATATGAGAGTTCTCTTCGCACGCTGTTTATCTGGATTCGGATATTTATCTTTTTTTTTGCGATTATCCTTTTTTTATCTTTTGTTAACGTTTTAACAGTTTTCATTTCAGGTAACTTCCAAAGAATTCCTGAATTCGATTTATGTGAGTACTCCTCTTCTTTATTATTTTGCCTGTGTGTTTGTACGTGCGGGGTTAACATGACATCATGCAGCATTTCCCTTGATTTCAACATTTTTGTATTACTAATGATATTATCATTATCATCACTAATTAGAACGGCAAAACAACAAACAAGTTCAATATATTTAGATTTCGTATCATTGACTTGATTAGATAAATCAATTACGATCATTGATCAATAGAAAAACAATTGCTTGCGTAGATTTGTTTCTTGATCGATTGCTATTTTGCGTAACGCGTTTTGATTTCGGCTCAATTGTTAGATAATCATTTGAATGTTTAGTATCACAATTGTGTGAAAACTTGATAAGTATTTGCAATTACGTCCACCATGTGTTGATTATCATCGACCTCATTACAATGCAATTTTTATCTGGTGCATCGTGAGTGTGTTACTGTATTGTAATCTTATGTCATTAAAATGAATACATTGCAAGCCGCTTATACAGTTGTATACCTTTAAGTTGTTAATGGTCTTAAGTAACATCGACGTCAGTTATTGATTGAAGATCATGAATTGTTTCGATCCCTACATCTTCAATTAGTTCATTCATTCGTGTCTCTTCGTCTATGGCGTCTGCTGTGTTTATTATAACTAGCATAAGTTTTAAATTGACTCTACTTTGTTAGTCATAAGGTTGTGCTTCGTTTGCCAGAAAACTGTGAGTTACGCTTTTTAGTGGGCGTAGTCGCGGTTGCTCGAGGAGTGCGTAGTGCGTCTGTTACATGTTTATTAGGTTTGTATATGCAATTGCAGCGTGTGTGTTGTTTATGCTGTTTATCAGTTGGTCGTTGTGTGCGTGTGTGCGCGTGTGTGGGTGTTCCTGTGAGCGCGTCGCGCGGTCGCCGGCAGCGGTAGTCTGCTCTCGACCGCCGCGGGGCCAACGCGTTTTTTGCCGCGTCAACCCACACCGCGATCCCTATAACTTTGTGCTCTGGAAACTTTTCAAAGCGGATTCTAGTGTGTTATCGGAACGCGTGCACCGCCGTTGCACTGTTCCTGGGTTATTTTAAGTTGTGCTAGTTGAGTACGCACTTTCGCACGTGTTTCGTTCGGTCTATTTTTGATTCTGTAGCTCCGCGAAGTTTTCGAAACGCAGCCGTGATCGGGTTAACGTCCGCTGCAGTGCAGCCCGACCGCTCCGCCTGTGTTTTTGTTGACGGATAACATTTTGTGTTGTTAACCTCAGACGAATCTGTCTTGTTATCTGTAAGTATGACCCCGGTTACGATACTGGCTGTTTGTTTAATCTATTACGCTGTGTTCATTTATATATCAATGACGTTGTTAAAAAACAATTAGTTTTCACATAATAAAAAACCTGTTGAATGCCGAGTTAAAACATTTATCACAACATTCTTACGGTCGTTACAAAAAATACAAACAAACAGAATTTATACGATGTCGACGTAGTCGTGTCGGTGTGTTGTGTGTGTAGGCATTTCTTTGTGTGTGTGTACTAACACATGTATACAAACAAATGAGCGAACGTTCCGAGCTCACCCGTATAAGTACGTACCTATAGTATAGTATAGATGTTGTTTCGTGTAGTTACCAATTCGTTGGCCTCAGTTTACTATTGCACAGTGTACGTACTGCGATACAGAGGTTATATTATAACATACGGATTGTTTCGACGTGATATCGAATAGGTATCCGACTATATTAATTAAACCGCACGGCGAAACTAACTGAAACGATATGATCACATTGATCACAGATGAATTAATTAGCTGGTGGAATACATTAATGCAGTGTTCCATAATTAAGTATTCGAAATTACTTATAAGTGTTATATCTGCTTGACATTTGTCTTGTATTTTAGGGTAATCGAGCGTCAGTTGTTTTTTTTAACTATCAGATATACCGTAGTCGAATTTCAAATCAAAAACCTGTATATTTATTAAACACGCATGTATATTTCCATTCATGCGTCCGTACCGTTCGTTGAAGTTTTCGAGGAACGACCTGAATGATAAAACCTATTTGTAATGTAACTAACATGTGGAAGGTAAAAATAATAAAATACAAGGGGACAATCTCGCAAAAAGTGACCTAGTCTCACACTACACTTTAGGCACAAAGACACAATAGGTACAAAGGTATTTTTTCATCGTTTATTTGTTAAAAAACAATGTTACATAAAACACCTAATACAACTTATAAAGTACCTACGCACATTATTTTTTTATTTAACAAATGCTTTCAACTATTAATTCAACGTTGAGGGTCAAGACCCGAGTATAAAGCCATTAAATTATCCTTGCTTCAAAGTCGAATCGGATTATTCGATCGAACGTTCCTTGAAATCACTTAATTTCACTCCTAATCCATTATTGGGTAATCCATCGCTGTAATGTCGTTTTAGCTAATGGGAACATCGACCTGGGATCCTGAATTTAAAGAAAACAGTAAAGTCGTGACCGTGATTAGTAAAGTTATTTCTTTGATTGGTATGACAAAAACAGAATGCGTGTCCTGTAAGGTATCACTAGTTTTATTTTCTCGCTTGTCAGAAAGATGTTTCCGAAAAAAAAAACACATGACCATGAAAGCCGTTATAACGTCAAGAGTTTGATTACGATGTCAAGCCAAGATGGTTAAATTTGAAAATGAAAGTGAGGTATATTGCTTTTATTTGACCCGTCACTCAGTCCCATGGGAGTTTAGTGACTTCGGTCTCCATCAGTTTTCCATTTTCTACCACAAAACAGTCGCAAACTCTATAATTAATCAGAATTGACAAGTTTTCCAATTATGCTGACCTTGGGGGCAATTCGTCGCGGGTATCACGATTTACATGGTTGTACAAGTGTACAATTGATATGATGTTTAAGTATTCGTTACAACCCGACGGCGGTGAACCCAATAGGATCGTTATGTGTTTGACATTTATGTATGTATGTATTGTATGTATATATCCTATGTTCTCTCGTGTGTCAACTGATTTTGAGAAATGATGGGTACGTCATTAGATTCGTCAACTGTCTTAAAAAAAACATTTTTCACGCGGATTTTATGTGTTTTAATGTTTTTAACGTATATCGTCGGGTTATTTAAGCTTCCTTCAGTTATATTTAGAGTTCCATACTCAGGCTAAATCCATTTCTTGCACAGGCTGTTTTCAAAACAGCTGCTTATTTAGGTACTTAATTAAGTTTACCAACAAAAACCAATCAACGGTTAAGCTGCTAAAATTACAAAAGATAAAAACAACTCATGTTTTAAAGTAATAAAGTAGTAAGTAACGTCTTCTTTGTAATATGGTAACTGGTTCTTAATTGGACGACTTTTGTGGCACGAAGATACGCGTGATGTTTCTAGACACGTCTTACGAAGTAGGGAACATTGCGATTCTTCGGCAGGCCACGCAAACAAGTATCGCGCGATGTTTCCAGAGCCTCTATTGTAAGCGATTAAATCCTGTTGTGGTATTGTTTAACTCGGCGTCCATTGCTGTCAACTAAATAAGACCTATCAAATCGTTGACAGTACGATTACAGCTCAAAATCGACATGGTTTTTACCGTGTTGAATAGACGCCGATATGTTGAGCGATGTTTGAAAACGTTGCGCCACTTCGTTTAACGTCGCTACCGACAAGGACATTTGTCCCCTATAGTGAATATGAGGCTTTGGAATTTAATGGTAGTTGACGTTTATGGTATAATCCATTCCGAGAAGAACATGGTAATATTCAGTTACCGATAGATCTCTTTTGTTTTGTAATATCACAAATGTGTTATAAAATATATTGTAGTTTTAGCATCTAAAGTCATATTGCTTGTGCTATTATGTGCAGTGACGCAAGAGAGTTTACATTCTTCTGTCTCTAAGGATTTATGTCCTTTTGACTTAGTAGTAGTTTCGGTGAGGCAGATGCCCGATTTGAATTTTAGATATTTCACACCTTTGTCAGGACAAAACAATTCTGTTCGGATGCTGTTGTTGCCCGCTTACAACTTTTTCTTTAATAAATGGCATTGAAATAGAAACGAGATAGAAAGGCTGTTGTGAATTTCTTGATACTATACAAAAAGGTCCGGTCCTCAGGTATTTTCTTTTTGCAAAATGTGATCTGGTACTGGTTGTTTTAAACCTTTATGTTTTCATTGGATTTTAGATGAAATAGGTTTCAGAGAAAAACAAAGATTTGGTTGAGATACCTACAATTCGCAAAACCTTTGCGTACGTTTTATAAGTTTGCACAGCCTCCGCTTTGTCTGAGTTCGAAAATTACCAAATACTACCTTGAGAAAATCTTTTGCGAGAACAAAACCTAATTATATCCTGAGGATTGACATCAAACACATAATGACAGTCAGAAATTCTTGTAACCTGAATAACGTAGCCTAATTTGCGAATATATTCACCGCTGTCGATCATTTTCTCAAAATACTGAGCAATCAGTATAATTCGATGAAATAGCTTTCATGTTGATATATATTTATTAATCTTATTACTAGCCAGGTCATGAACCCGTAATTAGGGATGTATTTACTGAGTCTAAAGGATCAATCGACATACGTCCTTGTATCATTTGATTGAATTTTGGAGCAAACGAATTCCCGAAACTGCTATACAAATATTGGCTCGCTAATTTGGTTCTTATTTCCAAAAAAAAAACATAATATATTAATCAGTTACAAAGTATATAAAAGGAATGCTATTTGGAAGGAGGGAAGAAGGTATGAAATGTATATGAAGTGACGAATGTGTTAGGTTTCATTCTAGCTATAATGAGAGGAATAGTATTAAAACGTATTATTTCTTAATCAAGATCATGATTTTTAAAGCAGTATTGTAAATGGATTTTTAAGGGTACGAAGAAAAATAAATCTATAACTAACTATTAAATAGATGTCACGTTTAAACTGTCATATATGAGTTGTCAAAGCGACTAAAGTGACAAGGTACTAAAGTGTACAAATATTTATGAACTCGACTGTACAATTATCTCTTGAACCAATTTCCATGAAGCGTATTTAAAAAAAATTGAATCGTCCGAATTACTATATTAGTTTAAAAGTGACACACAAACATATAGATAAACACTGTAAACTAATAACACCCCCCCATCCTGCGTCAGGGGTTAAATTGTACGTACTCATTCTGCCTATTTGCTTATTCTACTTATTCTGCCGTCCTGCCAAGAAGGCTGACTGCAATGTAGTCGAACCATTCTATACCCTATTAGTAAACACATTAAATTTAAAATACTTAGACGGACGGTAGTAATTACTATTCTCCAGACAAACCCCTACCATCCCAAATGCCTGTGATGAATTTGAACCTTTCGAATCATAATTCTTAATTCAATAATTACATTCACAGCATTACGTTAATTAAGGACCAAGTAATATTTGCTTATTACAAGTAGGTGTGTATGAATTGTAATCTGATGGTTCGTTATTTAACTTCCAGACGATCAAACATTGCTTTAGCATTATTTACTCTTATATTATTGTGAATAAGCATTTAAAATGGCGTGGTCTCTCCATTGAAGGTAAGTTAGTTTGTGTCCAAAACTTCAAATGCAAGGTTCTGTGCAAAACTCTGTTGTTAGTTGCATAGAAACTTATATTGAGTGTTTTAAATTTTAATGAACTTTTTATGTGTATGTCAGAGGTCAAGACATTTTTAAAACAATTCTTCTTCACCACTACCACCACTTTGAACCAATATCTATAAATTGATTCAAGTATTCTCATATACTCAAACCTTAATAGTAAAACTTCGATGCTCGGCAATATTGACTGTTTTTCCGATATAATCTGATGTTCCCATTTAAACACGTTTAATGTCTCCAGCTAGTGCGTGTAATTAACACACCATTGTCTCTACTCCACATTGCCTTAAACCATATTTAAGGTTATGGTCGCTCTTATTCAGTTATTAGTAAAGGCGACTGTATAGAAAAACCAAATGTTTTAAATTCTTGGGTTAAATAAATTATTAGATCAAAACAAAGGAGTGTCTCTGGCATTGAACAAGAGAACCATAACAAAATAATGAACGCTAATTAATGCATGTTTTTGTCTTTTATTGCGTTTGTTGCTTTTATAATTAGGACGGAGTCGGCAAGAGTAATTAGGCCCAGGCAAACGATGCCTAATCGGGAAAATTTAATATATAAGCTTACTCATACATACGTAATTTGTTTACCTAATTGGGATTCCACCACCACCCATTAACTAACTAAGTAGGTAACTTAATTGGAACTGCATCTGTCCATCCCTGGTCGCACATCTAGAGAAAGACCCAAAACGATTTGGTAAGAGAACTGAAGAACATAAAAGTCAGGCATTCAAAACGATTACAAGAATAGAAGAGAAGAAATATGATGACGTAGAAGTAAAAAGAAATTACGAATTCAACGAGTAGCTTGTTTTTCATATTATGATGTCGGTAAGGCATGTACGATTCCTCTCCAGTAGGCCTAGTATTGCTGCGTCTATATCGCGTGTCAAATGTGAGCAAAGCATCCGTCACTGTCGTACTTATTTACGTGTCAGAAGGTGACGGAGGCCTTGTCCAAATCTTGTCACGCGATAAACGCAGCCATATTAGGCCCCCTGGTGTTCCATCAGGAGACCGGAGGGCCGATTCTACTGGGTACAACCAACTCGGTGTTTAACTCGGCAATCATTTATTTCAAGTAAATATAACGGTGAAAACATGATAACATGTCTAAGGCAACATGGTTTCGACTCTTGACTCATAATATAAACTCACAAAATAAACAAAATCTCATTTTTTCTAAAGTAGCAGATTTACATTAATTTGCCTCGTTCACGTATGCAGACGCTAACACGAAGCGGTTTGGAATCGGCTCCTCAAGCAAATTTTGAATGGTAGAATTCTCGTCAAGACACAAGCCGTTAATGGAGAAATTCTTGTTTAAATACAAGTCATTGTTTTGTGTTCGTTAATTGCTTAAATCATTAAGTTTTATTATACAGTAAACATAACATTTCCTATTCAAACCAAGTCTTAAGCGGTTTCTGATGTCTTTTGATCTACAATTTGAAATATTATATCTTCTGTTTTATTGTCAATTGTTGTTAATAAATATTGGATTTCGCTTTGTTCCCTTTGTTTTGTAATTTACATACCGTAATGAAGTCTTACGTTAAGTCTTATTTCTTACGTCAGTATTTGGTAATGGTTCTCTTTTATTATGTAAAGTTGTCTTTTGTTTTACTAAATGTCATTTGATTTCACTTAATTTCTTAATACATACCACTACCTACCTACTACCTACGCTTGCGATTCCCTAAGTTATTTAGTAGTAGTTCTATCTATGATCATCTGATTTTTTTTTACCCCTAAGTATTTGACAGACCAATCTTCTTGATTCCTTTTTTCTTTTCCAATTCTCGTTTAGTAACTTTAGTTAGATAGAAGTTACTCTGGGTTTGTTGCAAACATGGATAAGGCGGCCGACATGATCTAAACATGCACTAACGTTTCTATACAATAAACTCAAGTATTTTTTTAAGCGCCAAAGTTTCGGTATATTCGATGCGAACAGCCAAAAAAAAAAAGGTCATGTTGACAAAACTCCAAAATATCAATTGTATAAAAAACAATAGCGATGTAAAATGCGTTCACGTTTTAAAAACAAATCACAGTTTAACAAAAGTAATTTGCACATTCTAAGTGATAATCAAAGAAACATTCGTATGATTTGCCCGTAAACAAACGTTTGCACGCGTCAGGAATACAATCGGGATATTCAGTGCCGGAACCGTTAAGCTTGTTATAGATAGGGCGCAAGGAGGAGTTCTTGGCTCCGAATGTGTCAATAAACTTTCCCCTAGTGAGTCACGAGAGCGATCTGTTTAAAAACAACTAGTTGATATCTATTATTCAGCCATATCATGTTAGGCTGCACACACATACGCCGGTAAGGCCACACCCTTTTTATAGCTTGGCAAAAAACGGGAAAAAACTGGTTCTGATTGTAGTCACGATAAAAAATTAAGGGGGAGAATCTCACAAATTGACCTAGTTCTAAACTAAGGTCAAGGTTTTTACTATTGGTACTTGACAATGATAACTATACTTAACATGTACATACATACAAAACATCAAAAACTCAGGAAGATATACAAAGTAGAAACAGTTGACAATTGACAATACTTCATTTTGGTGACACCTGCAAATTACTATATGAATCGAAAGGGTTTTGCTTCCTGAACACGGCAAAATATTTATTTAGATTAATTTTTCTTGATATACAACGTTACAAGTAAGTTAAAAAAAATATCGAGTTTACCAATACTATGCCTGAATAGATAGAGATACCATTGCCTTTTTCACGAGAAAAAAAGCTGTCATACTTCAAATTTCACATAGACACTATTTTTTTTTTTAAATACAGATTGGACTTACGTAATATGTCCATTGTGTCGTAGAAATGAAGTTACGCCCTTTTAGAATAAGTACATCTTAATAAATTAATAATAAAATAATTATTCATTCTAGAGAAAATTTAAAACTATTAGTGTCTTCCTCCTTCCAAACAGTATCTATAAAACGAATAAAATTAAAGTCTTGAAAATATGAAATGTTGTCAATTGTATTTCCACCAGTCACGTGTGAATGTCTTTTTACATAAGGTAACCTATTTGATGTCTGTCTGTTTTGCAGAAGTTTAGTACCTACAAGCATATAGCTCAGTTTTGGTCTAGGTCAATTGGTGTAAGAAGTCCTCTGATTACCTGAAATCGCGTTTTCCTTTATATTTTAACACACACACGTGAAACAGTTATGAAAACATTTTAATTCATGGAATTCTTTGTTTATCTAGTCCTCTTTAATGGGAGCATTTTTGCCCAGCAGCAATTGGATGCAAATGAATTTCGGAGTATATTAGACACTTAAAAACTAAGCCTTCTTCTAACCAAAATATACCGTGTCACCGACTATACCCGCCCTTTTCGAGGTTAACGATTTTCGTAAACTGTCAAATGTATGAGGATTGTCGTTCGTCAGCTAACGATCTATGTTGTCGATATTTAGTCCGTTTTCGCATCTTGTATACACCCTAGGATTGGTGTTTACGTTGATGATCGCGTTTTCTATCAGAGTTCAGCCTTCGGGTAAAGAAATAGCATAGAAATAATTGAAAACGGCTTTTATATGCGCGCGCCGCGCTAATGTAATGATGCCCGTCACGCTAACTGACGTACTTCCACTGTCACACAGCACGCTTAAAGAAACGGTACATAAGTACTTGTAAGGATTGAAACGTTTAAAAATGCAGAATATACTATATCAAAAGTATTCCATAACATTTTTAACCGTTAGACAATAAACATAAAATTAAACTGGGAACAGTGAAGATAATTTTCATTCAAAGTTTTTTTTGGATGGTTAAAGAACATTGTCATTGCTCCCAAATATTTTTAAGAATGTTGTGGCCTTTTTTTAAAGAACATTTCAGAAATGATGATGATTTGAGAATGATCTGCCACATTGCTTAAAAGTATCTTATGCCATGGTACTTCATTGTTAGTTCCAAATCTTCAATCGTAAATTCCTTTACTTAAATAAAGAATAAAGCCGTATACATATATGAAATTTCATGTCCATTTGTTCTACAAAAGTGCGTCTGGTTAGATTGCTCTATTAATCTTCATTAAACTACAGTTTTATTATGGATACTGCTGATATACATCTGTGTATCGTGCTATCGTGTTATTAAACAATACACAGTAGTAAATTTTCCACAGCTAGAAAACTGTTTGTGCATGAACGGTAGTTATCTTGGGAACTCTGACTGTGGCAGCGAGATAAAGGTATGGTTCGTTAATTTACAAACAATCCAATTTTAATCTCAACTCAATAACCAGTTTTAACTGGAGAAGCGTCATATTAACAGGTTTCATTGTTTGTCTGTATGTTTAGTTCAAACATTTTAAAACCAGTGTTATTGGAATGGGATACAATTTTGAATACATATGTAAATATGTAATTAAAATAGAATACTATAGTGTTTAAGAACTTAGCTAATGATGCACTGGGAAGGCGGCAACGTGCCTGCCGTATAGGATTTGAAGTAGACCCATCGAGAAAGATTGATAAACAAAAAAAAAATTTGGACGTAAATAATTTGAGGTGTTGATAATCTCGAAAAAAGACACCGTATTTTTTCTGGATTTCTTGGTATCGCGTTAAATGCGTTCTCATAGAAAATTAACTTACGTGATTCAAGATGCTGCTTCGTTATATAACGCCCTTGACTTATTTTGCTTTGTTTTGTTACATAAGAAGAAACTGTCTAAATCGAACTGAAATAGTGTTGTTCATAGTTGTTACATGTTTCTCAGCTTTGTTTTTGTTGATGGAGTTTTTACACAATACTTGAAACATTTGAAAAAACATCAACATGGTCATTATTGTCTATTTATATTTGTTATCCTGTTTATTGGTAATCAATAGAGATCGTTATTTTGTTTTTGTTAAGATTATATAAAAAAAAAAACAAACTAAAGCAAAGTTGAATATTGCCTATTCCAAGTTTAAGGCATATTATATCCTGAGCTAAAAGAGTGACGGATGTCTCATCTCCGGATCACAAGACGCGTCTCTTTTACACATTTAAAAAACGTCTGAGACACAGTAACTCAACACGTCAGTAGCTTAACACGCAAGTAGATACTTTACAAGTAACTCGCAAAGCCAATCGTCTCTTGGGAAATAAGTCGGTACGTTCGAACGCATACGCAAGTAGAGAAAGACTGTTCACACCCTTACTTCGTTTAAAATTGAAAGCTATTAGATTATAGAGCTATTAAAAGCTAGACTAGCACGTGTAACTGCGGCTTTAGTCTATCTTCCCAGCGTATCTATGGCGCCTCTTAAGTGTCTTCGGACTAGTAATTATCAGTTGGCGTGCCGTGCCTCTTCCCGCGTGTTCGTACACACGCACACTGGCATAGAGCACGCACACATGTGGACACAGCACGTGCTTCCCTAAGCGTGGTCACGCGGTATACTTGGTATTCATTAATTATATGTAGACTGATCTGTGGCTTGGATACGCGACGCCGTATCAGACTTTATTACGAACTGAGTTAAGACGTTATAAGTTACGGATACCTTAACAGTCGCTCTTTGAAAAGTCATGTGGATAATTTCCGCTAGTCTAGTTATCGTTTTTTAAAAGATAAAAAAGATAAAAGATATTGATTCAGTAAGTAGGCCGCTCGGGCACTTTTACACGTCAAGAATCTACCAGCGGTTCCCAAGAGGAGACCACTGCTGAGAAGAAACGCTGCAAGAAACTCGGCAGTCAGTCATTTTTCAAACATATTTCATATTACAATGGTACAGTCAACCTTATAAGTAGGTGCACACTTTTGTACCTTGTCGCTTAAACGCCTTTGACAGATTAGTCTATCATTTCAAACATGACGTTAAAGTGACAGAGTACTAAAGTGTGCAGCTTCTTATAAGGCAGACCGTACTACTTAGTCTAGCATTATATAAAGCTACGAATATTAAATAAAATATTATATCAAATAACATGTGTAGTTCAGCAGGAAAACATGCCAAAAAAAAAGGGAGAGATAGAGAGAAAAGAAAAAAGAAAAAATAGAATCAACATTTTGTTTTTTGTATCGTAAAAATAATTTAATCATAGTGATATCAGGCTTTAAAGTAGTTAGAATCGAATAATACAAATGTTCTAAATGTTCTTGGATTGCTTCATAATCTTTGTTATACTCGAAGTAACTTTACTTACAGCCATGCAATTTGTAATAACTCCTAGGTTGTAGTAAAAAAAAAAACTCATATTTTCCCTGATGCTTGAAACTATGAAGTTTCACCGACTGTTGCACAAGATGCCAGCATAGCCACGTTCTTGAGGGCCCTTCGTTCCGCGTCCACACCACTCGACATGGAGGGTCCTCCGACCAATCCGCAACATCATTTTGTCGCATATTTTATTAATCGGGTATGCTGTGTGTCTAGTAACAGTCGGTTTTATAAGTAGCTGTACACTTTAATACTTTGTCACTTTAACGTCACGTTGGAACTGCGGCATTGATCTGTCAAATGCGTTAAAACGACAAGGTACAAAAGATGGCAGTCACTTATAAGACCAACTGTACAAATGTCTCTGTGAATGAGAAAGTGAAAGAAAGTGTCTTAATTAGTGCTAATGAACGTTTGCGCTTTTAGCGAAGAAACTGAAGTTTTTTTTTTACGACGCTTCTTTTCATGGTCTTTCTTGGGAAGCGCTAGTAGATTTTGACTTAAAAAAATGCCCGTGAAACCTATTCGGGACGTTATAGAGATAATTGACTCGTTCCTGTTAAATAAACTACCAATATACTTGTCAGTGTTTTACTTTTTAACGTAGCTTAATGAGTAATTAAAATTTATTTTAATATTTAAGGCCTCTCCTCGTTTGACAGTTTGTTCGAATGTCCGCCTTTATTCCTCGCCCCTTTACATTTTTTTTCTTTTGTATACTATTCAGCCAGTGCAGCCTGCCAGTGCTAAAAGAGGTTGATAACCGAATGAATTCGGCCGTTTGTAATTTCGATTATCGAAATCATAAACATAAGGTAAATGTATCAATTCATGAACAGCTTTAAATAATTGTTTACTGGAAAGTTTAATACTTTCTAGACCGAGTCGCGCCATTAGTTCTTTGTCGGGTGAATGGCCGCCCGCACCCGAACACTTGGTCGGAATAACAATTACTTTTCTTAAAAGTCAGCTGTTAAACCTAAGACCGTGAACTAGATATCTAATATAGCTAAACTATTTAAGTACAGTTGAGAATACTGATAGTAATACGCCTTTGCACCTTATCCCATTTATATAAGGTGCAAAATTTATAGGTCTTTGTCCTCAACCACAAGGAAAATCTTATAAAGGTGGAATCTTGAATGTTAATGCTGACACTGACAATGTGACACATAAACATACTGGTTCTTAATTACTTGAAACTGGAATTAGTTACCTTAGAGATAATAAACGGAAACATTCGGTGAAATTACTAGCATAGAGGCATTCTGTCCTCAGGGTTGGCAACGCCTTTGAGGTCTTAGGATTGCAATTTTGAGATTGTAGTCTTGAGATTTCAAATGTCTATGGGTCTCAGATCCTGCTTACCATCAGGTAGCCTGAGTGCTCGCGTGCCTTCTCATTGACATAAACAATAACATAGGAAATTTAATTATTTTTGCAATTTTAAGCGGGGAGATTACATTTGAGAAACTAACTTGGTTAAAACACCTAATAACTGGCCTCTAAACTACCAGTTACTAGCACCTAGTGATTGTTAAATCAACGTCTCTGTTACCTTATTTATAAATTTTATAGTGCCAATAATTGTTGGCTATAATTCTGGGGTCCTAATGAAAAAGGGCTGGTGGTGACTGGATGGCGAAAACGGGAGATCGGGCCTTGTGGCGAACCCTGGGGGAGGCTTACGTCCAGCAGTGGACTGCAATAGGCTGAAATGATGATGATGATGATGATGAATGAAAAAGGGTACAAGTTGACTTACATTACCCTTCACTAGGACTCCAGAATTATTCCCCGCAATGTCTGCTTTCCTTCAAAATAATGAATATCACTTTGGCATTTATGATTGAATAAATAATATCAGGAGACAATCTTATGTCTGTGGCGAACGATTTTCAAAAACTGTCCAAATGTATGGGATCGACTTAAGCGTTGGACGCAACCGTCTTCAATCCTATATATTTTAATGACGATAATGTTCTACTATCATTATAATCGTGGGGCTACTGGTCTTGTACACTAAAGGCACTAGGCAACAATAATCATAGTATTATAGAGAAGTACATATTTAAATAGATGATGCACAGCTGCTGAAAAGAATCGGAGTATTTTTTATATAGCCATAAACGGCAAAAGAGCAGACGGACCACCTGATGGTAAGCAGTTATCAATGCCAGGGGCACAGCGAAGTTGTTGCCTTTCAGTGAATACTCTTTTTAAGCCGCGTTTAAAGGAGCACATGTCATGTCGTAGTGATGAGGAAAAAATACAATGAATGAATATATGCATTCGAATTCAGACAGGATATTTACGATACACAAAAAAGCACAAAGCCACAGTCAGGTTATTAGTTTATTCCGGATAACTTCAAATATGTAGGTAAATCATATTCATTAAACACAGACGTTTCTGTATTAAGGATGCCAGTCGTTTGACCTCCGCTATCGCTTCGCCAAGCCTCCACAGTCTCAACGAGCGATTCATCTCTTATCGCCAAGTATTTCGTAACGACGTTTACTTAAAAGCCAATACGATTTCTTCAGTAGTTGCTGTTTTCTATTTTCAATGCGTCTGAGACGCTTCTGGAAATTTCCAACGGTTCGCCATTGTGAAATGCGATACTGGTTGCTAGGGTCTTGATACGTTGAATCGATTAGGCATGCATTTCACATCGAATCACAATAAACATTTTACCAATAATGTATTATTCTTGGCTGTTAAAAATAACTTAAACTATTCCGTGTAATACTTTAAATTTAATGTATAATGTTGTAACGCCAACGGGGCTAGATTCTGTACCTATGTCTTAGTCTAATTCTTCACATTAAATGTCTGTTGCTTCCATGATTCCACCCTTCTCTTCTTTACAAGTAATTATATCCATATTTCACTATTCAGGGAGCACAATAACGCAATGCTGAAAATGTCCAAAGTTAAGACAAGTTTAATGCTGAATGAACTTAAGATGATAATGGAATACCAAGGAGATTGCGACCTCGCCGGATAGTGCCCTGCACGTTTCCCTGACAGGTCTATTTGCCTAGGGTATTAAACCTCCAGTGGGATTACGAAGGCCGGCAGCCGTCAACACTTCGGGAAACCCGACATCCGCCCTGGGGCCCGTTATCTATGGTAGATTTGTTTTTTCCTCCAGGAATACAACATAAAAACGTACCGAATCTGGGTAAAGTGAAACATTACTCGAGCATGTTATTTCTTGACGGCCACGGCGAATTTATTCTTGAAGAGATGTGAAATCGAATTTACTATGGCTTGCGGTCACGCACGGGCTATTTTAATTTAAAATAGCGGACTATATGAGCCTTTACGTCTATAAAGTTATACAGTTGCTATCAAAAATATGTTTTCCAACAATGGGCTTAAAAATCTATAAATAGAGGCAGTTAAAAGCGTATCGGAAAATGTGCGCAGGTTTTTTTTTACGGTTTTTATACGACCAAAATTGTGAACTGGACCTTTAATCCATAATTCATAATTCTTTATTCAGTTAGCATTATACATTGTCATTTATGTTCAGTACACAATTGCATTAAAAATAATAATATCAATAATTACAAAGTAAACACAATCACTAAAGTTAAAGTTAATAAGTAAATTGTCAACATAAAATAATTAAAGATCAATGTCGTCAAGGTCGTTAACTCATTGACGGAATAGTAAGTCTTCTGTGTTCTTTTACTCGGTTCGAATATGTAATGTGAATTCATTCTACAACGTGCCACATTTTATCACAATGATCATCGCAATCCTAACCCTACCATACCGAGAAACGAAACGTGTGTTCCTTTAAATTATCAATAACAATACACGCGTCCTATTATTAGGGCCGTTGGTCGTCCTTAAATCATAAATACAGTCGTTAAATGAGCTGAAAGGATAAGGCGGTCGTTTGCAAGCGCGGCGCGGCGGACCACACGTGTGCGCACATCTCATTAATGCTATCGATATTCCGTGGCCAAAACATTGTGTCACCTCCTACTTTACTGCTCAAACAACCGACAGAATCCAAAAGCTGCTTCAGCTACACACAATGTTGCTGTGAAACACCTCCTAAAACGTGCAGAGTGCGCTCTTCAGTCGATAATCCTACTGGTGGTCCTATTGATTCGTTTTTATTACGATTATTGTCTTCTACAATTATAGTTGAGTCGTGATTTAAGGCATAAAATAACAATCGCAGTGTCACGTGTTCTTTACACAGATATATTGTGGTCGTTATTAATTCATACGTTATCTTAATGCGTTTAATTTGGGTTATCTGTTTGTAAGCGAAACTATACCAAGTTCAATTCGACAAACTATTCACATTTGCATTCCGTCTTTCAAAGTATTTTTCTCAGTGAAAATGTGAATCGGCTCTTCACTCCACATTCCCAATGTCATTGTATTGTCAATGCCGCCGTCACGATACGTCGGAAATTTCCATCAGTAGTCTTTTACCGCGTCGACGACTGGTAAAAAAGCATTCTTATAAAAATTACAGCAGTTTGTTCAGCTGTTTGAATATAAAGATAACCGTGTCCAAAGACAAATAGATACTTTTGCGGTGAGACTATGGTAATGTTTGATATTATTCTATGAAGCGCTGCAAGGAAGATTGGAGTTTGCTAACCGCTAGTCATCCAAATATTAACGTTATATTATAATACCTAAACGTGTAATGGCAGCTGGGGGATTAATAGCTTAACGATATTGTATTAATATTGAAGCTAAACCTTCAGTGAGAAACATATATGAAACACAATTTCACTATCAAAAGCATGTCGGAATCTTGATTGAATTCGACACCATTTTCAATAATCCCATGAAAATAAAAGCTTGGGAAAAACACATATTTTGCTAAGGGAATTTATTGAGTTCGGAGATTCCATCTATTTCGTTGAGGAGTTTGGTATTTCGATAGACGTTGAAGATTTCTGCTTCAATTTTATAGTAAAAATCCTATGGCAGTGCAGTGCGTAAAAGGCTGTCGCTGGACCGAGCTACAGAATGCGTGCTGCATTCTGTAGATCGCCAGCACCTAATAAACCGAAAGTATAGATAAAAATATAATTTATTTTAGGAGCATAAAATTTATTAACTTCACAAGAAATCACGCGTTTAGCTTGTTAAAGTCTGATTTGCAATAAATGCACATTTATTCCCGGAATTCGTCCCGTCTATAACGGAGAGATTATAAGATTGAATCAGTGTTGCCATAACAAAATAAATATAGTCAAACCGAGTAAATAGACCAGGAAAATTCATTAATCTGTAGAAATGTTATATTGTAATCATATTCTTGTCGTTATACCTATAAGCAAGGCTAAAATCAACTGGAATAGAATCCCTGTTTATTTGCGGAAGATAATTCTATCCAAAACGTAATTTGGCTGAATTCCAGTGTGCATTAGTGAGCTTAATGACCATTATAAATGCATTAGGGCTTTTAACTTGCCAACACGTTTAATTATTACAGTTTTTGTCGTTTTTGAGGGCACGACCTCTTCCCACGTCACGCCACGGATGAATGAACACCCCCTAGGTCGCCCTGCCCCACCCAACGGTCAGTCATGCCGATACCGTAGACATAGCATCTGTCTGGAATCTCCAATTTTACTGACGCGCGCGAAACGGACACCGTATATTGTTGGCACAACCCTGAATAAAGGCATTCTCAGTTTGCGCATTCTTGACGATTCTTACCCGATTTCCGAGACGATTACAACGACGCCTAGTAACGCCGTCTTTAAAATTAGATTAAAAAAATGGTTGATCGAGCGAGCATTTTACAGTCTTGACGAATTTATGACTTTCGAATGACGTTATAACGTAAATGTATCTATTATATTATTATTATGTATAAATTAACTTATACAAAATTGTAATTTGATTTGAACTTATTGTAACTTTTGACGTGTAATTTGACATTATCAATAAAGAAGTATCTGAGTATCTGAGTATCTTCTTCTGTTTTATTTCTGATGGTTCCGTAAGGATTCCGCCAATAAATCTAAAGTCAAAAAGAGACAGTTTTAAAACGGCCATCTTTCCTCCCTGATAGTTTCCGAATTTATTTTTTACGGTAATCGATCCTTTGGACCCGACTGGTTGAAAAACTGGGTAATGTTTTGACCAGTATGAATCAACCACCATACCACCATAGTAGTACGTTCTTGTATTTTCTTCGTAAAGGCTCAATGGATGCCTCGATTACCCATTTTATTCCAAATAACTAAATCATTAAGTGCAACTTCATAACATAGGTATTGATTTCATACTTTTACTTTCCTTTTAAAAAAAAAATCTACTTTTTTTCAGCCATTCTAACCAAATACTTTAATGAGAAAAATATCATAAATTTATGTCTAATTAAATTACGCAACAGATTTTAATGCGGTTTTCATCAATTGATGAATTCTGGACTATCTACTGGTGTTACAGAAAATAATCAGAAGCGAAGCTAGGGCGAGTCACTAGTAAATATTTAGATAAACGAGGTGAGTTTAGATAAAAAACCGAAATGAAGGTTTTATTTATTAAGAATATATAAAATTAAACATACCTATGTGTTGTTCTGGTTTTTCTTTTGTACAACAAAGTGTTAACATGCATACATACCTTGTAATTTCTAGACTAATAACTTGTTCTCTCCTGACAATTTACACTCAAGCCCCAGCATCTCCTTTATGGTAAACCCTTGTTATTGCAGGGTTCTGCTTAGATTATTTATTTTAATACAAGTTCACTCACAGTAATTAATACGGTGGATCCGGATTTAGTTGTCGCTGCATATACGGGCTAAGGTCGTAGACTGGTGCCTTATTTGGTCGGCTGAGTCATGCGCCTGAGTTGCTTGTAGCATAGCAAGCTGTAGATCGATTAGGGCGGTTATATACTGCGAGTTTACAGTTGCTGATCGTCAGTAGACACGGCAACTGCCCGATACAATCGCGATGCCGTCCATCCACTAGGATCCATTAGTATCCACTAGGATCTATCGTATCAATGGATACTAGCATCCACTAGTATCCATTGATACGATAGGATATCAAGTGGACTTTTTGTACATTCAAATCCATCAATGGATTCCGTTGTGCTCTTAATTACACTTCGATCCAGCAATGGATTTTATCAATTGATGGATACTCGTAGTTGTTTAGTATCCATTGATGGATCCCCGTATATAAAAAGTTCAATTGAATCCATTAATGGTTTTTTTTTTTTTATGCCTTTTTTTTATGCCATAGAGATGGCAAACGAGCACACAGGCCACCTGATGGTAAGTGGAAACTGTGACCCATAGACATTCGCATTCACAAGACTGCAAGCCTAGGACTGCAAATGCGTTGCCAACCCTGAGGACTAAGATGGAATGCCTCTATGCTAGTCATTACACCGGCTGTCTTATCCCCAAACCGGAACACAGCAATGCGAACACTGCTGTCTGGCGCTAGGTTAATGGATAAGATGGTGGTAGCGATCCGGACGGACCCTGCACAAGGTCCTACCACCCGCAAAATCTTTGCAGACTTCATAGTATATTTAAATCCATTGATGCATCCCAGCGTCTTATAAAGTGTAAACGACTCCAATGGATTCAAGTGTACATTAAAGCCCACACTCTCTCCATAAATGGATTTGAATGTACATAAAGTCCACTTGACCCAATTTATGGATCCTGTCAAGGGATCCTAGTGGCGATCACAGTATTCATGCAAACGGAGTAAAGCCGCGTTGCAGAAGATATTAATTTTGCGAAGCTGTGACTATGTGTGCGTTAACCATCCAAGGGGAACAATGTTGTTTCCCGGGATGAAAGGCTGCCCATTAATTTAGGATATTAACTAGGTATCTACATTTCTCATCCAAATTCGTCTTAGCGTTTCAGCTTGAAGGAGTAACAAATAACGATCATATTCACACAGAAACTTTCGCATCTTCTATATACCTATATATATACGTATAAATCAAACAAAATAGCTTCCCGCCATCTGTCCCCCTGTATCTTTCAAAATACGCAACTGATTGAGTTGTGATTCAGGAGGATAATAAATTCTGGTTTATGGTTACGGTTGTTACAGAAAACTCAAATAAACTGAAGACAGGGCGGGCAGTTTCTAATATAAGTGTCATCAGTCGCTAGTTGCGATGCAGTCGCGCGTTTTCATCGCTGCAAAGTCCCCGTGTGTTACAAGCCTTTGTCAACTCTTGATCGGTTAAGGTTTGGCCACATAAGGGACCAGCGGCGAGTTTTCCGTGTTTTCAAAGGCGAGTCTATGATGACTATGTAAAAAAAGTTAGTGCGAAAAAGTATCTTCGTCTGACTTTAATGATTCAGGATGGTATACCACCCAGTGGTGCTAAGTAGCTGTATCGCCGCGTCTGTCACTTGCCAGCCAGAATCAATAGCCAATTCTAAATAGGAAGTTTGACATCAGTGTACACAGAATATATTTCTAATCTGTATTGGGTACCGGGACGCTTGTCCAAGCGGATATTTGCTGTTTCAAAGATTAATCTCCCGTTTCGAGTAATATTATTAAGTGTTCAGCCCTTTTAAGGAACACACTTAAGTGTAAATTGAAAACGCGTCATAGGAAAACATTTCTTCTTTCGAATTCCATTTTACTATGTATCTTTACATAGTATAATAGCAGGTTATAAGTGCGTTTATGAATGTTCTCTGGGAACCATAGCGTATCAAAAAAAAGTATGACGTAAGCTTTTCGTTATCAATGTTATTATCTGTTAATACCATGAGAGGTTTTGTTTATCTTAAGCCTTTGGCGTACCTAATTGGATCCATGTTGTATACGCAAGTACCTATGCCGCCAACGCTGTTTTTGTTTTGTCTGTTTGTTGTGTGGCCAGGACTTTGGTCGTGGTATGCCCTAAAACGCTGTAACTTCGTGGAAGCAATGGAGTCCGGTTACGCCCCATTGCGGTATCCTGTTACTGGACGGGGCACAAACACGGTCATGCGGTCGTAACTTGTATTAATTGCTGACTTCCTATAACTACCATCCTGGGCCAAAATAACAAATACGGGTTTGCGGGTGGTAGGACCTTGTGCAGGGTCCGTCCGGATTGCTACCACCATCTTATCCATTAACCTACCGCCAAACAACAGTATTCGCATTGTTGTGTTCCGCTGTGGGGATAAGACAGCCGGTGTAATGACTAGCATGGATGCATTGCATCTTGGTCCTCAGGGTTGCAACGCATTTGCAGTCTTAGGATTGCAGTCTTATGAATGCCGGTGTGTATGAGTCACAGATTCCACTTACCATCAGGTGGCCTGTGTGCTCGTTTGCCTTCTCTATGCCATAAAAAACTTAACTTAACCCCCAACAAACAAGTAAGGGTGTTGTAAGTTTAAATGTGTCTGTACAATTGTGTCTCCCAGATTGAACATTTTTTTTTAAAGAGAGTTGTTTTGTCGAGATGGGTCTTAGCTCAGGTTCATGAAAATCGCTTGGGCCGCTCCGAAAATAGGGGTCACTATTGTATTCCGGTTGTTTATATATTTTGTAGTTATTGTGTTAGATAGAGCAGTTGTGGCAGATACGCGGTTTTGGATTGGGAGGTTGGCAGTTTTTTCCTTCCTACAAGTATCTGGTAAATGAGCTCTAATAGTAAGGAAAAAATGTTTATACGAACTGCGTTGTATTTAATGCTTCTCTTTAAATATTTATCATCATTAGCGTTAACTTAATAATTCAAGACCGAAGAGCTTACATCAGTCATCTACATATATTAACCCGACTGCGTCTGAATAAATTTCGAGTATATACATGCATGTCTATTTATTTGTCACGCGCCGTAGTATATCGACGACAATATAAAAAAAATGAAGCACGAATACGTTTTCAGTAGGTAAATCGTCCTCTACTATTTTTGCCCGTATATTTCGAAGAAAGATCGTGCTATGAATCCCACTAAAGTAGGAAAACGTGTTTTCTGGAGGAATCTAAGATCACGCAGAAATAATTGCTACAATCTGGGCAATAAATAATTCCAAGCATAAGCTACCGGAGCGTACACATAAAAAGATATCTTTCGTTTTTGTTATTACTTACCGTTTTGTTAGGGTAAATTCAATGGGAAACATTTTAATTTCAATTCTTTTAACAATGCATAATGCAACATCGATTTATTTGACATGACATCTCCCTGGGTGTTGGATGTTTTCCATGTATTTATGGATGT
Source organism: Acleris sparsana (assembly GCA_923062465.1). Lineage (NCBI taxonomy): Eukaryota > Metazoa > Arthropoda > Insecta > Lepidoptera > Tortricidae > Acleris > Acleris sparsana. Next base: position 15,618,499 of record OV281301.1, on the reverse strand, counting down.
ATTTCGATTTGTTCCTGATCCGTCATATTTCAAATTGGTCATCTTCCAAACAACAATTTCCTAACTGGTCATATTCCTAATTCGTCATCTTCCAAACTCGTCATTGTACAGTCAAATTTGATCGCGAACACGTTCTTACAAGAATATTAAGTAGACTTCAGGACTAATATTTACTACGGCTATTAGACAATAATTTAGCAAATAATGGAAATAATGCTTCACACAGAGGGTTTCTATAATAAATATCTGCAGGCAAATGTACATGGTATGATGGGTTTGGAAGATAACGAATCTGGAATATGACGAATTAGGAATATGACCAGTTAGGAAGTTGACGAGTTTGGAAGATGACCACTTTGGAATATGACGAATAAGGAACAAATTTGATTCTCTGTACAAGTTGGTTTATCGTTGTCTAGTACCCATAGTACAAGCCTAGAGCGTAGATTGGGACTAGGTCAATATGTGTCAGATTGTTCCCTATTTTCATATTTTTAGGGTTCCGTACAAAACAATAAAAAACGGAACCTTTATAGGATCACTCTTGCGTCGGTCTGTCCGTGCGTCCGTCACACCCAATTTGCGTCGAAATTACTGCACCGATTGTGTTGAAATTTGGTACATATATGAAAATAGATATCCCAAAAACACATGTGCATGTGTGTGCGGGTTTTTTTATCATCAATATTCCTAGAGCGCAATACATAGTAGGTCGACAACGAGATTATCTTAGCGATATAGAATACCACCAACCAATGAAGAGCTTGGTATCTACTTTTTTTATGCGGAAGATTTATTATCACGAAAACTTGGTAATGAGCCGTAACTAATTTTCTTTGCTCGTCCTATTTTCTGAGACTGGGCTGAGAATGCTGAGATACATATTAATGATTGAAGTGTAAAACAACTTGCCAAAAAAATGATCGACCACGTTTCAAATAAAAAGGTGAGTAAAAATTAAAATGGTATTTCACTAGAGGGTTCGTGCGTTTGAATATTTGATAAACGGACGGATATGCTAAATAAATACACAGCCTAATAACGAATTATCATTTGTTAAGTTTTCCAAAAATACCTGCAGTAAGGTATCTAAGGGTTGTATTGTATCAATGACGGCAAAAAAAACAGGCCGATATTACTTTAGGATTAATGAAAGTTATGACAACCGATGCATAATGACCAATGACGATTAGGAATTCCAAATAGCTTTGAAGTCCAAATATTATACCTAATACTATACAAGGTGGCTCATTCAAATCGGTCAGTATGGGAAAGTCTGAAACTATAAGACATACGAAGATTAGTTCGAACATCTATTAAAATAAATAAAAATTATGTGAAAACAATGCATTTTCTGGATTTTAGACATCATGTTTCTTAGAAACATTAACTGCTTAAGACCTACACAATCGATATCTGAATAGAAATAGTGTAAGTTTATTTTTTCAAAACAACTGGGTTCGATTCCCTAGCTGGGTACAGTTTTTATTTCAAATGTGTGAATGCTGTTTTTCTTTTTATCAAAATCGGTGACATGGTTCCTAAGAACAAATCTTCGTATGTCTTATAGTTTCAGACTTTCCCATACTGACCGATTTGAATGAGCCACCCTGTATAGTTCCCTATCATGTATGGCAGCTTTCAGCTTCTCAATCTTGAAGCTCATATTGGCTCTCAAAATGTACGAAAAAGTTAGTCCTAAATCCAGATTTAAGACTAAAAGTCAATTTATCTTTCTGTAGCAAGTAGCCAAGTTCATTGTATCTATTGGCTACAAATTAAAATATTTTAGTTAATCCAAAATACCACATTTGACCACTTATCTCTATCACCTACTCACTTATGTGTGGCAGACACCGCGAAAGTGTTGTAGTCTCTAAGGTATTTGTAAATATTTGAAAAGAAAAAGAAAGAGACTTTCTAGCTAATATTGTGGTCCTGTAAAACTCTAAATAAATTTAATATAAAAGTTCTCGGTATTCCGTCGCAAGAGTAAACAAAATGGTAATCTATCAAAAACTCCAGGGAAATTTCAGGGAATGATGCGCGAGCGTGATGAAGTTTATTTAAATTTGTTGACCACTACTTTAGGAAGTTCCTGAATAAACTTAGACTTAAATTATATTTTAATATGGGTAATTTATATAAATAACGATATCAGATAATTATGTAATTTTATGCATTTATTTTTAGTAACCGAAATTTTCAAGACATTATGTAAAATTGTCCATCGATATTGTTTTATTATCTATATCTCTTTTGGCTTAGCAGTCATTTTAGAAAACGCGCTGAATTCTTATTAAGAATGACAAGTTCCAGAAAAAGGGACAAAAACATCCTTTGTCTGCCTGAAACTTGGCACGTTTTAAAAACCATGGCGTAACTAACTTAGGTTGATACCTAAGTTAGTTACGCCATCTGTGTTCATCTTTTGCACAAGAAGAAGAAGAGGAAGAAGACTTATGTCAATCGATTTGTCTTAATCTTGTGAGTGTCACTGAAGATCTGACAGTTATTTAATTTCAATATGGCGGCAAGCAGACGCCATTTGTAAAATAGAATTTAAACGAACGACGAGTATAATCTTCAGGTGTCTTTCATCATTTTTCATTTTGAATGATCATTTAGGTTTTATTTCGATTTAAAGTTGGTTAGCAACAGTCTAGTTTTTTTAAATGATTGCATGATGTTAAAAAAAACCAAGAACAATATGATTTAAAATTGCACGAACTCGTTTTAACCAGTGAATAGATAAGAAATGTGTAGCGCGAGAGACACGGGTATTTGCGCCCGCGCATGACCTTCCTCACCGGTCCATGACCGCACGCGCGCCTTGGAAATTCTCTCTGATCTTTACTGTTTTTCTCAGTGATAATACTTTTAGCTGTCTTTGTAGCTATCATTAAAGGATAGCATAGTTTTAATTACCTGGATATACATACCTCTTATTACTCGTTTGTAGTTGTAGTTCTGCTACTAATTGTATGGTGTAGAACCGGGAATTTCGGGATGATAGGTACTTAACGACAATTTAATTATTAAGATGGCTGGCTATCTGTAAAGAAGCCCTAGACAAGAATAATTCGGCGTTCATTATCGTTATAAAAAATGTATAGGGTTGACATATAAGCTGTCAAACGTGTCGAGCACCTACGTCAATTCTATACATTTTGTCGGTTTTCGAAAATCGTTTACGTTAGCGTTAAGCAACTTGTGGCCCTGCCAAGATGCCCTACGCTGACCGGCGTTTCTATTCGTTTCGTTTTTGACCAATCGCGTCACTGGTAGATCACCTGACTCTTCGTATCACGTCACCTACCAGTGATGCGATTGGTTTAAAAACGAAACTAATAGAAACGCTAGTTAGCGTAATGCATCGTGACATGGTCTCCAGGTCTAGCTCACAGATATCACTCCGTTCCACTCACTGTGTTCAAATTTCACGAATTGACTGTTATAATATAGATATATGTATATTATATACTATCCCATAGAGATAAATCAACATAATGATGATAATTCTCGTATTCAAAGGCCTTATGGTATCGAATGATATATAATTTTAAATAATTCTATCGATATTACCGTAACGACACAGTTACACTGAATGTATTCGCTTTTTTCCGCAAGTTTGGCCGTAAAAAGGATACAATTTGAATTTGAATTTAAATTTTGCAATTAGTAAAAAATCATTATAAATAACATGTCAAGTCAAAGGGCAAAATAATAGGTTATAATAAAAAAAAACATTAATATTCGTAGAACAGTAGGTAATATAAAACCACTTTATCAGCGTCGTCATTGTTAATAAATTATAATCAAGTAGGTATTTACGTTCTTCCTTTTGAATGACGAATCAAATAGACCTCTTTTTATGTATTTTTGTAACTCATCCATCACTTCACCTACGCTGCAGCGTTGCCGTTTAATTAATTGATTGCTTTATTTTTGACTTCGAGTGTAAATTTTCTTTATTCAGCGGGCTTTAAAAAGTGGATAAAGATCCGTCACTCTCGTACATACGTGTCAGAAAATGACAGAATTTTTTATTCACATTTTATCACGCGATGAACGCAGCCATGCCTATTAAGTCCCATGGTTTCAATTTCTGGGATATAAAGTGTCCTGCATCACTCTCTGACTGTCCAGCTTTACGACTGCAATAAAATTACGCCAGTATTTATTTTCAAGAGTAAATACCAAAGAAATTTAAAAAAATACTAGTTTTCACGTTTAAGTCCACGCCTAACTGACACATTGTTTTGATGCATATTTTTAGTCATTTCATATTTATTGCATTAAAACCAACAATTAAGGCATTCTCTAAAGTGAAACATAAAATTGAGAAAATAGTCACAGAGTCAAAAATAACGGCATCCAAATCCATCACATGACGTAACATACAAACAAGGAAACAGGTCCCACAGATTCATTGACATCTAGCCGTGAAAAATCACCATTCGCCTCCCTAGAAACCGAATCAACTGTCAGACAGGCCATTTGTATGCAAATTAGCTAGTATTAGTCGTAAACGAATCCAAATCCAGTTTAACTGGTTAACAAAACAAAACACACGTTTTGGAACACGTGGCAAAACATGTTTAACTGCAGCCTAATATTTAGGAGTTTCACACATGCAGTCCGCAGCCACTTTCATGTAACGGGGCCTCCCAAAAAAACTGGTACACGACACGGCACATATTTTTTGTTTCGTTCTCCCACTAAAAGCGAAAGGCAGATGCGGCGCACTTATACATTACTCGTCTTTCAAATTACTTTCATTTGTTTTAACACAGTCTAGGTCTTACAATTTTTTGTTTCTTCTTTTCAGTTACGTTTGTGGCGCGTTTATGTCGGTCGGAGAGTGATGACTGCGGATGACCTTGTTTTAGTGGTTTGTTAGTAACCAGTGGCAGTGTTAGTGTTTGCTAGTGTAGTGATGTGACGGTCTATGGAAGCGGGGTTTGCTCGGGATGTTCACAAAGAACTCCAAGGCTCCTGAGAGGTGCCGCCACCCTCATAGGAGCTACAAGAAGAAAAAACCGCTGCCGCATACACCCTGGAAGTACTTGATGAATTGCCCACTCGTTAGGAAATGTTTTGGTATAGTATTTTTTATTTTTTATTTTTTTTAGTTGATTGTAGAGCTAAGGAAACGGATGTATGTACTGACGTATAAGTAGTTATGTGTGTTGTTAAATTTGAGGAGAAGAGGAATGAACTTTGTTGTGTGTGATTATGTAACACCAACTCAAGATATATTGGATTTTTTGTTGATCGTCGAATGTTAATTGATTTCTGCCTTTTAGCAAGCAAAGTAGAGAAGCATTTGACCATAACCTAACCTTACCTCGCTATAGTGAGTGGGGCTGAGAATGAAGACGAAGCATGCTTACCTGCAAGATCACCTATTGACTCAACTTAAAGAAAAAATGTCTAGGGAAGAAATTAAAAGGAAAACAAACATATTCTTGTGATGTTAGAAGTGGTGTTTAAAAGCGTAGTTAGGTATTCAAAGGCTTGTATTTGAATATTTGATGTAACTCCAGTGCCAAACTATAAACAAGCGGGTATCCTGCGAGTGCCGATATATATAATTTGACGAGGATATTTGCGTTTCTGATGAACTTAAATGTTGAACCGGTCTGTCGGGTAGTTGAACAGGTTCTAAATTATAAAAGTATTAGCTAATAATGGAAAGACAAGGAAATAATGTGTAGAATTGATCTAAAGCGTTTATTTCTCTATTAGGAATTGTGTCGGAAATATCTGATTTCATTTGATGACTGATTGATACAAAATATATCGTATATTTTTTCTGTTAGGACGTTCACGAAAATTTCAGGACTGTTAGATAAAAAAAAAATACTCGTGTCTTTTTTCCTCTGTTAATGTGTAGGTACAGGGTTTGGTGTATTTATTTAATTATTTAAACTTAATTGCACTAAACTCAATAAAGTATAAATGGCGGACTTAATGTTCAATGGAATTCTCTACGAGTCAACCAGTCAGTTACTAGCAGCGAAAGATTTTTGATAATGTAATTTTATTCAGTAAAAGTAATCTTTCCAATAAAGTTTTCTTGAACTACTACATCTGCTTACAAACCAATTGCTTACGTTGTAGTATAATTTTAACATTATTTTATTTACTTTTACTTTCTTTAATTGTAGGACTATAAAATTATATTTTACAAACTGCAGCACGATTAAATGCAAAATAGTTTAGATACAGACTCACGATGAATGATAAAGGTTGCTCATAAGTGCTTTAAAAGTCCATAAAACTATCCAATTAAATTGCCTTGCCAACAATTACCCTGTTACACCACCAAAACCAAGCTATTAAAGGACTCAGTTGTTTTTGGGCCCACCAGAAACGGTTACGTGGATTAATTCACATTTGTATTAAGATAATTTAACAGTCATATTTTTCAGGATTCCGGTTAAACACGGTTAATCAAATTTAACCACTGTAATTAGAGGTTAAGAGGTACCAATTTTTGCGGGTGGTAGGACTCTGTGCAGAGTCCGTCCGGATGGCTACCACCATCTTATCCATTAACCTACCGCCAAACAGCAGTGTTCGCACTGTTGTGTTCCGGTTTGGGGATAAGACAGCCGGTGTAATGACTAGCATAGAGGCATTCCATCTTAGTCCTCAGGGTTGGCAACGCATTTGCAGTCTAAGTCTAGTAGTCTTGTGAATGCGAATGTCTATGGGTCACAGTTTCCGCTTACCATCAGGTGGCCTGTGTGCTCGTTTGCCTTCTCTATGTCATAAAAAAAAAAAAAAAACCAATCGACGTATGTTTTATTGATATACGTTGCATTACGTGTTTGGGGGCGTTTTCCCCGTAAGTACAGCAAAAAAATGCTTCTTTAATGACTTAATGATATTTATTTGCGCCAATATTTTGCCAAAAGGAAACCGCTTGAGAAGACCTATGTCAAACTGATAACACGGCAATAAAAAACATCAAAAAGCTCTCTGTGCGAGGCTATTAAATACATAAAGAATTCTTGATGGTTTCCTGTACGAACCGTGTCCCTAACAAGACACACGTGTAATTTCGTATATGTCAAGCGTATCATTCAAAGAGTTGTCTAACTTGTGTCAAGTCCACTACCTCAAATCCGGTCTCTGCTAATGACAGTAAAATCCATCACGATATTTTTTGCGTATCATGTATTTATTTATCCTAAAACCTTTCTTGCTTTTTGCCGCTTGTCTTTTGTTTATACAAGCTTCATAATCACGAATGTCTCTCCCCTTATCCTTGCACTGAACTAAAGGAATGCAATAATAACGTAATCCCGAACAAGTTCTGGCTCACATATCGTGTATGCGATCTGGTCGATGAACGTTCCCGGCCTTGCGACGGCATTCCTCGGACCGCCGGCCGGACCGCTCGCCCGATTAGTCTCCCGATCATCCGTGCACTTTGTACTGTTGTTTCATTAAGCGAGTCACTTTTAACTGACGCCAAGGTCGTCATATGAAATTCCGATTTCAAATTAAAAACAAAAGACGTTCGAGTCTTTTGACAATTAGACTGCTGTTCCTAAAATGAGCTTATCCTGTGGGGCTAGACAAGTTGCCATCGAATACAAACGCTAGCGTTTGGTGATCACCTATCGCTTTGAATTGTTAAAAAAAAAATGCTAGATATTTATTATTTATTTATTTAAACATTCGATTAGCCCGAGTGATAGTGATCACATTACATATCACGTGACTTACTTCAGTTCCATACATTTTTGTAAGTGACAGGTGATCACCAAACGCTAGCGTTCGTATCCGATGGCAACTTGTCTAGCTCCACTGTATATTTATCTCAATAATTAACGTATTGTTTGTGTTTAATTGGAAATTTACAACGAGATAATTGACGTAATGGTTTTCTCCCAGCTTCAGCAAGATTCCTTACGGATACAATGATACAAGGGGTTTTTGTACCCGACGAGTTGAGCGATTAGTTGGGTGGGTGACTTGTTGCGCTATGATATTGCAGTAACACTTAACATGTTTTTATTAGGGTTTCTAGGAGATCTTTTCCCCGACACACCTAAATGGTTCTGTTCCTTGTAACAAACAAAGAAAATTGCCGAGCTTTGAAATTGCGAAATGGATATTTGCTTTTTTCTGTCTACGTTATGGTGTTATGCTGCAAATTGTGATGACGAATACATCCCCCATCATCCTTGTTCATTGTACTAAAATAACGTAGCTTGTCTTGTATAGTGATCTTACTATAAGATCGCCAGATCGCAAAGTAAATATGTAAGTAAGAGATGGCCAAATCATATTTCGTGAACTATGAGTCACCGCTACGCAACAAACGCAATAAGGAGTATAGTCTTCTAGGTGCGTTGTCGGCCTTGTAAGTTTTCAAAGAGAATTTGATAAATTAGTAAGAGAAAACTCACTTCCTATCCAATTTGGTGAAATGTAACAACATTGATAATACCTATGCCAGCTAGGGCCAAGTCTTAACTAAGCTAACGCTATCCTTACCGATTTTCGAAAATCGGCAAAGTGTGACTGACGTAAGCTGATGACAGATCGTTTCGACCGCTATGTGAACTCCATAGATTTCGAGTCGACAGAAATGAGTGGAAACCAGTTGTTATGGTATGAGCATGTGATGCGGAGGAATCAGAAAAATATCGCCAGGAAAGTTTTAAGGAAGGAAGGAAGGAAGGCAGGAAGACCATAGAAACGATAGATGGACTGCGTGAAAGATGATATGGCTAGAGTAACTGCCGGGATTACGAATAATATAGAAGTATGGAAGAAAATACATGTTGCGCCGAGCCCAAATAAGTTGGGATAACGACAGGAGAATGATGATGATTATGATGATGAGGAAACACTGGGCCTCTGTTCTAGGCGGTTAAAACGATATCGTCTTTGAACTATTATGGTATAGTTTTTAATTCACGCCATTACTGACAAATAAATAAGAGCTATCAAAACGTTGACCGCATAGAGTCTCAGCCCTGGTTATTTAAGGTTAGCCATTCACTCTGAATAATAATGATTCTGTCGCTCCACGTCAAAGTGTGCGCTTCCAAGTTATCAATATTTCATACCAATCCCAGCTCAAATCCTCGGAATATGTTAACCCCGCGATCCAGCGGATAGTGGTGGCTACAAACACCGACTGAGGGAATTTTAACGAGGTTTTTAATGCTCCAACTGGGATTTATTATGGCTGGCGCCAAGAAGTGGCGCCTACGCGGAACTGGCAATTTGACGCGGCCACTGACTCTAAACTATGGGTTTAACTACTTTAAACCACAAAATTTAGTAAAGAAATGGTGGTTTTTCAGCAGGAAACTAGATTAAAATTGTGTTTTAAAAGCCTTGTTAGGGGTGCGGAGTTGTTTTGGATTACAACAAACACATGTATTCACCAAAATGTTATATTTATAAAATATGCGAATGTTACCGCTTGTTACAATGTTTAAACGTGCACTAATGCGTCGACCGGCCCGCGGAAGGCGGCGGCTTCACAAAGAGGTGTTCGGTTGCATGCAATGCACCGAACAAGCCTGTCTCATGTTGTTGATATAAAACTTGTTTTTTTTAAAATAACTGAAGTGTTTCTGGACTATATTCAAAATTAGGCGCATAAGGGCTAATAGGTACATTCAATTGCTTCATTGTTAGTAGGCCATCCACTGGTTACCTGGGTTCTCTTCTACTTGGTAAAATGTGAGGCAATGGGGACAGGCAAAAACGCAATACCGAACAATCCTAAAATCAATCAGACTTCAATGCAGCAGATTGAATATTTATTTCTTATTAAACTTTAAAAAAATCTTTCAGCCACCTCCCAATCCTACCTAGCATCCATACATACAGTATGATTCGGTTGATATTACATTCGGCCCGTGTTCCCCGGTTCGATTTTTCCCAGATGAATACATTACCGGAGTTTAGTATTCGACTGCGGCGTCACAGATTGCGTTACCTTGTCGCCTTGAGGGGCTCATTGCATATTGCAATAAATGCGGAGTAGGATCGTGTAGCGGTTTGTTTTCATGCAGTACCGTTATATTGAATAATAAGACGTTTTGTTATGGAATAGTTTGCATATAAAGAAGGAATTTGCAACATCAATTGAAATTGTTAAGTCGTCTGTATAATTAGTCGTGAATCAGGTTGTCAGTTATCGGGGGAACTGTCTCGCTACAAATGCAATTTCATGGACCCTTAGTCAGTTGGATCTGAATAAGTGTTCGTTTTAAAGAGACTTTATTTTTGTTTTGTCGTTCTGAAAACAAACCGAATGGAACAAACCCGCGGTTTCTTCTTTCTCTTAAATGAAAGGTTCTAGAAAGATTCTACGTGGAAATCCGGGTCCCTTCGGGGCTTAGTCAACTTTGTGCGGAATTTAAATTATAACCCAGTTGGAGCTTTTGTTTGGTAACGCTGTGAAACTTATACAAAACTGCTGAGTTCAACAGTATAAATTAAGGAACATCTATTTCTCACCGTGCGTGTGCAAGACAGCTTTATCACAAGCCATCAGCAAGCCTAAACATGTTACTTGTTTAGGATTCCGTACACAAACCCTGCCATCGGAACCCTATTAAAGTTCTACCATGTAAATTAAGGAACGTCTATTTGTAACACAACAAGATGCGTTTTTCGGTGTTCCGTACCCAAAGTGTCACAACCGCCCCCTATTTATTACTAAGGTTGCCTGGTGTCAGGTGGATGGGTCAGGTAATGTATTACTATAGCCACTCAACAAACAACCACAATAAAATAATTAAAAAATTAAAGTGCGTTGCCATCCAAGAAACGTAATTTTACTAGCTCACTTTTGCTGGTTATGGTAATAAATAACACTACTGGGTCCAGTAGAGTCCGCGGATGAACATGCTGTAGACAGTGACGATGTGCATGTGACATGTGACGTTTTCACCGTGACATGTGACAAGATTAATGTTGACAGCATGCGAATGCTTTGTGGCACGGTTCTCGAACACTCTGTGATATAACGACTATAATGACTATGAGTAATTTTATCAATCCACATTCATTTCGAACGAAATTTTCGGGTGTTCGATTTTTTTTAATCTATGGATATTTACTTTTCTGCTTTTTGGCCTTAACTCGACACTTCAAAAGATACGTCATATGTGTTTTGGAAATTAAAAATAAAATCACAAAGATTTAAAAATCTTTTGTTTAATGTCTTTAGTAAGTAAACGATAGATAAGAGGTAGCCACGTGAACTGGATTTTTTGTACAGATCTAAGATGAATCAATATCGTTTTTCAGTAAAATTTTCATTTTCGGCATTTTCTAAGCATATTTTACATGGACGAAGTCGTGAGAAAAATATTCTCTTCTCAATGAAAAATTATTTTCAAATCAATTTTTCGATAACAAACTCCTTTCAAGAGCCTTTATTAAGTTTGCGGAGCCGGAACTTTCCATCGGAAAGATGCAGGTCTGTAAAAAATGCAATCAACCACCGCATTCTACCAGATTCGAATTTTGAATTATTCATAACCAACCGTTCCAGTTTGAATTTGGAATGTAACATTGTTGAAAATGATATCTTTGTTCTTGAATGCTATTGTTTTGTGAAAAGTCATAAACCCCTATACAGAGAATAGGCATTGATAAGTTTCATTGAGTAATAAAATTGTAAACTTATTTTCTAAGACTGAAATAACTCGTCTTTTATAACAATTTCGGCAGTTATTTTCGATAATATCTTGAGGAATATCCATTACAATGTGCTCGGAAGTATTGTTACTCCTGTCGCTAATGTTCTTTGTTTTAAATTTGCGATAACTTCTTCAATAATAACGTTACCGCTGTGTTACAATGCTTATTTTCCTTTGTGTAAGTCTCGCTACTAATATCCTCACTTCGTTCCACTTCCTTCATAATAAATAGTATTAAACGGTCATTAATCATGATCCAAGTTACAATAGGGAATAATCTTTTTACCCGGCGCCATTACGAAATGTTTCTTAAGTGGAAAGCTCTTGGGATCCAGGCCATTTTAAATTACATTTAATTTCCATGTAAGATGCACTTCTAAAGTATTTTTTGAAGATGAATCATATAACCAAAAGAACAAAAAATATCGCATTTTTAATATAACTAAGGATTTAATATTAGAAGGACATAAACGCCAGAAGATGGCGAGAAGTGTTTACTACGGGATATAAGTCTTTCCAAGGATCTCCACAACGACCCGGAGATTGACGTAGAGTTTTTATCCCGGAAAATAAAGCGGTTACCGAGTAGACAGCAATAAACGACTTTAACGCTGACAAAACCTAGTGTAAAATTCTTCTAAAGTGCCCTGTACCCTTACTAAGAGTTAGAATTACCGTACTCACTAGCGAGTTGAATGCTTTGTCCTTTGTAACTCGTAATGGTAAGGGTTCTAATATATTCTTGATTGCAAAGAAATCCTTCTCGACGTCGACCTTAATTTTTGTCTCTTGGACAAAAACAAACATGTCAGAGCACTAGATTGTCTAGTATCGATTTTGTATCATAAATCACTAAAAATACGCATGAAAATACTTTTCATGCTTATTAATAAAATAAATAACCGTAAACAAAACGTGTAACATTGGTAAGTCATAAAAAACGATAAGGATTCTCTAATGTTTTCATAACATCCACGCGCACGCGCAACTCTCGCTGCGTCACCGTGCGCGAGATTGCAATTCATAATGTTTAATATTGGTATTATGGGATTGTTTTTAACATATTGCACAGGTGGGCCTTAGTCCTAGGTATTAATAAACTCTGTGCCGTCTAAAATAGACCTAAGTGTATGAAATCCATATGCGCATTCGACCCTTTTGCTTCGTTCGGAACCTCAGAAGCCTAGTGCAAATTAAAGTGAATGCTAGCAACCAGCATTGTTCCGTTTCACTGTTTAATGAAAATTCTAGACTGAAAATCCAAAGAGGCAGGTAAAGAAGTAAGTTTACATAGGTGTTAATTTCTTGCACCCTTCGTTTTCAACATACATATATACATACCTTCAGGGCTCTCCCAGAGTGGGGTAGGCAGAGCTACAGAATTACCAACAGCTCTAAAACCGATTGTTAATTCTGCAACCACATTTTGCACAAACAGGCTAAGATGTTTACCAGCGTATATAAGTGACAGGTTGCAAGCCCATCGCCTAACAATACTACAAGCCTTTGTTTCTTTAGTCGTCTCTTACGAGATCCACAGGAAGATATAGAGTGGTACTATTCTAAGCCGGGAAACAAACGCACGGCGTATTCGTTTTCTAACTTCGCATATCGCGTTCGTTATCGTTTTCCAAAAATGTATAAGATTAACGTAAGTTGTCAGACGGTCGCGTCGAACACCTACGTCAATTCCATACATTTTGTCAGTTTTCAGACAAATGAAACGGCAATGATAACTCAACCTTTTGATAGGTTACCCGAAATGATTCTCGTTACGAACCCGGGAACCTCTAATCTCATTTATTCCCGTCTGTCGTTTGATAACGCCATTTGCAGAGATGAGAAATGACATCAATTAGGGATACGGGAAAAACCTGGCGTGGGCGGCGTCTAATGGGGTTTAATCACGAGGGTTCAGTTTAATGTGGAAAGTCCAATTGGGGTTTAATCATGAGGAATCAGTTTAACGTGGAAAATCCAATTGAAAACCAGACTGTACATGTATTTCAGAGGATGATCTTACAGAAATTTTAATGAAGTTTTAAACTAAGTTCTAGGCTTGTACTATGGGTACTAGGCAACAATACCTACACGTACTTTGAAAACCACAAGATTAATAATAACTTGGAAGTAAACGTGACATAGACGCATCCTGAGACGATCATTACAGTCGAGATCGGTTTTATTAATACGACCGTAATACATCTAAAACTCAGGAAAAATACATTGCGCTATTCGCTCATCACACAAATACTATAACGGGGATTAGCTATTAAACTAACCGCGTGGTCTCCTATTCGTATACCTAATACACTCGCACTCAGAATGCGATTTTCATACTAAACAGGCTATTTCGAAGCCTGGGTTCCTCGCCAGGGAAATCTGATGATGAATACCTCAAGCATCGATACAAGACTCCCAGAGTGCCTAGGATACCCAACTGAATAAATCTGCGGTTAACGCCGGAATTGAGCATTTTCAGAAAAACATCAAAAATGGCAATAACATGTAAGGAAATCTAAGTGCTGATCCAAACTCTCCCGCTGTGGTGTTAACTGATTGTGCGATCAGTTAGGTATCAGAAGAAGTTTTGACCTCCTCTATTGAACCTCGCAGTATCCACCATTAAACCTCACTCAAAACAACCCCAGGCGAGGAACGAAGGCTTCGAAATAGTCTCGTTTGTATGAAAAACGCACTCTGACCCGGTATTGTTCCTGAGTGTAACTTGATAAAAAAAATAGGATCGTTATGTTTATTAATAAGATTAAACTCGTATTATTATCGCCTTTGTCGCGGCGGATAAATATGGTTAAAGCATCTGTCACTCTCGCACTTACATAGTGGTCAGAAAGTGGCACATGTTTTATCCACGTTCATCCACCTCGATAAACACGACTAAATATGTAGGTATAATGTTAACTGGAAAATACTACTATTTTCATTTCTGTAATTTTAATAAAGTGTTTACATACATATTATAATTTACCATTAATAAGAAAATATCAAAATACTCACTGCGCCATAGGTGTTAGAATGAAATTCATTTTCATATTTCATGCAACCCATTTCCTATTTACAGCGAGTCGAATTCCAAAGAAATCCCACACATGTTTAATTTTACTCAGTTATTCCAGTTTATTCGTTTAAATTGAAGTCTGGAATTCGCAGCATACTGATTCACTACCGTTTTCTGTAGAACGGTGCCGAAGGAATTCCTTTGAAAACCAATTTTGAGACAAACCTGGGTTTCGTGAGAATTCTGAGGCGACCACTAACCACTTATAAACTAATGCACATCAAATGTCGCACATTTGATGTGCATTAGTTTATTAGTGGTTATTTAATTAGAGCTCGTTTATATGTATGTATGTAAACTCTTTATTGCACATAAACAATTACAAAACATTTTGCATCACTATAGATAATGTACATAGGCGAACTTATCCCATAATGGTATTATTTTTTCTATTTTTTCTATTTCTAAAAAAGAAAAGAAAAACGGTACATACATCTGAAAAACAGACATTAAAAAGTAATAATATCTGCTTTCTGCTTTTATATACATCACATTGCTTCAGTTATTCCAATAACAATGACTGGAACGTTACCAAAACATACAGCACAGCTATGCGTGCTCGACCGGAAGATGAGGACGTGACACGTTTAGCCTAGTCGAGTTCATTAATACCTTGTCACTTTCATCGCGATCACAATTTTTATATGGCAGTTTAAACATGACATTAAATAGACAAGGTACTAAAGAGTACCCTTTTTTTTTTAACGTGACTGTACCTAGTGATTTTGGTTTACCATCATTTGCTAAAACGCTTCGCGCAATTTTTCCGAAGCGTAAATATTTAAGGATTTTTAAAACTAACCTAATAGTCTTGAACTCTTGCAATACTTACGGTTTCGGAAAAAAAACGTTTTTTGAAATGATAATGATAATGATGATATAGTGAAATAAATGAATGTATGTGTTATGAGGGTGAGTAAATTGTTTCATTTGAGTGTGTATTTCTCTATATAGGTACGTTTATCGTTATCTAGTACTCATAGTATAAGCTTAGTGCTTCATTTAGGACCTAGGTAAATTTGTGTGTGAGGTTTGCTCTTCCTTGTACTTCAGATTAAAATTTGACACAAGAAGTAAGTACCTATCAGCGGTTTGTACATAGGGTTCGGCCGTTAGTTGATTAGAAAGAGTCGATCTATCTCATCCTTGCCTCTTGCCACTTTTATTTTTAAATATTACTTTCATAAAGTAAAGAGCGTCACATTATTTATGTTGGGTAAAACAATCCTGCTGCTTTCCAAGTTAGGCGCGTTAGAAAATAAATCAAAAATGATAACAAGCTGCGAAATTTACTCTGGCGAATTGATGTCGGTTTTTTTTAATTAACAACGATTTATTATGGCTCGCGGATAAATTGCTATGGTTTGCGCCCTTGGGCGAGAAATGACAGAGATGGAAATTTAAAAATGTGACACCATCGTTTGTTTTAGATGAAGCAAATGATGAGTTTTAATTTTAGCCTATCAGTGGTCATTTTAAATAAATTAATGGTAATTAGGTGAAACACCAAATTATTGGAATTGTTAATACCAGTTATAGGCTAGGTTATTTTAATTTTTGATGAAGTTATCGTGCGTAGCGATAAACCATTGCCTCTATTCTAGGCGGTAAAATCCAAATCATATTTGACCTGGTACTGTTTTTTTTTTATGGCATAGAGAAGGCAACCGAGCACACAGGCCACCTGATGGTAAGTGGAAACTGTGACCCATAGACATTCGCATAAGACTGCAAATGCGTTGCCAACCCTGAGGACTAAGATGGAATGCCTCTATGCTAGTCATTACACCGGCTGTCTTATCCCCAAACCGGAACACAACAATGCGAACACTGCTGCTTGGCGGTAGGTTAATGGATAAGATGGTGGTAGCGATCCGGACGGACCCTGCACAGGGTCCTACCACCCGCCGCGGGCTGTATTGTTTTAAAGCCGGCCGCCATTGCTGCCTTGAAAATAAGAGCTATCGACACGTTGAAAATACGAATACAGATCAAAAACGTTATGTTTTTTACCGTGTCGAATAGAGGCCCTGATGGTTAACTGTCATCCCATACATTTTGAGTGATGCATTTGAGTTCACAAATGTGTACACGGTAGTACCTTGTCTATTTAATGTCATGTGTTAACTGCCATATATTAATTGTCAAGCGATTAAAGTGACAGGGTAAATAGTACACATATTTTTGAACAGAGTACAATAGAAATACGGTTGCAGTGTTTGCATCTTGGCTACCCCAGTGCTTAGGTAATAAAAAGCTAAACTTCATTCAATTGTAGAAAATGCGTCCGGCCCTAATACAAAGCAACGTTCAACGTTCCCGCTCCTGCTTTTAAGAAGATTAAAATCTGCATGACTGACGTGTTCTTTGTCCAAGGCAACGCGCTAAAACTTCGCAGAATAAGTTTTTGTGCGGTCAAGAATGGGGATTCCCGGCCATTGTCAGTGTTAACACGAAACAGTACTTTATAGTTTTGGGAGTAAAGTTGGCACTTTTAACTTAGGAGTTTTGATATGCGTTTTAATTAATTGGTCACGCTTATCGTTATTTACTAACGGGTTTAAGTGCATTATTACATTAAAATATGACGTTGTTAGTGACAAAAACATAAATAGGTAGCAAAACTGGTTATTGTATGTATAAGGGCATACTTAGTAAGCTGTTTATAAAGTCATGTATTTTACCTGTTTTCAACTTTATGGATGACGGATAGACGCAGTTTGAATTTAAGTTTTTTTGTCTCCGTCATTAAGGTGTATATTAATACTAGTTTTATCTATATAACGATGCTTTTTGCAGCATCCATTCCAATCAAATGATTTGTTCTCGAGTATATAATGACAGGGGTCAATTAAGGAGAAATAATGTCTACAGTGTATTGACTACATACTTTGAAACAAAAGCCCAAAACATTTCAATAAATGCAGTCGACTGCAATTCCCGGCAAACACATTTTGAACGTCACCAATAATTTCTCATAAATCTTTCGTCTATAAATTTTTCACGCTGCGATGTTCAACGATTGGATAACGTCACGCTGTAGGTCAGGCCTCGGCAAATATTATTCCAACAGTAGCTGTTTTAAATTCAATATTATGACAAAGCGAACAAACACCGTGTTTTAATATTTCAACCTATCTTTTGTTAAAGTGCTACATTAAATCTGTATTGAAACGTTGTCAATTTATGCGTATGTTTTTAATGTTTTGTTGTTGCTGTGTGTTGGTTTAGGTTAGCATTTAGTTTCGCGTCGACTAGACCCTATTATAATTTATAATGCGGATTATGAGTTTTTTAGCTCAAATTAATTATTATTCTTAAGTTCTAGACAAGTTAAAATAAAAGCTTTAACCTGGGCAATGGATATTGACTCAAACTTAACAGGACTATATTAATTACAATGTAACTAGGTTGTAATAGTTTTATTATAAAACTTTAAGAAAAGGACACTTCTCACGGAAGTATAAAATAAACAAATATTTTGTAGAATTGCGATAAAATAACCTGCGTTATAGACGGCAATTTAGACGCTGCTTAGTGTCAATGTATTTTAAGTTAAAATACAGGAAAAGTACCTTAATTTAAACTGCTACCCAGCGCAATTCAATTTGACAACATTATTGTTTTTTAACAACCAGCCAGTACACACCCAGTCTGTAAATTGACAACAAATTAAACAAGGCCTTTGTTCCACTTTTGTAAACGTCTCGCTTCGATATTGTAACCATATTGGTATAACTCTGATTTACTCGACATTTCTCTACGTAAGCGCATTCATAACGTCAATATGCTTAAGATTTTAAAGGTAGATTAAAAACAATGTGGAATGAAGGCCTCTACGTTGACAACGATATTATTGATGATCTAATCAACCAGCCAGTATCGCTAGTGAATTGAAATGTAACACGGGTGATGTGCTGCGGTGTGAGGATGGCGGGCCGCGCGAGGTAGCGCCCGCATGGGGCAAACGGCGAGTATGTGTCGCCTCAACGGATCATGTCTCCACCACAAGAAAAGTAAGTACTTAGTAGAGAATTATAAAAAAAGAAAAAAGTTCATTGAGTAACTTAATAACTTTGTATGAAGAAAATTGACAAATTTTTTTTCAGCGGTCCCGGATTATTTTTACATATTTAGTAGAGGACCTCTAAATACACATAGGTATATACATATATTTATTGGTTTTAAATGTTATCGGAGGAGAGATATTAAAGATTTAAATATTCAGTTTTTGGGAATTAAATTACGCCCATGAATATTCAAATATCTCGGACTTTCACGAATGACCTTGACAATGTATGACATTAATAAATGACAACACTTTCACCCAAATCCGTTTGTGACAAACAGACTTACAAAAATGAATAAAATATTGACATAGACTTAGAGCCTGTTGTCACGAAATGGTTCCAACCCAGCGCTGGCTTTAAAGCCAGAGCTGGTCTTCCGTTGGAACCATCCAGTGACGCCACGGCAGATATACACATAGCACACTAAAGAAAACGAAAATAAAATCAATATAATAATATACTCGTAAGGCAATGTAAGTTACGATTTTTTTTTATGACTTGGATTTGGGCATCTGATGTTCAATGGTATCTGAAACTCATAGACATTGGCGATATCAATGCTGCAATCCTTAGACTAGTAATGCATTGTCCTAAATAGGAATACAATAATGCAAATGCTACTACTTCGTGGTAGTTATATTTAAGCTAAATGATGAGCAAGGATCGGGAAAACGCCCGTCATTTTGAAAACATAACCCTGTTCCGTACAGCAGAGACTTCCTTATGATGTTAATTAAAAATATTTGAAGGTATTTTACATTTATTATACCATAATTCATATGTTTTCAGTGACAATATTATTAATTAATAACACTGGAATGGTTTTGGGAAAATAAACTCTCGGCAATCAAAAATAACTTCATTTAAAAAAAAGTTTTTACGTGTTTGTCCATAACGCCGTGAATTTAGGACCTATTTATGAGTCAAAAAAGTTCGTCTACAGTCTACGGACATCATTGGGGCATATTGAATCGTTGAAGTTGGGTTACTGTTTGTCTGTTTGGTTGCGTTTTCCCATTACATTATCGCTGAATACATATACATTATTGTATAATAAATAAATAAAATACCTAGTAATATTTTTATTTTACATCAAGGAAGTCTCTGCTGTACGGAACAGGGTTAAGTTTTCAAAATGACGGGCGTTTTTCCTATCCTTGATGATGAGATATTGGTAAGGCCCCGTTCTCACGAGCGCTTAAAAAGCGTCGCGTTATAACCCGACGTTGGCGGTATTTTAAGCTTGATTCAATTTAACGTCCAACGCCCAAACGTCGAAAATCGAACAGTGTTCGATAAAAAAGCGCCGCGCTTTAAAACCGCCTTCGTGTGAATAAACACATGGTTATCAATTTGTGTCATTTCAGCGTTTTTTTAACGCGCGTTGAAAAAGCGCTCGTGAGAACGGGCTCTAACGATCTGAGCATGTGTCGTCTCCACGGATCAAGAACAGTAAGTGGTACAGTTATGGTTGCAATTCTAGGTACTAATCAGTAGAAGAAACGCGGTTCTGTAGGCAAGTAGCATTTTGTAAAAGTTAATTAAGTACTGCAGAAAATATAGGATTGACTTTACAACAAATTTAACAACAACAACAACAATAAGAAGTGTACCTACTCCGTAAAATAATATAGATTAGGACCGGTTTTCGCTTGGCAATATTTGATTCAGACTGTTAGGTATAGGTGAAAAACTTAAGTAAATGACCTTGCATGAAGTTGTATCACATCTGTATAGACCGTTCGACGTTCTATATTTGAAATTTGACGTAAATTCCATATTAGTTTTGTACACAAATACATGCAAGAGGTTATTTACTTAAGTTTTTCACCTATATGTTACTGTAAGATAAGGGTAAACCATTTTATGCAATGATAACTACAGGTGGACAAAGGGAAACATGTGCTTTATTACATTGCATTTCATGACCTGTGAATGCTCGATTTGTGCATTCCCACACAATTCAACAATGCTCCGCCAGATATTTGAAATTGTTACCGGCCAGATGCCTGTTAGTAATTTAAATAATTATTGATTAAACTAAACGGTTTTTTTCGTCCTTGTAAAAACTGGTCAATTCTGAATCGAAATCGCGTACCGAGGATTCTGTTTTTAAGATAATGTGGTTGGAAATCGCAAAAAATATTAATTTTGTTATGAACTTTATTTCCCGTGCAATGAATTTTGAATAACCTAAATTTTACAAGGGTTTGTTAAGTGTTTTCCTATTTTTCCCAAAAATAAACTCAAGTCAAGAATTTTACTGATTTTTCACCTTCGAGAATAAGGGGGGAGAACGGTAATTTTGTGTACATCTTTAACTATAAATCAAAAACTATGTCACGGAAAATTGTAAAAATAATAATACAGAAATGTACAGATCGAGCCTTTTCATATGACACTCTGTTTGCTGTAATCAAATCACTATCATAATTAATTTCGACCCCCCCATTTTAGACCCCCTTTCAAGTATGTGAAGAGAAATATGAAAAACTGCTGTGACATACAGAGACTGACACCGAAGTCACACACTCTGGAGCAAAAGTACCGGGTCAGAGTGCGTTTTTCATACAAACGAGACTAATTCGAAGCCTTGGTTCCTCGCCAGGGGTTGTTTTGAGTGAGGTTTAATGGTAGATAGTCCAAGGTTCAACAGAGGAGGTCAAAAGTTCTTAAGATACCTAACTGATCGCACAATCAGTTTACACCACAGCGGGAGAGTTTGGGTCAACATTTGGATTTCCTTACATTTTATTGCTATTTTAGATGTTTTTTTGAACATGCACAATTCCGGCGTTAACCGCAGATTCATTCAGTTGGGTATCCTAGGCACTCTGGAAGTCCTGTATCGATACTCGGGGTATTCAGCATCAGATTTCACTAAAAGCATTCCCTGGCGAGGAACCAAGGCTTCGAAAAGGCCTCTCTAGTATGAAAAACGCACTCTGACCCGGTATTTTTGTTCCTGAGTGTATAAGGGTTTCTTTTTTACCATTTTCGTACGGAACCCTTATAATGGTCCATATCGATTACAATCCGCTTACGTAACGTTAACGGTTAAGTAAATAGTCGAGTGGGAAGCTCGGTTTTCCCTGCAAGTTAAACAGACGGAAGGGGGTGGCTTGTATCGGGTTACTTGTCGTCATCGATCCCCGGGTTTAAGCTTAACCGTTGTGCGTCACCATCTCTTGGATTATATTATAAGTGATTATAATTCTCTAAAGAGCCAATAGTACATTATTGCCTAGACAGGGAAGTAGGCGGTTGCAGGACGAGTATTGTGTTGGAGTAAAATCTTCATCTCTTCATCTTCCTGAACTTAATTTTTGAATTGCATACAAACAGAAGCTTCACGTGAAAATAAAACCGTCACTCTTTACCGCTTTTATTACAAGGAGAGAGATTAAAAAAAGGTATGTTTCGAATAAAATATGGATGTATAAGACATGTGCCCTCATTTTATTATGGCACTTTTCTTTTTAAAAATAATTGCAGGCTTGTGTTGCTGGCACGCAATATTTCTTTTTAATTAGAGAACTGTCAGTAAACTGTGTACTTTACGACTCAATAAGCAGATGGTAATATCAACATTTCCGGTCATTTTTGAGAAAATATATTTTAAAACAAACATAATATGACCTCTAGTTACATTGCGTTGATAATGCCACCGATTCCAATATTTATTTGATTTTCAACTTTTTCCAAAGTGAAAGAATACCTACTCCGTATTCGTGATTTGTCCGTCTCAATTTATCTATTGAACACTAGCTGTCCGTGCCCGGCGCCGCCTGGTTGTAAATTAATTGTAACTCATGGTAACGGTTCGCTTATCTCGTCCACGACAGAAAAAAGGCCAATTTCGTTGGAGAGTAAGACCGAGGCCCTGTCAAAGTATTAAAGTTTTAAAACTGTGACGTAAACCAATTACGGTGTCTCGCGACTTTATCCGTTTAGGATTCGTTTGAGGGTTCTGCAATCTTCCAGGATAAAAATTCTTTCGATATACATTTTTATACATCATTCTGGAAGCTTTGTCTGCAAATCCGTGTGCGTACATGTCGGTTATCGCTATGCTCTCGGGAACTGTCATATTTTCTCGAATAAATAGTACTGACTATATCATATTTTTTATCTCCGAAATAAAAACTTTTTCACGACGCGTTCGTTTAGTTGGTAGTAAACCTATAGGCTACTTTTCATGATGGACAATTGAAAT
This sequence comes from Acleris sparsana, assembly GCA_923062465.1. Taxonomy (NCBI): domain Eukaryota; kingdom Metazoa; phylum Arthropoda; class Insecta; order Lepidoptera; family Tortricidae; genus Acleris; species Acleris sparsana. The sequence continues at coordinate 15,595,441 of OV281301.1, read as the reverse complement.
CTTACAAATTCCAAGGGAATAACGATAATCATAAGAAAAGGCGCAGAAGAAGTCACGGGCAGAAGCTGGTGTTCTATATTGATGTACTCTCTTTTTCATTCTATCTGCAAAATAGGCTCGTTCCTTGAAATTCCTAAACGTTTGTCCTAACGCTTTGTTTGTCCTAATTATTCATTGTCCTAAACTATTTTCCAACAGTCAGACAACTTTTTATCGTTTCAAAACTACCTGCGCATAGGTTAGGTTACGATTGTATAACAACAGTAAAAAGTTTTAAAATTTAGGATAAACGAAAATTCGGACAAAAGATGCATTAGGATAAATGACGATTAGGGATTCCAAATATAGACCAGTAATAGTAAGGATCAAAGATAGTAAGGTAACTTGTTGGAGTATTCCACATCGTAACAGCGTTATGTAATTTGTGTATAAATTGCTCTCAGCGGTCGCCGGCACGGTCACAGTATTAAATAATCGCACTCGCTAACGGAAACTTCCATTCTATAGTAATGTTTTGTATCGTGTTCATTACGATTCTTAGTTTTTGTAACCACCTCTATGTTATTTAAGGCTTTTGACCTTTTAATAGAAGTGAGTAAAACAACATTCAAGAGCCAAGCATATATTTTTCTTAAGCGGATAGTGGGGCTGAAAATTTCCATACGAAATGCGGTAACACACAGCCGGACAGGTTTCGGGAGAGAGAAACCCCCTTTGCCACAGTCCGATTTTACCGATTTTAAACACCTACGAAGGAAACGTTTTCCTTTAAAATAAAATATTTATTGCAAAAAATAGATGAAGAAATAAAAATACGGAAACGTACAAACCTAGCTTTTCATTATAAAATCTATAATATATTTTTCATCACACTTGCTCGTAAATGGTGTTATTCCATGCTTGTATACAGAAGGACAATGGCTTAAATTGTTCCCGCGGGAATTATGAAGAGTTTGTCATCCCTAGGGAGTAATGACTTTCTTTTTAAAATTTGCAACTCTTTCGTACATCATTTCTGACCAAGGAGGTTTAATTTTCAGCCAAAAATTAAATCGGTTTCTAATTTCATCTTTAAAAATTAGCTATAGATTAACTTACATTACACAAAACCTATACGCTTCATTAAACTCCATTATTTTTATACCTATTTCAAGTTCATATCAACATTTATCATTAATTTTAGTAATTATACATTTTTATCAAATTGGCTAAATCTGGTTCGAATCCAGGTCGAAACTAAACGCAGTTATTATCTGTGGTAGAGGTCACAAAAAAAATATCGTTTCCATTTACGTTCCCGTTCGTCAAAAGTTATTTCTTTATATTTTGCAGAGTTAAAGTGTTTTCTCTTTGTTTTTTTTCCTCGCAAATGTGATGAAAACCATTGTGTGTATCACAGGCAGTAAGGGGATTACTAACTCGAGTCATTAAAAGCCCTCCGCCTTCGGCGTCGGGCTTCTAACACTCTCGTTAGTAATTCCCTTCATACTACCCTTGATGCACAATGTACTAAAAAAGCTTGATTTAAGGGGGTGGACAAACGATATTGCCCGGAACAAAAGGGTGATGGGTAATTTTGTATGGACCCCGTCCCCACCCTCCAACAGTAAAGGGATGTCTAAATGTTCATTAGGACCCAAAAAAGACAAAATAGTTATTTTAGTAGCAAAATCAATGGATTTTTTTAATGAAAACAAGGGCCAAGCAAGGCAAATCATCCATATATGTGTTCATTTTCAAACAAATTCCATACGATACGATTATGATTTTCCAAGAAAACCCCATACATATGGTGATCGTCGCCATAGTAAAAATACATCATGTTGCCAAGGTCTATAAACTGGCACATGTTTCATCTCTGTTGGTGGGTGGGGACATATTTGTCCATCGTCCTTTGTATAATAAAGGCTGGCAACGCATCTGCAATTCCTCTTCGGACCCGTAGCCAAAATGCAAACGCTACTAAAGTTCTTCTCTCTATCAGTAAAAAAGTATGGGATGACAGTTGACCACGTGGTTGATCGGTACGCATGAGAATGTCACCCATATATTTTGAGTGATAGAAAAGCGAAATGTTAGCAGCGTTTGCGTATTGGCGTTTGACTTCTCTACGCTTAAAAAAGTAATAACTATCCTTACTTAACCTTATTATAATCATGATAAAAGTACTTCATCGGCTAGATGTATTCCTTAATTAACGATCGCCACAAGGATAAGGTTCGATGGATAAAAGGCTTATAATTATTTAGAAGCGTTCGAGAAAATTCAAAAGCTGTTTGGTAAATTAGCAATATCAGGTTTCCTTTGTTCAACTACTCCCTTCTGGGAATTATTTTATGGACCTACAAGTTAAGCTTCTCCAGTTGTAAAGTGGCAATGTTTGCCGTCGCTTGCATAAAACAGATTGCTATTACCACTTTGTGGCAAAATTGTAAGTTGTATTTTTTTTAAATTAGCCCCTTTATCTCCTTATTCCGTAGTCTTAGTTCTTTTGTAACTAATTTTTTTCTTAAGATCTTACTTTATAGAGCGTATCGTTTATTAAGCATACTATTTTTTATGTGACATCCATTGGGCATTGATTGTGTTTTCGAAACTCTCAGATATATAGACTTGATGTCGATGTTGAAGTTCCCTGGGCTTTGAGTGGGTGTAAAAACGATTATTTTATTAAGTTCTGATGATAATTTCAGGGCATTAACTTTACTCTTAATTAAAATAAGGTTATCACATTATCGTTGTATTTTGGATTCGTTTTTTCCTGCAATTTCACCAGTGATTAGTTTATCTCTAACCTCTCTACCATTATCATATTAGTAATCAAAATAAGCATACACTACTTATGTAATTCCTGTGTTAATATCAAGATCATCTCTTCCTTAAGTTTAACATCTCTAAACACATTTTTGCATCTATAATAAGTCAGATCTTTCCTTGGGTTGAATTACGATTGCTAAAAAGCACTTTTACCGCGTTTTACGTATGTTATTCCTGTGTTAGTATCAAGATCATCTCTTCCTTAAGTTTGACATCTCAAAACACACTTTTGCATCTAAAATAAGTCAGAACTTTTCTTGGTTTGAATTAGGATTGCTAAAAAGCCGTATGGCCTACACATTTACCGCGTTTATCGGAATTTGTAATCTTTGTCTGGATTTCAGTTATTCCAGTAAATGCCTAAAGCAACTCGAGCTGAAATGATAAAAACACAACGCGAAACGTAACTTTTCTTGTAATGCCGCTGGCGATAGACTCAGAATTATATTTTATGAAAACGTCTCTCGATTTCTCTAAGTAATTTAGGAGAAAATATTGAGAAACGTTACTATTTGTTACAGTAATTTCATTTTCATTGCGTACTCAACAGAAATGGCTATTTTTAAGCGGGATAGTGCCTAAAGTGGTTTGCAAATATGAATCGAGATACATAATTTGATCTTTCTGACGAGTTGCTAAGTGGCTTACACTACGGGTGCTATTATTATATCTGTCAAGATATAGAGTGGTAATTGTGCTAAAAGGCTCTACAGTCTAAAAATAAATAGCGCTTAGCAGTAGATCATACGATTTATGTTTGCGCAAATTCTATCGTGACCTCTTTTGCCATTTATCTAGTTGTTCGATCTATTTTTATTCGAAGTCCTATTATTTGAAGTGATAAATTGCTTTTTTTGGTTTACGTATAGCATAGGTATTTGTCTTGTAACATATTATTTTACCTTTCTATATTCTTAGTTTATACATTTTCTGGCGCTGCCCTGACCCACTATAATAGCATATTGATCGTCTTCCGTAATACCTGGACAATTTTGTTACATTATTCCTTGTCGAAAAAATTGTATCAGAAATATATTCCATAAACCGACATATTTATTCATTCTACACACGCCTATTTGTGAGATATTCCTCTTTATTTGCTACGATACGTGGTGCACCTTACAAATGGCGGTTTGAATCGCCCGCTCCGTCATTGTCTGTTGCAAAACCAAAGTAGCTTAGGAACATTACTTTTGTTCCTTTTACGGACAAACCATTTCGGCAATGCCCCAAGGGAAAATTGTCGTTATATTGTTTCTTTTGGATGATTAAACTTTGGTTTTTATTTGATTATCTTACTTTCATGCCACTTAACTAATGAATCCTTAAATTTCGTTTTTAAGATAGTGGTTATCTCACTTAAATATTTATCCATTCTCCTCAACTTATTTACATAAATATTGCAAGCCACCGAGCTGGGACCGCTTGAGGATAAACCAAACGGAATATTTAGAATTTGGTCGGGATCTACATAAAATTCGTTGGAGCGTTTTCTTGGAACTTATGGATTTACTTCAGGTACTGTGCTCTAAATATATCCAATTGAGTAAGATCTGTTGCCTTGTTTACTATTTGGATATTTTTTTGTGAAATGAATTTATTCATATTTACCGTTAAATGTAATACGGTTATAGCTGTATTTTTTTTGGGAAATATTCGCATATTTATGTGTATGTGACAAAATTGTAACAAACGTGCTATCTTAAGCAAATTCAGTGACGTGTGAGCTTCAATTCCGTTTCAAAAATGTTTGGTGATCCAATATTCTACGTATCTTTTACAGTGTAAATATATATAGCCATACGTTTCGCCACATCCATCTTTGAGACGGTAAAGTAAACATAGGTATGTTAATAAATCTCCAGTAGGTTTGAACAAGACCTAGATAGATGCTGTAGATACTCTAGTCTAAAAAAGCCGGAAGGTGATATATTTTATGACCCATATCGTAAATAAAATGATCATATATTTGAGTCACGAATCATGGTAGATTTAGGACCGTATTAAGAAAGTGATCCTGCGTGAGATGCCCATTTTAAAACGTGAAAAGTCACAAAAACCTGTATTATCTGAAGCTTCTCGCACCTCATGCAATATATGTCAGTTGAAACATTAAATACGGTTTAGATATAACCGTAAGTATAGAACTAAAATGGCAGAGGTAAAGTAGAAGAGAGGAGAAAACCTTTGACCAGAAAAAAAGATGCGAAACATCGGCTAGAAATTAGAAGAAATGAGATAGAGATCTATTCGTTTCGTTTTTAAACCAATCGCGTCACTGGTAGATGACGTGATACGAAAAGTCACGTGATCTACCAGTGACGCGATTGGTTTAAAAATGAAACTAATAGAAACGCTAGTTAGCGTTGTGCATCGTAGGGCCCTCAGATTCTCAAGATGTTCTCGAGTTAAAATAAATATTGTCTTCGCACAGTTTTTTTTTGGTTTTGTTATGAAATAAAAAATCACTCTTTTGATTGATTAATTCAATTGAAGTAAAGGTTAAGGCAACCTTTGCCTCTATAGAAATATCCATAGACATCGGAAGACAGATGTCTCGTTGTATTGGGGCGCGTCCTTTGTTGCATAATCCTTTTGAGATTATTCCGCCATTACGATGCCGGTCACAATTTATCGTTGTATCTTCTAGTCCAGTTATTCAATATTATTACTAGCACCTTTGCAGCTGCAGCTTTGTCACTTCGTTTTACCAGCTTTTTGGACACGTAAAAAAATGTTCTGCTCGTAGAGAGCCAAGCTTATTATTAATAGTGGTTTTCATAATCATCATCATTCTCATTTCTTCTAATTCCTAGCCGATGTTTCGCATCTTTTTTTCTGGTCAAAGGTTTTCTCTCCTCTCTTCTACTTTACCTCTGCAATTTAGTTCTATACTTACGGTTATATCTAAACCGTTTTTAATGTTTCAACTGACATATCTTGCATGAGGTGCGAGAAGCTTCAGATAATACAGGTTTCTGTGACTTTTCACGTTTTAAAATGGGCATCTCACGCAAGATCACTTTCTTAAAACGGTCCTAAATCTACCATGATTCGTGACTCAAATATATGATCATTTTATTAACGATATGGGTCATAAAATATATCACCTTCCGGCTTTTTTATGATAGATAGATCACGTTTTATGTTCCTGAAATATGTGGGCAGATCTGTTTTAGAGCGTTGTAAAACGCGATCGATATTATTACGTTTATCGTCGTACATTTGGACTTAGTTGGGGCTCATCTCTTCTCCTTTTGTTGGATCCTTACCTTCTCTTTTTTTAAAATACAATTCTGTTTCCATTCATGTTTTTTAATTATCTGCATGTGCAAAGTTCTAACAAAACAATTTAACACGATGGACAACATTACTTTACTAGAGTATTTTATTTTCTTAAACTGTTCTCATTTTATGACTTCTTTTTCATTTCCTTATTATTAATTGCCAGTATTTAAATATGCCTGTTTTCATTGTTTGTATATTAAGACTCTAACTTCATTTAACTGTGCTTTCTTTACGGAGCTCTTTGCAGCACACGATACCCCCTGGCTCGTTTGCCACCTCTACTATTAAAAAAAAACCATGTAAACAGTCGTTTTATCGATTTCGTCTTTAATTTACAAAAGCAAGGAAACTTTACAGACAATGTGGCAACCTTAAGTACTTAGTGAACAACTTATATAACTTTTATATGCAAGTAACGGGAATACTACAAAACGCTCCATTATAAAGTCGAAAGTGTTTTAATTAATACCAACAACAAAGAAGCTGCTTCGATATTATCATGTGGTAAACTAAAACAACGCACGTGACCAGTAACTTGTTTGTTTACTGTGTTTTGTTCCACAATTATTTATCCTACTCCAAGGTCAACTGGAAGAGATCCCGTGGAATAAGGGGCAATCAAATATGCACTTACATTTACTATATGAAAATATGTATTGAAAAGTTTAAATATCAATACACATCTTTACGATTCGTTTGCGTTAAATTCTTTTATTGATGTCGTAATTTCAGGGTTTACACTATACTAAATCAAACCAAACTAAATCAAAATAATCATTGCCGTATACTTTACAAACTTACAAACAGCCCCTATAATATTAGTAGGGTCAGTATGGATTCAGCAAGGCTTCAATATCAATTCTAGTAGCATTTAGGAAGAATAAGGTTGAATGAACTTCAAATGACGTCAGCAAACTATGACGTAACCAAAACCAAGTGTCTGTTGGAGTGCATCGACTTGCATTCTACTGAATTATCTATGTGGTTACAGTTGCACTCACTTTGTTTTTGAACTGTTGATTAAAAAAGTTAAGTACTTTTTTTAGTTTAAAAACTTGTGTAACATTTTTATTAAGATCTTTTGTTTCAATTTTAGGGAGTGACATATTCTAACACCGTTTTTGTACGGTTACGAACTTCAATTGATGCACCACTATAGAACCTTGTCGCATAAAATCAACGATTAATTCCCATGCTATTTATATCTCGTCGCCTAATGCTGTCATTATGACAAGGCTCTATGATGGATCTACATTTAAAGTCCTTGATGGCACCTGCATTTTAATTTAAAAAAGGATATAAACCATGTAGAGTATATGGATTACAATTTTCTTTTATAATTATGCATAATCCTAATTGTCTTGATAAAGCGGTTCTTTACACTGTGCTTGATGAATTGTATTAAAATCTGATTCGCGAATCCGACTGTCATTCATGCGTCATATCACGTCATCCTCGTTGGTTGCTTTTGACGTCAGTGAACCGATAATCTCCTGCATTCATACCGCATGGATATTATTTCATTTAGCACTAGCTGTTCCTGTGCCTACTTCATTGTTAATAGCCTACAACAGTCACAAATAACGTGGCTTTTTATTGGTAAAAGAATCTCCGAAATTGGTTCAGTAGATCCAGAGATTTAATTACCTACAACGTCAAAAACTTTACCTCTTTATAATATTAGTAGGTATCTAGTATAGATAGAAGTATTTCAGCACTTAAGGGTAGGCAACGCATGAGCAAAATTCCAAATTCAAAATATTTATTCAGTGAATTGGCCACATGAGGGCTCTTTTACACGTCGGCGAGCAATCCTAAGTTGAGATTGCAAAGACCTAAGATCGTACTTACCACCCGGCAGCATAATATGTGGTAGCCTGTGTGCTGGTATGCTTGTTTGCCCCATATCGTTACGTTGAGTGCAGTATGAATGGGCCAGCTCGACAGTGGTAGTACCCTCTCACAGAATACCGACGTGAAGTAGCAGTACCTCTGCTGCGTTTTGTCTGGTCAAGTTCCCCTCTCTCCTCCCAACGCTACGCACCGATAACTCTTCTTGAGTTGCTGGTGTTTATGGGCGGTTGTGATTACTTCCCATCAGGTAACCGACATGCTGGTTTGCTTCCCTCTCTTATAGAAAATAAAAATAAAAAAGTGTAGCATATTTGTACCTATAGATATATATAATTCCACATATAGACTATACAGTTTAATTGTCAATACCCATATTGTTCTAGCCTCTTGTAATAGTGTAAGTATGACTAATAATCAAACTTTCGTATTGAGCGTCGCCTACGCACCAGTCCCTGTGTGCTGACTCACTCATTCGATATTCTATCGTGATACCGAATCTCTTGATATGGTAAGTAGATATAACCCTATTCATAAATGCATAATAACTGAAGTATACTTAAAACATGGTTTGTCCTTAACTGTCATTGTGAAATTTGAATCTGACAAAAAGTGACAAGGTATAATTTATCTAAAATAGGTTTATTGTATGTTTGTGAACAATATAATTCTAAATTAATTGTGGTTACCAATCATCATCATCATCATCATGTCAGCTGAAAGACGTCTACCGCGCTCCCGCGATCCTTACGACGTTGTCACTCCATCTTGTTGGAGGCCTAGGTACCTACAGCTCGTCTTCCGGTCCGCGGACGCCACTCCATAACCTTCTGACCCCATCGGCCATCACTCCTGCGAGCAATGTGCCCCGCCCACTGCCACTTAAGTTTAGCTATTCTTCGGGCTATGTCGCTAACCTGAGTTCTACTGCGGATATCATCATTTCTGATTCTATCACACAGAGAAACCCGGGGATTGCCCTCTCCATAGCCCTCTGAGTGACTTTGAGCATCCTTATGAGGCCCATTGTTAGCGCCCACGTTACCAATAGAGTATAGAATAATTCGAGTACTGCAATTAAGTTAGTAGCGTTTTTTTGTATGACGGTAGTATTGTATTGCAATGTTTACTCACGCTACGAGTGGGTTACAGATTAAATTCGAGGCGTCAGTATCACACAGGTTTAAGGAGGTTTTTCTTGAATCGTCGCTCATCTAACCATTCAAGTTGAAAATAACGGATTTAACATGAAAAAACCATTTGATAGAGCGCATTATGCTTCGATCTACCAATCACATCCGAGCATAATTTTAGACTTGTAACCAATCAGAGAACAGCATTCAATAAGTGTCTTTTTGACTTGTGTTACAATGACGAAATAGGTAGCGCTAACACTTAATTTTTAAATTGGATTTTTTGAATATATATATTATAGTAATTTTATTTCATAATGCTTCGTTTAATAAATTACAAAATAAAATAAAAGAATAACGCTATTTTGTTCACCGTAAAAAATCAAAGTAAAAAAGTAGTTATTTGCTGTGGGGAATATTTATTGCAAATGTTTTAAGTTTAAAGCAATAAAACCTGCAGAACTTGACGGCTGTCTTACTCTAACTTTTAAGTTAAATAAAGACCGCCTAAATTATGCTTCTTGGCTCTAGAACGGAAGTTAAAGTAAGACCGCGATAAACTTCAACAATTTTTATTGCCAGTGTAAATCGTGCTTTAGACTAATAGTGGCCAGATATTGGCCAATTTCTATAAAAGTTTTATAAATTTTCGATACACATAAAATATTAAGTAAATAAATTAAAAATAAAGATCGTTTATTTAAATGTGTACAACGTTACATTTGAGAACGTGTACATGAAATTTTGGTACACTAACTTAGAGGTGTTCACACGCGTTATTTGACTTGCGGAGAAAACAAAATTTAAGAAATAAAAATAAAAATACATTTGAACTGTGTCAAAATGTATGAAACTATCAATCTTATTTCTAGAATTATATTTCCCTTGCAAGTGGCCTAGCATAGCATACTTTTAGTTTCAAATTTGACCAAACTTCTAAATTCAAACAGTGTTCGCAAGCAACTTCGCGAACTTGCTTTCAGTTAAAATTATCTCATTAGTGGTGGCCTAATGGATTTAGGAAGCGGTTCTCTTGGATAGTTCGATAGACCAGTCTAAGTTATCTCTAGGACAGCCTTGCCGCAAAGCAATTTAAACTTCCACGGGACAAATTACCGCAGTGTGCTCAACAATCACATATAATGTTGGTTTGGATTGGGATTTCTGAGCTGAATTTAGGGGCTAAATGGCAGGTTATGTCCCGTGTTGATAAACATAACTTTTAGGGCTGTATAAATTGTATTATGTATTCCTTAACGTTCCGCGACAATGCGTAAAAAAACATTTTTACGCATTGTCGCGGGCAAAATCAAATAAGTGATAAATTATTTTGGTTCAAAATAAATGAAATTGACGAACGGACGACATCTCAAGTTGAATACGTATACAAGCTTTACAAGCAAACTTAAGCAATGGTAATGTGCAAGCATGCTTGTGCGAATGTAAGATGATTTTATGCACTATAGACGCTCACGCATGCTTGCAGCGAGAGTCCCTGCCTACAAAGCTAGAGTTCCGCTCCCGCCATCACTAGCATGAAGAATTTCTCGAATATAAATATATTAGGTTTGGTCTTTGTTTATAAATATGTACCTATATTTAAGGATGTTTATAGTTGTCTGGATCCATATAATTCAAGTCAGCTTCTGCTCTCAGCCAGTTCATGATGATCAAATCATTACTGTCCAGTTAATTATCTAAAATGACTGAATACAGCAAAAATATTGAAACAAAAAATCATTCAGGTATATAGTATTAAAATATCGCAAAGATAATTAATTCTTAATCCGGAAACAAAAGATTGGTGGTTATCTTTGAATTGTGTAAGATTGTTCCCTGATATTTTTAACTACCTATTTGTAAATTTACCTACTCAAAATATCAGTTATCCGGAAGTAGAGATTTACGATCCTTATCTTTATAATGGCTTGACTTTGCCACCATATGTATTCACGCCTTATCTACTGTATTCACGCCTTATCTATAGCTAAATTATAAGTATAAGTGATAGATAATAGCTACCGATATGCTTTTGATGTTCGATAGCGACTGCAGTTGTAACTCAATAAAATCTTGTAGAGAGGTTACGTGATATATTGTAATCGAAATTGATAGTGTTAATGGGCCATAACTTGTCGCTTATTCACCCTACATGTAACTTCTTCTATTTCATTCATGTATGCATGAACATAGGTCTAATTATGACAAATAAGGAACCCTACCGATCTCTGGTTATGAGTTTTTAGGGTTGCAAAATTACTACATTTATGCAATGTTTCGTAATTCAAGTCAACAAACTGTAATATTTTGACGACAGGCTTGTTAGTTCGTAATAAGGTTTGGTACTGGGTCAATTTGTGTATCATTATTGCCTGACGTAAAAACTGTTGTGAGACGAAAAGTCGCTTCTATACATTGTTTTATTTTTATTCTTTGCCAAAACTAACTTCGGTCCGTGTACCGGATTTTAGTCTGTAGAAACATTCCAGTACGAGGAGGTTTTTGTGAGAACAAAGTAACTTCGTTATTCATCAACCCCCAACGCTGGATTTGCTGGGGATTAATTACTTTGTGTGTTTTTACTGACCCAGAAGGGTTGTGTTTGCTGTATTTAACCGTGCGAAAACTTGAGTATAGTTAATATTCAACAATTCAACATGCTTTGGGTCCGGTAGTTAATTTGTCCATGTTTCTTTGATTCAGGCCAAATGTCATGTCAATTTATTCCTTACTAGTGACTTGCGCGCTTTCTTTCTGTTTATGTAAGTTTTTGATAACACCCGTACATAATCCATCGTTTATGATACATAAAAACCTTCCCTTTGAATCACTTTATCTATTGATGAAATTAGCATTAAAATCTGTTGCGAAGTTTGAAAAATCTTAGCGTACATACGGACAGACTAACGGAGGAAGCGACATGGTTAATTTTATCAAGGTGATCAAATGGAGTCCAGAATTGGGCTTGTCTTATAATATTATATATTTCTATTATGATATTCCTTAAATAAATGATGAAGAACGTATTACGTAACAAAAAAATAAAATATTATTTAAACAAAAACAATAGAGTGATATTTTTTTATTAATTAAACAAATTAAATCGTGCAATAAATTTTTAAACAAATACTTGCGCTCTCACACAAATATTTAACCTAACCTAACCTAACCTAACCTAACCTAACTTAATCGGGAAATGTACCAACCTAACCACGTTGTTTCTAGGCATAATCAGGCATTTATTACACCAAAAAACATTCTTCCAAACCTGTGGTCCTAATCATTCGTGCCTATTCATTAATTAATTCTAATTTTGCTTGCTCCAACTTATATTTTTGAGTCTCCTAATACCCTCAAGCCTAGTGTTGCCAGACGTCCCGATTTTCAGGCGTCTATGGACACGTCTCGATTTACCCTTAATCGGTACGCCAATTGTCCCGATTCCCAGCGAATCGACACAACCGGGTGTCCCTTTGTTTCACCGACAATCATTTCATAGAACGCATCATTTCACCGAATTTCACTACATCGAAAGTTATTTCCTGCTGACGCCCTAATATTTATAGGTCATCTTCAATATTAGTTACGTATGTTAGATTGGACTACTATTCTTATATAATGGGCTATAATTAGGCTGGGACTTGTCATAACCACAAAATCTTAATTCCTTCGCCTAGAAAAACCTATGAAAAATCTGAGAATTAATACATTGTATGAAAGGATTGTCGACTAAACAAGGGTGAACCCCAAAACGGTCAATAACCGAGAGCAAAAATCGCTTCGCCACAGTTAGCCTTGTAAGAGTCGTATTAGTACTGTGCTGATTTAAAAACCCACGTCCCGTTTTTGTTTTCGCACAGTCCCGATTTTCGATAGTCTAGCCCTGGCATCACTACTCAAGGCTCAGTTCGTTGGCCGAACAAGCCCGCACAGATCGATTCACTGAATGTACGACTGATCGTAACACGATGTTTACGATTGCGATTTCGAGTGAATCGTGACGCGAACGTGCGGGTGTTAAACACGATTCCGCTGATACGATTTACAAGTTTATTGGAACACGTCATCCGGGACCAGCATGTGATATACTTCTTACTACTGTTAAAAAAGTTTAGTTTGGTCTGCATTGTTTGAGCGTAAACAGCGGGGATAGACAATTTGACATCGAATACGAACGCTAGCGTTTGGTGATCACCTGTCACTTACAAAAATGTATGGAATTGACGTAACTCACGTGATATATCACTCGTTACAACTGAAACGCTGTAATGTGATCACTATCACTCGGGCTAATCGAATAGTGATAGTTTTAACGTTTTGTCCGTCGTTACGCGGTACTTGACAGGTTGAATTCAACACGAGCACTATCGCGATATAAACGTCGTTATCTAAGGGCGGTATTTAAGAGCAACTTGGCTAGCTTTTTTTTTTTGGACAACGCAATGCTAGGTGATCACCAAACGCTAGCGTTTGTATTCGATGGCCACTTGTCTAGCCCCACAGTGGTGGTAGGATCTTGCGCAAGGTCAGCCTCTACCGCCAAGTAGCATTCACATTATTGTGCTCCGGACTGGGGATAAGACAACCGGTGAAATTACTAGCATAGAGGCATTCCATCTTAGTCCTCTTATCTCGGTCTTAGGATTGATGTCTTAGGGCCGTATTAATAAACTTATCTTGACTGTGAGGCCCGTCTCAAGGTACGTTAAAATAAACGCCAAACCATACAACACTGTCATTTTTGACGCATCTCGAGACGAGCATTAGAGTTGAGATTAGTTTATTAATACGGGCCTTAAGATTGTAGTCCTGAGAATACAAATTATGGGTCACAGATCCCATTGATCATCAGGTGGCCCATGCGCTCGTTTGCCTTATCCGTTAAAAAAAAAACCGGGAGGTGACTTGAATTGAGGCATTACTTTTTAGTCCTCAGGGTTGGCAACACATTTCGTCAGTTATACTACAAGACGGCGTAACGTACAAATTAAATAAGGTGCAAAATGCTCCTTAGCAAGTAAGTCAATAGGGTAAATTTTGCAACTTATTGATTTAGTCATTTACACGGAATTGCTGTATCACCGACGATTTGCAGTCTTTAGTTTTGAAATGTCTATAAGCCTAAGAACTAACCTATCATCAGGTTGAATGTTTGTTTTTTTGTTTTCTCCATGCCAATCAACTTAACATATGTTTAAGACACAATAGGCTGCATGGATTTTTTAAATCGCATTTCCTAACAAAATGTGAAAATAGCGTGAAAGAGATCAACAAAAGTGAAATTAAAATTAAAATCGGCCAAGAAATACGGATGATACAAGCATTTTAAACTGTTAAATAGACAGCGATTAGACAGGGAGATCCGATATGCACTGTGACGTCATGTAACATATCAGCTATATTAAGTCCATATTAAATTCTGATATGCTAGAATTAGATAGGAACAAATGTTTGTTGACTTATATCTTGGTGATTTTTAAAGCTATCCAAAAAATATTATTCTCAACTGTAATGAATCAGCTTATATAATAGAAGCTGTGAGAAAAAGTTATGGATATTCCCTATTGAAATCTCCTTAGATTTAGTATGCCTCCATGATAAATCAGAAAGTCTTTGGAACTTCTGATCTAGTTAAAACGTATTAAAATTGGTAGTCAATACTAGATAATGCTACCGTTGAAACTACATTTCCGCCTACATTTTAAACTTCAATCGGAATAGCGCCCGCAAACATTTTAGACATTGTTGTTCCTTCAAACCACGTAGCTCCATTCCACTTGCATAAACTTAATTTTCTTGTGCATTTGCACAAATTAAATAGCTGCCGAGTTTCTGCAACATTGAGTTATGACTTTTGAGATTGCGCTAGGCGAGAATGAAAGATTTTAAAATGGAACGCGCCTTTGTTATTGAGGAAGACTTTTAAATAATTCAGTCGCTTTCAGAATACAGTCTTTTGTTGTGTTTTCATAGTTTTTGAAGTTAGAGCGGTAAAAACGGTCATATATTTCATGTATTCTATGGTGCTGTTCTTGCGAAACAATGTTGAATGAGAAAATATTGATATTCTTATCCCCTATGCTTAAGAATTGTTTAAAACAATCAGGTGCTATCTAGGAAGATGCACTGGGTCAAAAAGTTATCAGAGTAGGAAATAAGGCCTGAATTGTCAAGAGTCAATATAAACACGTCTTCAGTGCTCAGCGCTCGTCTAGATGGCAGAGATCGTAAATATTCTGTTTCAACGAACTTAAAAAAAAAATCTTACTTGGAATTTATGCACTTTATTTTGCCAAATCTATCTAGCTGTTCTCAAGTGAAGAGCTTACCAATGAACATGTTTTAATTTTTATTTATATAAATATAATCAAATGTGAGAGGGGTGTATGTAATGGTTCGTCGCCTCATCAACCAATTTCTTTTTGTATGGTAAGTTTCATTCCTCAACTCTCTATACTCTAGCTGGATTAGAACTCACGACTGCAGTAGTCACACCACCGCGTCGGGCAGTTAATGGGTGGCCTACTAACCCACACAAATGACCCAGCTCATCTAACTCTGCTGGCATCATCGCTCATAACATAAATTTGTGTCAAGTCCGTGAGCTCTTTACGAGCTAACTGCTGGTCAAGCTAACTATCATGTTAATACACAGGGTTTCACAGAATTTGACGAAAATATTAAAGCATAAGAAAGATCTTTCTAGGGTGACGGCATCAAATAGACAAAAATCATAAGGTTTATTAATTTTTTGTCTCAAAATATCTTTCTTCTGAACCAAAAGAGTCAAGCGCCCATCAATGGACCTTGTCCTCCTTGTTGTCCTTTCCATTATGTTCATTACCTTAGGAGGTATTAAGGATTAATGTTACAGGTAAAGAGTGCTACTATAGCGTTGTCATTTTGGAATTATGGTGTTATTCAATACAATACTACGCTGTTAAGGTCTTTAACTTAGGGAGGTAAAGGTGTACCGCAAGGCAGCGTTCTTTGCCCGTATGATTAAAACCTTAAATTAACATTTTGGTAAGTTAAACCTATATTCTGGATCGGTATAGAAGTTATTTTTTATAGCATAATATTTACAACAAGTTCTTGGACGCCTTGTGCAATTAAACGTTAAAAGAGGTATAATTAGTTTTGATATTCAAAATTGTTTTCCTGATGTGAAGCTTCTCGTACCCTCATTATCCCTGACTAATAAATGCTATATTTAAACTCGTATAAACCGAAGCAAAGCGAGGGTGGGACGCTATCTAAATATCGCATATCGGTAAAGTGGTCGTTTCACCGGATTTTTTATCCGGAGTTTTGTATTTTTTTCCTGAATACTAGACGAATTCTAAATCTGGAACATTTGCAAATGAACCGAAAATGTATTTAAATTAATGTGCTCCTTTAAAATCCCCTAATATTTCCTACTGACTGAAGCGAGATTGTCCAAGTGTTCTCTCCTAACAAAGAAAATGTCTGCATTAGTTTCTTAAAAAATCTCCAGTTTTTCTTTGTTTTTGTAACTATTAGTGACGTAGATCAGTAAGCGAAGATCAAACGGGTTGTTTGTGGAAGTTTTTCTGGCGTCTGTCATGTAAATCAAACTGATGTTTGTTTTGTAAAAATATTTTTGTTCATGTAGACTGGCTTATATCTGTAAGGCTTTGCCATCAAACTATTAAAACACAACGGGATACTGTATTAGACTGTTCGCTAGTGAAATTAACTCGGCCGCCATTACTGTTACGTTGACAATACGACAACACGTCAAAAGCAATATAGTTTTATTCAGTAGAATAGAGACCCGGATTTACCATAGAATTATGTCACAATTAAATTATAGATAAAATCGTAAGAATTGCCAAACCGAATGTCACTGCGACGGTAGCCTGCCGTTTAGCAAAAATATGTTTGCCAAATGTATCATTTGCCAACCCAATGTTATATACATTTTTCAGAATTTATTTCAGTACCACGTGTAGAACCCTAAAGATTAGGTTAGGTTAGTTTGTATAAAATCCTGAAAAATGTACGGTTCCATATAACAAAGCGGGTTGGCAAATGAAAAGTTGGGAAACGATTCATTTGGCAAACATATTTCGCCGAAACAAAGATAATCCGACTGCGACACAGTTCTACAGTGGGTCAGGGTTTAATTTTGCTGATTGTACACTTCGTTTTCCTTGGTCTGCGTCCGTACTTCAGTTTCTTAGACTCTGTATATTAGTCATATTTGATTTCAAAATCAAACTCTTTTCAACTCTACTTTCAACCAAACATCTATCGTTCTTGGGGCCCTAGCCAAAATGCAAACGCTACTAAAAAAAATATCTGATGACATTCTCGTGCATTAATAAACCACGTGGTCAACTGACATCCCATACATTTTGAACGATAGAAAAGAAACACGTTAGTGCCATCATCTTAGCTTGAAATCCCCTGGCTGGCCCTGGAAACGTTGAAAATGTTTAAACTTTTGAAATCACGGCTACATTACGCATTATATCTCCGCTTCCATATCTTCGTTTAATCAAATTTTGATTAATGGGTAGCAAATTGCCCTCCCCTTTCATGCTTGCCTTTACATTTCTCTTTATTGTCAGTCATCCATTAATGGAACAAAAGGTTTTTTTCCGTAAAATTATGCGCTTTACTGTTGTCCATCATTGAATTTTAGTTTCATTATCAAGCACGTTTTAAAGATTGTTACCAAAACTCAAACGTTCATGGAAACAAAATTCAAGACATTCTTATCTCGTCAAATCAGTGCATTAGACGATCACACGACCACAGGCAACATTCGACGAGCAATTGCCAAAAAAATATGCAAATTAGATAAGCCATTGATCGGAAGGATTACCGAACCAATGAGCTGCGAATAGATTAAATATGAGTCACAGTTTGTTTTACTTCGCTGAATTTTCATTTCATCGACATTTACACGTGCAGGAGTTATAATTTTTTGGTGATCACAGGTCATACTTAATCTAACCTATGTAGCACATGCTTAAGATAACCTAAAAACAATAAGGTTTTAGAAGAAATTCGCTGTCAATGAATCAAAGAAATTCCGTCACGTTTACATAATTTAGTTTAGTTCACGCAGTTTACGTTTTGTAAAAACCATTACTGTACCAGTTTGTTTGTAGGTATGTTCCAATTTTTATAAATCTTATCAATATAAATATCACGGCAAAATCTCACACAAAATGATACCATAGTCAATTAACTGTAAGAACCCGTTGCAATATCTTAAATATCATGTACTTCGATTGATTAAAAGGATTCCAAAACATATAGGGCTTTGTAATTTGCTTTTACCAAATTGGTGTCATGTTTCGATGGTATTACAGTGTTATTTTGCTAGCATTGCTTAGCTGCGGCTGCTGGTTGTGTTGAATTAATTTCCCAACTGTGTCGATTGATCAATGGTGTCACAGGTGATAGGGCTCGTTTAATCTGCGAAGCTCAGATAACAGGATCGATTAGCGGTGATCCACTAAAGCGATCTATGTGGTGTAGATTAATTCGTCCTTCGAAATGTTTACTGCTTTGTTAAGGTCATCATCATCACGATCAAGGACATCTTGCAGCATGCAAGTTCTGGTCGCAAAGGAATCTCTAGTGCAAAAGAAAAGTGACACTTCATGTAAGTACCCATTTTGCCAATATTTTTTCCGGATTTATATTTTTTTAATAATTCCGAGGATGAAGGTTTACGAAAATTATGGAACGTTAATTGATTGCAACGTATTTTTAAAAAGCTAAATACTTATGAGTTTTTTTTCATAATTGAACTCAAAACACTTTACATTTTAACACATAATAGAAATTCAATATCGCTTTACTCGCTGTAATTAAGTTTGGATTGTTAATAAAGGGCTAAATCAAATTTTGGTTAATTAAGTCGCCGGGACACTCGCGACCTCGCATCCCCAACATAATTCGGCCAAAAATTTCTGTATTTTTATCGGGTTATTTTAAATTCAACATCAACTACCCCCATTTCAAACTTTGATTTAACTTCGATGCCTACCTATGCCGTTTAAGAAATAAAACAAAATTTCGTTTGTACTGTACAGCATGACGACGAGAGCGTTCTTGAGATTCTTTTAGAAATCTATTTGTTTAGAAAGCGCCATTCACACAGCGGGCGGGAGCGGGTCGGCAGGTCGGCGGGTGTTTTAACATGGAGTTGTATGGAAGCATTCGCACACGCGGCGGAACCATCGCTGCGACAGTCCGTCGCGGGCGTCCTTGGTCGTAAATACACGAATTCTTCGATAGGCATTCTCACCCGCCCGAGGCCTGCCACGTGGCCCGCCGCGTCCGACGACGTATCCGCCCGGCGGACCCGGGTCCCGCCCTCTGTGAATTGGGCTTTAGCGCATCGGTTTCGAATTCTTCCCTCTATTTCCCACATTTGTGTTATTGAATTTAAACGATAATTCAAAATAGTTATCTAAAGACATTCTCGTCTTCACTGCATCAACATAAAGACTGTCGAGTCTTAATAGTCGACTGTCGTGATCTTGCCGAGTCTTAATAGTTGATTCGTGGCTATTCAAAAAATATATATTTAATAACATAAAGCAGATTTTTGAAGCATAGTTTCTTGCAAATTACCTCTCGTTAAGCAAGGTCGACGTTGTACGGTCTGCCGAGCGCCAACTTGGCCTGTCACTCTAAGGATGACTTTTGCTTGGGCGTTATAAAACAGTAAGTTAGATTAGTTGAGTCTGTCGATTTGCACTATCGACTTTAGCCACATTATCTTTTGATGGGAAGTTATGTCGAATTTTGTAAACTAGTTATATAAATGACTGTAAATTGGGTTTCTCCTTTATGTTACGAGAACCGCCTTCAGGGTATCTTTAATAACATGAGTTGACAACGTACCAAGTTGCTTCTTTGTAACAAATTAATGGTTCTGTAAGAAGGTAAAACATATTACAAGCGTCCTTTGAAGATACAATTTAAGAAGCAAAATAAGCTAAGGAAATCTTGTCTGATTATTTTCGGTTTCAGTTTCAAGTTGTAAGTGGTTCTGACGAAATGCTATAGAACCGAGATTCATCAAACTTTGAAGACTGTAACTGTAACTTCGGCTGGATTAGAATTATAATTCGTAGACCTCTATTAGTAGGGGTTCTGTTTTGGACGATAAGGATACCTAATGCCTTAAATTTGAGCAAACTTGTCCTACGTATGTTGTGTTTTACACCCAAGTTTAGAGTTGTCGGCAGCAGGGTCGCAACTGTAAGCATTTACATAACGCGAGGGCACCGCATCAAATTGCTCGAGAAGTCATATCGTCCTTTGCGCGGCTCATCTCAAACACAATGTTAAAGCTACATTTATGTAGAAATAGTGGCTTTTGTGCGAAGAGTACCTGACGCGTGCGATGTTTGTAAGAAATAATCACAGCGCGCAATCGTTCTTGGGATTTATTTTAAAGTCGAGAAAACCATTTTATTGTTTTATTTGAGCGTTACAAGTTCTCATATCACAAAGCTAATTGTTTTTTTTTTGATTCAATTCTAGATAAAAATATCGTTCAGTTAAAGTTATCACTTGCCTTTTGTCTGACACATGAAAAGAAACGACAGAGCTAAGAATAAACTGTCAGATACAGTTATCTGGTTAGAGGAATTTTCATCCGGGAATAATGAGGACGCGGTATGCAATGGACTGACATTGTCAATTATTACAAAGTGCTTAATTTGTTGATTGCCATCATAGTTCCACTTAAAATGACTGACGACGAACTTTTATTTCCTATATACGAGTAACTTCTCCCAACCCAACGTAGAGCACGTTTCTTTGAAGTGTAACTTTTTTTTAAATGTCGTATAAGTATAACAACTTCAGCAAGAAACAATTTCCCCAGAATTCAATCGTAAAACGAATACCAGACCTTTGTCAACTGGATCCTTAAGTACAGTTTCAGTAACAGGCTTCCCTAATAAGTCAGTTTCTTGCGGCATCTTGATTAGATTTTCAAGGTCAATGCTGACTGATTAACGACGACGCCCATACACCACATCCAATTCCGGTAGTTAATTGATGGCTCTTGGGTTGAGGCTATACAGGGTGTCCCAGAAACCGATGTCAATCCGCGTAGTTTTGTTTCTCCATATTAGGTGTCCCAGTGTTTGCCTTTCACTTTGAAAAAAAAAAACTACTTATTGTGATTACTTAAGAAAATATTTTTTTAAAAACACGGTTTATAGGTTTAAAAACTTCGCTGATTCGTAATGATTCTAATTGGGATAGACCAAATTACTCTTGGTTTTAACATTCTTATTCGAAAGAATATGTAATTTTAAGAGACCTATTTTACTAATTTTGTGTTTGTTAAAATTGATTTGTTTTAATGTCTCTATTTATTTAGCAGATATTTTATTGATGACATTATTATTTTAAATTTGGGATGGCAGTTTCTAATAAATTGCAACATTTAAATGATATCTAATGATAAATAGTGATTGTAATAGAGTATTATAACATACTATTTCAAGCGGTTTTTGCCAAACCCGTAAGTTACACCATAGAGGTCTTCAAGCCGAAAACGAAAGTCAAACAAAGGTTAAATATACTTTTATCGAAATATGCGAGATAGATAAATATTTCAAAAACTTAATAATGTAGCTTTAAAACAATATTCCTTGAAATGGTTTTCGAATTAGAGGGAATTGTTAAAATATGAATAATCCCAATTATGTAAGGTACCTCTGAAAAACTTGACTTGAACTTGACCTCGGTTTTTGGGACACCTGTATATCTCTAACGCGGGAACTCCACTACTTATACATAGCTTACTCATGACCAAAAATTTTATCTATCTTTGACTAACCAGGGCCCGCATTATGGTTGCCTTTATCGTAGTGGATAAAGCATCCGTCACTCTCGCACTTACTGGCATGACAGTGACCCATGTTTTTTCCACGAATATCCATATCGATTAACGCGACAATAATAACCCCTTATTACTATGAGTTACAATTACCGTACTCGTTAGCGAGTCGAATGCTCTGTCCCTCGCGCTCTATAAGAATACTGCGAGGTCTGCGAGGGACAGAGCTTCCACTCGCTAGCGAGTACGTTAATTGTAACTCATGGTAAGGGGACGACGCTGGTTTTTTGACTCGATTCTTCTTAAGTTTTCTTCTGCTCAAAAGTATTTTTTTAAATTCAATTGATGTAGACTCTAAAATGGTAAATACAGAGCAAAATTTGGATTAAATATATCTATAGAAGTGATTATAAATACATTTATTATGTTAACAATACAAGCAGTCTTCTGTTGCTCAAATGAGTCCATGACTATGTATTGCCGACATATCCCATAAAAGCTGGAACTTGATTCGCCTGTAACAAACGATCATATAATAAAACCGTTCTCGATATCTGAATAGTCCCCCGCGTATAAATAGATTTTATTGTCATCCGTAATACTGCCTAGACACATTTATAGATATATAAAAGGAACAGTTTTTCAACATATGTAGCAGTATTCTTCGTTGGTACGAACAGCTAGACCAACTGATAATGGGCTTTTAACCTCTAACACCTGCTTTTGCGTTGGGGGTTACAAAGATATAAGTCCAATTAAAATTATTAAATCAATCAATACTATTAGGACTGCGTTTTAACTTTTAAATTCAATCTTTTACCTTTCCTTGTACGATCCATATGTGTTTAAAGCGAAAAGGTAGTATGCGCATGTATTTAGTTACGTTTATACTACCTTTTTCTTTAGCTCGCATAATAGGATGGGTACAGCTTTGAGATCTGAGAATCTAAAACTATTTAGCTCATTAAAAATAATGAATTATTCTTGTATTTGTCTCTACATTCCCCGTATGGAAACCCCAAAGTTTCACTGTTGTGGTAATTTTTTATGGTTATTGAGATTATCTTTATGAATGAATTAGTGAATTAAATAAGTTTATTTAGCATTTATGAACGTACAAATCTTTTAAAATGCCTTTGTTATGTTAATGTTGATCTTTGTTACTGATGAAATGAAACTATATGAATTCGCTTTACTCTTAGCAAATTCAAATATTAACTTTTACAAGATCTAAGAACAAACACCTAACAAACTTATTTAAAATTTTATGATAAACCAATAGTGCTTCATCAGCATATTAATCTGCTTTGATATTCGCTGTATTCGGATAAAAGTTTACTTATCCATATTTATTTATGCGGTTCAATCAGATCTGAAATTTATGCCACTATTAATATGGTGATCCCGTTTATCTGAATATTTCGACGAACTATATTTCAGTCGGCAGAATTTATTGGGATCATTATAATTAACGAACTGTTTTCAGAATAATTGCGGTATGAATATTCTGCCCGGTAAACCACGAAGCTGTAAATACGTATAGTGGTTTAGTCAACACATTATTGTCACAGAGTAAAATTGGTGCATAACATGTAACGGTTTCTTGTATGAGATAAATAAAACAGAAAATAAGAGCTTACCTATCGAGAGTTTCTCTTAATTGACGTAATTTAAATTAAATAGTTATGACGTTAATTTGGTCAACAGAAAGTTCTTTTGTGACTCAATTAAAGTCTTGGTCTCGTATGGATTCAAGAATCTTTTCACAACAATTACAATCTTGTTAATGTCACTGATCTTGGATGAGATGCAAGTCTTGAAGCCAAACGAGCGTATTTTTTTGAGTAGCGAGTCGCGTAATTTCGGTCTGGTAATTTCTGCTACATTCGGTTTCATCCAAGATACGTCAAAAGTCAACGTCAACATAGAGAACTTCATTTCTGACGTGTACCTTAGCTAAGATCAGTGTATGGCTCAATAACGATGGAGAAACCTTGGGCCTCTATACCAATTTACTTTAAAGCATGTCATTATCGTATTGTTTATGACACGGCCGCCGTTAGGTACTTCAAATTAACGTAACCATAACTTTAATAATATGAGTGGCCCTGAAATAAATTACAAGTTGTGCTCATGTTTCCCTCAAATAGCTTTTGAATAGTCTTGCGGAACACTGTCGCCATTAGAACAATCTTTGGCTCGTCAACCATCCGCTATACGTCGTGGGAGGTCAGCATAGCTTTTTGTTGCGAGTCTCTCCTCTAGCTAGTCCATAAAAATACACATAAGTAGTAAGAAGTGGGAAGAATTAAATGACCGTCCTGGATTTTGCCACTTTAGAAGCGATTAAGTATCTGGCCGTATTTTACATTGGGGAAATGCATTTACGCATACCACCCAAGCCCGGCGGGACCCGGGATGGTTATGTGGGATTACCCACTACGAGAGCGGTCGGAATAACCAATAAAAACCAGCGGTAAACTCTCTGCTACATTCAGGATGTTGCCACGCGACCGTTAAAGCGCATTCGAATGTGACACCTCGACGCCAACTTCTCGACAATCTATAGGGAGGTGCCTAGGCTGCAAGCCACCTTCACCAAGAAGGATGGTAATGTGTTTAACCTGAGCCTCTATTCTTTTGGGCAAAACCATATTACGTATTGTCAACTTTACGATAGCTCATATTTACTTGACTGCGTTAAAAATACAATACCATAACAATATAAATAAATCTTAATAATAAGACAGGAACGTATATTATGTATAGAACACATAAACAGATAACATATATAGACAACATCTTGCTGTCTGTTAAACTTGTCGATGTTCTTAACCACTTTCTCTTTTCCAAACGTTGAGTACCTATTTTGCACTTCAATTCATGTAACGACGATCGCACGTGGCTCGTGTCATTTTCAATTAGGCGAAAGCAAACATTCATCGGCTTGAGTTTAATTAACGACACGCGATCTGAATATCAGATGTATGTTATTACTAAAATGACTCAGACGTGGCAACTATAAGCAACACTTACGCCGTTTCGATTTTAGTTTTGAATATAAGACGTGAGTTTTGCAGAATCGAAAGGCTTTGGCAGTAGGTGCAGTATGCTTACTTAAGACGTTTCAGCTTAGTGCAATGTTATTCGAATACGAGACACACATTATGCGCAAACGAAAGGGTTTAAGTACAGTTACCATGCGTCTAGGTGTGACGTTTCAGTTTCGAGTGTTGTTATGTGGGCTACATACTAATTAACTTTTCCTATCGTGACGTTTCGTTTGGATGAAGTATTGGCGCTTGTGTATTTATAATGGGAATTAATTGTTCTATTTTATGCAAACTGTGTGCTTTTCTGTTGGTAATTGGAAAGACTGAAGACCGATGGAGGCGAATGGTACAAAACCAACCGTCGTGCAGATTCTTGGGGACGTTCTGTCCAGCAGTAGAGATACTTCGGCTGATATAATGATGGCTATTGGGAAAGAGATGGAGCAGACAGCACACTGTCAAAAAGGACATCTAAATAATGATTTTATTGATTATTATTTCACAGTTTATAATAGACAGTTCTACCGCGGACGGACGGACAGACAGCGTAGGCTTAGAACGGTACTCTCTTAGTACAGAACCCTCAAAACTAAACAGAGTAACTTTCGTATTTATTATATTAGGTATATACTAATGGATGGATAATGTGGATAGCGTCAATACTCAGGCTAGAATCAATTAACGATACGCTAGGCTATTTCGCTAGGTACGAGTATAGAATTGATTGATCTGCTCGCTGTCGACGATGACGTGAATGACGATTTGTGAATGGCAATGACGAATCAAAATGGATAACCGAGAGGCTGCGAGGACACTAAACTCTAGTTGAATTAACTGCTTGTTCAAGTGGGGCTCAATGGACGGGGTGATAATGGTGACAGAACAGGTGTTCTGCCGCTGCGTACACGTTGGAACCACGTTCGCGAATCGCAAGTGTGATAAGCACGTGTGTAAATAGTTGACTCACTTGACATTGATATTTTAAAACTTTCTGAATGACAGATAACGCTTAACCTAAACAATAATCACAAAACGTGAAATTTTAAATATACTCTTGTACGGTTAAACGTATGGATTTCTGAGTGACTAGATTTTTGAGAATTTGACTCATGGTGTCACTTTGACGTAGTTTTATAGTGGAAAAGTCATTTGTTTGACAGTAATGTAACCATATCGAATGAGTTGAACGAGACCAATCCAAGCTGTTTTATATTGGAATGACATGAGCTGTCATGACATCTATGAACACGTACATTTATTTATTATTATTTATTACACTTGGTCAATTTTCGAAACTCAGTAGGATGATCAGTGTGCAATAGGATATAAATAATCAAGGCAATGTAATTTCAACTGTGATAATGAGAATAAGGTTTATTTTCATATCTTTATAAACTGAAAATGGCATTATCGAACAAACGTAATTTGAACTTATTTCCTTGATTGTAGATTCAAAGTCCCACTTAGAAAAAACTCCCTGTTTGTAGTAAGGTATCCAGTACAAGGCTAGACAAAATGCATAGCACTAACGTAAGCGCCTTTGAAAACTGTAATCGAATTTGAAAAACCACTTATGTGGTCGTACACGTTGGCACATCGTATTATAGGCCAGCACCAGGCAATATTACTCGTAAAGGGACCATAAAAAGAGCTGATTGGACGAGCCGTAATCGAGTTTCATTATCCCCCCCCTCACTCCGTTAACGATAATTCCCGCAATAATGCTGCGCCTGCGATTGATCGCTCACCTGGCCAATTATAATCGTTCCTCGTTTATTGCTCCATTATATTAATGTAATTCACGGAGAGTACGTAAATGGAACAAGTCCTGATGAAATATTCGATTCGAAACTTGGGGACGCTTTTCTCAAACACGCAGGCAAGCAGATACAATAATAACCCGCAATATTTAACAAAATGCTAAAGAAAGAAGAATTATCCAGTTTTCTGGCTAAATGATGGCATAACATAACAAATATACTAACATATGCCAGAGTGTGAGCCAGAGCGATGGATTGCCGATTAATACGTATGTTGGAGTTTTGGCTCATTTTTGGTAATATTATATGGATGAAACTCACCCGAGTTCTACAGACGATTGGTCAGCTAGGTTGGTTTGGAAGTAGTTTCAAATCCAATTATACCGATAGATGGCGCTGTCCGTGACACTGTGGATAATGTACATTATCTTCCTAGCTCGGCGCAGCTGTAATATTGTGGGATAAGTCATGATGGATATTGTAATTGCAAATAAATAAGGCAACATAAGGTAATTTATAGGTGTATCACATGATAGATGCAGTATTTGTGTGTAGCGGTAGCCAACACAACAAATGATGTATACGTTAGGTAAAATCGTTGACGAAACTTTATAGTTAATGGTGAAGTCGGCTCCCCCGTATCTAGTTCTTAAATTTTCTAGCACTTTGACTTTTATTAAGGTTAAGTAAACGTAAAATATGGTATAAAAACGCGAGTCTGTTTTGTAATAGTACTTAAGTAAGTGTGAGTTACGTGAGCTACTGATGCGTAACGATAGAGTATTCGAGAGATTCTTATTTTTCTATTCGATAAAGATTCGTAGAGAAATTATCGAATGTTTATACAGCGTAAATCACAGCCAAGCCTAGAAAAATATTTACGCTGCGAAAATTTTCCTTTTAAACTATAACTACCTACTACTAAATATTACTTTTACGTTTTCTGATATTTTATCTCATCTTGTATCTATAGTCGAACAAATAGCGCTTATTTGTAATGTCTCTCGTGCTTTAATATTTTATATCATAGATTTTCTTATTCATATCACAAAATTACAGGATTTCTAGAATTCCAAAAAACACAGGCATACGATATGGCACCTTTTACTTGACTAAAAGATAAAAAGATAAAATAAATTTATTCAGTAAGTAAGCCGCACGGGCACCTGAACTGGACTGTGAACTGAACCTCTTTAACAATATCATAATAATATGGTTTGTGGTGAAATTAAACAAAGACTGAGTAACACTTACTCGAAACATAGTTTTGATATAGTATACTTCCTATTCTTTATCAGAGTCATGATTTCGATTCAATGTGCCGCGTTACCGACTGTTGAGTTTCATGCGGCGCTTCTTCTCAGCGGTGGACTCTCCTTGGTAGATTTTTGACGTGAAAAGCTGAAAAGTGTCTTTGTATTTAGCTATAAACATTGTACGTCTAGCATTCACTGAACAATTCTTAAGCTTTAACTGTGTTAGCATGTGTAGCAGTTCTGTAGGTTGAAGAGAACCAAGAACCCATATATGGTTTAAAATAGTTTAAACCGCTGACATAACTCCATTTTCCGATGTGTTTAAAATTGCAACGTATTTCTAATGTGAGATGACGTGTTATTGAACAACAAATGTGATACTATACGATGTTCATGCATTAACCATTGGAATGTGTCGTCTTTTTCTAATCCATTTACTGCAGGTGTTGGATCTTCTTTTCCGCTTGGTTGAAATATGAAATACGGAGTTCCACACGATACAAAGGATTGAATATGGTTAGAATTTTGCTTTAATATTGAGCGTCGTATTAGAGAATGGCTTTTAGCGAGAAAAACACTTGAATTGGAACCTTAACAACATCTTTGTTTTCATGTCTCATACTCTGAAAATAGGCCAGTTATAATTTTAAAGCGAGTTGAAAGTGATGCGTGTCAACCCTAGGGAAGGAAAGTAATTTAAAAAAGAACTATGTCAATAGAGCTGTGTAGTAGCAGAAAATTATACAGCCTATCCGCAGTAAGACTATTTTTTATACTGCCACTCTTTGAGTACGTAAAACTATACTGAGTCTTACTTTTGTAAGTTTTATGATCAAGAAATATCGGCGCTCTCTTTCTACGCGCGCCAAAATGTCTCGTATTTAGGAGCCATTAATTCCTTGGTTAACAATCTTCTATTAATGTATTCTAAGGTTGTTTTATTTGTATGTATCACAGTTTAGCAGGCGAGTGACGTAACGTTTGCCGTTCAACTAGCTGCAAATAAAAAAGCCATCACAGCACCCATGAAATAAATTGTATTTTGTAGATGTATCTTTTTAACATAGTATAAAACAAAGTAGCTTCCCGCCGTATGTACGCGTAAATCTTTCAAACTGAACGGAATTGAATGCGGTTTTCTTCTATGGATAAAGTGATTCAAGGCGAAAGTTTTTATGTATAATAAATTCTGGGTGTTATACAAAACTCACATTAACCCAAGCGAAGCATCACTAAAACCAAATTTATCATCGATTCACGCTGCTTAGCAGTTCTGTAGCAGTGCCAAATGGGCCGCGAAGGGTAGTTGTGAGTCGACCTTCACCGCATCAAGAATAGCTACGTGTAATCATGCTACCTCAAGTATCCACTCAGAGTAACTACCTTGTTAATTCTAGAGTACATGGCACAGTCCAGCTTTACGATGGTACATTAGAACAGTTCATAGGTTAAGATTAGATGTACATATAATCTGTGGTTTTTTTTCATATACCAATATTTGCATAATAATAATAATAAAGCCAGTTCTCTAAAATGGTCGTGCTTCACTCTATTGGGATCGATCTGTCATCACGGACAGGACTATTGTCGCCAATAAGCCTGATATCGTGTTGACAGATCGATCTCAACGCCGGGCAGTGCTCGTCGACGTCACCGTCCCGCATGATGAGAACCTCGTGAAGGCCGAGAAGGACAAGCTCAGCAAGTACCTTGACTTGGCTCACGAGGTGACCGCCATGTGGGATGTTGATTCGACGAACATTGTCCCGATAGTTGTTTCGGCAAACGGTCTTATAGCGAAGAGTCTCGACCAACACCTCAAGAGACTCTCGCTAGATGGCTGGGTCAAGGGCCAGATACAGAAGGCAGTACTCCTCGACATGGCACGCATTGTGAGGAGGTTCCTCTCTCTGCAGCCCTAACCACCGGTAGCTTGAGCCCTGCCCGCTGCCGACCGCACTCGTAGGTTAGGTTTTTTATAGTGGTTATTTTTTGTATTACTATTGTTATTTTACTTTTATATTTAAATATTTATCGTAAAAAACCTAACTTATAGACAATTTAATAAATATCTGAAATAATAAATAATCATAGATCAAAATCAATGACTCGCTCATACACCTTCAAGTTAATTCTATATCATTGTTACAACTGCTTCCAAAATAGCTTACCTAAAGTGATTTACTTATCCTTAAGCAGCATAACCTAAGGGTCGCTTATACTCCTCGACTACGGGGAAAACATTTTTGTAAGAGCAAAAAAGATTTCCTCTCGTAAAAGGGAATGGTTGTCGTTTATTTTCCCGTTTTAACATATTTTAGAACCTTCTTGTTGTTATTTAAATGTGGTATGGTAATGAAACCTTATTTCTTAATTTCCATATGGCCACCATTGTTTTATTTAGGTTATATTAAAGTCACTTAAATTCTATATCATGTGGGATTATATTTCAAGGTTTTGTTTCGTTGCTGAAGAAACCAAAGCTTTCGTTTTGATGATTTTTTTCCCAAAAAATCGAACGTATTATAACTTTAAATAAGCTTTAAAATGACAAAGCAGCTCGCCTAGTTTACCTGCGAAGCTAGCGGTACTGGGTTCGATTGCCAGTAAAGGCAAATATTTTTGTGATGAGTGCGTATTCATTCATGACTCATGACTCTTGGATATTTTAATAGCACCCATAGTTTACTGTTATATAAAAAAACAACATTTGTTAGGTAATAATGTATGAAACTGTTCACAAGTATAGTTGGTAGAGAATAAATCAGTTTTATCAATGTAATTTTTTTAAATATATGGTTAAAATATTCTTTAACAGTATTTTATTACAAGCCTAGAGTTTATTTTGGGACGAGGTCAATTTGTGTGGGACTGTCGCCTTATATTAAAAATTCGAATACCGTCTCTGGAATTTCTACTTCTTTTCTGGCTTATTCTTATTTGAGCTCTGAACACAGACTTACTCATTTCTGTTATAAATAGAAGGCTGATAACCGGCGAGGCTAGTCTAGACTAAGGTTGTTAGATATATCAACTTAAGCCACAATCCCTACTACACATCTGATGCATTAGATGCCAAGACCTCCACATGAACTTCATTACCTTTGTAAATCTAAAACCGCTGGCACTGAATAACGCTGGAATAAGTTTTTTATTGTACTGTAATCGGATGACAATATATCATGGTTAGTGCTCTTTTAAATAGTCAATCGCCTATTAAAGAACCCATTCAGCTGATAAATGTATTTTTGACATTAGTGCGGTAAGAACAAACGCTAACTGTTTCAAATATTCACAAGAAACATTGCAAGCTGAAACTTTTGCAAGTTTTATATTCTTCCTTCGTTGAAAAAGTAATGGGTGGCTACAGGGTTGTTTTTTTCTG
This sequence comes from Acleris sparsana, assembly GCA_923062465.1. Classification (NCBI taxonomy): domain Eukaryota; kingdom Metazoa; phylum Arthropoda; class Insecta; order Lepidoptera; family Tortricidae; genus Acleris; species Acleris sparsana. The sequence continues at coordinate 15,564,048 of OV281301.1, read as the reverse complement.
TGGAATGTCCATTTTATTTACTGTTAAATTATTTTTTTGCGGTGGTTACAATTTAATGATCAGCCATATTAAAAAGTTACAAAGGTGTCATTTTTTTTTCAAAGAGTATTGTTTAGAGAGAGGGTGACTAATATAAAACACACACACACACACACACACGAACGAAATACGAACTATATAAACTTTAATCACTTATGCCCTTATAAACTTAGAATACCATGCTTTGTCTTTATCTGTCAAATTCAAATATCAGAATGACAGACAAGGACAAAGGATGGTTTAGCTACCCCACGGTTATTCGACGTTTATAAGCAGGGCATTAGGGTTTAAAACTTTAAATCTTTTGGTCCATCGTTTCGGAGCTACACACAGTACAAACATACGCGTATCCACACACAGGTACAGTCAAGGAACTATGGAACCCTGTCATAATGGCAGCGTCAAGCCACATGAAAGAAATTACACTAAAATTAATGATCAACGTTATGCGACAGGGTGCCACAGCAACAACAATTAGAGTCCTTGACTGTATTTTAAACTCATAAGTCTTATAATACTCCTCTTTTGTTTGTGCGGATTAAAAAAAATGTAGATTAGAAGGTGGAGCTCTTTCGGCTTTTTCATAGGGTTTTTAAGCTTCTTTCAATATGCCCTATTTCGAGTTCGTCTGGTTAATAAATTAATTCCACCCTCATACGGGTGGTCTGCTAACACTTCGATTGGTACTTTAGCTTAAAAAAGAAACTCCGAGACAGCAAGCTAGTCATAATCATAACAACATCGCATAAGTTACTACGATGTTTAGGGTGAATATTATTTCGTAACAGGAAAATCATTGAAAAATATAACACTTAGGTATTCACGTCACGCTCACAGCAACGAATAAGGGGTGTTTCGTTCATTGCGAATGAGTTATGATTTATTGTTTCGATGGTTATGAAATTGTCAGTCAATTGGAGTCTCAGTCGCAGCGTTCTCCTGATTGACCACGAATGCCTTTAAGATTCTAATGTCATTAACCGTGAATCATTTAAGGCGCCTTCCTGTCATTTTACGTAATCTATGTCAATGTCATTTGACCACGCGTTTGGTCTGGTTGGTAGTAAGCTAGCGGTCCTGGGTTCAAATCGCCCTTACAGTTCACCCGCTCGTGACATGATCCCAAAAATGCTGGCCGTGTTCCCCCTTTGCACAGCAGACTGAGCCGCTGCGCGAAAAACAAGCCCGCTCTGGGATCACCTGCCGCCAAAATAAGTCTTTTAGACACCTCTTTTACAATTTTTTTGGTGCCGGAACACCACGGACCTAATGTTTCCATTGCAAGTGCCGCACAATAGTAGTTTTCATTGAGAAATGCGTATTCGCGGCACTTGATGGTCTGGGCACGGTCAGCGGCGGACCCAGGCTGACGAGCGGATCCCTCGACGTGAGACGGAGCTAACTTGTCCACGCATGTTACGTCCCAAGCCAAGGGCCCAAACACCATGGCACCAAAGTGCAGCCGTCAGGTTTTTTGCCATCCAAGGCAGAAAGACCTGAGGGCTCCAGGAATATTAGCTGTGCCGAGGGAACGTTTGAACCTTTTTTTGTATGTGTTTAATTATATTCCTAAGTTTTTTTATCGTGGTCTTGTAGCCATAGTTGATGATGATGATGATGATGATGATGATGATGATGATAGCGAATGATGATGATGCGATTGTAGCCATAGTACCAACATAGTACTTAGTTTAGGACTAGTTCAATTTGTTTGAGATTGTCCCTTAGTAACTGACCTTTTATTTTATTTACTCGTAGAAGTCATAAAGTTCCCTAGGATTAAACACGCCTGTATTCTTTTGGTCTTTGCGGTTTTTTTTTTTTATGGCATTGTGAAGGCTGACGAGCACACAGTAGGCCACCTGATGGTAAGTGGAAACTGTGACCCATAGACATTCGTATTCACAAGACTGCAAGCCTAAGACTGCAAATGCGCTGCCAACCCTGAGGACTAAGATGGAATGCCTCTATGCTAGTCATTACACCGGCTGTCTTATCCCCAAACCGGAACACAACAATGCGAACACTGCTGTTTGGCGGTAGGTTAATGGATAAGATGGTGGTAGCTATCCGGACGGACCCCGCACAAGGTCCTACCACCCGCAAACCCGCGTTTCTTTGATGAAACGTCCCACTAGACTGTGTTGATGGTACCTAGAAACAAAAAAACTGTAGCATTATTAGTGTCGACGTATTAAGTTACTTACAAATCCCTTTATTAAATTGGCTAAACACTTGATTACAATTTTTTCATCTATAACCTTATCAACTTATTCCGATTCATTGAGCGTTCTCGCCAAACAAAGAACCAGAAGGTTGTAGGTAAACAATCAACAGGTGATCGCGGCTCGCCTCAAAGGTCGAACACCCTGTATAGGCTTACTGCGCCTTTAAGCAACCAATGTTGACATACGGGCTGATTATTGATTCATGCATTGATCGGTTGCATAAACGTAATTATAATAGAATTGCTTCTTCGCATTATTTGCTTAAGTCCTATTGGGATTAAACATGTTTACTAATTTAATTATACCCTACAATAACGGTTGTGCCAATATGCGCTCTAGGATTTTCGAATCAAATCGGAGAAATACTGGAAAAGGGCTCTTGGGTGGTACCCGAACCGACGTGCATGCATGACTCGATGTGTGAATGTGGAAGAAGCGAATGAATTGTCAGGTTCGTCGCAGGAGGCAAGAATTGGTATCTGCCTACGTTTCTGGAAAACAGGCGTGGTTTTATGTAGATATGTATGTACAAACGATTTATTTCACATTATTATTCTAAGTCTATTAGAAGTTAAGAGCTGCATGTTTCTTTTATGTACTATTTTTTGTGTGGCAATAATTGTTTTTCTATTTCTATTTTTATTTACAATTTAGGTTACATTAATTTATATCTTATCCCGGCTTCAATAGATCCGGTTCCTAAGTATAGGCACTCAGGCGCACGTGTCTCGTTGACGAGGGTGGGAAACTTCAGCCTCTCACTACAACCATAACTCGTTGATCTAAACACATACATAAACCTCATTATGTACCCAAAAGCTTGTACACTTCGCGAAGAATTTTTAGACCCTCCAAAGTTTGGCCATGGTTTTTTTTTCTCTAGAGGTGAATTTTACAATTGCTGATTTCGAGTAATTTTAAATTGAATAAATATTTCTTAAAATAAAGAAATATTTATTCAATTTAAAATTACAAGTGCTACTGTCAGTATAATCAAATGTGTGGGATCACTTCCTTTAAGAAAACATGTCACCACCAGGGGGCCTAATATCGCTGCGTTTATCGCGTGACAATACGTGGATAAAACATCCGTCACTTTTATACGGATGCTTTCTCCACATTTTATCACGCAATAATCGAAACCATAATAGGCCCTTTGGTTGGTTTAAATTTAACGACTGTTTGACAGGTGCCTTAGCCACGCTCCTGCGAGTATTTTTACAAGCAGCCTGTATCTATGAGTAGGTACACCATACAAAAAAACCCTAGTTTCTTGATAACTTTTAAAATCAGACCTGATTTGGAGTACTTTGCAATTTGTCACTACCCGCACTGTTTTTTCTTTGTCCTAATTTTTTTTTTACCATGGAAAAAGGTCAACCAAACAACGTTGCCAATCTCATCTATAACTTTCGCTAGTATTGTATATTTTAGTTATTTACCGAATATAATCAAACCAGCTTTCGATAAGCTCAAGGGATCGGCTTAGAGCTTTTTTGATCTGGGTATGACAGGCCAAAGCTTGCGACTTTCGATCTTATTATATTGCTTTACTTGACATTGGTTGAGGTCTTGAGGTGATTTTGAAGACGCAATTGTAATGAGATGAAGATTTATTGGTGTTACGAACCAATGGGTGGTCAAGCCATACAAGTCTATATTTTTAAAACTAAATCTTAGAATGATAATTATGCAATGATGCAATGCAACCTAGGTGTGACATAAAATTATATGGTTCAATGGTCAAACTTCACTTTTCTGAATCACGCGGATTTTCTTGGATTGTGGATTTTTTTGCATCACGTTCAAAGTAGGACATGTGTCGTGTTAATGTAAAACATCCTCCTTGAATTCATATTATGTCAATAATTAATTTGATGTAATAATTGACAGTAGGTATCAAGTTTGTTGTCATACATGACATGTACACTGATTGATGTTATGGAAAAATCATGAAAAACAACAAAAAATGTGTTCCCTGTAATCAAGTCAGTTGATTCGTTACATTTCTCTATTAACTTTCTCTTATTCATAATAAATTTGAAAAGTTTTCTCTTGGGCTAATAAGAGGCATATAAAAAGTGTTTTGTTGCTTTTATAGTGGTTTTACTTGCTATTTATGTCTTCAAATCTATTGTCATGTTGTTATTGGTGGAACACAAGAGTACCAGGTAAATACAAAACTTATTTACTCTTTCAACCGAATAAAGTGGGGTCTCGGATGGAATTACCTGAGTGGACCTTTTGTTTAGATGTTGGCTCGATAATAACTTAGTATGGTTAATCCGATCTTCATGCAGTTGTGGTGAAAATAATTCTGACAACGATAGGATCTCTCAGAGTGTAACGGAGTTAAGGGTGAAATCGTCATTTGTCTGTTCGGCGCAAAGTACTGGTATTCATCATCATCTGTCAGCCGAAAGACGTCCACTGCTGGACATGGGCCTCCCCCAAGGCTTTCCACTCAGACCGGTCTTGTGCTTTTTGCATCCACCGCGGTCCCTTGTTGGAGGCCTACCTACAGCTCGTCTTCCGGTCCGCGGACGCCACTCCAGAACCTTCTGACCCCGTCGGCCATCAGTCCTGCGAGCAATGTGCCCCGCCCACTGCCACTTCAGTTTAGCTATTCTTCGGGCTATGTCGGTAACCTTAGTTCTACTGCTAAGGCTACTAAAAATAATAATTGCAAAAGCAAAGCAATTTATTGTGGTTTTCTTTATCAAAAGTTCGAAATGAGAATCAAGATTCTGGGGTCCTAGTGAAAAAGGCTTTAAGTCCAGTATACTGCGTTTATTATGTTCCATTTTTACTACGAGTTAAGACGACCTGTACCCTTTTTCACAAGTACCCTAGAATCTACCAAATTACGACAAACACATTGCTTCCGACTTCCGTTTTTGACCGGCGCCGCTACCGTTATGTGTTTGTTAGATGGCATTGATATAGAGGCTTCCGCTTCGCTTCCACGTTGCTTCTGTGTGCTTGCTGCTTTGAACGTCAAATACATTTAGTATTCTTGTTTTATCCAGTGTTTTTAACAATCCAAACAATTTAATAGGAAAGGAAATCCCTATAATCTCCAGCCCTAGGTTTTAATTAATGGACTTCCACTGTACCTATACACTTTGCCTGTATTACATGAAGGATAACCCTTCCTGCGGGAAGTCCATACATATAAATGGTAATTTTATCCTCTTTGAGTTAACGATGTGTATCGTTGATTATAATTATCACCAACATGTCTAACATGACCTAGCTTAAGGACTGCGTGGTTTGCGGGTCTTGACCTTGCTATCGAGGCTCTTTTTCCACAAGGTCGTATATTTATACGGTCGCATAAACCTTACGTACGAATGTAACACCTAATAACAATCAGAGCCCGTCTTTGTGACGATCATTATATCAAGTGTACGTCCAGCGGGATCCTGCTCAGGGTTTGTCAAGATCGCTTCTAGAACCCACCTGATGATTAAGTGATCTCTGATGCCTATACACTTTTTGTAACCTTACGACAAAAACAACACGTCTTATCACGTTCCTTAGACTAATAATTCTATTTCAAGCAGTAGTTTTAGCAGTTCCCTAAGACTAAAGCTGGTCTCCATTGTTCCAGGTCTACAGCTGCGCAGCATAGAGGAGCCAGCAGGTGGCGCGGGGGGCATGCCCGCGACCACCTGCTATGACGCTGAGTGCGCGCGTACTGAGGCCTGGCTTGACGAGAACCAGGAGTTCGTCCATGATTACTTCTTGAGGTTTGTCTTCCTGTTCTTATTCTATTATAATATTATAAATGCGACAGTTTGTGTATTCGTTACTGGTTCACGCTGCAACGGCTGGAAGGAATTGGATGAATTTTGCAATGGAGATATGTATGGTACTAGAGAAAGCCCGCGACTTGGTACGCGTAGAATTAGTTTCCTTTCTAACTGCACCCCTAGATCTCAGAAGGAAACAATGTACAAAAAACGGAATCTTTAGACTCAGCGGTTTGGGTATTGCACCAAGCTTTTGTGTCAGTTCAACCTTTTTGAATAAATTCGGATTGAGTTTTTAAACACGACACAAAAAAAAAGTAACATAAATCAAAAGCAATAATGAGTATTGATATCAACGTCGAAGCAAATTACTCCCAAAATAACTTTCTACTCCTTTTTCACTCCTTTAGGGGATGAATTTCAATAAAGAACGAAACACGTCTTCCATCAATTCTGCTAAAGAATGTTTATGCTGAATTTGAAGTAGATCGGGAAGTAGGAATCATGGAATCCAAGGAATCATGTTGTCCCATACAAACTTTGCCCCCCTTTTTGACTCCCTTAGGGGTACAAATTCAGAAAACGTCTTACAAAGAACACAGACTCCACAAGTTTCAGGTTTCTACAATCAGCGATTTGGGCTGTGCCTTGATCCGTCAGTCAGTCAGTCAGTCTGTCAGTCAGGAACGACGATTCAGGACAAAGCATTTTATATGTATAGATATGCGTATACCCTGGATTATCACTTCGGATTTTCATTCCGGAAAATTTAAAGGTTCGTGAGAAAATAAGTTTAAACGTGTTGTTTCTTTTGAGTTAGTTTTTTTGCGTTTGTAGTAACGGCTTCGAAACGAAACCCTACACTGATCATGATCCGACATTTGAATTAATTTTTCACCCGTATCTGTTAGCGAAAAAAATAACGCCAACGATAACGTTATTAAATGCAGATTAAACGTTATTTAAAACGTTATCCGGGGCCTGACAAGCTGTATCGGATCCGGGATTAAGTCGTTAATTGGTAAAATATATTTTGGCAAATGCGGAGTCATTGTTACCGGCTGCTATCCATAATATGGCTAACGTTATGCCATTTGTGCCATTATATTCATAAATGGCTGATAGGTTACCTTAATGACTTGGAAAGCGCTCACGTGGAGTTGATGGCGAGTCATTTTGATCAATTAATTGATTAATGCTAGCTCATTTGTGTCACGATCAATAGGGATGTTCACTGGCAGGTCAGATCGGCTTTTTTAAGGGAGGGGCAAATTGATAGCAAGTATGGAAATGTATATAAAGTGGCATGTACAGTCGAGGAAATGGATTCCTAGACCACTGCGCACTGTAGACTATGTCAAAGTGACGTAATCAATCAAACCGTAAGACTTATTATTTATTTATTTAATGGCAACCGGTCGCAATATCGAGCAACCATTTCTGCCAATGTCAAGTTTGTATTTTACATTAACATATCAAAAAAAAACATAAGGCAACGTGGTACGGTGATCCTCTAGCCTCCGTGAAGTGATGTAGGTAGAACTTTACGAAGACCAGATGGGATTTTCTTGGAGCAATCCTTCCAAAGGCGATATATGTGTTCAAAGTTGAATTCTTCATTATACTGCACATTTGAATGTTAATTTACTGCATATTAATACATCATTACTATCCATTAAACAACAAAATATGCAAAAAAAAAAAACAAATACGAAAACGACACCATCTTGTCAAATACCCAAAGAGAATCCAACCGTAAGACTTCTTACGGTTTTATTTACAGTGTCACTTTGACATAGTCCAAAGTGGTCTAGGAATCAATTTCCCTGAAACGAACTTTTCATATTTTCCCCATGTAAACTCTTTATTGCACAGACGGAAAATAAAAACGAAACAACAAACAGACACACTTAAAATATTTAGCTTATAATATTAGCAACGATATAAACGTAATTGAAAAGAAGGAGATTTGTCAGGATCGTAGCTGATGATGATGATGATGATCGTAGCTGGTGGTGGCAGTGGTCTCTGCCTAGCCCCCTGGGAAACAGGCGTGATTTAATGTATGTATGTATGTATGTATGAAATACACTGAGGTAATATCAATGTAGTCCCTCGCAGGCCGTCAAAAGCACTTCGAATTCAGGGACGAAATGCAATTAAATTCTCTTGAAATTTTCACTAAGAATAATATTCTTGAGGGCTCAACTATTGCCAAGAAAATTCTTTATACATTTTATGTCGTTACGCGAGGTTTAGCTTCTTGTGTGGCGGGAACTTGATGTCGGTCCTTGACCGGTAAGCTCGTGTTTCGTTGCTCATTTTATTTTATTATATTTTCCACACACTTTTAAGTTTAAATATAACAAATATTTTCATATCGTGTGCACCAGACATGTTGTGGTGCAGTTTAAAGATATTGCTCCCCGAAATAGCAAAGAACCTAGCAATGTACAGTGGTCTCTAGAGCTTCACGACGATAGCCAAGTTCGTAGTGACCCTGCCTACGAAGCTAGAGGTCCCGGGTTCGATTCCCGGTACGGGCAAATACTTGTGTGATGAGCACGAGTATTTGTTTCTGAGTCTTGGACGTTTTCTATGTATTTAAGTAGGTATATATTTATCTATATAAGTATTTATATCGTTGTCTAGTACCCATAGTACAAGCCTAGAGCTTAGTTGGCTAGGTCAATTTTTGTGAGCTCGTCCCTGATATTTATTATTATTTATTATGATATAGATCGATCAAAGATTAACCGATAACAATTTCATGTTTCATCATGTCAGCCGTAAGACGTCCACTGCTGGACATAGGCCTCACCCAAGGCTCTCCACTCAGACTGGTCTTGTGCTTTTCGCATCCACCGCGCTCCCGCGATCCTTACGACGTCGTCATATTTAATGTTTCATCATCATCATCATTATCAGCCGCAAGACGTCCACTGCTGGACAAAGGCCTTCCCCAAGGTTTTCCACAACGATCGGTCCTCTGCTGCTGTCATCCAGCGGTTTCCCGCGACCTTTATCAGATCGTCAGTCCACCTTGTGGAAGGTCTGCCAACACTTCGTCTCCCGGTTCGCGGTCGCCACTCTAGAACCTTTCCGCTCCAACGGCCTTTAATGTTTAGATAATATCAATTACATATTTTATTAATGTAATCTTCGAATGAAAATAAACGACGTAATACGAGTACTAAATCTAGCAAATTATAAAACAGCGTATTATTATTAATGAAAAAAGAAAACTTTCCTTGCCCAAGCACGGCCTCTATACAACACGGTAAAAACAATATCGTTTATGATCTGTTATCGTATTGCCAACGGTTTGATAGCTCTTATTTTCTTGACAGTAATGGCGGCCAACTTAAAAACAATACCGTAACATACAGGCCAAATACGACTTGAATTTTACCGCCTAGAATAGAGGCCCAGGTTGACTGTGGACCATACATACATACATATCTTCACGCCTGTCTCCCAATGGGGTAGGTAGAGATTATGGAACGCCAGGTGCATCGGTCCAAACATATGTACACTTCGCTTCCTCTACATTGATTCGGCCCTTAATCAGCACATCGCGAATCTGATCACCGTACGTCCGTCTAGGACGTCCCCTACCGACATCTCCGCTCACTCTCGCCCGCCATATCTCTTTCGTAACTCTTCTGTCATCCATCCTTTCTAAATGACCAAACCATCTTAGCATACCCTTTTCGATCTTAGTCACTACATCTTCTTTCAAACCACATCGTTCTCGGACCTCGCTATTTCTTACTCTATCTATTATCCTAACCCCACACATACTTCTTAGAGCTCTCATTTCAACTGCATTAATCCTGCTTTCATTCTTCTTCTGCCATACCCAGGATTCACTACCATACATCAATGTTGGTGTCAATACTCCCTGAACAATCGCAAGGCGAGCTTTGCTCGATATGACCTTGTTTGCCAACTGTGGACCACCCACATAGAAATCGCTAAGCTGTTTCGAAACTCGTCCCCTATAGTTTCAGAGCATTTCAAAAAAACCTCGACACAATATATACGATAAAGTGCAAACTTACAAGGCACTACCGACCAATTGAAGGCCTTGAATAGATCTTGCCGCGGGAACTAATTTACAATTTCCATCTTTTTAACTTGAAACTTTTTAACACTTTAGCAGGCTTCATTAGCTTCTATAGAGGCGGAGGCGTGTCCCAACTTGTTACCGTGAATATTTAACTTGAGTGCCGTACTTGTACCAGGCATTGAGTTTGCAACTCCGCACTCGTTAACTCCTAAGTTCGCCAACTTGATTTGCCAGTTTGTACAGTTTTCGGCCAACTTCGTAATCTTTCGTTGTGTTCTTACGTACAAGTATATTTTAAGCTCGTTCCGGTAAATTACTAGACATTTTGAGGATATTAAAAGCGTCTCAGCTGGCCTTTTATGGTCGGGTTTGTCGATGTTGATAAACGTGGATAAGACATGTGTCACTTTCTGACTAGTATGTATGTGCGAGAGTGACGGATGCCTATCAACCCCGATAAAAGCAACCATAATACGGGTCCAGGCATCTGTTCTCATTTATTCATGTGTTTAGAAGTTTGTAAGCTATTTTTAAAGAACGAAAGATACATATTGCACAAAGACGTATGAAAATAAATGTAACATTCACGCAATGGCTTTGAATCGTTCAGAAACGAATTGGTACTAGTAGGGATATCTACGATTAAAAAAACCTGGGAAACTGGCTGAAAAACGACATAACAAACACGTTCCTCGAGTAAAGTAGCTGTCAATAGAACTTGCAAAAGATGTAAACAAAACTAAATGAACCAATTCATGTACTTTTAAAGATCAACTGAGGTCTTTGCAATGATTTATACACTAGATCACTATTTTCATATCAAGTTTAAGATGAAATAACTATTCATTATACGTTATTTTGAATAAAAACACGTTTGGTGAATATTTGAGGTTATGTGTCAAACAGCACTAATATGTTTACATCGTTCACAAGTTCTATTGACGGCGACTTTAAACGGAATTACGGAATGTCACATCTTGGTAAACAAACGATTACCGTCTGATTGCTTAGAATTGTCCTGATCCACGCAATGACAAGAAAATTACAGATCATTTTCTTGTTTAATAATGTATTCCGTTAAAATCTGATTCAGTCTGGACTTCTCTGTAAGAGGGCGGTGTGAACTGCATGTTTATAACTTTGTAATTGTCATTTATGTGGCTACCTATTTACTTTGATCAGTGGAACGATTTTACAGCTTCTGTAGATCTATCGTCTCGTTCTCACAGTTAGTCTTCGTCTATCAAGCAAACAACACATAACAATAATTTTGAGTTTACCTTTCACAGTACCTATCTGTGAAAACGTTAATATTTTAGCAATGAAATACTATTTTCGCGAGAATTTGATATTCAAGCTTAGCTTTAACTGTGACGCGAGGTATGCATTTGATGTTTTTTAAATTGGAAACGTCTATTCAAACTCGGGCAGCAATAGCTGTTTGAGCGAGCTTTTAAAGTTGAGAACTATTTGTTTTTGGCGGCCGTGACCGCCGCTGGGTTTGGGAAGCTGCTCTGGAATGTTCTATTTGTGTATTTTGAAAGGGGATGTGTTGAATGTTTTCTATTTTCGGCAGGAAGGCGACCCGGCAGGTTGTAGACGCATGGTTGGTGTCGCATGCCACTCCGCCGAGCGCGGAGCTGGCATCTCCCTCGCGTGCCGGCTCCGGAGCCACCACACCCGTCAGGTAAGTTGGAATGATAATATAAAACAACCTTTTTCTTAACGTCGAAATACCTCAACTAACATGGTTCCTGTGAACACTGAACGACGTATGTCCTTTGTGTTCAGAGATAATCCCGTATTAGTCAAGTTTTAGAGATATTATGGCCTGCGATTATGTGTCCTGATGATTTTGCAAATGTAGTTTGTATAGTAGTGCGGCATTGTTATTTTTGGGAAAGACTAATTGGAAATATCATTGTCAATCGGACTAATCATTTCGAAAATAGCAGTTTACAAAATGATTTTCAAGCGTTAAATAACGGGTTCGGTCCTGAAGGCCTTACTTGCATTTAGCCTTGGCGAGCAGAGCACCCTAGTTGTTGTTGTTGTTGTTGTTGTTGTTGTTGATAAATAGTTTATTATGCTATTGAATATAATATTATTGATGTAAAAATGACTATGTATGATTATTACAAATAAATAAATCTTATCTTATCTTATCTTATATTTGACCGGGTACCAAAATGTCTTGGTCTGTAAAACGCCCTCATTCCTATAAGCCATAGTAGACGGAATGACTTGGCTATAAAACAACTTAATGTCATAATGTTTTAATAGGTAAATGGTCTGGATAATCTTCTTGTATCAAGACAATACAATCAAGATCTTACACAATTGAGTAATTCTGCCTACTTGTGCATTTCACGGCCTAGACGTTTTGCTAAGTAAGTCTTACTGAAACTAAGACAATTTTGTAACTATGGCATTAGATAAACAAGTCATTTTGCATACTTGGTCAGTATACTACTGAGACATCGTAAATGCAAGTAAGGCCTTCAGGACCGAACCCTAAATAACATGTCATAAGCATAATATTTTCTTAATTACAAATGAAACACTGGTGGTACATATAACATATCTTTCGTTTTTTAACAGAGTAATAATGAAAAGTTATCAGACTATTCGTTGAGATATAAATGGCGGACCGTAATAAGCCGAGTTAAGCCTCGCCATCGGATTCAACTCACGACTAGGAGAAAACTCCGACATTGGATTACTCCATGCTTGGGCTGTACCTAATCTTACCTGGTAACAACCTGCACAAGGCTGTCTAAATGGCTGATGATTTCTGTCATTGACTGAAGTGAATATTTTAATATCGTTTCGATAAATGTATGCGGAAAGGGTACAAATGAATGGGCTGCATGTTTTAAATGCTAAGGTTGTTTTATTTCAAAATTGTCATCATCTTCCTGGCACACATGTGCATGTTTCACACAATCAATTCAACCTTCTTGGGCCTACGTGTATGACACGTCCATTTACGTTCATACTCATCACTCTTCTATTTATGTTTTCTTCGTTCCTCCTTATTACAGATCTGTATGTATACCACGCCAATCTATTACTTCTGAACTTTTCTGTTATATTCATTACCAATAGAGCAAATACACCAAAATCGTACTTCATGCAATTTAAACTAAAAATTGATTGTAATAATTAGTTCGGAGACACATTTGACAATATTTCAGGCGTAGGTTCAATGTGGAAATTTATCTTGCATCTTTAACAATTTTAGAACGAAGAGGGAATCAAACTGCATTAGACATTTTGCATCAATCTTTTAGCATAGGATAGATTTTATGCAAGAACTCTCCCCCTTTCTCCCTCTTACCCCTCTATTCTATTCAAACATCGTAAATTTAAATCATTCTCGATTTGGCAACCCCTCGTCCTTTAGTTCCATCAATCATTGTTCTAGATCGTTAATGTAATGTTGTATGAGTGGTGTATGTAAGTAATGGCTGACACAAAATTTGGTTACTTTTTTCAAGACAGATACTCGCAATGCTGGTCAATATACAGTTATTGAAGAAGAGAACTTTTGCTCGCAGTTTCGCGTTCCTTTCATCTCTGGATTAAGTTTTTTTTTCCGGCCGCGGCATGAAAGAAAAATAACTATTTCTGTGCTAAACAAAACCAGATATTGATAAATGATTCATATAATTCAACCGTCACGACTCACAAATGCTTTTGAAACACATTTTTAAATATTTTATATAAGGCACAATAGCGTTTTTTTTTTTTCTAAACTACACAGACGAAGTGTAAAACGTGGGGATGAAATTCGCTGATAGATTTTTTTTCTGTAACTATAAATATTTCAGGATTTATTCAGTACCCTGGTGTAGAACCCTATTGGTGGTTCGGTTTGATTAGTATTCATAAAAATCCTGAAATATTTACAGTTACAGAAAAATAAGCGGTTGGCAAATAAACCGGTTGTGAAACGATACAAGCGGCCTACCATATTTTGTCCAAAAGGCAGACAACCGTTATTTTCATAAATCAATTAATCTTAATTTAATCATTCATGTTTATAAATAAAATAAAATAAATATCAGGGGACAATTTCACACCAATTGACCTAGTCCCAAACTAAGCTCTAGGCTTGTACTATGGGTACTAGACAACGATATAAATACTTAAATAGAGAAATATATACATAAATACATAGAAAACATCCATGACTCAGGAACAAATATTCGCGCTCATCACACAAACATCTGCACTTACCGGGATTTGAACCCAGGATTGCTAGCTTCGTAGGCAGGGTCACTACCAACTAGGCCAGCGTGTCGTCAAAGCGTTATGTGTGGTTAAAGCACAAAAAAAAATTACATCGTTTGTTTCTTATCCTTTTCAGTCTTCGTTATTTCAAGTAATCCATTTGTAAATTGCGCATAGCTTTGAATGTTCAAAGTGTAGATAAATTCGGACCGTCCGCAAAAACCATTTGGACTCTTCCCAGATTGTCTGCATGGTAAACAGACACCGCGGCCAAACGCTCTTATCACCTTATCAGATATTAAATCATTCCTGGCGAGTATCCAGGACACCTAATTGCTAATTAACTGTGAGTGTGTATCACTTTTTGACACTAGAGTTGGCACTGGTATGTGTTAACATAGTAGTTTTAACTCGTTCTTTTGTGTTAATATATTTAAATTATTCGGTATTGCTAGTTTATAGTTCCACGTGTTTGGCAAAAGACTGGAAGTTATAATAGTTAATATTATTTTGCTAATAGAATAATCCCAGCTTCATCTTTCAAAAGAGTATAGGCTTTCCATCTTAGTCACAGGTTTTGTAAAGAATTTCAAGTCTTAAAATTGCAGTCCTAAGGTTGTAATCTTTAAGGGGCCACCTATGTTGCCACTCTCCCAAAACTACGAAAGTGGCTTTATGAGCTTCCGCGTGAAAAATGCGAGATGGAGATATTTCGGGCCCGCCTTGATGGTAGCGTCAAATTCAATTAATTGCTGTTTACTTTAAAACCACAACATATGTATAAAAAAAAAGGTTTTCCTGGATTAAGAAGTTATATAAAATCAACTATTGAATCGAAAATCATCGTTAAAGCCAAAGATTAGAGGGCTCGAAGATTCAACTAAAAACATGCAAAAAGGTGTCATGTTTGAAAAATAAAATTATCTGTGATTTTATTACTTAACGTGTTTTTACGTTTGCCAGTGTCAAGCAAATGTGATCAAGTTTAATGTATCCAAAGAACAGATACAAAGGCGTTATGGTTTTTGAGATCCAGATCGCGGAACACTCCAGACTTGAGCATAGGTGGCCTCTTAACTCTCAAGATTGCGAATGTCTATGGGTCTCAGATCTGTGTGCTCGTTTGCCTACTCTATTTTTTTTATGGCAAGGAGCAGGCACACTGGTACCCAGGCCATCTGGTGGTAATTGGGATCAAAGACCCATAGAAGTTGTAATTCTCAAGACTACAATGTCAAGCCTGAAAAGACCTAAACATCAAAATAAATAGGTCAAATATAATAAACCCCTCGGTTTGCTCCGAGGGTTGCACCATATTCTGTTGTTATTCCGCACACTCCGCCAAAGAAACGGTGCCAACATCTCAAATCCAGTACCCATTTCTTTGGCAGGAAGATATCCGCCCACGAGTTCGAGCGGGGAGGGCTGTTGAAACCGCTGGTGACGACCGTGGACGGCACACCGACCTTCCTCGGGGACCAACCTGCGCACGCGGCGCCTGCGCGGCCGCAGCGCCGCTCGCGCCACGAGCTGAGGCAATTGGATGAAAAGGAACTTATATTTGAGCTGGTGAGTGTTTCAGACTTTGTTACGCAGTTGAATTTGGTATAATATATCAAGAAGAGTTTTACTTGGTGACAGGTGTTCGACACATACACAGTGTATATATAAGTACAGTCTAGGAATTAAATTTGCCATCCATAGTTCCAAAGCCAGTCAGAAATAAGGTTTAGTTTCCTATCAATTACAAATGACTTGGCATCTCTAATGAGAATGAGATCTTCATGCAGATTTTCTTTGAAATGGGTAGCAAAATAAGGTCCGTGACCATACCTACCACACACATCAAAGTTGTTTCATCATTATTTTACTTAAGAGCTATGCTCTTGTCGGCGGAGTAATTGCCATTTCTCTGTTCCCTGCCAGCTTTTTCGCCTCCTGATTCGACACGACATTGGCCTTCCAACTTATTTCCCTAAATTTTCCATGCCGTATTAGTTGTCCCATCATCTTCAGACATCAGAATTTATAAAGCAGTTAAATTGGTTATACAGCATAATATGCCATAAGAAGAGTTTTACTTGATGACAGGTGGTTGTCACAGACACAGTATACAACACACATCTAAGATGTCGAGCGGTGAATAATATCTCTATACATTGTTTTGTTATTTTGCAATGTATCGCAACGCAGTATATTACAAAGTAACAATTGGCTTCACGTAGTCGGGTTAAAATAGAACTCGTTGGTTGATTACCCGTAACCCCAGTTCCAATTAAATTTCACCGCTCCGGTGACCTATAACCGCTATTGAATTAAGATTTCCCTTGTTCCGTTTCAATTTCTCCCCTCAAAATAGCAGCCCGAGGGCGTATAATTTGTTTTCTTCAATCACTGATTTGATACAACACCACAGTAGCGCATTCCATCAGCGACGGTTGATAAAGAATAAGATCGTTTAGAAATAGTTAATGATGTTGTTGTTGTCATGTTTCTGTGCATAAAATGTGGATAAAGCAACCGCACGTACATAATACTTACCTCTCCGAAAGTGGGAGATGTTTTATCCACGTTTATCGATACCGATAAACAAGACGATAACACGGCATTTAAAACGGCTACTCCAGAACACCTGCTGAGAATCATATTACACCTCATTCACTCAGCGACAGTTGATAGGAAATAGGATGAGAGGCGGCAAGTTTACAATTAGACCCCTACAGCCTCCGTATTTTGGTAGCCCTTCGCCTTCTTATTTTTGTTCCTTTATTACCGTAGATAAAATGTTGGTAAAGTAACCGTCACTCTCGCGCTTAACTACTGATCAGAAAGTTACAGATGTTTTATCCACCTTTATCTAGATCGATGATCACGGCCACATTAGGCCCACAGGGTTCGGTTCGGCAATAAAACGGCAGCACCGGCGCATCGGCAGAGCATCATTTTATTTTATTCCTCATTCCTTCAGTGACAGCTGATGTGAGCTGTTTCGGCGACTGTGTGTAAAATTAGGCCTCATCCGGTGTATTGTAGTCGCCTATAGCTATGAGGGGATGAAATGTGGATAAGGCAACCGTCACTCTCGCACTTACATACATGATAGTCAGCATAAAGTGAAAGATGTTTTATCCACGCTAATCGACGTCGATAAAAAGGACCATAATGGAATAAACACACCATAATAGGCCCGCAGGGTCCAGGTCGGGGATTCAAAATTCAAATTTCAAAATATTTATTCGGTAAATTGGCCACATGATGGCTCTTTTACACGTCTGTAATATTGAGTGAATCGACTAGCGCTTCGGACAAGACCATTGCGGAGAAGAAGCGCCGCAAGAAACTCCAGCAGAAGGTCATTTTTTCCTATAATAAAATTCAATAATACCTCAAAGTAACATTAAAAGGTAATAAAGTAATAAATAATTATTTTAAATCGAATAAGTACAAATAAAATAATTACATGTCCGTAAGCAAAACCCTTTGAGTGACCATGACATGCTCATGCTGACGGACAAAATATATCAATAAAAAATAACAGCTGTCCTGCGAGAAACATCACAATGTGTTCTCATTTCTAAAGTGTCTTATGCACAAGAACCAATAAAAATTAAATACTAATAATAATAATGCTCGAAGGGCGGATGTCTTGCATAAGTGGTGAGTGGGCACCTTATGGTCGTTTTAAGTCCAGGTGCTCTCTCGACCCTTAGCCCCTCTGGAACTGTTGCCTCCCTGCTGCTATATATATGTGGCTATTTCGGGAGGCCCATCCCATTGAGTTGGCGAGTCACCGCCATTTCAACCAAAGTAATTAGCATTGGCCAGGCCGGCGCCATAGTTTCATCATTAGCCTTGTTCACCAATCCATATCAGTTCATTCATAGAACCTGTTATTAATATTCCCATCGTTCTTAAATAGTCTTACACTAACCGGTGGTTGTCCGTGGGAGCATACTTCTATAGTTTTAACTGAGGGACAATCGCCGGTTGGTGTCCCATAACTTTACTAAATTAATCTTGTCTAAAGGGCCTTTGCGTGTTGGCTTCTTGACGCCTTCCAAAGGTCCGGGACTCGGGGGTAAAGACATACAAATAATAATTCAACTTAAATTTAAAAAGTCTACATTTATGGCTTAAAGTCAAGCGCTGCTCAGTGCTCACTACTACTATTTCTAGATAAAATGGCAGAACCAGCGCTTCAGCTAAGAATAATTTTACTTGCCATTAATTCAGTGACAGCTGATAAGGAATAAGATCCGAGGCTGCGTGTGTACTATTAGGCCCCTACATCTCCCGTATTTTGGTAGCTTTTACTTTATTTCTTCTCTTTTTTAAATGAAATATGAATAAAACTAGATACTGACACTCTGCCTATTCTACTCGGCAAAATCATATTGCTTTTGGCATGTTATCTTATTGATTTTAACTCGGCTGCCATTAATGTCAAGTAAATAGGAGCCATTATCACGTTAACAATACGGTACCCTGTGGAATAGACCCTAGTCAGAAAGTGACAGATGTTATATCCACGCTTATCAACATCGATAAACACACCATAATAGGCCCGCAGGGTCCGGGCCGGCGATAAAACGGCGTCCCGCCTGATAATTAAACGTAAACAACACCGTAACAATGTTTGAGCGGATAGCCCACCGTTTAAAACTTCCCGAGTTACTTGACCGGATTTAATTACGCCTCGTTCCTTAACCTGTCTGGACGGCGATTTATAATTTGCTGGATGCGCTGTTTTTTGAAAGCAAGCTTCATACAACCTTACTACATGTTTAGACGTTGAAATTCTACATTTTTAGAAAAGAAAATATCCCCCGGAACACTAAAGCAACACTTTGGAGGGCCCTGCCAAGATCATGAAGCTAACTAGCGTTTCTATTCGTTTCGTTTTTAAATCAATCGCGTCACTGGTAGATCACGTGACGTTTCGTATCACGTCATCTACCAGTGACGCGATTGGTTTAAAAACGAAACGATTAGAAACGCTAGTTAGCGTAATGCACCTTGGCAGGGCCCTCAGTTGTCAAGATCAGGCTATCCGTTTAAGACTTCTGGAGGAAACAAAGAACCTTTTCACGCCACTGCTCGGAAATGTGGCGAAAGATGGTCTGTTCTTGGTCCCCAAAACAATCGATAGTTGTACATTGAATGAGCAGGCCTACTATGAATTTAAACAGACCAACTATGTTAACATTGTTGGTCTGTTCCATTGACCAATAACATCGGTCCGCTGATCACAAATTCGACCAATCAGAACACACTTTGTGCTGCATATGAAATTAAATTGGCCAATGAGAAGTCGTTTTATTTTTTTAATAATATTCATCCCTTCACGGATAGGCAAAGGAATCAGATTCCACACAGCCATATATGTCTGCTTTTAATTATCTGAAATAAAGTTTTTTTTTTATTTCCTCGCAGTAGTCGTGAAAAGCACTTTGATAAGCCTCGGCCGAAAGTGCAATAGATGGACTCGTACTTTCGTACTCGAACTAACTCGTCCATCTATTGCTTACTTTCTAACCTCTACAACAATGTACTATTCCTAATTTGTTGTGTCTCCGTACTTTTGGTTACTTCAGATGCTAAGCGGCAGTGTGATTTTAACGGTACGAGAGGCGTTTTGAATGTAATTTAGTATTAATTGCCGTTGTGTGTGCTCCGGTATTTTTGAGCACTGTAGATAACCTGAACAATTTAATCACTTTAACTTAAAATATAAATTTGCGTTACTGGTTACTATTATAAAACTAACGTATTGTATGTTCGTTAAACGTCTCGAAGTATATATAGCACATCCAAGAAGTTTTATTCATTTCAAGTTTTAATATGTGCTTGTAAAACGGCGTTAGCAAGCTTCTTCACTTCCTTTCAGCTTGTGGTAATTACAAAATCCAATTTACTTTCTTTCGAAAGGAAAGAAGACAAAACTATGATTAAAATATGAGTTCAATAGGGGCGCCTGTCGTATCGCATAACGTTTTTTGTCCTAAAAATGTTTGGCCGAGAATATTTGGCATACTGTTGAATGGCATACTACTCGTTTGTCCTAATAATTTTTGCGCATACTCATTTAACGTCCTAATGCAAGTTTTTCCTAATATTGATAACTCTAAAGTCTAATTACCTAAAGAATAATATTCCTAACATGAATTTTCCTAATAATTATTTTGCCTATTATTAAACTGGCTACAATTACAGCACCTAAACTAAACTATGGTAGGCGTGAAGTCAGAATCGTTACGGATTGGATTGGAGGAAGTCCTTCGTAAAGCTATAAATAATAAGAAATCAGTAGTAGTCTGCGGTGACTTCAACATAGATATTTTATCTCAATCAGTCGAAAAAGATCAATATATCAGTTTATTTAGGTCATTCAACTTGGACTACCTGTTTGAAGTACCTACCAGGGTGACTCCCACCTCAGCCACTTGTATAGATAATGTCTGGTTAAACTGTCCTCATCTAGTTGGAAGCGTAGTGAACGGGGTCCGTTCGGATCATAAAGCGCAGATGGTGAGGTTACCTTGCGAGAAAAAGCATCCAGATCGCGTTATAGAAATAAGACCACTGGGCGAAAGTAGACTAGAATTACTAAAGTCAAACTTGCTAGTCTCCATGTCAAATTCACAGACAGAATCAAATGATCCGAATTATCTATTCAAGATGCTTCTAAATACAGTATGTAGAGAATTTAATAAAACTTGTAGTAAGAAGCGAATTAAAATTAGTAATAAAATGTCATTCAATGAGTGGGCAACTACCGGAATCCGGAAAAGTAGAGATAAATTATACCAACTTTATGATAGGCGATCTTGTACCACTGACGAACATTTCCATCAATATGTTAGGAATTATTCCAAATTATTTAAAGCTGTGTGCATTAAGGCGAAAGCAGCTCATTTAAATGAAAAAATAAAATCTTCAGATAATAAAGCCAGGGCAGTCTGGAAAATAATAAACACTGAGACCGGCAAAAAAAGTAAAAGCGAATCCACTGTTTCCTTGAAGATAGAAAATACATTAATAACCGACCCAGTAAAAGTAGCCAGTGAATTTAATAATTTCTTCTCAAAAATTCCTAGTGACATAACAAAATGTCTGGCATCGTCCACTGCAGTAGCCCAATCCTTTCTATCTGAAAATGTAAAATTAGGAAATGTACGCGATTTCAAATTTCATCATGTTTCTCCCTTCGATATACTTAAGTCTTTTAAAATGATAAAAATAAAAAAAACGGAAGACTTATGGGGCGTGTCAGTTAAGGTACTTGAAACCATTCTGGAGGTCGTTGCTCCCACCCTAGCTCGTATTTTCAATAGTTGTATCGACAGTGGCATTTTCCCAGTTTTAATGAAATTTAGTAAGGTGGTTCCTATTTTTAAATCAGGTCATAGAAATAATCCTTCTGATTATCGTCCAGTATCTATCCTTCCTGCGTTCAGCAAAATATTTGAAAAAATAATGCTAACACAATTGACTTCTCACTTTAATACTAATAAAATTTTACACGATCAACAATTCGGCTTTATGAAAAGTAGGTCTACAACTGACGCGGGCGCAAGTTTGATCAAATTTATTTTACAGGCTTGGGAAGAGTCGCAGGACGCCATTGGAGTCTTCTGCGACCTTTCGAAAGCTTTTGATTGTGTAGATCATGGCACTTTAATTTGTAAACTTGGTTTTTATGGCATTAGAGGAAATGCATTAGATCTCATTAAGTCATATTTAACACAGAGAAATCAAAAGGTAGCGATAAATGGAGCCGTTTCGTCAGAGATAGAGATAGATATGGGCGTACCTCAAGGTTCTATTTTGGGCCCATTCCTGTTCCTAGTTTATGTAAATGATCTGCCGTATATGGTAAGCAGAAGGTCAGGCATTGTAATGTTCGCTGATGACACTTCTCTACTATTCAAGGTAAATAGGAAAGATACTGAACTCATTGAACCAAACAATACCCTCTCCATGATATCTGACTGGTTTGCTGCCAATAACTTAATGTTAAATCCAAATAAAACTAAATGTATAAAATTCTCATCAGCAAATTTATCAAATATAAACTTAGCCTCAAATATTAAACTTAATGGTGAAACCATAGACTTTGTAAAAACAACTGTTTTTCTAGGTATTACATTAGACTCTAAATTGCAGTGGGGTTCCCACATAACTGCGTTAGCAAGTAGGTTGAGCTCCGCTGCTTTTGCAGTCAGGAGAATAAGGCAGCTTACCAATGTAGCGACGGCACGGTTGGTCTACTTCGCTTACTTTAACAGTATAATTACGTACGGTCTTATTTTGTGGGGATCGGCTGCGGATATCGGTACAGTGTTTATTTTGCAAAAAAGGGCTATTAGAGCTATTTATAACTTGGGGTCGCGTGTGTCATTGAGGGAATTCTTCAAGGAAATAGATATTCTAACACTGCCGTCGCTATATGTATTTGAAATAATCATCTTTGTTAGGAAGAATCTACATAATTTCCCAACGAACATTGATAAGCCAAAAGCAACCAGGAGCACAGGAAAGCTCAAAACCACTTTTTATAGACTGGCCAAAACTTCAAAATCATTCTTGGGAAATTGTGTAAAATTCTACAATAAAATTCCAAAAAGTATTACTGAACTTACTGACTCTAAATTTAAATCTGTCGTAAAACAAAAACTAATTTCCCGAGCATATTATAAAGTAAACGATTATATCATGGATAGGGATGTTTGGCAGTGAGTCGTCCGTCCTGCATGAGTAATCTACGCTAAAAAAAGGTGCACCTACTGTACAAAAATACCGTGATATTGTAAACTATTTATAATTATAATGTAATGATGTAAACCTTTTTCTTGAAAAAAATATACCTTGCCGAGTTTCTTACGCCGGTTCTTCTCGGGGCAAAGGTTTTATTTTTCGAACCGGTGGTAATGCTTTTTGACATTCATAGGTGCATTATATTATGCCTAAATTGAAGAATAAAGAACTTTGACTTTGACTTTGACTTTGATTCTACCTTCAGGCAGGTCAGATTTCGGTCAGGTTAGGTACGACGACGAGCGAAGCGAGGAGGAGTGTTAGGTAGAACTGTGACCCTAACGAGCGAGCGAAACGCCAGAACCAACAAGTTTGTCAATTTTAGGTTTGTAAATATTTTTTTTTTTTGTATATAATTTTTGCACATTAAATATTAGGAATATTACAATTACGCACATCAATCATTCGACGGTTGAATCTTAGCCACATCAAACGATAGGACAAATAATATTTAGGACAAACGATAATAGGAGCAACCATTTCGGACAGTCAAAAATATGCGGTCAAAGTGTATGCCACACGTTATTAGGACAAAAGACGTTATGCGACACAACGATAGGACTAATAATTGTATGCCATTCGATATAGACCCGTTCAATAGGCGTCTTAGACTAGTCGGACTGATAGGCCAAGAGGGACGGAACTATCTGTTAGAATGATAGTCATATACGTCGTGTCGCATTTTTTTTTATCGATTTCTTATGCATGGTCCCATTGTCACCACGTCAGGATATGATAATGGGATCTTGGAGAAATCGAGGGAACTAATCAAATATTAAAGGCACACCTATAGCGATTTTGGTATTCTTCATAGTAATGGTAATGAAACTAATGAAGAACGGAACTCCACAACCGTACATATATCGAGGGTGGCGATAAGATATCTCGATTAAGATAGTTGAGCGAATATGACGAAGCACATTGAAATGGTTGAAATATTAGATGCACTATGCAATTCATGTCCCATAGTAATTGCGTTTTGTAATTGCGAATGGTTGGATAAGGAAATATTTAACTGCTTTAATTCTGACCACAGTGGTCAAAAGGCTTCTTTTTTAAATGATTTTCATCAAGAACCACAGACAATAACATACAGGCCCATAACTAGCAATCGTTTGGATTTATTCAAAAATGAAGTTCAGAGTAACCTTTGTGGGTTATCCTTTTCACATAATGATTCTAATAGTATTTATAATGATTTGTTTGGTGTAATTCTTCATCAATTTAATAATAATTTTAAGATGAAAACTATTTCTGGGTCAAAAACTAAGTTTAGTGAATGGGCTACTGTAGGCATTCATAGAAGTAGAAATAGGCTATATGAACTATATAAAGAGAGGGAGGAGAACAAGAATGCTGACTTCTTAGTTTATGTTAAGAATTACTCTAGGACCTTTAAGCAAGTTTGCTTGACTGCTAAGTCAAATTTTTTAGGTCTTAAGCTCAAAGCTTCTGACAATAAAGTAAAAACTGTGTGGAAAATAATAAATAGAGAAACGGGTAAATCAAAAACTCGCGATAATCAAATCACCATAAACAAGGGTGACAAACAAATCATATCAAACAAAGACGTGGCCTTAGCGTTCGAAGATTATTTCTCCACCATAGCCATTAATACCACGAAATGTCTTCAATCATCTGCGATTGGAGCTCAAAAATTACTTTGTGGTAAGGTTACTAAATGTAATTTAAGTTTTGATTTTAGCCATGTAGACTCATTTTCAGTCGTAAAGGTATTTAAATCACTCAGTTTAAAAAAAACCGAGGATTTATGGGGAACGTCAGTTAAAGTCATCCATCATATCATAGATATAATTGCACCACACTTAGCTTTAATCTACAATAATTGCATTTCAGAGGGGGTCTTTCCAAATCTTATGAAATATAGTAAAGTCATACCACTTTTTAAATCGGGCGAGATGAGTGATTTAACGAATTTCCGTCCCATTTCTATTCTACCTGTTTTAAGTAAAGTTTTTGAAAAGTTAATGTTAAAAGATATGTTAGGTCACTTCAGTAGAAATAAACTGCTTAACAGTAATCAGTTCGGCTTCACCAGAGGACGATCCACAACTGACGCAGCATCTGTACTCATTAAATATATATATAATATTTGGGAGAAATCTTGTGATGCAATAGGAATTTTTTGTGACCTTTCCAAAGCTTTCGATTGCGTAGATCATGAGACTCTTATATTAAAATTAGAACATTATGGTCTGTCAATTAATTCTCTAAATCTTATGTCTTCATATCTTAGTGATAGAACACAAACGGTTGTGGTAAACAAAACACAGTCCATGGGAGCAGCTATTAAACTAGGTGTGCCTCAGGGCTCTATATTAGGTCCTTTCTTATTTTTGGTTTATATTAATGACTTACCACGCACGGTAGATAACCTTTGTGATATTGTGCTATTTGCTGATGATACATCATTAATTTTCAAGGTAGAACGAAAATCCGTCGATTACAGTAGGATAAATGCCACGCTAGGTAAAGTACTTAATTGGTTTACTAGTAACAATTTGCTACTCAATGCTAAAAAAACTAAATGTGTTAGGTTCGCTTTGCCTAATGTTAGACCAGTAGAATCCAGTTTATTTCTAAATGATGAGTGTTTGGAAATGGTAGATAAGGCGCTTTTCTTAGGGATAACTATAGATAAAAACTTACAATGGAGTCCCCATATAGCAGTACTAGCAGGCAAATTAAGTTCGGCAGCTTATGCTGTTAGAAAAATCAGGCAACTTACCAATGTTGAGACAGCTCGCTTAGTTTATTATAGTTATTTTCATAGTGTTATGTCGTACGGTATTCTGGTTTGGGGAAAAGCTGCTGACATACAGACTATATTCGTGTTACAAAAAAGAGCCATTCGTTCTATATATAACCTTAACTCCCGTGATTCCTTAAGATTAGTATTTAAAGAAATTTGTATCTTAACAGTAGCGTCACAATTTATTTATGAGAATATAATTTATGTCATTAAAAATCAAGACTCTTTTGTTAAGAATTGTGATATACATAATTTGAATACAAGAAATAAAAATAAAATTGCTATTAAAAAATTTCGTGTCCGTAAGGTTTATAAATCATTTGTAGGTCAATGCATTATTTTCTATAATAAATTACCTGACTCAGTTTTAAAGTTACCATTTCCAGTACTTAAAAGTTACTTGAAAAAGTCGTTGATGTCTAAGGCTTACTATAGGGTCGAGGACTATCTAACAGATAAAAATGCTTGGCCTAAACTTAACTAAACACCTAAATAACTGATTAATAAAATAGGCATAAAAATATGTAAATATTGTATATTGTCTAGGGGACACGGTTTCTGTAGGAGAATGTATCGAAACTTGGTATGTGGTGGTTGTCTTGCACTGTCATAGGAAAGTATATATATATTTTTTAATATATATACATATTTTATATAAATATTTTTTTTTTTTATTACTACTTCTTATTACTCCCTATGAAAATTCTTAGTTTTGACACATTTTCTTGCACAAGCTACGCTTGAATGTTTTTTATTTTTATTTTTATTTTATGTTAAATTCATTGTTTTATATCATGCTAGGTTAAGCTTTATAATTGTATAATATCATAAGTTTTAAAAAACGACTGACTGTTGAGTTTCTTGCGGCGTTTCTTCTCAGCAGTGGTCTCTTGCGAAGCGCTGGTAGATTTTGACGTGTAAAAGTGCCCGTGCGGCCTAATTACTGAATAAACATCTTTTATCTTTTTTATCTTTTAGTCTCTTATTTATTAATTGAGAAGTGGGACTATACAATAGACTGACAATATTATGGGCACGTAAAAATGCAAAAAGTACACTGCTTTTCGTCGTATGGATCCGAGACATGGTCGCTTACAATGGGCCTAATAAGAAGGCTCAAGGTCACTCAAAGGGCGATGGAAAGAGCTATGCTGGGTGTCTCCTTGCGAGATCGAATCAGGAATGAGGAGATTCGCAGGAGAACTAAAGTAACCGATATAGCTCACCGGATTGCAAACCTTAAGTGGCAGTGGGCGGGGCACATTGCTCGTAGAACTGATGGCCGTTGGAGCGGAAAGGTTCTAGAGTGGCGACCGCGAACCGGGAGACGAAGTGTTGGCAGACCTTCCACAAGGTGGACTGACGATCTGATAAAGGTCGCGGGAAACCGCTGGATGACAGCAGCAGAGGACCGATCGTTGTGTTGTGGAAAACCTTGGGGAAGGCCTTTGTCCAGCAGTGGACGTCTTGCGGCTGATAATGATGATGATGACACTGCTTTTTTTGGGCAGTCGTGTAAAAACTTCATTTAAATAATTAATAATATTTAGGTTACTCAAACTGAACGCGGCGTCCCAAAATATTTTTAACAAAGCAGACTAACAATAAGTTGGACTGACCTATTACCATTGTAAATGAAGTTATTTTAACGCTTTTGGACTTGATTTTTTGTATATTTTAAACATTGTTTATTGTTTCGAATGATGAATAGTAAATATGCAATGTTTTCTGTCGACGTTTGCGGTCACGCCGGTCAACAACTGTCAAAGTTATAATCAAAACATGTTCCGGCGTGCGGGGTTGTCGAAAGTAGTTATGAACAACTCCCTGATGTTGCCAGATTGTGCTGCTTACCCTCGAGTTGAATGAACTGTGGCTTAGCTATCTATTATTTACATAAATACATAATATCTGGAGATAATCTTATCAATCAATCAATCAATCAATCAATATCATTTATTTGCAGAATACAGTACAGTACAAGATGTTACAGTCAATTTTAAATAATAAATAATGTCCAATGTATCCAGCTTGCAAGCAAGCGTGCAAATATTATTTATGCAATAAAAGAAATTTATTTGTTACAATATTTGGTAAGTATCTAATAAAATTCAATAAATAACAATAACAATACACATATAAATTATAGATAAAAAAGTCAAAATTCATAAAATATTATTATACCATGCCATTAATCATACATTACATTGCTCGAGGAAGTCCTTAACACTATAAAAACACTTATCTAGGAGCCAGTTTGACAATTTATTCTTAAATCTATTTCCCTGGAGTAGCTGTATCTCATCAGGTATGGCATTATAGATTTGGATGCACATGTTGTATACATTTTTGGTGTATATGGCCTTGTGACAAGTAGGTTTATAAAGGCGGTTCATAATTTTGGCCCTTGTATGCCGTTGGAAAACTTCACCACGCCGTTTGAACAATGAATTTTGCGATTTAACAAAAGCACATATCTCCTGTATATACAAACACGGCAGTGGCAAAACAAAAGCAAACGCAAACGGACCTATAGAAACAAACTGTACCGTCGCAGGGTACCGGTTTTCTATCTTAACTATGCTAGACTAAGTATTACCATTGTAATATGAAATATTAAATATGTTTAAAAAATGACTGACTGCTGAGTTTCTTGCGGCGTTTCTTCTCAGCTGTGGTCTCCTCTTGGGAAACGCTGGTAGATTCTTGACGTGTAAAAGTGCCCGAGCGGCCTACTTACTGAATAAATTTCTTTTATCTTTTAACTAGTTTTCCACGACATTTTTTTCTTCTTTTATCTTCAATGTCTTCTAATCTACTGATGCAAATCTATCCTGATAAATATAGAGCATGTTTACACGTGCCTTGACGAGTTTCATTTCAACGAACCGTTACATTTAATTGTTATTCGCCTGAAACGTAATTCCTTCAGGGTAGAGTCAAATGACTGCTAAAACGATGTTTGTTGATGTCATGTGATAGGTTAAGACGAACGTACATGTATCTTTAAACGTACCCACACATGTGCATGTAAATTGTGTTTACTGTTAATTGTGATGTTAATCAAACTCGCAACATTTAGTTGACAAACATATTGCCCCTCTAATGTTTAATTAAACCTTTTTTTGAATTTAAAGGAGAGAACATAACATCTAAACATAATAAGATCCAATATATCATGTACATTATTTCAATTAATTTATTTTATAAAAATCTCAGTACTTAATGTTTTTTTTTTTTTGTTTGTCCATGATGGGTCTAGTGGGCGTAATCGACACGACTTTTTTTCTCCCGAAATATAGACCGACGCATTCGAGCTCTATCGTCGTTGGTTATTTTCTACATATACTATGTAGACTGTATGACAAAAATGTTGCTTACTTACGCACATTAAATACCCCCTATAATGTATACAATATATTTCCGCACAAATCTGTATGAGCTTTAAAAAAAAAAAACTGCCAAGTGTGGAAAATGTATTGCAGGTTGCCTTTGTATGTGGTAGTAAAGCTAACACAACAATAATTCAAAACAAAACTGACACACTCATGTCACCGTGCTTGTATTATTTAATGTCCATTGCGATAGTCATTTATTTGTACACATATGCTAATACAAGGCCAACACAAATCAGCTATAATCTATATTGTGTCAATTACCTATAGAAAACAAGAAGCTTGGCGCCAAACGTGATAATAACTTAAGTAGGCCGTCCACGTTTGTTGTGGCGGCAACACAGACGCAAACGGCGTGGCACACACGCGCGATCTGTGATAATGTATTGTATGAACGATGCGTACACGCCGGTGCGCGCGCACCGGCCGATAGCGATGTACTCTTGCTTTCTCAATGGCCAAGGGCCATTTGTTGCCGTACTGTAGACATTGTTGTGGAAACGTTTTGGGACGTTTTTGCACCGTGTCTGATCCGAATTTGTCTTTGCTTTTGCAAGGGTTTTAGAAAAGATGTAGAGGGTTGTTTGGAGTGAAATTGGTAGCATGATCCAATTTACGCTCGAAATTTTGTAGCTAAATATGGCGGTCGTCATTTGAGAATATTAAAGTTACCACGCAATAGTAGTTTATGCAACGGATGCATAATGAGTGGTCTTAAAACACGAGTGTGGTTTTATGAAACGAGCATCAGCGAGTTTCATAATAGAATCACACGAGTTTTTTAAGGCCTAATTATGTACAGTTGCATACACTACTTTATCTACACACATAATCATAAGTACTCTAAGATGGGCTCAGAAGCCGACGACTTGACAACAAAAATGGCGACAAAACAAACTTTTGCTGTGCCAGTGTCATGAATATGAAGGGTATCTTTTAGTTCATAGACAAACTATTGAAGTCCCTATTCTCATGTCACTCGAGATCAAATGTCGTGCGGTTTATATTTAAAATAAGTACTGAACTGACGTTTCGTATCAATAACTGTTTTAATATCTATGGATACTAGAATAGAGACCCTCTCGAGTTTTGACAGCTGTTCCAAATTTAAACTCATAACCTTACCAAAATCTATACTGTACCACGGACAGGAAACTTTTCATAGTAAAATTAGTTGCAATAATGCTGGTCATTTCCTACGGGTTTTGAACGCATAAAAGAGGACTTACGATATGTGCGTAGATAAAAGAGATTTGTACAAAGTATCTCCAATTAATGAATCTAGACTGTTTTTAGTCATAGTCTCTACAATAACAGCTTCGCAACAAGCAACCTACATTTATTTTTCTTGACACTGCGTCTATGTTAAGTTATTCACTGTTTACATTTAAGTTATGTGTTTGCATTTACATAAATTACCCGCGAGTATTTACATACATGGTCAGGGACAGGCTTTGTACTGTTGACCCACAACTCAGTTCTGATTAATGTTATAACATGTCCTAAAGTTTGCAAACTAACCATCTAATTTGATAAAAAAAAAATTAATTTGGTGTCTTTTTAAAACGCCAATACGAAGCAATTGTTCGAGGCGAATAGTTAGAAGCGGAGTTCAAACAGTATTTCATCAAAAAACAGTTCGTTATGTTCATGTCTTATGAATCATTATATCAATCTGTTTTACAAAAAAAAAAGACACTCAAATAAATGTTGGCATGGTAGGACTTTGTGCAGGGTCTGTCTGAATTGCTACCACCATATTACACGTTAACATGCTACCAAGCAGCAGTAATCGTATGACTAACAAAGAGGCATTTCTATCTTAGTCCTCAGGGTTGTTAACGCATTTGTAGATGAGTCCAATGAGTCATAAATGTATCGTTGAGGAGATGGAGAGTTGAAACGCATTGCAGATAACGAAACAGATTACTCGGTTCGACAGATGCCTGTAGCATCTGTCCAGCTTTTATTTATGCGCTGTATCTGTGGAATATTCGAGAAAATCATTTGGTGTGAATAGCACAAGACTGATCGTGGTGATCTTTGAAGATAATTTATTTATAGAAGACTTAATTTGATTGATACTAGCGACTTTCGTTTCGTTTCATATGAGTTTTCTATAACCCGTACGTAATCCAGAATTTATTTTACATCAAAACCTTCCTCTAAAATTACTCTATCTATAGATTTAGAATTAGAACCCGTTGTGGAGTTGGAAATATTTAAGACTACGTATAGAAGAACAGACGGTGGAAAGCGACTTTGTTTATAGGTATAGTTACTATGTAAAGATGGTAATAAGTAGAGTTAGGACTTTTGGTGGCAAATCGTGGTTCCAGAATCCATGGAGTCGCTATTTCCTAATTATTATAATACATAACACTTTGATTTTGACCTTCAGTATTTTAATATTTCAAAATTCATTTATTCGTTATTCGGCCGCACCAATTTAAATGAATTTTGGTATTGAGGATATCTCTGATGTGAAAGCGTTACCAACAAGCAAATATTAATAGGTATGAAATAACCGAACTAAATATGTATTTAGTTCATTTTTGAATATGATAATACCGAAGGTCAAAATGAATGTGTTATGTATTATAATAATTAAGAAATATCGACTCCATGGATTCTAGAACCACGAATTTTTTTATTAGTAATTGTTCCTAATGTTATGGAAAGCTGAAGGACGGTGACGCTATTTAGGGAGTTGCTAGAGATGGTGTTTGTTTACTGAGATTTCTCAAATAACCTCGTAAATCTTTATAAAATTTTAACGGAGATTAGGAGTTTGGCATTGAACGTGTTGATGCTGTCATGGGCCGTTGTTCACAATTAATTTAAGTACGTTTTTTATGATCGTCTTCCAGTTGAAACGGGAACAGACTCGGTGTTTACAAGAATTGAGGAGATTTATTTGCTTTGCGATATTCGTCCATATCTAGCTTGTTTTTTAACCCCCAGCATAAAGTATTGTAGGTTAAACTTATGTATCTGTGTGTGTATTTGTATGTCTGTCTAAGGCATTAGCTCGTGGATGGATGAACCGATTTGGAGGCGATTTCTTTTAAAAGAAAGTTAATTTAATTTGGATTGTTTTTAGCTAAGTTTTATAAAAGTCACCATTTGAGGTTAAATCCCCCAAAAAAGAGGGGTGTTGTAAGGTCAAAGGTGCTTTTTCATCGGTGAGGCGAGGTGAAACGAGGCGAGGCGAAAATTGAAATTAGCATTCAAGAATATCCCTTCCTCGCATCCTCAGTGGAACTGGTTGTTTTAATACAAATTTTAATTCTCGTCTCGCCTCGACTCGCCTCCTTATGTGTGTTGTGTGTCTGTGTATCTATGTGTGTTTGTGGCATCGTAGTTCCCAAACTCATTCTCAAGAAGATTTTTTCTAAAGAAGTTTAATCGGAGATGTTTTTTACCTAAGTTTCATGAACTTTGTTTGACCCGTTTGAGAGTTACCAGCTCTGAAATTAAAGTTCGCCATTATTTGACGACGCGCTGGCCTAGTTGGTAGTGACCCTGCCTAGGAAGATAGCGGTCCCGGATTCAAATCTCGGTAAGGGCAGATATTTGTGTGATGAGATGAGCGCGAATATTGGTTTCTGAGTCATGGCTGTTTTCTATGTAATTAAGTATATATGTCTATATAGGTATTTATATCGTTGTCTACTACCTATATAACAATGCTAGAGCTTAGTTTGGGACTAGGTCAATTGGTGTAACATTGTCCCTTGACATTTATTTTTTATACCTGAGGTTTTTGTACCCCATACATGAAAACCTTTCTCTTGAATCAATATCTATTGATTAAATAGGTTATACGTTGTTTTTTTTTAATGTTAAGTAGGAGGCAGACGAGCAAGCGAGCCACCTGTTGGTAAGTGATCACCGCGACCCATAAAAACCCGCAACACCAGAGAAATCGCATGTACGCTGCCGGCGTTTGAGAAAAGAGTAGGCTCGTTTTTTTTGAAAGCCCGTGAGTTGTATTGGTTCGGAAATACAGACGCCGAAAGATAATTCCACATACATAAGGTGCGTGGCAAGAAAACCCTCGAAAAACGCACGGTAGTGGATTTCCAACTATCAAGATGGTGTTGATGAAATGATAGTTTGGTACGAGTTGTACGATGGTGGAATCTAGCGGCTGGTATCAATCCGAATGATTCCTCGGAGCACTCTCCGTGGTAAATGCGGTAAAAGACACAGAGGGAAGCAACATCCCTCCGCGGGGCCAGTGGATCTAGATTTATGAGAAGCCCCAGGTCTAAAAATAGCTAGTAGGTACTTGGGCTGGTAGGTGCTTACTTTGAAAGATCTAAAAATATATACAGAGGGACAGACGGCGGGAATCGACTTTGTTTTATACTATGTACAGATTAATTTCACATTGTTTTTAACAATACAACCTGTCCTGTCTATCAATAAGAGCTATATCGTAGCAAAAATACTTTCAATATCGTTTAGTCAATGTGGAATAGTGACTCTGGATACAAATCAAAAGAAACGGAAAAGCCAAGAATCACTTCCTGAAGCAATTGTGTCTGATTTGTGAAAGAAAATAGACAAGGAAAAGAGCATTTGTTTATCAATGTACAATTCATTCACTAGAGCTTCGCTTGTAGCTTTGATGCAGTGGTTCATAACATTTTTTCTGGTCAGGCATCTTATAATTTTTGTTTCAAATTATTTCATCCGCACGAAGTTTCTAAAGTTAGGGATGCATATGAAACAGGAAACAAAACTAAGCAAATGCGATAGGTTACCTTGCGCAAGAGATGAACAAGTTTTGCCGATCTTGTGTTGGTTTCCATAGCCATCAAAGGTATGTTTATTAATTTTACCAATTTTATCATCCAACAGACAACAATCAATCATCTTTAATTGTCAAGGCCATTCATTACTCATAATTAATCTTTTTTCGCTTGGAAGCTTTAATTGTATTACTAGTAAGCAAAGAAAAAAATGGGTTTCCTTTACGAGTTGTGGCTATTAATAGCGACGTAACGACAAGCGGCGTAAACCGGCATTTAGAAAAAAGGGGTATTATGAATTCAAATCTGTATAGATCTGTGTATCTGTATGTCTGTGACATCGTAACTCCCAAATGGATAGACACGGTTTTTTTAATTAAGGTAGTTTAATCAGGATTATACCTACCTTCAAGCTCTGAAAGTAGCGGTTGCAATTATGTAGGCGGTTTCATCTATTTAGTTGTTATTTTTAAAAAGCCATGTGTCACCACCTGCAAGCAATCGCAGATGCCAGCCGGCCTAAAAACAGTAAACTTGTATATAGCTGACATAGATGTAAAATTGATTTCGCCTACCAGCCAAACGTTGCGAACCCCTGCTCTAATGGTTCTTTGAATGAAGTTTACTCTGCCCCAATATTTACCCTTAGGGTTAGAACAGACCCGTATTTTCGCACGTTCGAGTTATTCATTGCCAGTCTGCATTTTACCTTTACTTTGCCTTTGTAGTGTTGAATGGGCACATTCTGGGGTCCTCGTGAAAACGGGTACAAGTTGACTTAACCCATAATAAAAAAGGGTATGTACATGAACGGAGTATACTGGACTTAAGCCCTTTTCCACTTGCTGTTCGGAAGACTTATACTCTTTTTCACTTGGACCCCAGATGTTATTTATAATTAGGAGAAGGCACTCGAGCACACAGGCCACCTGATGGTAAGTGGGATCTAAGACCCATAGACATGATTTTTTTAGACTACAATTCTAAGACTCCAAAGGCGTTGCCATGCCAACCCTGAGGACTAAGATGAAATACATCTATGGTAGTCATTTTACCGATTGTGTTATCCCCATACCGAAATACAACAATCCGACCACTGCTGGTTAATTATGTATATATAAAAATAGATTTTTCCAATCAATAGATAAAATTGACTGAGAATTAAAGTTAACGATTCCCTTTTCTTAGTCATATGAAATAGAAGGACAGTGGGCACGATTATTAAGGGAATGGTCATAATCATAAACACAATAGTGACATACGATCTTCAACGATGATTTTGAAATTAATCGTTAAGTATTTATAACTCCTTAATCCTGATAAACCATTTTGTTATTCAATGTTTTAGTTTTAAAGTAAAAGGCAATTATTCAAGCCACGTGCAAACTATCTCCATTTCACGTGTATTTGCGCGGAAGCACATAAAGCCATCCCTTTTGATTCATATCTGGGCGTGGCAACATATGTGGCCTCTTAATTAAGAATTTGGAATTTAACACGCCTTCCAATTTGTAAAATAAATGCTCTTTACAACTGTCTAAATATAGACAGTCTGTTGAACCTGTCTAAAAGAAATGACATTGATTCATTTCAAATTGAAAGTGAGGAATTTATCAAATGAATGAGGCTAATTTGCTACGGCTCGTAATTGACAAGAGCTGAGCAGATATTATTGAGTTGCGAACTTGCTGGTTATTTATTTTATTAGTTGCTAACACAGATATCATTACTTACAATTCGTGCAAATATAAATGGAGAGGTTGTGGTGTTTTTTTGAGGATTGATATGGTTGGTAGCCCATAAGGAGATTCTGGTATTTGGGATTAGGTATTGGTTATAAATATCCATCATTTTTATTACAATTTGAATATACATACATCATCATCATCATCATCATGTCAGCCGAAAGACGTCCACTGCTGGACATAGGCCTCCCCCAAGGCTTTCCACTCAGACCGGTCTTGTGCTTTTCGCATCCACCGCGGTCCCGCGATCCTGACGAGGTCGTCACTCCATCTTGTTGGAGGCCTACCTACAGCCTAAGTATACATACAATTTAAAAATATTATGAAACTAAATAAACAATTATATCGTGCGAGTACACAACAAAATCGACTATGTGGAGTAAGGAAGGGCAGCTCCATCATCAAAACCAAACAGTTTCGCTACTGGTTTCCATTTATGGCGGGTGCCTCGAATGACACAGGTTCATTTAGGTATTGGTTTAAATGTATCGCTTTGCATAATTTGGACTCCGAATCGAATGATGTTTGAGACTTGATTGGTAGGAATATTCACGGTGTAACTTATATAACGTAATAATATGCCCTCGCTCATATGAATAACAAATTAGCTGTATTTAACTCTTACTAAACCTTTTTTTGATAATTTAACCTTACGCCCAGCAGCAGTGGTGTGGGGATAAGGCAACCGGCGAATAACAAGCATAGACGCATTCCATCTTGGGGGTGACTCCCAAAATTCCCCTTTCGCCAAAGGACCATTTCAGTTAGATGACATAACAGTAGAATACTCAGTCAGCAAAGTGTCAAGGAGCCAAACGTTTGGAAATAAAAATAGTCCGTGTGATTAAAATACCTAATTAACCGAAAGTAAAATTAGTTGATTGTCATGAACATAGAAAGAGTTATTAGCAAAACGTCTGGAAATGAAAATAGTCCATTATAATTACAATACTGAATTCGTCATGACCACACAGAACGAGTATGTAGCAATACCTAATTCGTCGAAAGTAAAATTAGTTAATTTTAATTATCAAATGTTATATCAACTCGCCATTTTAAGACCCAGACGAGATCCTAACGGGCTATTTGGCTTTCATGTCTATTTAGTAATTAAGACATTTTGAGATGCAAACGTTTCGCTACCGGGACATTTAGCGTTTATCTCTATTAAGTAATTAAGACATGCTAAGATAAAGACGTTTCGCTACTATAGTATTTCAAATTGTAACATTCTAAGATCCCGAAGTTTTGCTAAAGATACATTTAGCGTTCATATATAGCAACAAAGACATTACAAAATCCAGACGTTTGAACTATATTGTCATTTGGCGAAAGGGGAATTTTGAGAGTAACCCCGTGTTAGTCCTCAGGGTTGGCATCCCATTTGCAGCCTTAGGATTGTATTATTAAGATGATGTAGCCTTGAGAATGCAAATGTCTATGGGTCTCGTCACCACATGTTTGACCTAACCGAAAACCAAACCCAAGACCGCTGGCTTCGTAAGGTGGATAGGCTTATCGCGTCTACACTATCCAAGTACATCCCAGAACCCAAATCTTTCCGGCTATAAACCCTTCAAAACTCTATTTATCAGCATGCTTCTAACTCCTGAGGATTATTGGTCTGGTCACGTTCCCCAGTGGATAATTAATCATTTCGCTTATCAACGCGGACGTGGATAGATGGGTCGGGCGAAACAAATGCTCCCGGATTAGGTGCAGCCGTTCTGTCCTGTGTCAATCGAGACCTGATTGGTGAAAATAATGGTGTAAATTATTTAACGTATGTCGTATGAAGGACAATTGAGCTGTCTTAAATCCTTAATAACATAGATGGTTCGGTCATTTGAAAAGTATAGATGAAACTTTTACGAATCAAATCAGAGAAATACTGGAAAAGAGCCGAATCTTATGTACCCGAAACGACGTGCATGCATGACTCGTTGTATGAATGTGGAAGAATCGAAAGAGATTTTTCAGGATCGTAGCAGGAGGAAAGAAGTAGTCTCTGCATATTTTCCTCCTCTCCTCTGGTTACCCCTCTGGGAAACCGGCGTAATTTAATGTATGAATGTATATTATTATCCTTCTCCTAATACCGAGCCACCGCCCAGCAGCTGTTCTCATTTTTGTGCTCCCGTGTAGGGATAAAATAACCAATGAAATTAGTAGCATAGACGCATATATAGTCCTCAGGGATGGCGTCACATTTGTGCCCTTAGTGTGGTCTTAGATCCTACTTACCATCGAGAGGTCTTGCTCGTCTACCTTTTTTATACCTACATATTATGTAAAGTAAGGTTTCAAAACCCAACTGCATACTTTGAATACCGGAGAATTAGACGCTTGGCGTCGTGTGATCGGATTCGTAGGCTGGTAAGAACTAAACGACAAATTCAACTTAGATAAAGTTACAGATAAAAATAAGACGTTGCTGACTTTGCTCCTACACAACATATATGAGTGTTAATGCCCTCTGGAATTTCTCTAGCTCGTAAAAAATGGCGTCTCCAAAAATATCCCGTACCCGTGTCTCAGCTCGGGGATTGAATTCGGGCCGAGTTTGATTTCCGAACTAATTTCCGCGCGTAAATATGTTGGTGAATGGCGAGGAGGCTTATGCTAAAAGCTATCTTAGTTGTAGACGATTGGTTAAACATAGGTTAAAGTACTAGTAGAATGATTATATGGTTTACTAGAGAACGCCAGCGCATTTCGTACGCGAATTAGTTTTCCGCTACTCCTGCAATTTTATGCCCTTAGGGGATGAATTTCCCAAAATCCCTTCTTAGTGCAGCCCTAGGATATCTAAGGAATGGTCCCTCCAAATTTCAAGTCCCTAGGGCGAGAGGCTTCCGCTGTGTCTTCGGTCATTTTTTAGGGTTGTGTAGCCAAATGGCAAAAAACGGAACCCTTATAGATTCGTCATGTCTGTCCGTCCGTCCGTCTGTCCGTCCGTATGTCACAGCCACTTTATTCCGTAACTATAAGAGCTATACTATGGAAACTTTGTAAGTAGATGTATTCGGTGAACCGCATTAAGATTTTCATACAAAAATAGAAAAAAAACAATAGATTTTTGGGGTTCCCCATACTTAGAACTGAAACTCAATTATTATTTTTCATCAAACCCATACGTGTGGGGTATCTATGGATAGGTCTTCAAAAATGATATTGAGGTTTCTAATTATTATTTTTTCTAAACTGAATAGTTTGCGCGAGAGACGCTTCCAAAGTGGAAAAATGTGTGTCCTCCCCCCCGAATAAAGAAAAACATTTATTTAGATGTATAGTGGTACAGAACCCTACGTGCGCGAGTCCGACTCGCACTTGGCCGGTTTTTTTTCTTTTATATAATAAATAGATCATGTGAAACAGACTTTGCGCGCCACGATGGCTTAATTCACCAAGTATTAGCGAACCGTATCATTTTGAAATTAGCCAATGTATTCGTATATTCAATGTGTTCGTGGTATTCGTGTATTGCGTGGTCGTTTCCGGAGAAAATTTCAAATGGTGATTGACTACCAAGCGGACTAATTACCGTGATCTAACTAAAATTCCTCTATGTGGCTTTGGACAGGTTTTCACTTTCAGAGAGGGAGATAATATCTCCGTCGACCAAACTTATTTTACTATAACTCGTACTGTCACGAAACACGACTTTATGATTTTTATAGATTTTCAATTCTGTTATTTGCTCGACACTTTGATTTGTAGCTATGTGCTCCATTATTTTGCTCTACCGGAAATTTATTTCTTTTCTATTCCTCTAGTAGCAACGTACTGCTAACAGTTTTGAATTTTTCTCATATAAATTATTCATAGAATCCCGCAGACCTCGGTATCGTGCTGGCACGCCCATCCCGGGACTAAACACCTAAACAAACTAACAAACCAAATTACTGCTTGGTCAAACCCTCCGCTCTTCCTAAGTTAATAGTCTGTTGACTCCCGCCACTTAGCTCGGTTTACTTGATTTAATTCATTATATAACTTTATCTGTAAAACTTCCTGATTAAATTGCGTCTCCTTTTTTAAGATCTGGTAACTCACGAAATGCTTTACCGATTACCATTTAATTTAGCTTAAAATTAGCACGACTTAATTACCTTTCAATTAAAAATAAAACACTTATTATATCTGCTCATTCATTCATCAAGAAGCCACAGAAACACAGGCGCGTTTCGCACACGCATCGCTCTGATTAGCATTACAAAAAAAAAGGTAAGAAAAGGAACTATTCTTTTGTCGGTCCGGGTTTGTACTCATTAGTGGTACCTAGATATTTTGAAATTATCATTTCATTCCAGATTATTTTATTCATATTTGACCAGTTCGATTCCCGGTAACGCAGACGAATTTTCAAAAATCCATTTATCAGTATTTAATCATTATCAAATGATTAGCTATGTATAAAGCCTTTGAAAAAATAAATTAAAAAATAAATAAATAATAATTTCAAAAGTAAAAGTAGTCTCGTTTGCGTAGAATTGGCTATTACCAATATTTCAGGTGGCTGCCGTCCATGTGGCGTTCGTTTTTTCCACTCATCTGTATACACATCAATTTTATTATACCGCTCTTTTTGTATAGGGTATGTATTATGCAAATAACAATTTTCCTGTCGCTAAGCATCAATAAGGGCCCCATTTAGTACGATACCAGAGGAAACCGCGGCGCTCATTTTCATTAGGTAACTTTCTTAAATGAATATCGGAATATAAGTTCGTATATTCACGGAGTTGAGGTCGTTGCTGACAGATAGATGAGACGTTGACTAAGCGATGTTGTTAGCGATGAGTTATCGTTTGTTCTGTAACTTCCCTTTCTTTGCAAGAAAATCGACTAAACAAAGCGATGCACACCATTCGCTTTATAACCAAGATTTGTCGAAAAATAACCGTTTGAATACCGTCTAGTTACTAAAACTCACCAAAATGGCCGCTGTTTACAGATATTTACAAGTTTGTATATTTGATTTTCACTGGTGTCTGAAGTTCTCAGTCTCACGCCTATTATGATATCAAATTTCGTCCGTCTTAGGTAGGATTTGAACCTACATCTCCTCTGGCTATCCGGGCCAATGCAGGCGAATAACTACTTATATGCCACCAAGATCCTACTTAAGATCCACGAAATTACTTAGTCGGTCCATAAGTTCTGTCACAAAGGTTTAGTCAAATAAAACTAACATTTGTTTATTTTTCATTTCAAAATATATAAAAATTAAAAGCTTAATTAATGTACATTTTTAAAAACTAATAATCATTCCACGTAGTTTCCGCAATTTCCGAAACGATCTTCTAACATTCACAATTTTCGTTTTCGCATTACTGGAAATTGATGTGAAATCGTAGGGTCGAATTAATTAGTCATGAAGATTGACTTGTTTATAAGCGGATCTTATTTGCTTGGATATACATTTGTATCATAATTTAAAGGTGAAAGTCTGATCAATACGTCACGCAAATTTTGACTCAATAGGAGAACTCTTACAAAAGTTGTAGCCATTATCAGTATCGTGGTCGTGCGTGTTTTCCCCATGATTCCCTGCCCCGAATGGAATGCTTACAGCTCCTTCATCAAATGATTGCAATAGTAAAGAATACAAATTACGCTTCTTTTTATTATATATAAAATAAGGTTTTGATTGATGTACAGGTTTATGAAACTTTTTTTTTTAAATTGTAATAAATCTCAGTGACAGAACTTATGAACCAACTAGGTAGTGACCGCTTGCTCTTTCGCTTTAATATTGTTTTGTTTGATAGACGTTGTGGTCGCATTTGAATAACACAGCTAGCCTCGTCTAAATAATGTTATGCATCAGTCAATGCGATCTTGCACGTGGGGCGCGTTTCACACCCGTCCGGATGGGGACGGAGCGCCCGCCGCGCTGACCGGAATAATGATCGTGTGGTGTGCCCATACGTCACATTGATATTACGTGAAATACAATGTGAGACGGTTTTATTTCAAAATAGTACAGTGGTTTTAGGTAAAAATTTAAAGTAGTGCCACTTAATATATTATTCGCGCTTAGAAAGTAGTACTGAGGGCCTATTCAAGAAGCTTACTTAGCGATTTTCGAAAAACCTTTGGCCGCTTATGGCAAATCCGTAATTTTCGGGGCGATAGAAAACTAAAACGTTGGCGGCGTTTGCTACTTGCCATCCGTATCACGTCATCTAACAGTGACGCGATTGGTTTAAAAACGAAACGAATAGAAACGCTAGTTAGCGTAGTGCAATGAAAAGGTCTACTGATATATGTAGTCTATTACATCACTGAGCTCTTCCTCTGGAGATTGGATTGGATTTTCAAGATTTGTATGATGATGATGATGATGATGATGGTGATGATGATGATGATGATGGTGATGATGATGATGATGATGATGATGATGATGATGATGATGATGATGATGATGATGATGATGATGATGATGATGATGATGATGATGATGATGATGATGATAATGATAATGATAATGATTTTGACGTTGCTAACTTCAAGGTTGGAAGCAAAGATAGGGTAATGCGCAAGGGAAAGTACAATACCGTACGAAATTTTAAAAAATACGTTCTTTAAATGCCCTGTTCTTCCCCAGGTGAAAGACATTTGCAACGAGCTCGAGGTGCGAGTGCTGTGCCACAAGATCCTGCAGAACGTCTCCATATTGCTGGACGCGGACCGAGGGTCTCTCTTTCTCGTCCAGGGCGACAAGGCCGCTTCCCCGCCTCCTCAGAATGGCAGGTAATGGATATTTTTAACCCTGTGTATGTCATTGTAAATGGATGCACTAATTTGGACGCGGTTTATTTAATGCTAGGTTATTGGGTTCGTCTTTGGTAAAGTTTTGAAGAAAATCAGTAAAGACGTCCAAAATTTATTAGTTCTGGAAGTAGGGGACGGGGCTTTTAAATGTTTAAATATGTTTTTATGTCTATGTATATGTTGCTAGTTTTGACAAAGGAAAGGATTTTTGGAATTCATAATATGTAGCCCAGTGACAATTTCAATGATGGAGTCTTAGTTCTGATTGGGGCGGTAGGTGGCAACAAGATCTCCGCTCTACACAAAGTAGCGCAGAGTTTAGTTGAGCTCGTTAGTTTAGTCTCGATAGCAGGTTATGACTATGAAATAAAAAATCAGCAATGGAAAAAAAGTTAAATCATTGCCGTAAATGAATTAATTCCTATACTACAAGCTTCCAGTGGCAGAAAGAGGAATTGA
This sequence comes from Acleris sparsana, assembly GCA_923062465.1. NCBI lineage: Eukaryota > Metazoa > Arthropoda > Insecta > Lepidoptera > Tortricidae > Acleris > Acleris sparsana. The sequence goes on along the minus strand of OV281301.1, from coordinate 15,520,989 downwards.
AAAAAAAAAACAGTATTCATTAAATACTCGTATTTGCGGATTTCGGGAGATAATTAAATATTTTAATTAACATGCGATGGGGGCTGGATGGTCAGCTTACCCGCTATACGGGTCGACGGAATGACTTCGCTCGCTTGATCAACCGATCGACCGAATTTTCAAGAGAATAATACCTCCAAACTTGCATTGTTCCTAGACACGTTGGATGTGATTTCATCTCCACTGTCGCCTCGTTGTCGGACTGAGTTTATGAGATCTAGACGGGCTTTACTATTTCTACCGTCTGTCTTTATTTCTCACCGCCGTCTTTATTGAGTCATCCGTCCAGAATTATAAACTGGGTTATTGGAAGCGTACATTAAGTTGTTGGGTGTGTTTTGTTTTTAGGAATGGCTATCTCTCTGTGAATGCTACTAAATCTATCCTACATCTAGAACTATAAATAGACTTGTGGCAAATTGATTAAGGAATATTAAAGAGGTCTAACAGCAATTTAATGTGTCACACACTAAGAGAGCTATTAGTTCTCTCGGTTTTTTTTCAATCCCTGACAAAAAAGAGATGAGTATAACGTATTCATGTGTGTACAGTACGATTATTTCCACTTTGACACTCGGGACATCTCGGTTTTAATCGTAAGGGTTCGTGTTTAAAAGATAAAAGATAAAAAAACTCCACTCAGACCGGTCTTGTTCGTTTCGCATCCACCGCGGTCCCGCGATCCTGACGAGGTCGTCACTCCATCTTGTTGGAGGCCTAACCTACAGCTCGTCTTCCGGTCCGCGGACGCCACTCCAGAACCTTCTGACCCCATCGGCCATCAGTCCTGCGAGCAATGTGCCCCGCCCATTGCCACTTCAGTGTAGCTATTCTTCGGGCTATGTCGGTAACCTTAGTTCTACTGCGGATATCATCATTTCTGATTTTATTTTATTTTATCTATGTTATGCTCGGTGTTTCTCTGCGTGACATAGAGTATTTAAAATCCTAAAATTTACTGAATTGAAATATTCAAACCTACACTAATATAATAAAGAGGAAAGATTATATTGTTTTTTTGTTTACATTGAATAAGCTCCAAAACATCTGGACCGATACGATGAAATTATCTGTAATTTACGTTTCCTAATTTAATATTAGTTTTTTTGGTATTCCGATGTAATAATTAAATCAAGCCACATCTGTGCTATTCATGGGTCTACTATAAAAATATGTGCCAGGTGATCTACATTGCTGTTTTAGCCTGTTAAGTGCATACTATAATATAATAAATATGCAGCAATGTGTTTCGTGTCATTAGCACTTCCGATCTCTCCGGATGAATGTCGAGAATTGTCGAGTGACAAACTCCAGTTAATCGTACTGTATCTCTGTATCGATTTGTCTGCTGGTGGCATCGTAGCTCCCAAATAGATTGACCGATTTGGATGCGTTTTTTTTAAATAAAAAAGCTATTTTAATCGGAATGGTTCCATGAAAATCGGTTGTGCCATTTAAAGCTCGGAAAGATATTATGAATGTAATAAGTATAATATGAATTATGCTATAGGCGTGCGTACATCTTGAGTGATCAGTTTTTACTAATTCTATTACTATTTATTCAGTGACCACGCGAAGAGTAGTATCATAGGTAAAATGTGAGTGTTTTTTTACGTTATTCATTCAAATAAGGTGGGCATTATATATTTTTTTTAGGGAGCCTGCCGTTTCGTCAAAATATTTTTGGTCAAATGTATCTTTTCCCAAATTTTTCATTTGCCAAACCAATGTTATATATTTTTTTCAGAATTTATTTCAGTACCATCGTGTAGAATAGAACCCTATAGGTTAGGTTAGGTTAGTTTTTTTAAAATCGTGAAATATTTACGGTTACAGAAAACAAAGCGGTTTGGCAAATGAAAATTTGGGAAATGATACATTTGACCAAATTTTTTTTGACGAAACAAAGGTAACCCATTTTTTTATACACGTCGCTTTCAAAATTAATTCCAATACAAAAGTATTAAAGCTCGCTTGACAATGCTTCGCTTCTACGTGAATTGCTTTTGAGTAGGTGTGAAGTGCGATCACTGCCAATGTGCTAACAATTTATTTTTAACGTAAATTCAGTTTTCTCAGTTGTGTGCTACCTATTTATAAAATTCGTGAGACATTATATTAAATTTAAACCAGCGTAAGCATGATTTCATTGAGTTTGTTTGATTCATTGTTTTTTTTTTTGAACTTTAATGTTTTTCATGAGAAAAACAGCTTTATACTACTTTATGAAACCCCAATTGCTTTTGACATGCAATGTCATTGTTATCGTATTGTCCACGTTACTATAGCTCTTATTTAGATGCTTGATAGTAATGGCGGCCGAGTTTAAGAACCCCACAAGAATGAAAAGGGATGGCTTTAAGTGCCTCCGCGCGAAGAATGCGAGATGGAGATAGTTCGCGCGCTCCTTGATGGCACCGCCTAATTCAATTAATTGCTGTTTACTTTAAAACTACAACGCTTATTGAAAAAATAGTTTACCAGGATTAAGAAGTTGCATATACTCAACTATTGAATCGAAAATCATCCTTATATATTATAGGGTTTCGAAGATTCAACCTAAAACATGCAAAAAAGGTGCCATATTTAAAAAATAAAACGATCGAGGATTTTATTTCCAATCGTGTTTTCACGTTTGCCAGTCTCAAGCGAATATAATCAGGTTTAATATATCCAAAGAACAGATACAAAAGCGTTATGGTTGTTGAGATCCAGGTCACGGAACACTACATACTTATTATAGGTGGCCTTTAAAAACAATACGATAACATTTCAAAAGCAATATGGTTTTGCCGAGTAGAAAAGAGCCCTTGATGACCTTACGTAATGCACGATTCAAATTGAAGTTTTACTAAAAAACATATCTGGCATCAAATATAAAAAAAGTAGTGACAGTAAATATTTTTTAAATCCCCGTTTTTATGCATGTTTTAATTTAGTTCGAAATAAAATGTAGCCAGAATTTCAACATTTTCATTCTTTCATTTTTCAACATTTAAAACAAAAGACAGAGGTTATTATTTTAGCCTGGCTTTTGTATAATAGGTAAGTAGAGTTCCTTTATTTGCTTAGGACGGGATGTACTCTTCTCGTTACTTTTTATGAGTAGACTCGGTACCGGAATATTTTGTTAGAACGGGAGCACACTGCAAGGTTGTAGTGTTAAGAAAATAACCGGCTAAGCGATTTAGCCATTTAAGCGTAACAAACAGACAAAGTTACTTTGACATTTATAATAGTACGAAGTCCCCGGCGTCATTGACAAAAATACATTTATAATAGTGGTGAGACATCACTTCAATTTAAACCAGCGTCAGCTTAATTTCATTGAGTATATTTGATTTTATTCTGATCTGATAAAACTTTCGCATACTGAATACGTATTTGCAGTTTTGGTGTTTACTGAAAATGTGCCAAGGACCTAGCGGTACGGCCGCTTAAGCCTTCCTCAGTGTTCAGTAGAAAGTAGAACTGTGTTGATTTTAAGGTAAAATATCATTAAATCAGCTCCCGGTCTATGTAGGTTAGAAGAGTAACTACGGCACAACCCTTCAGTTTATTCATAGCAAACATTTCCTCGCGTCACCGTAAAACATACCTTCCAAATGTGCCTAAAAGCATCAAATGACACGCATCTTCGTCTCCAAATATTATACTCCCCCTTTCAACCTAAAAGGAAACATGATACATCTTACAAGCCATAGTATATCCAACTCTCTTGTATTACGAATAAGACTGAATTGCAGTATGATTTATATAGTTTTTGCGCCTATTTTTTTTCAAGGACGGGGCATATATTCTGCTAGCCAGATGTCATTGCTGTGTCTCGTATGAACACTCAGAGGTATTAAAAATGAATGGGACGTCGTCTGAGCATAGTGAAAACACTGAATGCCACGTGACAGTAGAGTAATAAGAGGAAACAGTGACGTGCTTGAATCTAAAAGCAGTTAGAAATAAACAGTAAAAAGTATTACGAAACCGAAGGCTTATTGCCCACGAGTAAGGTTTTTAATTTAAATACAGCGTTAGCCAAAGGTGTTGAGCACCCCATGTTTTCCTTTGGGACTTATAAATAAAGTATTATTTTTCAATTTACTACATACATATTTTTGAACATGTGCAAATCGTTTGTAAAAATATCGTTTCATTTCGAAGCATAGATGACATGGACATGGACAAATAACAGCATACAATATGGCACTGCATCTTTTTTCAACCTATTACGCTTCTGCTTGCTCAGTCTATACATTGCCGTTGACACACCAGTCCTTTAAAACGTCGTCGGTCATTAATCAGTAATGTATATCAATTACTGTATTGCTTATTGCAAATCCCCTCCTTCCGAAGGCTAATAAAAGTGAATACTTCCCTCCTAGGATATCTCTATTAATTTATACTTTATTTAGGCTAGAAAAGCAATGACAACGCAATAATACGTAACGGCTTCTATTGTAACACGAATAAGAGGAAGAAACAATGTAGTCCTGGGAATGTTGGCTGATAGATTTGACTTAGTTAATCTTCAGCGATTTACGGAGTTACATGTATTTTCTCCCACATGCTCGGAAATGTTAACCTTACTGTTATAAAATCAGCCCGCGAAGTTCCGAGTTCCAGGCCAAGGCAAAATAAAATAAAAAAAAGTTATTATTTACCAGCGGCAGCGGCCGCGAAAATGTATACAAATTTCATACCGTACCCGGTTTTACACTATTTAAAACCATATTTGGACTATGATAACTAACTCCAAACAGCCAAACACTCGTACAATTCCAAATTTTTCCATGTGTATTTACTTTTTAAATGTCATAGACTAAAAAGGTAAACGCCGTTTATCGCGCTTACAGCGTATTTACCAAAGTGTCAAATAGTTTTACTTTTTTAAAAACATTCTGCGTTTAAAACATTCTGCGTCTGAATACATATTATATCAAAATTGAAATTTTGTTTAATTTCCTCGCATTGTTAGAGAAAAGCACTATACAAGCCTCGACCAGGAAGGGCGGTTGCTGGACTCGTATATAGCGTGGCCTCGACTGCGTCTCGGCCACGCTAACTCTACTCGTCCCGCAACGGCCTACTTCCTGGTCTGTGCAGTAATGTACTATTAGGTATTTACCGAGTTACATGTAACCTTATGGACTACTGGTTTGTTGGAAAAAAAAAAACTTTTTTAAAGATATCTATTCTTGAAGTCGTGATAAATAGCAAAGAATCATGAGGCACCTACAGTTGCCGCCTTCTCGCTTTGTCAATGTTGCGTTATGTGCAAGTTAAAATGTTAATACAGTTTAAAACTTTGTCGTAACCTGCCAAAGAATTACGCGAGTTTTTCCAGTGAGCACAAGTTAAAGGTCTTGAAGCTTCACTTTTCTCAAGCGCTTCGTAAAAGAAAATGCGCAAGACGGATAAATCTTGGATGAATTTAACGATACCATCTCGAGTGCACAAAGTTCAAAAGTCGAGGATGTGCGGTTGTCTCATGCTTTACACATGTGAATGGCTCCTTGTATGATATACTTCCCTTTCTAACGCGACTTCTTTTATCGTTATATCCTTTACTATCACTGTTTTGAAGACAATGTATCCTTATAGGCTAATCCAGGACATGAACACAGAATTTGTGCAGAGGTTTATGCATAAATAATTTAAAGGCAATCACCTATTATGTGCTTACACGACGCGTTGGCTACCCTGTCTACGAAGCTAACGGTTCCGGGTTCGATTCACGATGTATTATTTGTGTGATAATCGCGGGTATTTGTTTCTGAATCTTAGAGGTTTTCTATCTGTTTAAGTATTTATTTCTCTACGTATATCTACGTTTTTTATATCGTTGCGTTGTACGGGTAGAGCTTAGTTAGCTGATAAATCGGCTTGAGTTGTCCTCTGATATTTATTTATCTTTACTAATAATGTGGGAAAATCATTTTGTTTTTTTTATAAGAAATCAAAGTGAGGCAAGATCGGTTAATGCTATTTTTAACTACTGCCCAAAAAAGGAGTGTAATGTTTTCGGGGTTCACGTATGTATGTACGATTCTTTATTCCACCATAACTTCTAAACGCCTGAGCCGATTTAGATGTGTGTGGTATCGTTAGAATCCTTTCACCATCGTGGGGGACATATACCTAAACTATTAAAATAGAAATATCAACAATGGGAAAATGACAATTATTAACATAAGTAATGAATGCGAATGTCTGTGGGTCACAGTTTTAACTTATCAGGTAGGCCACCTGATGATATGCGCGATTGCCTTCTCTACGCCATAGAAAACAAAAAAAAAGTACCTTTATCGACGAAGATATAAAATATCCAGCCGGGTTTTTAAAACTTGCTTTTGATTAAGTTATTACACGGTTAGCATTAGTAATGATGGTGCTTTAGTTAGGTACACTAACATTATGTAGCTGTAATTTTTGATGCACTCCCTCAGCTGAGTGCTAAGTAATTATTTTCCTACAATTTCACTACTTTGTTATTTACGAGTCTAGGTAATTGCTTCTCGCTAGACATGCGTCCACTTTTTGCAGTTGTAAGAGATCCCTACAAGATAAATGTTTGCAGCGATATAATGAGAAAAACAAGAGAAAGGAACATGTTAGTGATGTCGTTTTTCCCGTTGGGAAACACATGATGCGATCTTCAAAAGTATAACAAAACATAAGTAATTGATATAAAATAGCATTAACTGTCGAATGCATCACAGCAAACCGACAAGTACAAATATATCTTTACACTTATGTCTACGGTGGATCAAGAAAATGGTCTACCAGTTTTGACAACAGTTTCTGTGGGTAACCTATCGCAACCTCGATATTTTTTTGACCTAATTTCATTTCATTGAAAAACTTTCTCTTTTTATCTTTTCTTCGATGGCACGATTCGTCAATTTTTTATTTCACTGTTTGACATTAAGTATTATTAAGTAAACATATGTTTAGTCCGAGCAACATTTCTCCGTGTCGTCACTTGCCCTATGTATTGTTACGTATTTTGTTTCTTAACCCATTTATCACTTAGTACTACTAAGATTTCAGTACGTTACGTCAAATATTCATTTCAGCCCAAAAAATATTACTTGTCATTAATTTCAGTAGCAAGATGTATTAGGGTAGTATCGACTCGGATAGGTTAGGTTAGAAGGCCAATTTTTTTTCTGCCCAGAGTATAGTAGATTTAATAATTGGTAAACTATTAATAAACCAAGCCGTTACATTGGGCAAAGGATACTAAGGTAAAATCAGAAAAGGGAAATAGATAAATTGGCAAACTATTACATTGGAAAACTGTTTGTACGCCGAAACTAGTAATAAGGAATAGATAATTTGTCAAATCAGTAATAAATCAGATGTTATTATCGCTATTGACACTTGACGCTGTCATAATATTATTGCAAGAGAAAATTGAACTTCTTGTATCATGAGTGTCAACATTGAATTTCTTTAGTTTCAGATGTATATCGCACATAGAGCAGTATATAGTAGAGGTCACTTCATTATAGACTAACTCAGGATGATTCACTATCCGCGTTTTGATTCGATCTCACTCATTCTTACTTTAATTCAAAACTGTAATATTTAACTATCAAACACGTCACGTCGCTCGTCACACGCCGATTTCAAGGCGATTTCGGTTATTAATAATATCTAACTAGACTTATTATTATTAACTGAAGTGTTTATTATTTTTAATGAGGTGCTATAGATAATCACTTCGTTCAAACTTGTACCTTCCTCTCTGTTGCCTCAGTATGGCAAAGCTGAAGGGAAATAATACTCGATATCGATAAAATGATGTTTCTATCACTAGCCAGATTACGATAGTGTTTTGTTTTTCCATTAAAAATCCGGGCTCTGATCATGACGTGCAAATGAACTTTAACCGTAGGGGATATTGAATTGTACTCGACTCGTTGTATACTGATTTTGTACATCTATTTAATTTCAACTTGTGTAGAATGCACTTTTTATTTGGCTTAGACAATGATTTTTGCGAAGTATCTCATAGGAGGAGGAGATCATGACTTAACCTACGTCGTCCGCCATCCTTCCCTCTGTCTGTCTATTCGTCTGTCTGACCTTTTGAGGGTCGTATCGTATTAGCAAATTAGGGATCCGGTTAAAATTGGAATGGTTTTATCGTTTTCTTTATCATTGAATAAATATGAGATAAAACATTTGGTTGACATTAAAAGGCATTGTGTTAGCTTGTGACATAATTGTCGTTACCATGCATTTTCAGCAGCCATCTAGGATATTATATATGCATTCAATAATATCGAAACCAAGATATTAAAGATTAAAGTTTTGGTACTAAAAGTACGCCCAGTTAATATTTGAATATCTCGGCTCCGATGCAGTTAGAAGTAATTTATTAATTAATTTAAAAAAAAAGATGATGTCCTCCTAGATGTATCCGTCAACGGCGATACCGGCTAATTCCCGACGTGTGAGTGAAGGTGAACTAGATCTATCATAATATACAACTTATTACTAACATTATAAGTAAACAAATGGCCGATACCTATAAAACAATATGATTTTCAAATGACAACTCTTTTATCCGAACCCCTTTATATTCTGCAATGAAATTTGCGGTTTGGGCGGTCAGACTCGACGGCAAGCAGCAGATGTTCTAAAATTGCTTTTAAATTATTCATTTAGGAACTCAGTGTAAAAAGTCACAGCTGCGGTTAGGTCTGTTTATGTAAATAGCAGCATGCTAACGGCGAAGATTTTTTTTTAAGTTCTTTCTTATACATTTATACAGTAGGGAATATTCCAGTTTTTTTTCACAGCTTCATTAAGCTGATTCAAGTAACAAACATTCGAAAAGAATCATTTTTTTCTTTCCAGCATAACAGAAGACGCCACAGTGTATACTTATCGATCAGTCTGTCCACTCGCTTACAAATTAGCAGTTGATAATGCTTGTATCATTTGTATTACTTGACCGATTTTAATTTTAATTTCACTTTTGGTGATCTATTTTACGGATTTTTATTCCCTATTTGAAACGACGGATGGACTGTGGGAAACATGATATAGGTAGAAAGGGAGTGACTGCCGAGATGATTTTAAAAGTAAATGTGTTTGAACTCTAGACGGACAAGTTTTTTCGCTGGGAATTTTTATTTTAATTAGATTCTTCAGCTTTGTCCCCGTTGCTGTCGGAATCCGTCCGGATTCCGGAGCCGCGCGATTTGAGATTCCGTGAAGTATTTCATGGCTTTGGAACCCTTTGTAACCCCCGATGCGAAAAGAGGGGTGTTATAAATTTGACGCCCGTTTCTAAACGGACGGACGTGCTTGGAAACGGTGTTTTAATAGAACGCTGGCTGCTACGTACTGCCCTCCTAAGTATAAAGGATGCATGCGCAATTTGATAGTCAAAGAAAATTAAACCCCACCATATGGAATAAGGTCACTAATACACTCAGGAGCAAAAATACCGGGTCAGAGTGCGTTTTTCATACAAACGAGACTATTTCGAAGCCTTGGTTCCTCGCCAGGGGTTGTTTCGAGTGAGGTTTAATGGTGGATACTCAGAGGTTCAATAGAGGAGATCAACAGTTCTTAAGATACCTAACTGATCGCACAATCAGTTAACACCACAGCTGGACAGTTTGGGTCAACAATTGGATTTTCTTACATTTTATTGCCATTTTAGATTTTTTTCTGACCATGCACAATTCCGGCGTTAGCCGCAGATTCATTCAGTTGGGTGTCCTAGGAACTCTGGAAGTCCTGTATCGATGCTCGCGGTATTCATCATCAGATTTCACTAAAAGCATTCCCTGACGAGGTCCCAAGGCTTCGAAATAGCCTCTTTAGTATGAAAAACGCACTCTGACCCGATATTTTTGCTCCTATGAGATATACATGTACCCTTTTTTCTAAAAGGGCAGTATACTTTTAGCTATAGTCTGTGGCAATTGAAAATGAACAAAGATGTAAACGAAATCAAACGAACCAATTTACTATTATTACTCGATAATCACGTACTTTTAAACATCAAGTCAGATCTTTGTAATGATTTATATACTTGAAAATTATTTTCATATTAAGTCTAAGATTAAGTTAATAATACGTTACTTAAATAGAATAGCTAAACTGAAGTGGCAGTGGGCGGGGCACATTGCTCGCAGGACTGATGGCCGATGGGGTCGGAAGGTTCTGGAGTGGCGTCCGCGGACCGGAAGACGAGCTGTAGGCCTCCAACAAGATCGCGGGACCGCGGTGGATGCGAAAAGCACAAGACCGGTCTGAGTGGAAAGCCTTGGGGGAGGCCTATGTCCAGCAGTGGACGTCTTTCGGCTGACATGATGATGATGAAATAAAAACACGCTTGATAAACATTTGTTTACATCTTTGCCCATTTCAATACACAGACTATAGGTTTGATGGAAATTATTTGGGCCGTTTAAGAGCTAAAGGGCGGCTCTGAAAGGGGTGGCAATGATGTTATGGGTTATGCATAGTTATTATCCTTTCTGAAAACTATGGCTTATGTCTCTGGATGTGTCTTTATTCGTTTAATACGAGTTTACGGGGCGAGCTTGTACGTTGTTTTTAGGGTCCGTCTGGATCGCTACCACCATCTTATCCATTAACCTACTGCCAAACAGCAGTGTTCGAATTGCTGTGTTCCAGTTTGGGGATAAGACAGCCGGTGTAATGACTAGCATAGAGGCATTCCATCTTAGTCCTCAGGGTTGGCAACGCATTTGCAGTCCTAGGCTTGCAGTCTTGTGAATGCGAATGTCTATGGGTCACAGTTTCCACTTACCATCAGGTGGCCTGTGTGCTGGTTTGCCATCTCTATGACATAAAAAAAAAAAAAAAACCATCATGCAAGTCACAAGTTTTACCTATTTACAGGCCACCTGATGGTACTTAAGTGGGATCTGAGACCCATACGCATTTGCATACTCAAGACTACAATCTTAAGACTGCAATCCCAAGATGGCCAATGCGTTGGTAACCCTGAGGTCGAAGATGGAAAGCGTCTATGCTAGTTATTAAACCGGTTGTCTTATCCTCACACCGGACCACAACAGTGTGAACAGGGGTTCTTTGCGACATCGGGTGTGGTTCTTCCAGTATTTTTAGTAGTGTATTCATATATAAAGTGTGCTATATAAGCAACCATTTTCCACTTCATAAAACACGTATAGCTGAAAATGTACATTCCCTTTGTTACAATTGGTGCGGTTTTGAGGAAATTACTTGCTCGTACAGAAACAGCCTTTGAACGAGACGCTAAATTGTTTTTCATTGTTTAATTAATTAAGTTTAGATTAATAAAGGCAAATCGACGGTTACGAACGGTTTGAAGGGCGTTAATATAATTTACTAATTGAATAAAATTTAATAAAAACGAACAATATTCCTAATTAAATGTATGGTTGAAAATAAGAGCTTCTTTAGTTAATAACTAAGCGAGTTTTCGTTTCAATAAAAATTTAAGACGCGACAAAATACAACTTGTACTAGCAGGACAGAAAAACCGGCCGGAAAACATGGCACAATACATTCTGAGGCCTCGTTCAAAAGCAATCAACGATATCCTTAGAAATAACACCGTTTAAACGGCAACTTCATAACAACACTGTGGTTATGACAACGGCTCGAATAATGACAATACCCAACAATAACTGACAATAACTCCTTAAACTGTAAGCGTGGAGCAAACGCCAAGTCGGGTGAAGAGCTGGGTTATTATTTCACGTTATAGAATTCTACGTTGATCAAGCAAATTGACCACAATTTATATATACGTCCGGCTTGCTACTACCATCTCATCCATCAATCCACCATCAAGCAGCAGTGTTTGCATTGTTGTTATAACACCTACCGGTGAAATTACTAGCATAGAGGCATTCCATCTTAGTCCTCAGGTTCGACAGCGCTTTTGGAGTGTTAGCATTGCAGTTTTTTTTTTTTTTTTTTTATTGCACAGAGACTGCGAACGGGCACACAGGCCACCTGATGGTTAGTGGAAACTGTGACCCATAGACATTCGCATTCACAAGACTGCAAGCCTAAGACTGCAAATGCGTTGCCTACCCTGAGGACTAAGATGGAATGCCTCTTTGCTAGTCATTACACCGGCTGTCTTATCCCCAAACCGGAACACAACAATGCAAACACTGCTATTTGGCGGTAGGTTAATGGATAAGATGGTGGTAGCGATCCGGACGGACCCTGCACAAGGTCCTACCATCCGCATTGGTACTACTATAGTATTGACAATTCTAATATCTATGAGACTCAGATCCCGCTTACCAACAGGTACCTTGAGTGCTTGTTTGCCTTCTCCTTGTTAAAAATATAATGTGTATGTTTGACTCTCGGAGTTGAAGCAACCTTTCGAAATATGCTAGATACAAGGCAACTGTGAGCTCAGTAACGTACAGATGTAGTGATCAAACAACCGACATTGTAATTTGTACAATTAATTCGTTTTTATCTTGCTTTCTCAGTACTAGCGTCGGGTACTAGCTAACTAAGAAAGCAAAACGAAAATTGAAATAACTGCGAGAGCCCGATAAATACGAGCTTATCCGAAGAAATACGATGTCACTTAATTATTCACTTCGTACACTAGCTATATTGACCTCTGATTTAGTTAGCTGCTTCGAGTTTCTATCCCTTTAGCTATGATTCTAATGTGGAACAAGATAGTGTGTTGTTAAACTGGACTTAAAGTGAGATCTCTACATTGGCGTATGAGATACTTGTTAACAGGAGAAGAACAGCTACTATGATTCTAAGAGGTCAGAATTTAGGTTTCTACCGTAAATTTTACTTCAAACTCTGCATCCATTAATCAGATAACAAAGGTGCATGCTAGTAGAACCAATTCCTGCTGGCGTACGAAAGGCAATATTATCAGGCCTATCATGATCCCTATTATTATTATTCTTCTGCCTGCAAAATGATTCGCAAAAGGCAGATCAATGTATGGAGTTTTGTTTTAGTTTTTTATTACGTTAAATACATTATTTTTTAAAGTGGGACGATGATTAGATGAGGGTTGCGGGGAACAGTTGAATGCGAGTAGCACAGCACAGGACCGATCATGTTGGAGATTTTTGGGAAAGGCTTACGCCAGTAAACTTGCTTCGAAGGACATGCTGATGATAATTAGAATAGAACGATAGAAAGTAACTGCGTATTTTTTTCCCCTGTCGCATTGGTTAGATCAGTGCAAAAAGCACTAGTGAGAAGTTACTTATAAGGCTCACCGTACAAACCTAAAGCTGAATATTGTTGAAAGCACAGCAACACTAACAAGCTTTCTTTGCAGTTTATAGATGGCAATCTAGAAGCGTCTTGGTCTATAAAACGTAGATATATTCTGAAGCTACTGTCATTTATAAAAGACGAAACTGAGTGGCTGACTGACCGATCAACACAGCCGAACTGCTGGAGCTAGAGATTTGAAAGGAGGGAATATTCCTTGGATATCCTAGCGCACTATGAAGGGATTTTTGGAAATTAATCGCTTTGAAAAAGTAGGACATTAAAATAGGAAGAGTAGCGTAAACAATTCTACGTGTACATAATCACGGGCGTCCTCTAGTCGGCAATAAATTGGTTTGAAAAGTCGCTCGTTTAGTTGCGTCCTTAGACGTTTGCATGGGTAAAGAATAGCAGCGCAAACAAGTATCACCCTCGAAACGATGTCACGCAGCGAGCTTGGCCGCTTTTATTAAAAAACCTTTATTGCGCAACTTCAGGGTTTTCGTGTTGGCGGGTTTTCTTATTTTCATGTCGGTTCGCAAGTTTTTACACGTCATTCGTCTTGATGTCGCAACGTTTGCTTTTTTGATAAAATTTGATATGTTTGTAGGTTAGGCATTCGGTTTGGTTGTGGAAAACGTGACGTCGTTTACTAAAATACAACTAAGCATTATGACAGTGAGTTGAACCTACATTTCTAACCAATGCGGTGTATGTGTGGTGTAACCAAGGTATTTTCCCATTGGGTTGGTATAGTATTTATAAGCTTGGTGAATTTGCGCAAAATTTCTATTCGGAATTTCAAATGTCAAGTGTGAAGAGAATTCTATTTGAATATGAAACGTTTGAATGGATCTTTTATCATGCTAAATAAGCATTGTATAACGAAAACAATTTGCATCGTGAAAATTGTATAAGCGCCTATCTCGGCATTAATTTTGACATGGACATCTTTTAGCTAAAAACATTAAGTTACAAGCTTAGATTCAGCAGCGTAAATATTGCTTACATTATAATAACATTGGCAAGAAAGGATTTTGTTGCTTAATGTCAAACGTTTTGAAATCTTTTGTAGAAAACCACCAAGTGTAAACCTTTTTGTAAGAGACATCTAACCAGATCGTCCTCGTAACCGTACCAGTCCTCTTCTATCGGCTTTTGTCGTCAATTTGGACAAATTCGGGCCATAACCGTAAAACCTTAGTCGATTCTACCTTCACGAATCGAACGGCGTATTTAACTTGGAATCTGTTTCTTAGGGAAGAGCGTTTATTCGTTTTAAGTATGGTAGAAAGTATAGTTCCTACAGCCAAGTGTACTTCGTCAGAATTTTAATTCGATGATAGTTTAGTGATACAGAAGACCTCACGGTAGCTAGATAGCAATTTAAATATCCATACGCGTTTCTTGGCCTGACCTGAGAAATTGTATTTGAGGTCATATGCTCATTTTTCATTTTGTATGTAACTAATGCAAATTTTAAAACCAGAAGTAATATCCTCAATCTAAATGTTAGAACCGAGCATAATAAGTAAGCAAACAATCAAAATACTAACAATACTGGTTTATTTACATCAAAAAATTAAACAAGCCACATTTTATTTCATCTCCAATAATATGTCAATAGCCTTACTAATTTTTACCATTAACGTAGTGACGAGTATAAAGAAAGTATTTATACTTGCGGGTATTTTTAGAATTGTCCCTGTGCCAGTCGCTGTTACTGTAACGGGGGTTGTGTAACAAGGCCGAGTGCCAGATGCTACTCCCAAGTCAAGGAGCAAGTCATTTGCTGGATTGAAATTCATGAGATCCTACGAATCTGCATTGGCAACAGGTTACCTTTAATATTGCAAAAGTTATGACGATCTTGAATGTATAAAGATGTTTGGATGTCTGATTCGTTTTTGTGCTGGAATAGAAGACACCTGGATTATTATTTTAATATTTTTTTGTTATAGAAGTACGAGAATGTTATGGGTTATGTAGGGAAACTCAGAGTAATGTTAGGGGGACATGTTTATGACTTTTGTAGTTCTAAAGATGTCAATTATTTCAAATATGTTTGGTTTCATGAGCATGTCAGCATATTTGGTACATTTAGTTAAGTTTAGTTTGTTTATTCATCATTCATTGCAGTTTTTTATTAACATTTATCCAAACGTACCTAATGCACATTGACAACACATTCACAAGATGCTTTATCAAGATGATTCACCGAACTCTTCGATTTGGTACTTATGCCAAGAAGCATGAAATCAGTGGCAGACCGTATGAATAGTCGATCAAGAAAAACTTTATTAAACTTTCGACTCTATTCATAAGACGTTAGAGCCCGAAAGTCGACTGTACATATATGCTAATGTTATCAATCGGCAAATTGGTTAATCTCGCATTTCTATGTAAATAATACAATATTGAGCAATTGGCTAAAAGCCGAGAAAATCTCAAGAGCAAGGGCAAAGGGTCATTGCGAAGGGCAATTGAGAGGAACATAACGGTATGCTTTGTTTCGTTCATCAATATAAGAGTGTTGACGGGTAGGAGAAGGAGGGAGCGAGGAGAATGCGACGGGAAATAATAATCATAGGCTAATATAAATAAATCATAGTGCCCTTGAACTCAATCATATATGAGTCATTATATTTATTGTAAAGGATTTTATGCCTGTAAAGCAGTAGGGCCAGAATAAGATGCTGCCTTGATAAATTACGCGCTTCTGGACTTGAATATACGTCTAGCCTCTGACCTACATTGTATCATCCACATTAGAAAACGTTTGATTTATCGTAACAAGTTTTTGACTTCGGAATCAAACATGGGTGGGATGTTATTCTGTAAGCTTGAAACTTGTATCCAGGGTTTCTAAAATATTTTTTTTGTTTAATTCGGTTTTGCAGAAAACGATTCTGACTTCGGAAATGAATTATTTAATTCAAAACGTCACGTGTCGTTGTTTTTATTAAAATAATTTCATTCATGTTCTTTAACCACAGACCTCTTTGAGAAATGTCGTTTTAACTTCGTCTTTTTAAATGCTGACTGGTATTATTTAAGTTTATTATACGACAATGTATATTATACGGCAGAAATTGCAAATATCCTCGAAAATGTTCTCGTTTAAATTATTCAACGCCCCGAGGACAATAATTGCCAACTCGAACTCGAAAATTACGTGAGAACACGAAACTTCTTAGCGTAAATTTTCTCGTGTCTGAAAGTCTAAGGAATATGCACGAATTGTTGTATCTCTACAACGATTATTCAATAAAATTCCATTAAATTATATTGTAATATCATAAATCAAAAATAAAAAAAAACAAAATTCACTTTTTACTGTCTTTTCCAAATCTGTTTCACTCTTTATATAAATTTCGAAGGAATTCCCTTTGTCAAAAGAGCAAAGTAATAAAAACGTTTTCAAGTTCACAGCTGATTTAACAAATTCTTATAAGAGCCCTCATTGGTTCGTGGGCGGCGACAGCAGCCCTACCGCAAATACTAGCCACTTCAAACTTTCCCAACTCCTTCACTATTGGCTGAAATGTTTTCGTTCCTCTTTTCGCCTGTTGCCTTACGGCTTCGATTTAAGATCACTCTAACTGTCAGAGCAAACATTATTAGCAATGTTTGCCTAACTTTGCTAATAACGTCTAGCGACAAACACATGGCCAGTTAATATTACCAGCAAAGTTACCAAATCATCATCTGAAATAGGATTTACATTTTTCCACTCTGTTGCTTTTCACATTTCCATATCTTCATTTATTCTAAACTTATTATTCAAAATAGGACGCAGCTTCTTTGAAGTTTATTTTTGTATTGTCAATACTTGATGTAATGTGATACTTTCTTTTGAAATAACGTTAAGTACTTTTATGTGAGGCATAAGGGTTTTATTTTAGGACGGTAAGGTCACGGTCGGTGGCGAGACGCGGATAGAAACGTGGAATTATTACTGAAATGGAAAGAGCGCGAGGAAAGTTTCCTCTTGTCTATTTTTGGACGTGGATACATAGATTGAGGTTTTGGGAAAACTGTACAGTTCAAATGTCTTATATAAAAAAAACGTCGGGTAGGATTAATTATTTATACATTATTAAACTAAAAAAGTCATTCCGATGCAAATACAGAAGATGACAAGAATTAGTTTTTTTACAATAAAACAAGTTTTTTTGAAGAAGCCAACAGCTAACGAGAAACGTCCTCAATTGTCACTTCGAATGTCGAATGGTTATGGTTATTTTAGACGTAGCTAAGCAACGTGACGACATCATCCAGATTAAATGCGTTATAACCACCTCACATAAATTGAGATCTATCTTTATTCATATCTACTGCTTCATCCAGCTCTGGTCTACTTCGATGTGTGTGTCGGGATAAAGTTAGTACACGTGTAGTAGTCACTTAAGACGCAACCCCTTGGGATTTTATCGAGTTTGTATGAACTCTTAAATGTTGAAAGCCCATGTTGCTCGGGGGAGAATTTATTAACAGGAGTAGCGTGTTTTTATGCGTAACTTTGTGATAATGGACGGTTTTTTTTGAGGGTGGCTAAGGAACATTGTTTTTTTTTTGTTTCTTTTCTTTATCCGTAATTTACTGAACCGTAGTGATCATCAAATTTTAGGGACGAAGAGTACAGAAGAATGGAATGGATTAAAAGCAGCTGCATACTTTTTTACTTTGTTGCTTTAAAGCCTTTGACAGATTGGTGCAGCAATTCAAATGTGACGTTAAAGTAAAGTTACAAAGCACTTAAGTGTGCAGTATTTATAAGGCCTACCTTATGGTTATTAAGTACCTAACTTTTTGATCCAATCCATCTCGTATAAAGCCAAAAAACATAATACCATCTTTGTAAATATCATGAAAAACTTCTGTACATTTTAGCAAGATATTGGTAAGATGACAATCCAGTATCCCCCTCACTTATGTAATGTACGTCAAATTTATCGGAAACAATTGTTACTCACAGCGACAACAATGACTTCCTGAAGTCGTTTATCTTTGAGTTTTCCCTTTATCAAAGAATTTCCTCTTCTTAACTTGTTATTTTACTGCGACAGGGTCGCATCTTGATTGTATGCTCCACTGAATTGCGTCTTTTTCACAGCAATTACTCCCTGTTTCGGCGAGTCATATGGCGCATCGATTTGTTCGGCCACATGCTACTGTGACAGTCCGCTCATATTATTTCTGTGTCACAGAACCGTAATACTGTATCTCCAAAATCATGACTAGCAACTTGCAGTTTTATTTCTTCTTGCTTAATGTTGCGATTTAGAGGTATAGGAGCTGGAGTTATGGAACTATCATATGATTCTGGGGTACAAGTTTGTCCAGCGGAATATTATTAAACGGATTCTTGGTTTTTGCCGTCTGGGAAATTCCCTAGACGACCGCCGGGAATTAGATTATTGGGCCATACCTGGGGTGATTTCTTAATATAGTTTATTTATCTAAATTGTGTAAAATTCGCGTCATGAAAAAATCTAAAATCTAACGAATCTTGGTGGGGTTTAAGTTATTTGCTAAAAATTGCCTTAAGGGTCGAAGAAGAGAAGTAGTGGTCAAGGGTTTATATTACCTATAGCAAATAAAACTCAGATATCTGGTTGTTATCGTACACTGTTTTGAATATTAATTCATCATGAACATGCGGGGTCCACTTTTATCACAGAAAATAAATAATATATTAGCTTTCTAGGCAACTCGTTTTCATTCAGTTTTGATTCTTTCTAATTGTTTTAAATATATAATTTCTAATTAGCTTGTCCTAGTTACCTGAAATTTGGAGGAAATATTTCTTGGATATCAGGGGTTTAGTGGTGCATTAGAAACGATTTTTGAAAATTCATCCCGTAAGATGTTAAAATGTGGGGAGTAGCGGTACACTAACCGTCCTCTAGTACAGTCGGCGAAAAATGCGGTCTACCACCTTACGGTTGGAGTTCATTTGCACGTCATGATACAACAAGTTCGATTTTCCCTTGCAATAATATTACGTCAACCTTAGCGATAATTTCAAAATTGATAGACCACTTTCTTGTCCGACCGTACATAACCTGTACCTGAATGATGGTATTTTTTTTTTTTAAATGAGGCCTAGCTAAGTAGATCGATTTAGCCCCGAAACCCCTGCCTACTAAATTTCATGAAAATCGTTGAGATTATATATTGGTATATACAAGAAAATGGAATGGATCAAAAATAAAACCTACGACGACAGTGAGGTTTTACTAAATTGTATCAGTTAATGCACACATCACACACAAAACACACACACACACACACACGCACGCACGCACGCACGCACGCACGCACGCACGCACGCACGCACGCACGCACGCACGCACGCACGCACGCACAAAATCGGGCATCTATACCCTTGCTTACGTATGCTTATATTTCTGTTTTTTTTTTTTTTGGTGTTATCTAGCAATATATTTTGTGTAAATTTTAATTATATTCTAGGTATAGTCATACTGTAATCATGTTTACTTTAGGAAGAGTGGAGTCTGCTTACAAGCAAGCTGTTGCTTACTAGGAGACTCCATCCCCTATTTTATTAATACTATGTATTTAAAGAAAAGTAAAGATTTTCATTTGATTTCATTTGGTTTGAATTCTTTGCTACCAATTCGTTAAGTTATTGTTAATGTGGGTTCTAACGCCGACCGCTGGTATTGTATCGGCGCGAATTACCCCCGGATTATAGAGTGGGGGTTGTTTAATCCCCGGATTTTCCGTTTTATCTGTGTCGGATTATTGCAGGAGTCATTTGTATGAAAATTCCGCCTTAATTGTGGACCCTGTTATGGCCCCGTTTTGAATATTTCCCCGTTCTTAATTAGGATCGAAATGACGCAAAGGGACTGAATAATGAGGTTCCTTAATACAGTTTGAGTTAAAATGTATTTGTAATTATTCAGAATAATAAGGACGTGTTAAGTGTGATCCCATTTGACTTATTTATTTATGTAGGTATAATTTAACTTGTTAGATTTTACGTTATGCTAAGGTTTACAAAAATACTGCAATAATCAAAATTCCTAAAGATGGGAAACATACAATAGGTAAAAATAAATAAACTTAATAATGGTCTTTCCTTGGTAGAGTTTCTTGGAGAAGGAGTAGGTCAAACAGTAAACGTATTTTAAGTTGAAAAGAGGATTGTGACGGTGTTAAAATTATTGGTAGGACCTTATGCAAAGTACGTTCGCAGCGCCACCACCGTCTTACCCTTCTACCTATCGCAAATCAGCAGCAGTTCTGGTGTGGAGCTTTGAACTAGTGTAGAGGCATTCCCTCTTACTCCTCAGGGTTGGCAACGCAATTTGCAGTTCTAGGGTTGCATTTGTTTTTAATGCAAATATCTTTGGGCCCTACTCATCATGAATTGTCCTCTGTGCTGGTTGTTACGTTGACGTAATTTTTTTGGGTCCTAAACTACCGTCACAACATCGATTTGAAACCCCTTCGTTGTCTGCAGATGCCTGGTCTCGACGCTGTTCGACGTGTGCTCCAAGTCCACTCCCGAACAGATGGAGCACCTCGACGAGATCCGCATCCCCTGGGGCAGCGGCATCGTCGGCTACGTGGCCGAGAGCGGCGAGCCCGTCAACATACCTGATGCTTACAAGGTTGGTTTTTATTATATCCTTGTCAATTTTGGTTAATTCCAAAATATGGCTTTTACCGTTAGAAGTGAAAGTGCGGAAACACGGTGGATAAGTCAATATACCATTATTATTATTTATAATGGTATTGTGTAACAGAAGGTCGTCCTTAGTCGGTCACGTTTTTTATCCAACTTATGCCTTCTTTTGCCCTTCAAAAGAACGTTCGTCTGCGCAGACTCAGCCATTCTTGGTGGTTTGAAGCAATGGATGGATTTAATAATATGTTGAAACCGCGGATTGACTTGATACATTGGATTAAAATTTGGCGCATTTTGTCACCCAATCTATCTGCGGTTTGAATATTGGTAAAGGACATACGACAACTATGGACTACTTCATTCGCAAGTTCGTCAGTGAGCGTCCTCCTGGGTTACCTGGGTGAGAAACTTATAATCGTAAGCGGGGGCGAGTTGGTAGGGGAAGCGTGTGAGGCTGCACCACAGCATATGACCAGAAAAGTAATTAAATTCCAGCCCTTTAAAAGCTCGCGTTAGATACCTACCGACACATACGCTGACGGCGCAACCCTGGATTGATTGAGGGTCAATCAGCGTTATGTCACGCTCCTCTAATGTGAGGTCTTTGAAAGTAAGGGAAACTGAAAGATGTAGGTATATTTTGTCTTATTCACATTGTGGCAAGAGCAATAGAGGTGCGTCTTTCACTTTCTCTTACTGTGAATGTACCATTTTTGAAGATATTTTAATAGTTAGGTTGTTCTGTGACTGTGTTTCATGTAAATCGCAAATAATATTGCGTTTTTCCCATTGCCTCTGTCATTAATCTTATTATACAATACAAGAGAATATTAAATGCATGCAAGTTGAGAGTCCACATTTATAAAGAGTAAATTATGACTTATTTTAATTTTGAAACCTAATTTCCTTCTTGTTAAAATAACGAATGGATGAGATGCAAGGCAACCGCAGAGCATATTTTTTAATGAATGCCATGTGTTTCCTAATTGGAAGAAAATAACTTGAAAGGCTGTTTCATGATAAACCGACCCTCGGAGCGTTTAAAGGTTCTACCACATAGCAGGCGGGTCGAGGCATGAATTTTAGATAGCGGATTGATGTGGTTTTCTTGATAGAAAACCAGATCAACCAGATCATTTCGGCCGCACTTCAATGATCTGTGGAATAGTAATTCGACTTTAGCGAAATAAGCTACTAATACTACTGTCTGTATTTTCTCTTTGATAATAAATAACTTTAGGGTCACATTTATCAACGCACATGGTATACTTGTAGCCACAGATAATCGTAAAATAAAGTGTCATGAAATTATTAACATAGTGTGAGATTGTGCCGGTTTTCTACTACTTACCGTAGTTACCATACCGTCCGTGGAAGGTTTCAATCGCTGTTTTCTCGGAAACTGTCCTATTTTCCGGGTAAAGTATAATATGTAATTAACCATGATTCTTGCAAATAAATGATATTTTATTATATTCTATGTCCGTCTTTGGCCTAATTAACCACCAAATTACAATATCAATACACACATACATACATACATAAACTCACGCTTTCATTCGCAGAGTGGGGTAGGCAGAGCTACAGAATGAGCAAAAAAAATCTTGTAGACTTTCTTATTTATAATATTAGTGTAAGGAAATGATTGTCCCAATTATTTGAGTCCTAACGCATCGTTTGTCTGAGATATCATTTATACTAATCTGCGGTTTTCAGACAAAAAAAAAAGATAAAAGACGTTTATTCAGTAAATAGGCCGCACGGGCACTTTTACACGTCAAAAATCTACCAGCGCTTCGGAAGAGACCACTGCTGAGAAGAAACGCCGCAAGAAACTCAACAGAAAGTCGTTTTTTTTTAAATACTACTTATGACAATTATAAAGCTTAACACTCAGACAACTTATTAAGTTTGCCAAAACATCAGTTAGGTTAGGTTAGGGTATTGTATTATAAAAACGCTAAATGGTTTTAGGGTAAACGTAAACTTAGACAAACGACGCTTTAGGACAATTGACGAATAAGAATTCCATAAATAATCCTCTATTCGTGATATTTGTAGCTACATGTATTTTTTTAAATGTGCTTTGTGTGTTTTTAATTTTCAAAAGCTAGTTTTAAAAATACGCGCCCGCGCCGTATACCGTGTGTAAATCCCTTTACAGTAGGCCTTCGCTGTGAATTAAAACGTTCATAAAAAGCTTTCCAACTCGGATAGAGTTCGCATGGAGTTCGCAATATGGTGCTTTCAAAGTGCAGTTTTTAATGCAGTTGCAATGCATTGTTAGTCGGCACTGCACCCGAGTATTACACTTTATATGTTTAATATTAGTTTTATGCTGTATTTGCTGATAAAAGTTGTAAATCACTTGCATAGTCTTTATTAGCACCCATAGTTATGTTATAAAGCGGTTATAGAGCATTTAAAAAAGCAACTTTAGCACTATTTGCTTCTGATCTTTGGAGCACAAATGCCAACAGCTGTTTCCGCGCACAAATTAGAAATTAAATATTTTTTACGATTAATATTGTTGAAAACGCAAATGAAACGGTAGCGCAGACACCTGTCAAATCCTTATTTCACCAAATGCTTACCATGTCAAAAGCTTATTTCGTCTAACTCTAGTTTTGTCCAATCCTTGGTACGTCAAATCCTAGTATTGTCAAGTCCCTGTTTCGTAAAATACTTGTTCTGTCAGATGCTTATTTCGTCTAATTCTAGTTACGTCAAATCCTAGCTTCGTCAGATCCTTGTTTCGTCAAATCATTGTTTCGTCAAATGCTTAGTGAGTTAAATTTAGGTTTCGTAAATATCGTGTTTTGTTAATTCTGCATAGTACATGTAAGAACTAAAATACATATCAGAAATAAAACAATATTTAAGTATGCAAACTAAGCCAGCACGTTTATTTTACCCACGATAATTTCATCAAACATGTTTCTAAATTTATTTTTTTTGTTTGCAAATCATCTATTATTTTTTCAATTTTTTTGTCCTTCAATATATCTCCTGTCCTCCTCCTTTTAACTGTTGCGAAACCGACTTTTTTGTACTTTTTATTATAATATATGGCTTCACTTTTTAATGTTTTAACAAAGTAAAATAAATTACCTTTTTCTCCTGACACTTTTAGCTTCAACGTTCGATGCCATCTTTCGATGGCATTGGTAGTGCGGTGCCGTTCTTGAGCACAACACCACATATCGGAATTAATTTTTTTGATCCATTGATCGGTGAAGTAGTTTATAAATTTTTGACTTTCCTCGCATTCCGGTGCTTTTTGAACTATGGTTATCCACGCCTCCGGTATGTAACATTGGGGCAGCAGTGCGAGGTTGGATGTCATATGCACCATTTTCATTAAAGACTTCTTTTTTTGCTTATCTTGGTTTTCATTTGTTGGTTCGAGCATTCCTATTTCTTTGGCCTTTTTAAATAAAGCTTGTTTTAAATGAAAAAAACAGCCTTTTACTTGGACGCCCGGAAACACTTTTTTAACCGCATTAATAACCGCGACTTCATAGTCGCATTTAAAAAATGTGATATTCAGATTAAATTTTTCTTTTAGAATATGAAATAGTTTTTGGTACGTCGTTTGGAGTTTATTTGTCAGTAAGCAAAACAAAACCGGCATTATAGAAGTGGATTCTTTTGAGCTGCCTGTATCTATGTGCAACGAATAAAGTTGATAAAACGGACGTGGCACTGACGAAAATGTGCCATCCCCGAGAATTAAATCCGTCTCTTGCATTAAATCCAGACCCGATTTGGTACCAAATATATAAAAATCGTTGTCATCACTTTTTTCGTAAAGTAAGAAATCTTCTGTCAAAATTTTCGGAAACTTGACCTTGTCTACTGAATCAAATTTACTGGGTGCTTTGAAAGCTGCTTTTCTTCTGTTATAAAGAGCATCTGATTTTGACCGAAAATCAGGAATATCTGGTCCATCCGAATCCGACGTATCCAACACTTCAAAACACTCCTCATAAATTTTGGATACTGATTTAAATTCTGTGGTGACCCGTTTTTTACATGATTCGAGGCAAACGTCAACTTTATTCTTGAAAAAGTCCGGTACGCAGATATGTTGGCTTTCTCGAATGATGGTGTTCGAATTAGAGTTGATTGTGATCGAGCCTTAAACAATACCACAAATATTTAGTCAGTAGTAGTAGTATGCATACACAGGGATTTATTAAAAAACCCAACGCACTTACCATTACATATATCTCTTTTAACACATCGCCATATCGTAGAACCGTCGTTATTTTTCATGTTTAAATTGAATTGATGGCCAGCTCTTAACAATTTTGGTTTTCCCCTTTTGCTTTCAATAAAAGTAAATTCATTTTGCCCCGCCGAACTCGATGCCATAATAAATATATAACTATGTTAAATACTTATTTAAAAGGGTTAAAATAATTTCCGCATTTAATTACTTAGTCGCTAATAACATATAGTACTCGTACTCAATGACATTAGCGAGCATTATGACATTTCATATATTTTTTCCTCGTCGCTAGTATATGGCTTTTCTAATATAAGTAGTACAGATAGACCATAGAGGTTAGGATATACCTAACAGATAATAACCTTATTAATAGGCATAGGGCGGAGGATAATATATATAGCCCGACCAGAAAAATAAAAAACCTTCAACGGGGGCTTCACTAATACTTTTCTATCTGTGTTTCGTGAATTGCAATAGAAATGGCAGTTCATATAATTTCTACAATATGGCGAGGTTTTTTATTTTTCTGGACGGGCTATAAAAGGAAAATTCGTGTCCTGTGTACTTCATGTAAATCGGTGTTATTATTCATTATTTTGAATTGCAATATTTTTCTATTTGATTGTACCAATGCTTGACTTAAACACGTTAATGACAAAATAAGCATTTGACGAAATAATGATTTGCCTCACTAAGCATTTGACGAAACAATGATTTGACGAAACAAGGATCTGACGAAGCTAGGATTTGACGTAACTAGAATTAGACGAAATAAGCATCTGACAGAACAAGTATTTTACGAAACAGGGACTTGACAACACTAGGATTTGACGTACCAAGGATTGGACAAAACTAGAGTTTGACGAAATAAGCTTTTGACATGGTAAGCATTTGGTGAAATAAGGATTTGACAGGTGTCTGCGCTACCAATGAAACAACAAGATACTAGAAAATTTTATTTTATAGACGTGATGAAAGTTACTGAATTTAGAGAGTAGGCCTAATTAGCCCACTTTGGGAAGGCCTAAGTGCGGCTCCACTGAGGCGGAGTGGAGCGGAGCTGTGTCAATATTTAGCAATAAAATCTAAACTAACGTGCGCAGGGCGCGCTCGACGTGACCACATGCGCCTTCTATAGGTTCATATTAGCCTCAGTGGAGCCGCACCGTAATACTATACCTATCAGTGGATGTCTTTCGGTTGATATAATGATGATAATGAAATGCATTTTGATACAATTTGCATTCTTGTACATACAATCTTATCGAAGTAGAAACCTAACAAGGATGCAATAAACCTTTGAACCCAGGGTCATTCATGGTCGCTTGGCACCTCCCTGAAGGACGCAGATGGTTTACCGCTGGGTTTTTAGAGGGTATTGTGATTGCTTTTGGTTGGTAAGTCCCCCCGGACCTGGTTCGTATGCCTAAATGCAATTCCCCAGAGTAAAAAAGGACGCAATAAAACAAAAAAGTTTTGCCTCGCATTAATAAAAAAGTGAGAAGCCGTTTATTTTTTTCCTATTTTTAAACGGTTCAAAGGATAACGTGTCAGAGCAGGTGTGTGTAATGAATTGCAGACGGAACGCTGGCATTCACGAGGCCAATGGAAGGGGGTGGGGGGTCCGTCTGTCTGACATATGGACGGGATAAACAACAGATTTCAGGGTACTTTAGCGGTTCGGTACAAACGACGTCTAAAACGATGCTGACTTACATTTCTTGCCTTTTATTTTCTGGGAACCGCTTCACGACCAACGTTTTATAGTTTCCTAGTTGAACTCCTGTTTTAGAACATAGTATTGTGTTATCACCGTCGTGTAGATAACCGAGGACGGCCTATGTCCCGCAGTGAACGACCTTGACGCTGATATGATGATAATAATGATACATTTTCGCGGATAAAAAAATGCATTGAAAACAAAAGAGCACACAGGCCACTTAAGTAAGCCATGTACGTGGAATGTGATTTTCATAGGCATTGACAATCTCAAGATTTCAACTTTAATAACGCAATGGAATACTGTACTGGTCATTTCACCGTTGTTTTATCCCCACATCGGAACATAACAATGCGAACACTACTGGTTGGCTTAAAAATTATACATTTCCTTTGGGGAAAAAAACGCGATAAATACGTTCTGAAGTCGAGAGCAAAAATAGCAGTAAATAAGCGGCCATTTTGCTATCGCGTCTATAAAATATGTAGAATCGAACATTGGCATGCACGAGTGTTATGAGCAATCTGGCAGGATAAGTATAAAAGTATGGTCTTGATAAACCAAACCAAAAAACCTCGAGTATGGACACGACGTGAACTGAATAATATATAACTCAGTTAATTTCATATTCATTTTATCCTCCGATATTCAAATTGGAACACACTCGTCAACAATCCATTTTAACTGAGTTCCCTACAGCGAGTCTTATTAATCCGTAAAAAAAATCATGCCCTCTGTCTTGCCTGTGTAGTGAATAAACGTATTCTTCTTTTTTTCTTTTGTTTTCAAACTCTCAAAAGTTAATATGTTCATTTTAATAATACTGAATCCCTTTTCCCGCGTCATATTTCATCGTTTATTTAATCACGCTATAAGCCTGTATGCGGGAAAACTTTGTCAACTTTTTTCTTTCATTAACCAGATCACCGCCGGTTACAGTAATGGCGACCATGTAAGTCCCCTGGCATTGTCATTGTTAAATAGCCGGTCGTAAAAGGGTATTACTGTTATTTATTCTTCTTTTTAGGGTCCGTACTTTACTAAAAGACGGAACCCTTATAGGATGCCTTTGTTGTTCGGGTGTCTGTCTGTCAATACCCCTTTTGTCTCTGAAACGGGTTCTATCGGGCTGGAATTTGGAATATATATTATTAATTTAGAAAAAAAAAATTTGAACTATACAACAAAACTTACCTTAATAATCTTATTGAACACCTCGTCCCCTCATTTTATTTCAGAAAACACATATATATCTATATATTTTAGCATAAGTAAAAGAGTTGCTTTAACACCGGCGGTTTTTTAGTAAAAAGATTTAAAAAACGCAAGGAGAACTTTGTTATGCGGTTGGGAAAGTAGTCTATGGGCAGAGATGCCCGTATATTAAATCAAGGCTGTTACAGTTTCTTTTTACATAAAAGACCTGTAGATAGCAGCAGTACTTTTTACATTTCTAATATGTGATATCAATAAGACAATGCGAAACCCGTGGTGCCTGAGTCCGACTCGCACATCACCAGTTTTTTATGTATTCCACGTCTAAAAAACAGTAAATCCTTCGGGGAATAGCTTTAAGGGTAAGGATTCCGCTAACTTTGATTCCTCAGATTTGCATAAACCTTGAACTTGAGGAAAGCCCGTAAAGCTTTCGTACGCAGTAAAACAATGTAAAGAATAACAAAAATCAAGCTTTCAAAACCGGACTGTTGCTAACCAAATTTAAATCGTTATATAAATTCTAAATGATCATTCAAAATGAAAAATTATGAAAGAAACCGAAATATGATTTTCAAATAACTATTCAATGATACTCATAGTTCGTTGACATTTTTTATTTTCTTTTTACAATATAGCGTCGTTGAATGCGTAAGAAGCGAAAGAGACTTTTCAGGATCGTAGCAGGTGGAAAGAAGTGTTCCCTGCTTGCCCCTCTGGGAAACAGGCGTGATTTAATGTACATATGTATAGTCAAGGAATTAAATTTGTCACCCACCTTAGTTCCAAACTCAATCTGACATTCTACAGCAATAAGGTTCAGTTTCCTATCAATTACAAATGACTTGGCATCTCTAATGACAATGACATCTTCATGCACATTTTCTTTGAAATCGTTAGCAAATTAACCTCTGTAACCGTCATCCATCATCATCATGTCAGCCGAAAGACGTCCACTGCTGGACATAGGCCTCCCCCAAGGCTTTCCACTCAGACCGGTCTTGTGCTTTTCGCATCCACCGCGGTCCCGCGATCCTGACGAGGTCGTCACTCCATCTTGTTGGAGGCCTACCTACAGCTCGTCTTCCGGTCCGCGGACGCCAC
This sequence comes from Acleris sparsana, assembly GCA_923062465.1. Classification (NCBI taxonomy): domain Eukaryota; kingdom Metazoa; phylum Arthropoda; class Insecta; order Lepidoptera; family Tortricidae; genus Acleris; species Acleris sparsana. The sequence continues at coordinate 15,491,757 of OV281301.1, read as the reverse complement.
TCCAGAACCTTCTGACCCCATCGGCCATCAGTCCTGCGAGCAATGTGCCCCGCCCACTGCCACTTCAGTTTAGCTATTCTTAGGGCTATGTCGGTAACCTTAGTTCTACTGCGGATATCATCATTTCTGATTCTATCACGCAAAGAAACCCCGAGCATAGCCCTCTCCATAGCCCTCTGAGTGACTTTGAGCTTCCTTATGAGGCCCATTGTTAGCGCCCACGTCTCAGATCCGTAAGTCATCACCGTACAGTCAAGCAATTAAATTTGTCACCGACCTTAGCTCCAAAGTCAATCTGAGATTCTTCAGCAATAAGGTTGAGATTCCTATCAATTACAAATGACTTGACATCTCTAATAATAATGACATCTTCAAGCTGATTTTCTTTGAAATGGGAAATGGGAAATTGACTTCCGTGAGCGAATACTCGCGCTTATCAAACGAAACTTGCCCTTATCGAAATTCGCACTAGCTTCGTAGTCAGGGTCACTGGTCACTACCTAAATTGAAGCTCTAGCTACGCAAAGATTAAACAAAACGGTGCTGTCAGTTGACAATAAAAACGGTTTTGGTCCCTCTTTTGTTTCAGCTAACAATACAACTGGAAAAACAAAATAAAAGCCGTTATCACACGAGTCGAGAGAAAAAATACAATGCGTATCATTTGGGGCGCGTCCACACAAACTGTCTACGACAAACGCTCTGATGTATTTATGGGCCTTTATATTCGAATTCCGATTTGTGCACTGATAAGGAAGCCCCGATTTAGGATCCGACGACGGATAATACGTCTTGGATTTAGACTTGGCTAAATATTCGTAAATCGTGGACACGCTTTTAGATGTAAGGAAATTTACAGTGACTGGCCGATGACAAGTCAATCTTGACACATTGCAGAACCATGGGGTTTCTGAATATTGACACTTAAATTTGGATCTCTTTGAATATCCCACACTTATTTGAAGACAAATTAATTTGACACATTTAAGCTGCGGCTCCACTGAGGCGGAGACGAGCGGAGCGGAGCGGAACTGTGTCAATATTAACCAATTGAAGGCGCATGCGGTCACGCCGAGCGCGCCTTGCGCACTTTAGTTTAGATTCTATTGGTTAATATTGGCACGGCTCCGCTCCACTCCGCTCATCTCCGCCTCAGTGGAGCCGCAGCCTTAATGGGTCTTTTTATTAAATTTTATGTTATCGAAAGCTAATTCCCGCTGAAACATTATTGTACGTACGTAGGTTAGGTTTGTCCTGTGACCACCAACAACTCCTGCACGTGTAAATGTCTGTCGATGAAATGAAAGTTAGGCAAAGTAAAACATTCTATGCCACATCTTTTGTTTTATACAGAGCTTGTCTAATGTAAGAACGCACATTGCGTTGAGCGCAATGGTTGGAAGGCAGGAGAACCCTAATATGAGTTGCCGGCAGTGAATGCGTTAAATCACTAATACCCGGTTCCTATTCAAGAAACGAATCGTTTTCCTTACGCCTCGTTAAAATTTGACACATTTTGTACGTAGCAAATGTCATAACGCTACGACTCGTGAGGAAAACGATTCGTTTCTTGAATATAGGAACCGGGCATTAGCTGTCCAAGATTACAAATTTAGAAATTTTGCTCCGAGTGGTAACGTTTCTCATGCCGTAAATCAAATCCTAGTTCAATTTTAAATGTTTTGTAATTGTTGTGAAAACCATGTTTGCACGATTCCGTTTTTATCGATCTACAGCATATTCTACAGTCGTAAAAATCGGAATAGGTTTAGGGGATAGAAACTTTATTTGGTAGCAAAAGCAAATTTAACCAAACGATGTTAAATGGCAATCAATGTTTATCGACTGTTAGTTCATACATTTTGACAGCTGTTAACACTCTAATCGTCTGTTAAGTGGTTGGTGAGATTGGACAATCTTTAACCTACCGCTAAGCAGCAGTATTCGCATTGTTGTTTTCAGGTGTAAGGATAAGACAAATAGAGAAATTACTAGCATAGAAAGCATTCCATTTTAGCGCCCAGGGTAGCTGACGTATTTGCGTTCTTAGAATTGCAGTCTTTATATTCTAGTCTTAAGAATGCAAATATCTATACTACTACCTATAGTTTGTGTCAATTGAAATCGGTAAAGATGTAAACACATCCAAACGAACCAAATCACCATTAATACTCGTGCTTTTAAAGATCAAGTCTTGCCAATGATTTATACACTCGATCTTTACTTTTGCATTAAGTTCAAGATTAAACAACTATGAATTCTACGTTATTTCGAATAAAAACATGATAAAAACACGCTTGATGAATATTTGAGGTTATGTGTCAAACAGTACTAGTTTGTTGACATCTTCGGCAATTTGAACTGACGCAGGGTATATAGTATCTGAGTTAGACTGCCTTCTTCCTGTCATAAAAAAACTATTTAATTAATGTGCCTTCCAGAAAAGAGCTTCAATTCTTCTTGAGTTGCTGGTGGTTATGGGCGGTGGTGATTACTTCCCATCGGGTAACCCGCATGCTCGTTGAGATTTTCAATAGAAGAAATTTACTAAATATGAAACAAATAATTATAATTAATTATCGACCACAAAGCATTAAACAAACAAAGCAATGATTAATACATCAAATTTGTTCCAAAGGAGAGTTCCCCAACATTAATTACGAATCTGGCGAGACGGGAACTTTTCACTTTGCTTGGAAATAATGGTGGAAACACTGGGATCATTATTTATTTTACGGGTGTATCGCATTTTGATTTATTAATCCTTAAAATAGGTGTATAATTTTAAGTGTATCTGTGTATTCTGTTTTTTTTTAAAGTCATGTTGATAAGAGTTACGCCCCTGGAGAGAATTTAATCTGGGTTACAGTTCCGGAATAATTTTGCATTTATTCACAGGTCTTGGTATTATATTCTGGGTAGATAAAGATAGGTTTTCAATACATTAAACTTCATAATTGATACAGTCATTTGGAGGTATTCTTGCGTAAATTATATAGGCATCTAGGCAATATTTTTTTTAATTTATTTATATTATCTGATTTGTTACTCGTAAACGTTTACAAAAACGCTATGCTTTCGTTATTGTTAAGATAATTAGAGCTACCAATCGTGAACAGTACGATAAAGTGAAATAGAGCTGTACAGTCAGCGTCATATAGTTTGTAGCATCCAAAGTAGCCAAATAGTTCGTTACACGCCCTTGTTACTACGGTAATAATGACGTGTAACGAACTATTTGGCTACTTTGGATGCTACCAACTATATGACGCTGACTATACCTACCCGCTCTTGCGAGATTCTTTTATCAACTCGTCCACGCCAACAATTTCGTTCGTTGACTTTATAATACGTACTAAGAATAAAAGATAACCCGTTTACCATATTATTAATATCCTTCGCATTTTACTGTATGTATGGCAGATGGATGGCTATTTATCAAAACACGCCACATTACTCGGTTTAATACAAAACGCGAGGGCTATAAACGAGGAGTTGGCAGCATGTATGCTGCCCTGTTTAGGAAAAAGGGCGTATTTCTCATAGAACCGTGTATGTAATTGTGACCTTATTTCTTATCCCCCCGGGTTAAATTCACTTTGACTATCAAATTGCCCATACGTCCTTTTTATTAAGAAGGGCATGTATGGAACTCATATGTATGTGTTGTATTATGTTTAGCAAGACTATTACACGAGTGATTTATCGCGTCTAAAATACGTTATCCTTCATCCTTTTCACTCTTTATCCGTGATGCAATCGTGAGATGGAGACAGAAGTTAACCTTGAACTCCGCTTTGGGTGTTGGTCGACTGCGATGAACTTAACGATGCGGTCTGTCTAGTTAGGAGTGACCCTGCCTACGAAGCTAGCGGTCTCGGGTTCGATTCCCGTTAAGAATTCTCGATTATTGATTTTTTCCTGAGTGTTACATGTTTTCTATATTATAAATACTTTAACATTGTCTAGTAGGTACCCATAGTACAAGCCTAGATATCAGTTTAGTGACGAGTTCAATTTGTGTAAGCGTGACCTCTGTTTATTTTTTAAAGAATGCTCTGATTTAGAGGACGAGGACGATCACGATGGAAAGAGACAGCATAACTTCTGTCTTGCTCGTCTGGAACATCAATCATTCCCGGGAACAAAACATTAATTATGCATTGTGTTGAATCCGATATCAAATGCTACGAAATGTTTTCTTTAAAATGTGCTGTCTAAAATTATTGGGATATTTTTTGTACGAACAATGTCTTTTTTCTCATATCGCGCTTATGGGCAACCATTTAACCACTAACCATTAACCATAAATACATTTTAATGTCATGAATAGGGTTAGGATTTTGGTGGCATTTCGTGGTTCTAGAATCGATATTTCCTAATTATTATAATACATAACACATTGATTTTGACCTTCGGTATTATCATATTCAAAAATGAACTAAATACATATTTAGTTCGGTTATTTCATAGCTATTAATATTTGCTTGTTTGTAACGCTTTCACATCAGAGATATCCTCAATACCAAAATTAATTTAAATTGGTGCGGCCGAATAACGAATAAATGAATTTTGAAATATTAAAATACTGAAGGTCAAAATCAAAGTGTTATGTATTATAATAATTAGGAAATAGCGACTCCATGGATTCTGGAACCACGATTTGCCACCAAAAGTCCTAACTCTAGTCATGAACTCACTCCTTAACTTGAACTTTCTTGAGCTTTTCCATAAATTGGCGTCTTTATTATCAGTTTCTAAGAACAAAAACCAATTTAAAGTTTTAGGAATTACTCCTGCACTGTGACGCAAACTTTTGACTTACCCCTATAACATCTTATCACTGCGCGTGCCAAAATCGCAATGTGTTTTGCACGCTCATTCCGTGGGTGAATATTTGGGCGTTTCAACCGCCGTCATTGTTGTCATCAATATATTGACGAAAACAATGATAATTACCAGCAACTTTTGATGTCAAAGTCAACGGACCCGGGGGTAGTATTAATTCCATTTAAAATCATAAGATAATATGCGAAGACAATAATGACGGCGGTTAAAACGCCGAATAATCACCCCCGTACTTTATTTAAACTGTATAAGATCTATAACGCTCTTTTTACGAAATAATACATAGCGATTTTTGCACGCGCAGTAAGATGTAGAAAATAATAGAAAATAGTGTTATGATAAAACCTTTTGCCAATGAATGTAGGACTCTAAAACTTGAAGCTCTAAAGCTAAGTTTCTTTTTAGTCACCCTTTAAACTGTTGTCTGTTAATCTTTGACAGATTCGGCTGTTCGAATATGCAGGTTTCCTCGCGATGTTTTTCCTTCACCGTAAAAGGTTTTTTTTTTTTTTTAATGTCATAGAGATGGCAAACGAGCACACAGGCCACCTGATGGTAAGTGGAAACTGTGACCCATAGACATTCGCATTCACAAGACTGCAAGCCTAAGACTGCAAATGCGTTGCCAACCCTGAGGACTAAGATGGAATGCCTCTATGCTAGTCATTACACCGGCTGTCTTATCCCCAAACCGGAACACAGCAATGCGAACACTGCTGTTTGGCGGTAGGTTAATGGATAAGATGGTGGTAGCGATCCGGACGGACCCTGCACAAGGTCCTACCACCCGCGTAGGTGACCGCGGGACGGGGGTTCGAACTCGGTACCTTACGATCACAAGTCGACACCGTAACCCATCACTAGGCCAGAGACGCGCTCAAGCTAGCAATACAACTGACCCCCATATGATTTGACCCCCCATTTACCCTTAAAAACTCGGCATGTGATGCCTGCTCGCACCCTCCGATAAATATTAACCAGAGATAAAGGTCGGATTTGTCATCGGAGTATGTATTAACGCCGTCGTTTGGCTTACCGGCGTTTTATCCAAGCGAATGGATCGAGGATTCAGCACAAAGCAGGAGGCAGCGATTGTTTTGCAGATTTTTTGTGATATCGCTTTTGCAGCTGCTAGTGTTTGACCATGTCTCCGTCTGCGTAGAAGTTGTTTGTAGCTATACTTTTGGGAACAGTATGTTTTTCTGAGATTAAAAGTTCACTATGACAATGGGCTATAGGTTTTACGGCATGCGGTCGTGAGTTTTTGATTGCGGTATTAGCTATTTTATTGTTTTATCTACATCCATATCATAACTTCCCTATTATATGTTTAGAAACGACAAGCAAACAGCCTATATTAAGAAACCTGTATCTGTGGTTGCACTTTAATGTTAACATTAAAGTTTTACATGTCATTAAAGTATCGGTTATTGATGTAGTTGCATCTTAATGTTCACTTTAAAGTTTCGGTGACCGAAACTTTAAAGTGAACATTATGATGCAGGTTCTTTAAGATACAAGGCAACATGGTGCAATTTTCTCACATATTGTAGAAAACTTATGATATGCATGTAGATAAAGTTATGTATGCGACTGTACGCATAATTAGGCATTAAAACACTCGTGTGATCTTATTATGAAACTCACCTATCGGCTCGTTTCATAAAACCACACTCGTGTATTAATGCCTCTCATTATGCACCAGTCACATAAATAACTATTAATTCTTCAATGGTCAACGTATGTTATGAATATAATAAATATTGAAGGGTCTCGTTGTCCTGTGACTCGTGATCGAAAGGTTTGTTGCCGTGTATCTATGTTCGGGAATTTCTGAACATTACACTATGCCAGAAAGGGGTAATTGCTCAAAGATCCTAAAGGGTCCTATTTTATCTGGAAGAGCCCATCTGTACGTACTTGAAAGCATTCGGAAACGAATAAAGGTTAGGTACTTCTTAGGGATAATTTCACTCGAGTTTTTTGATATCATCTACTTACAGACAGTTTGTCGATATTCTGCAATCTTGCGTGAAGATTTGGAATCCTTCAAACGCCACGGCAGATATGACGTTAGATGATGTGTGTATCCGACAGATTGAGTGTAGTATTTTTACATACGTTACATGAGAATAAAAACGAAGAATTTATTTCAGGCCTTTCTTATGTACAACACTTAGACCATGCGGAATAAAACTCATGAAATATCCAAGCAATGGTTAATAGTTTTAACTTGTTTGTACAGCCTGTACACTTTTATAGCATGTCGCTTCAACGCCTTTGACATATTAGGGCACCAGTTTAAATGTCATATTAAAGTGACAGAGCACTCAAGTGTTTAGCTATGTTTTCATGTATACGTAGGAGATGAATGGATGGCTGATTCAAAAAACTTCCGTAATGTAACTAAGAATTTAATTTTTAAAAAGACATGGCATAACAGTTGATATAAAATATAAATGGTTTTGACCCGATTTATGTTCAGCGAGTTCCTACTGTTCGATTGTTATTTAAGTGATAGTCTAATTTTATTAAAATCCTTGTGTATCTATACAATAACATGTAATCTATACAGTTAACTCTACGGGCCCTAGACAAGATGTACAACGCTAACGTGTATGATTATCGAAAACTGAGAAAATGTATAGAATTGAGATAAGCGCTTGACGCGACTGTCCGTTGGCTTCCGTCAATCCTATATGATTTTCGTTAACGATAACATTCAGAGTGCAATAGCTCTTAGAAGTTGCTTCGGGTTTGTGCTTGTTTCTCACTCGCTCTCATACGCTCTTATTGAGCCAGTGAGAGAGAAATACATACTCTAAGCACCTTATTTTGCTACACATCATATCTAGGGCCATAGATGCGATTTTGTTTTCGTAGTGAGTCGAATAGTTGGGGTTGACCAGATACGTCACACCATAATGGTTCCTATTGAACCAGTTTGGCACAAAACCCTAGAACTGATTATTATGGGCAAGACCAGACCACCGCTTTCAGCCTCGGTTTGTACCAGAGCCGGTTCGTCGTCAGCAGTCAAGTTCGCGTGAGTTTTATTCATGGGTATCAATTTTTCATCCGGGATCCGCCGGGCGAGAGGTTTCCATTCATCAGCTGATACGGGATCTTGACGTGATTCCACATTGGTTTTGGGTAGTGATGAGTGTGATTTTTATGTGTTGCTTATATTTTATTACTAGCCTTTGCACGCGACGAGGCGTTTATCGCTACTCCCCCAGGAACTCTCTAATTTTCCAGACTATGGCCTATTTCCGTGACAAATTTCACCCGAGTAACAAACACTCAATCGCATTCAAAATATTAGTAAGATAAGATAAGATCGTAACATTCCAGAAAATTGCGTCTGTAAAGCCACTTGTCTGTCCATGTAGGTACAATGCTTTTACTTCTAATGATTGGCAAAAAAAGGAGCCTTGCAAACCTAGTTTTTATAACGTCTACAACATATTCAAAAATCAGATATAAATCAGACTTGGTTTAAGAAGTGCTAAAGGGTCTATCAGGCCACGCTAACAAGATAGGCCCCCACGAGGGGTTTGGTTTCACTTTTAGTAGTTAACAGTTTAAAAGCTACCTTGGTTTTGTAACATTTTCGTGAATAAATCAGAAACAAAGGAAAATCTAAGGCTGATATTATGCATAGTATTCTTAGGAACCAAATCCCTCGTGGGGCCCAATCTTGTTAGCTTAGCTTGCTAGACCCTTTGTGTGGAAATAGTTTGACAACTACGCGATTTTAAACACCGTATCACAATTCTCTTAAATTAATGATGATAATGCTAAATTAATTGACAGATATGAATTATATGAATACGTTTTGAGGTTTTACAAGCACGAAAATCGAATATCAATTTGTCCCTTAGCTGTCATTGACATGGGTCGTAATTTCTTAAGCAACTTTCGGTGTTGTATGGAATTTTTAAGTTTGTTTATGTCGTATAAAGCAATTTTATTTTAACAACGCGTTCTATATTCAAGACCGTTAAATATTAAGGGCGCAAACGTCGCAAAACCGAGGTTTTTCTAATTAAACTACAAACGTAAAATACGTAAGATGTGGTTAATTTTATATAAAGAAAAATTACAACTTCTAAACAAATTGAACTAGGTTAGAATGGCAACACTAGTCGTATAATTTAGTTAACAACAAACGAATAAGGTGTGTAAAATTTAATGCGCAATTTCCTCGCAGCTCGCCAATGTTGACATTGTGAGATTATTCTCTAATATACCGCCACGCAGCATTGTTTACATGGTTGTGTTCCGGTGTTGGAATAAGGCAGCCGGTGACATTGCTAGCATAGAGGTATCCCATCACAGTCCTCCCTTCACAGGCCCTTGCAACCATGTTTCCGACTAACCATCTTTAAAAAACATGTCAACCCAAATAAAAAATATATATTATTTTATTAGTCTCATTGAAATACCTACTTACAAATATTGAACCTAAGTAATAAGAAATTCCACCTAAATTGCCAATTTCCTTTGACAAATTCGGCGCAACTAAAATTGATATTGGAATATCTAACACTAATTAGGATTTTCGTGTAAATCTAGTCTCAATTCCTGAATTATTCATATAATGTTAAGTATTTTATATGCTACATCAATATGAGACAAGATCCTGGATTCGATACCAGCGAATGGCAAATTCGTGTGATAAACGCGAGTATTTATTCCCAAAGTCTTTGAAAATTTTCTACCTATATGTACCTATTTCTCTTTATAAATGCTTTTCGCTGTACAATATGCTAGTTGGGGACTTGTTCAATTCAGTGAAAGATTGTCCCTGTATATTTATTCTTCCTCTAATATTTGTAAACATTAGAATTTGTAAACACAAACCTAAGAGATTGAGTAACTGGTCGTACGAAGAAATCCATTTTATCTTTATTTCTTCTGTGAAGCCAACTATATCCCGCAGCCGTGGCCGAGATTCGTTTCGTAAATAATTCCTAGCCCAGCTGGATATATGGAGCGCTCAAAAATGCTATCCCCCTTGCTGTGATGGATACGATGCTTCTTCAGGCGGCCTGGGAGCCGGACTCGAGCAGCGATGCTTTGTTCGAGTTTTATTTAATGAATGTAGGAATTATAACAGTAAATGGATTGTGGAATCCTTACTTAGATCTATTGATATAAAATACTCTTTTAAAAATAAGTTAAAAAGGCATTATCTGGCAGAATATGAACGTCGCAAAGTTCTTGTACATGTCACGACATGTTGCTGAGCCAAGAGCTTTGAGACGCTGTTTTTTTTTGTAGAACTTTTTGTTGCTCTTATTTATGTCTGTTGTGGCTCAATAAACTTTTTACAAGCTTTTATTTTACTTGCACTGTTCGTATGTATGTTTTCAGTCGAAATTTGCAACTTAATTTTGAACCAGTTCCCGGTAATGGAATTGGCTGAAATGTGAACCACATATCGTCCATTTACTTTCTCAACCTCGTATCTGATCGAATAGATAGGAAAGTAGTCTTTATTCTTTAGGTGACATGAGTGCTTTTGCTATCGAACTATTCGATCAGATACGAGGTTGAGAAAGTAAAGCGACGATATTTAAACCCGATGACGTATCAATATTATGGTATCTATCTAAGAGTTGATCTGATGATGGAGTCGGAAGCTGGCGACAGGATCTCTGCTATACCTACTTAATGTAGATCCACCGCGTTGAGGCTCATTACTTTGGTCTTGAGAAGTAGATGACTTCGCAAAAAAAAGTACAGTTGAGAAAATGGTTGCCCCAAAAATATTTTTTTTTACGGATACTGGTTTTATATATTATGTGGGAATTAATTACATAATTAGATCGCGGAATCCCTACTAATATTATGTTGTCGTGAATGTTTTCTATGTAGGTTAGCATTTATTTCTTTATTATATGTATGTTTCTCGTTGCCTAGCCTGGAATCAAAATGTTTGCTAACAAGATTGTGATTGTTGTGGAAAAGCGTCTCGATTCCAAACGAGCCCAAAATGAAATCAGCTTTCGCTGATATATTATCATTTTCTCTTAAAGATTTAATTAAATGTATGTCAAATAAGACACAATCTTGTAATAAGCATTCATTTTGAATGACTCTACAAATTCAATACCTACCAATAAGTCTTCATAGGTACAGTCAAAAATAACGAATTTCTCCTCCTAGGCCACTATGGAAAACTTTGTCAAAGTGACGCAATATATGATAGAGTTCAATAATCAAATTGACTGTACTTCAATGTCACGGTCTAAAACCGTGAGCGTCTCCTTCCCCATTCATCCGATGCGGTCAAGGTCTCTTAGATCAATTCATCATGGCTAATTCCTACATCTCAGCTCCATCTGAGGGTACATCGGTACGTGACGTCACCCCTGGCACGCTTCCAGTCCCGTGACCTTGGTATAAAGCAACTATACGTTCTCGCATATCCATACTTTATAAAAACAATTTACATACAAATGCTGAATAGCTACAGATCGAGTAACAATTCTGAACCCTGTGCTCTTGTGATATGGTAACAGTGTAACCGAATGATGTTCTGGCAACTTTCGCATTTGAATAATGCTGTGGCACAGCTACATTGGAAAATTGCCTTCTGTGTATGATTCTGGTGAATATGTTTGCGTGGGTAGTCTTTTGTTTTTATTTGGGAGTGGGACTGAATGTTTTGAATGTTATTGCAATAACTAATTGACACGTAAGCTTCCAAAATCCGACTGCATTTTTTGATATATCAAACTAGTTTATTAATTCTACTATATTCGTATATATTTGAGATGGTCACATTAAGACCTGTCAGTGATACCCATTTTGTAATGTTGTTGTCATTGTTGTTATTGTTGTTGTTGCTATTTCAATTTAAACAGTTTAGGTATCCTATGTCACCCGGGATGGTGAAAGGATTCTAACGATACCACATACATTTAAATTGGCCCAGCCGTTTAGAAGTTATGGTGGAATAAAGAATCATCACATACATACATACATGAACCCTGAAAACATTACACTCCTGTTTTTGGGCTGTCGTGTAAAAAGATACAGGGACGGGTGGCAGATGGTTAAACTTTGATGCCCTTTTGCAATAGTATTGTGACGTCTCTATTTATTATGGAGTCCGTTGCAAGAATTCATGGAAAATTTGGCCATAAATTAGGCCTTTGGGTAGAATAATATAACAGCTCATAGACTTATATATTACTTTGTATGGACTTTTATCCGGATAATAATTCTGGAATATTCAATGGTGTGAAAACCATAGCTGTTAACCATGAGATTTTAGTCTTGCGCCGACTCCGAAAACGCGTCACGTTGTCAATCATTTCAAATTGAAAGTGCCGAATTGTGTGATTTTCAAATATTTAGTACGACGGTGACGCAAATTGTAAGACATCTGAAAGATGGTGCTTTTGTTTCTTAACCAAACATAGGTATGAGACATTCGCACGACCCTATCTAGTTGTTCAAATTAACGGTGTATGTGTAATATTTCTTAGCAACGGGAGAGAAATGTATTCTCTGAAAAATATTGTATTTGAGATACTATCGTATTAACAGATTTTATAAAACGTTCCTAAAATACTGGTCTGCCAAAGTCGGTTAGACTAACGAAAAAGCGTACGACATCTAGTGAAAGAGAAGTGCGAAAGCAAAATCTTTTCACGAGTAAAATGTCGTCTGTCCTATTCTCCACCACATTATCATCATGCCTACCGAAACACATCAACAACTGGTCAATTAATATAGGCCTCCCGCAAAGATCTTCACCATGTTCAATCCTATCCTCACCTACTTCGGTGGTGGTGGGACCTAGTGCAACCTACCGCCAAGCAGCAGTGTTTGCATTATGTTCCGATGTGGCGATAGCACAACCGGTGAAATTACTAGCATTGAAGCATCCCATCTTAGTCCTCAGGGTTGTTAACGCATTAGCGGTCATTGGATTGGACTCGTGATAATGGAAGTGTCTTTGGGTCACAGGGGTTACTTACCATTAGTGTATTTTTTTTTTTTTTTTTTTCAATTTAAATAAATTGTTACCTGTTTTTTGTTTAATTTAGGTTAGTTTAAAATCATGGTCCCTCTGAAAATCAGCGCCGCACAATGCTGAGAGTGATCCTGTTCAATGTACCTAATTTATTTTCACTCTTATATTTTTCTATAGTTTTTTCTCGTGTGCGTTGTATGAATATTTTCTATTCTATTCTATTAATTAGTGGTCTGTGTACTTGATCTTCCCAATTCCGTTTCTTTTTTTAATCATATTGAAAATATAAATGTTGAACTTGGTTAATGCGTGATATATGACCGCCAAGGACTCTAGGTCCATTCAGTTTAGAAATGTTAGCACCCTGAATGTGTGGTACCCGATAACAAATAGCGGCATTCGTAAGGCGCTATGACACGTCGATTAAGGTCAGGAGGATCCTCCGGGAAATGTGTCGACGGAAGAACTTCGGCGGAGCGGAATGTACCTACCTACTGTGGAACTAGGAAGTAGCTGTGCATTTTAGTACCGTGTCGCAGTAACGTATTACAGGGAGATTGGTTTGAATTTATTATATCAAAAATAGTGACAAAGTTCATCATAGTGAATGTACCTACTTTGTACATTTGTTGATCTGTAATTACAGCTTCAATTTTTACAGTGCCTGATATTTGTTATTAATAATGTTATTGTGAAACTAACGACGTTTTTCAAAAATCTATACGTACGTAAATTATTGTCGTTATTTTATGGATTAGGTACGGTACAATATAAAAGCAAGCATCATCGAAAAAATTACGTATAACCAAGTCTATCAATTATACAGTTGTTTTGGTTGCTAAGTAATAAATAGCTCCTTGGACGAATCTAAAACAGTAACAGTTGTATTTACTAGCATTAAACAAATGTTACTATTTAAAAATGGGTCACAATAAACTTGCAATTTTATAAATTGAAGAAATAAACGTAACAAAACTCACGTGACATATATAACAAAATAACATCATAAGCCCAGAGATATGTCCAGTGATTTATTTGCCTCGAGACGACGTAAAAAACGCTTTCACGTCGCTTAAAGCAGAGCAATGTCGCTCGGGGCTTAACAAAATAGCGAAGCGTGAAACAAAATGTTATGAATCACGGGAAAAATTGCCTCGTTGGGGAAAACTGGCGTAAGTTCAGCTTTAAACATCAAGAAAGATGACATTGCCGATGACTAAACGCGCCTAAAAAACAACAAGGGAAATATTTCTGGAAGTGGGAGAAAGGAGGCAACTTTTTATATAGGAGTATTTACAGGTGGGTTCTCGATAAAGTATATATGGGTGAAATTTTAGGTTAATTTATCTGAAAAAAAAATTTTTTTTTTACACCTTATACTTTTTAATAATATTTGGGTAACACTTACTTGTTGTGACGGTGTAATTTTTGATATAATTGACAAAAAAAGAAACAAAATATACAAATAAACAAAAAAAATAACAATATTAGAACAATTAAAAGAAAACTGAGTAACTGTTTTTTTTTTAATAACCTAAAAATTCATCCCTTTTAATATGTACAGTTTATCGAGTACCAACGTGTATAAAACGGTATAATTTACTCATATTCTAAATGTCAGTGTTTATGCGCTTAGAATTTAGAGACAACATTGTACTCACGTGAAACACTATCTAAGTACTCCAATGAACTTGTGGTAACACGTTTCGTTCGAAGACAATATAATCTGCCAAAATTGGCACTGTCAGATGTCATCATCAGATCTGGGCTGATATTCTTCTTAATAAAACATTATTTTGGACGTGTTTCCGTATTGTCAACGTTTTGATCGCTCTTATTCACTTGACAGCGGCCATGTTGAAAATAATACCATAACTCGTCAAAGCCAGTACTCGTAATTATGGTTTTACCGCGCTGTTAGATTATATTTAGTCTATTCCAATAACAGGTACTGGTTCAAAATTTCATATCAAGATCTGACGTACTCGGACACATACATACTAACAGTTAATATCAAATAAAAGTTTGATTTAATGAAAACAAACTTCTAGACAAATACCAAATTTATGTTGTTTTGATTGCAAGAGAAATCAATTAATTTTACCTAGGTTTGTTCAGGAATGGTTTATTAACGGGAAACAACGATTGGTTCCTATTGTTTTAATTGATTTTGTTTGTTTTGTTTATTTTTAATTGCCTTTGTGCGCAGTTCGTACATTTTGCAAGAACAATAAATCTCTCGTCATTAAAATTTACCTCTTTTTAATTGGATTCTCTATTTATAACTCCCATTTCCACACCAATTGAGAAAAAGTTTTTGACGTTTTTGAAAGTTTTGTATTTTTACAACCTTTAATAAAATTCGTACAAATTTCGTTAATGCTTTAATGCATTTGCTCGTTTGTTCCGTTTTCACCACCACCATTGAACTGGGTCATGTGTCATGTCACAGTGACAGTACGATTCAAGTCTTAAGAAGTGCCAAACTAATTGTTTTGTAATGTCACTGTGACAAGTTTCTATGGTGGGTCAGGGTTCAATTGGGCTGATAGTACATAGGGTACTTATAATCCAGAAAAAAAGACGATAATTCCTGAAGGAAAAGTGATAACGATTTCTACTAGTCACAGGTAAAGGCTAGGCAACACATAATGATGTAACTAAACTGTTGGAATTTTAGCCTTGATTTGGTACACGTGTGTTGTGTCAGCATGTAGTTTAATGACAATCGAAACTGACATCAATATCACATTCTGAAATATATTTACCATTCACACAGCTCGCACTTATCGAATGATTTACCAGTAATGAACCAAATAACCCATTCCGATATAAAACGTGCATCATCGGTGGAAATGCGATTTGCGGAATGGCTATGGGTTCACACTGGAATTCAACCCACAGTGTAAGAATGCATTCTCAGTTCCGTGCGGGTAGTTCAAAAGGGAAATGGCGGAGTTTAAACTCTTTGGAGCTTTACCGTTGTAACTGACAAAAGAACACTTTCTACAACTTTAGGAATAAATCCTTGAATGTTTTTATCTGACTTTGAAAAATTTAACCGCAAGTTAACGATAGTTACAGGTTCTTCGGTGGTCTAATGGCTTAGTGGGGGGTCATATGGTATCTAGTTTGAACCCTCGCGGTCACCAGGTACCAATGGGTTTTTCAAGTTTAAGTAATTTACCCGATGCTCTTACGCAAAAACATCGTGAGGAAATCCAGCACATTCGAAAAGTTGAGTGTGTAAGTGAGTAATTGAACAAAATCTCCTTTAGGGGTCAAGTGTTCCCGAAATCCCATCTGTAGGATAAGATAAGATAAGGATAGTTACAGACTACAGTATCTCTGCTGACAGTTCTCGGCTATCTATCTCGGTTGCACTCTCTCAGTCAGTATATTTGTTAAGTCAGAGTGTGAAAACTATAGACAGGTTTCAATACTTTGGTTTTACACTTATTGATGGTAATATTTGTTATAAAGTACCAAGTTTTAATTGGTAGTAATAATATGTGTTATCACAATTAGGACAGCTGTTAATAGAGGAAGTGTTATTTAGAATATAACTAAAGCTGTAGTCTTCACAAATTAAATAGCTATGATATAACGCAATGTCATCATCATCATCATGTCAGCCGATAGACGTCCACTGCTGGACATAGGCCTCCCCCAAGGCCTTCCACTCAGACCGGTCTTGTGCTTTTCGCATCCACAGCGGTCCCGCGGTCCTGACGAGGTCGTCACCTCATCTTTTTTTAAGGCCTACCTACTCGTCTTCCGGTCGGTTAAAGTAATGTATTGAAACGCAACTTTTATTTCCTCAAAAGGAAGCTCGAATAAATGTGTATTGCTATGTCGAATTACTTGCTACCCAAAGAAATCCTTCAAAGTGAACTCCAGATCTTCCAATTGTGGGCCATTACTTTTACGATTTTCAGGATCAAGTCGTAAACTCAACTTCGGAATCGGAACACATTCCATTCTGATTCCCGGTTTTGGTTTCCACAATTCCAAGTTTCGCCCGAGAATTTCGCTGATCACGGGGAGCAAATAAAATTTCTTCTCAAGCGAACTTGCTTTAGTCGCGAATCGAATTTCATGCACTGGTTTACGGGCATTGAGTCTGAGTGGAAACTATCGCCGTTAGCTTTTATTTTCATCGAGCTCTAGTTTCTAATCTAGAATGAATCTCCTGGGTTTGGTTAAATCTATATTCTTAGCTGCATTGACACTTTAATCAATAAACTCTGGATTATTTAAAAACCAATATGATTACTTTATTGTTTTTGTCTTATTCTTCTGCGTTTGAATTATTTTAAAGTGAAAGTTCGACAGTTTTTTTTTAAAATTATTATTTAGAAACAAACACTCGTAAGTCATAGTCGAAATAAACTTGAGCAGATACAATAGGTTCATGAAGGAACAAATTAATACATGGCTAATACATTACACAAATCTGACCAGCATTACAAACAAAGACGATTTTATTCTATGGCAAAAAGCGCAAACAGATTTAGATTTTCAATTCTAGAAGTGTATTCGTTTTGAGAGTATTCGTCATCATTATTTTCTTCTAAAGATTTGCTAGCAATTTAAAATTTTACCTGCTTATTTAGAAATCTGGAAAGCATTTCGAACCACTTATCGGAATGGACATTAAATACGCAGGCTCAGTGGACGATTTAAACTCAATCTGGCCAGTTGACGGCCGTGTGTACTAATGGACGGTTACTCTCTGTGGCAACAGACAGTCGCAGTGTTCATACTGTCAGCAGTATGCTGCTTGTTGGGCGGATCTGTTGCCTATATTCAAATTAACTTAATTGCAACAAATGGTTTATCTTTATTTATATTGTGAAAAGTTTTGTAACCTCTCCTACCCGCACTATCGGCGACGTTTTTCCAGGAATATCAAGTTGGCAATGCACCACGTGATAAAGCGGGTATAGCAACGGGGCAAAAGCTAGTACCTAATTTTAAATTCAAAGAACATAAGGATAGTATATACTCTTTCGTGTTTTTTTTCTCGTATCTTTCTCTCATTCATGGATGGGAGACTCAGTTTTTAACAGCATAAATGGATTCTCGAAAATAAATTCATCTATCGTTGTTCCTTCGCAGATGTTTGGAGATGTGGAGATGAAAAGTATATACCCCTCGTAAACTACGATATTTGTCCGATAAGTATCTCAGAAAGTGACAGTTTCAGATTTATTGCCTGTCACGGTTTACAAAGGATTCGTATTTTGTTATTAAGTATATTTTGGCGTCATTACATAATACAAATACAAAAAAAACGCTAGTCGCGGTATATAACCTTATAAGACTCATGTCAACTATTAGCCCTTGTAAATGGTTCGTACCATGGCAATATGTGATACGATATTTTCTCCATTGCAATAGGAGATATAAAGAAACGAGTGTAGGTATATTGTGTTAATAATCTGCGTCCTGTGGTGTAGTTTCGTTTTGGCTTGCGGCCATACGCCTGAATGCGGTTTCCGCAGAAATGTTCCCTTTCACAGTTTACAGTATCGCGGTATGAGGCCTCGCACTTTACACTCACAACCGACAGGTTATATAAACGTATGGTTAACGTTCATTTATAAGCCCTTTTTGACTGGAATAACATGACATTATTAGGTACGTGTTATCGTGTTCATGTTGATAGATCTTTGAATTTAGGCCAGTATTTGTAACCGTGTTAATCTAATTTTGTTTATCGTTTGATGTAAAATTTGTTTGCTTATAACATTTCGATATACTTCGCAACGTGACGTTTTACATGAATCTTACGAAGAATTAAATATATTTGCGTAAGATGTTACGCACTGAGGATTTTGTAATTTATGATGAGTAAGGCTTAACGCGTTATATATTATACTCTTGTTTTTAAATCTTGGTGTCTATTTTGTTTAGCTTTTAAGATCAAAAGGGTCGTATTAACTTGGTAGGAAGCGCTTAGCGCTGAGTATTATCTGTCTGTTTAACAAGCGCTTTTGTTAGCATCCCCTGCTGTTATACGTCCAAATACTTTTCCACTACCAGTGTCGCTAAAGATGCAGTTTAAATAATTAGAATGGTCCCCAGAATGAGGTCGACTGTGGCTTGCGGTTGGCTCTGGACGACTGTGATTACGTAGAGCACAGTTGAGCACAGCTACTATTATTGAGTTTTGTTTAGAACTTCTGTTAACCCAGGATATTTGAAGTTTGTCTCTTGTGACCACTACAGAACTATCTAGCTTTGTAAAGTAGTATGGATGGTTTAGTGACACAAAAAGGAAAGCTATTATCTCCAAGTTATTATGTATATGCGCATTTGCCTTAGGTTTTATTTTATTTTGTTTCACATGAAACTCGCAAGGTGTGAAAACGTACATACGCGCTCGTACAGGGTGAGTCAGGAAAAAGTTTATGTACGTTGTCAGTTGGTACGTTGGTTGTAGTGATTAATATAAACCTTATAGCATTGTACTTATTATTCAATCATTTGAATTTAAGCAAATGAATCAATGGAACAGCGGCTCTTTTATTTGTATAATTACGGAGTCGCGTCCAAGCCGGTAGTAAACGCATCAATGTATTCGTATAACACAAAGAAAACAGAGAATAAAAACTTATATTTATAATTCAGCATTATCAGTCTCGAAAATATGTACAGGGCTCAAAAATATGTACGCATTACTATAGAAATTACGTGTATGTGGACATATTTTTGTACCTTTGCGCGGATATTTATTTTTACCCTTGAGTTTACACATAGATCATGATAGTTATAGAAGGTTTGGTTAATTACCATCTGTCCTCCGTTACACTTGCGTCCGTCGAACCAAACTAATAAGAACATGGTGACACTTTATATAACAACTAGCGGCCCGCCTTCGCTTTGTTGCAGTTTATAGAGTTGTCTGTAACACACATACAAAATCCACAACGTATTATACGCAAAAACTTCTTCCTGCATCATTCTATCTATTCATGAAAACCGTGTTAAAATCCATTTCGTTGTTTGAAAGATCTGAGCGTCCAGAGGGACAGAGGGCAGGAAGCGGCTTTGTTTTACACTGTGTAAAGATGAGAGAGCATATCCAATTACAACTACACCGTAATGATGCTTGTGATACCAGGTTTTGCGGGTGGTAGGACTCTGTGCAGAGTCCATCCGAATCACTACCACCATCTTATCCATTAACCTACCGCCAAACAGCAGTGTTCGCACTGTTGTGTTCCGGTTTGGGGATAAGACAGCCGGTGTAATGACTAGCATAGAGGCATTCCATCTTAGTCCTCAGGGTTGGCAACGCATTTGCAGTCTTAGTCTTGTAGTCTTGTGAATGCGAATGTCTATGGGTCACAGTTTTCGCTTACCATCAGATGGCCTGTGTGCTCGATTGCCTTCTCTATGTCATAAAAAAAAATATATATAGGTCAATGTCGGCTGGCAAGTTTGTTGTGCCGAGGGTGTTTAATTACTACGGCGATAGGTGTCTCCAGAAACGCCTACCCTATATACTCAACAGCCTGCCCTCTGACATCAGGCAGGAAGCCATTAAAGCAAAGATTGGTAGAAAGCTGTATAGTTACCTTATTAAAAACATATAGTAGCTTTATAAGAGAGTAGAGACTGCTCGATCCCACAGTCAATCTGTGAAAACGGTTTTGTGGGACATATGTTCCTATATATGTTGTAATTTCATCTTTTTAATAAATAAATAAATAAAAAATAAAAAATGAAGAGAAAACACTACACAAGCTTTGTAGTAGTCTTATAAGAATAAAATTAGTAGCTAATGAGTTTTGAATTCATAGTTTATTGTTTTGTTGCAGGATGAACGGTTTAACCACGACATTGATCAGCAGACGGGATACAAGACTAGATCGTTACTCTGTATGCCCATTAAAGACATCAATGGTGAAGTCATCGGTGTTGCTCAGGTTAGTACTTGTTAATATTTTGTTTGGTGGATAAGTTGGCATAAGGGTTTGGTCTATGGCAAGGGATTATTAAAAAAATGATTATTAAGGTTGGGAAATAAGTACCATGCATGACGTCTGGACTATCAGTCTTAAAAAAGCTTTAACAGAGTTTAAGTTGATCATGACTCGATCAACTTTAATAATTTACTTGATGCACATTTGCATTTCTTGGGAAATTGTGTAAAATTCTACAATAAAATTCCAAAAAGTATTACTGAACTTACTGACTCTAAATTTAAATCTGTCGTAAAACAAAAACTAATTTCCCGAGCATATTATAAAGTAAACGATTATATCATGGATAGGGATGTTTGGCAGTGAGTCGTCCGTCCTGCATGAGTAATCTACGCATAAATTTACCTACGCTTAAAAAAGGTGCACCTACTGTACAAAAATACCGTGATATTGTAAACTATTTATAATTATAATGTAATGATGTAAACCTTTTTCTTGAAAAAAATATACCTTGCCGAGTTTCTTACGCCGGTTCTTCTCGGGGCAAAGGTTTTGTTTTTCGAACCGGTGGTAATGCTTTTTGACATTCATGGTGCATTATAGCCTAAATTGAAGAATAAAGAACTTTGACTTTTTGACTTTGCACAGGACATATTAAAGACTCGTTTGCATCCAAACATTTGTCGACAGTGTCGACGAAAATAGTTGACTTTCAAATTTTCAGACAAATCTACAAGCAATATTAGATTTTTTCATACTATGCTGAAGTTAATTAAGTTTCGTAAACACATTCGAATGATGCGATCGCAAAGCTGACGAGAAAATAAGGGCTCGGTAAAAGAAGATGAAATTAAAAAAGTTCTCTCATACCCTTATCGTAATAAGATTAAATATTCCAAAGTTATTTGCGAATGCCTGTTGAAAATAGCTCAAGTTGGAATTATTTATCAATATTTGTTGGTTCGCTGGGAAGATGAACGTTCGTCATGCGCACATAACTGGCAACGATCTTCGAGATTGATTTCCATGAACATGATCTTCGAATATACATCAGTTTATTCAAAATTTCTGGATTAAATAAATACTCTCCAACAGCAGAATTAAACTGATATTCACTCGCAGAGTAAAAAATGTATTCGCCGAGGGAAAAGGTTAATTAGAAAAGTTGGACCGAGCCAAAAAGGCCGTGTGATAAATGTTTCATTTTGTCCATTTATAATTTTAAGTGAGTCGTGTTCTCTACATATTTCTCTATTAAATGCTTGGTACTTTATTGAAACTGCTAGGAATTTATTGTACCTCAAATTAAAGTTGAAATATAAAATACAGTTATCTACTTGAAATTTTAAAGATTTATTCGTTAAATTTTAATTCGCTCTCTCCTCTGATTAGAGTTTTCGAGTATTGCTAGATGTTTATTGAATAATTTTGGTCTTTTACATCTTAATTAAGTATGCTGTATTGCAACAAATATTTGGCTCATATTTATTAGATTATTGATTTTTTTATTCAATGATACTTTTAAAGTATGTATTGTCATCTTCTACTTACATAGATAAAGTTATGTATAGCTAATAACAATACTCATCAGTCAACGAATTCTACTTTCGTCCATTTGACACTTCGTTTCTGCTCTTAGAATATATCCATAACCTGTTCTTCTCACCCGGTTTCTTTGGTCTCAGGTGATAAACAAACAGAACGACGGTCCTTTCACGTCGAACGACGAGAAGGTGTTCTCGTCGTATCTCCAGTTCTGCGGGATTGGTCTGCGGAACGCGCAGCTGTACGAGAGGTCGCAGCTGGAGGTGAAGAGGAACCAGGTGCTCCTGGACCTGGCGAGGATGGTGTTCGAGGAGCAGAGCACCATCGAGCACATGGTGCTGAGGATACTCACGCACACGCAGAGCCTCATTCGGTGTCAACGGGTACAGGTGAGTCCAATAAAAACCCACGTCATAACCTAAGACCCCTACGAGTCAATTGCGAGTCGGACTCGCGCACCGAGGGTTCCGTACAGTAGGTATTAGGCAGGAAGGTATATTCCGATTTTGAGTTCTATGATGTATCAGGGTTCCAATGAGCTGGTACATATATAACTGTCTAAAGAAGAATAAATCGCCATTTCTAAATTAAAGTTCAAAGTTGGCTTATTAACTGTGAAACTGGACATTGACCGGACCCGTATCCTGGTACGTGAGAAAAATAAATTTTGCCCGCAGGTGACTATTTTACGGGATAAACTTTTTTAATAGCGATCCCTAAGGTTTCTTCTTTCTAATTAGCAACTCAGACTTTTCAGTGTAGGGTTCCGTAGCCGCTAAGTACTACAAACATAAAACAACAGGTAATAACAAATTTTCTATTAAAAGTCATTTCGTGCCGTTATAGATGATTTTAGTTGGTATAAACACTTTAATAGCATGTATCTCAAAAACCAAGGATTTCTTCTTAGTTGTGATAGATTTTCTTTAAAATTCGTTATATGAGCTTTCATTGAATATATTTTTCAGATTTTTAGTATTTATAGTTTTGGCTGTTTGGAGGGACACTTGACTCTTACATAAATTAACGCTTTAAAGCTTAATATTGCATAAACGGATCCCTTAATCGACAAATGGTTTCGTAAACCCACAATATTTTTGAAAGCCCTATCCAACGACACCCCACACTACGGAGTAGATGAGAAAAAAAAATACATCCCTACGTTACGTGTAGGGAAAGTACACTAAAAAAAAACACTAAACAAGCATTAAATTTAATTGCTATCTCTAGTGTGGCAGAAAGAGCATTGATACGTTCAAGTTGACGTTTCTAGATTGTATTCTTAACCCCCGACTAAAAAAAGGAGGCGTTTTATTAGTTTGATCTGTCTCTGGCATCGTACCTCGTAAACGGATAAACCTGATGTGGTTTGGAAAAAGAAGGTAGTTTTATCGGGAGGGTTCTTAGCAAGGTTTCATGATTGAAAAGATTATAAGCTTCGAAAGAAGAGGTCGCCATTAATACAAGGATTTTATTTAATTCATTTTGAAAGACTCAAAATGAATAGTTAACTTTAAAAATACAGCGCAATTTAAATGGTTGACTTTAAAATGTCGTCCGTAAACAATTCGAGTATTGACAGAAAAGATTT
The DNA here is from genome assembly GCA_923062465.1 of Acleris sparsana. Lineage (NCBI taxonomy): Eukaryota > Metazoa > Arthropoda > Insecta > Lepidoptera > Tortricidae > Acleris > Acleris sparsana. The sequence goes on along the minus strand of OV281301.1, from coordinate 15,467,846 downwards.
TATTCAGCTTTATCCCATTACAAAAGCGAATGCATATTTCAGATATGAATCCGAAATCAATTCGACGGTAAACAAGAATGTTTACATTGAAATTGCTGTTCGAGCGTTTTTGTTGAAGTATTTCAACAGAGGATTAAAATATACTGGTATATTTATTGTTAACGTTGTTAAAATTTCCTGGCTTGGCTTGCAATAGAAAATATGTTACTTAAACGAGAAAAAATAGAATAGACGGTATCGTGTCGAAATCGCAATCGGCTCCAAAGTGGAACAATTGTTTTCATGTCGTAACTATGCCGACTCGCTTGCGGACTGTCAAAATTAATACGATTTCGATTGCGAGTTCGTAAATCAATAAGCCTTCTGGTCTTTTAGATTATGACCAAGAAAACGAGCAAATTCTTTTAAAATTGCAAAACTACACCCTACTGTCAATACTAAATATCACCTCAAACAAACCTTAAACACATATTTTATACTAATTTGACAGCTGTCAAATCATGCTTCTTAAAACAGCGCAAGTATAGTACAGATGTAGTGCATAATTGTTTTCCTTCGTATTTTCACGGAAACGTACGAACGTGTCATGCTACTTCAGTCAACCTCAGTACTTTTTGTACTGTGACCGACTGAAATAGCAAGACGCGTTCGTACGTTTCCGTGAAAATACGAAGGAAAACAATTACGCACTACATCTGTACCTAGTTATAAATCCATTAGCGGTCTGTTTGCTCCGCTTGTTTTTGAAACGCGTCTGTTGTGTCTGTGTTTAATTAATTTTACTATCAAAGGCTCCTAATAACGCATTGTATTTCGCTGGAGCAAAATTTGTGCCACAATTTATATTTAGTTTGCGCACGAAATAGCAAGCGGTAATGTGAACTGGAAGCTACTAAGCTGTAACTTTGCAAATGCAACGTCTGTTTTGATTTCAGTTAAGGAAAATTGTCTTTTATACTGCACTAACTGTTGCCTGCGACTTCGTCCGCACTAAAGTGACCAATTTATTGGGATAAAATAACTAATGTGAATAAATACCATAACAATTTTCATCGAAATTTCACGGGCGGAGAAACAGAGTTACTTTCACAAAAAAGTACAAAAGTACCATATGTTCGTCTCCTCACTGTAAACTATCTCTCTCTACTCTCTCTCTTTACCAATTTTCCAATCGATCGCTTTTGCTGTTAAACCGTGAAGATGGAGGGAATAAACAAAAAAAAAACACTTTCGCTTTTTAAAATAGGAACGAATTTCTATTATTCTATTCCATTAAATTTGGACTTACTTGTTTGTCGTTAAATTTCTAATAAAGTGTGGTTACCCTCCATTTTATGTCAAACTGACATAACTGTCTCTCGATGTTATCCATCTTATTTAAGCGTAGTGGTAGGGTAACCGCATTAAGCCACAAAAGTTGGGACAAATCAAAAGTAAGAAAAAAATATTTTCATTAAATCAGCCGCATGAGTACAGAGAAGAGTTTAGTTTAGGGAAATTACTCGCACCTACTACACATACTTTGTTTCGAAACCTTCACGATTGCCGTTAAATTGGTTTTTGTTCTTGTTTTTAAATATATTTCAATTCAGTTAGGTATGGATAGTATAGGAATGGCTTAAAGCCATATTACTGGAATCTAGTCAAACGGGTCTCCTTGAATTATTATCAAGGCAATAGTAAAATGTTAAATGTATCATCTTCTAATAGCAGGTTACTTTTAAGACTTTGGTTAAGTGCAATTTTGATGAGGTTTTCATCATTCGATATTTTATTACGGAAGGTTTTTATATATAATAAATTACTAGTCGTACAGGAAACTCATGAAGTTTATTGAAGTAAAAAGTGAACAATGCAGATTAGAGTGCAGCATGGAACAGTGCATGCTATTTACCAGAACGGGTCGTTCATGTTCTAACGATAGTTTCTGCTCCCCGGAGTAATGCAGCTCTATCAGCTCTATACGGAGTGGGAACAATTCACTTAACTCCGAACAAAGTTGGACGCTGCCGAAACGAATTTCGTGATAAAAACGGTGAAGTTTTGATCACAATGTTAATTAATGGTCGATTCATTTGTGAAAATCCCTGCCGTTATTCTGTGCTCATTTCTCTGTTGTTTGCCACAAAATTAACGCGTTTATAAAACAGTTTTACTATTTGAAAATCAGTTTATTCATATTATTAAGTACTAATAGAGACCAATTATAATGGGGTTTTATAAATCACTAAATAACACCCGCGACTTCGTTCGTGTATTGTTTTCCGCTGCTACCCTCATTTTAACTCCTTAAGGGATTAATTTCCAGAAATTCCTTCTTAGTCCACCCCTCGGATGTTCAAAAAATATTTCCTTCATATTCCAGGTCCGTAGGTCCAGCGGTTGCAGCTGTGCGTTGATCGATCAGCCAATCAGTTTCTTCTTTTAAGTGTAGATTTTATGAAAAGGTTTAAATAACAAAAAACATACTTTTGGCAGCATACGGTTTAAAAGACGTGTATAGTAGCTATTTGTTAGTAGTTTTCTTTGATTAAGGGCCGCTTGCACGTTTTTTTTGCAGTTTTAGTTGGTAAATGTCAGGTTCATAGGAAAACTGACATTTTAACTTGAGTTAGTGACGTAACCGAGTGTTGAATTTTAGATGCAAGTGGCCCTAAGAAATTTACTAAACAAATGAATGACTAAAGTTTAGTGTAAAATTTCCTGCGCCTCTATGGAATCGTTTTTCACTCGGCCCCCATTACTGTTATGTAAATAAGAGCTATCAAAACGTGAACAGATCAAAAAATATATTGTTTTTACAGTGTTGAATAGAGGAGCTGATTTGTTGTAACTAGAACATCTATTCATCATCCATCAATGTTTTTAGTTTAATAAGCAATCAGTCGGAACGCGTCAAATGCTGCAAAACTAAAACTAATATTTTTTCTTTTAATCACCAGTATTTTTGTTTAAAAGTGCACTGTCGGATGTCCGACTCTATTTTTCTCCAGTATTTGTTTATCAATCGATGTATATCCGTGGCGTATTGTATATTCCTGGACAGTTTTCTCAAGATACGATGCCAAGATAGCCTTAACTCCCGCGGGACTTAAGCTTGCATTGATCGTCTCCGAGACGTGACTCAACTCGTATACCGTTGGGATCAAGTCCATTACTTTTGTTGTTAAAAATAATATCGTTCAACTTTAGCTATAGGACGTAATTTCGAACAAATCGGAAATGGATTTAGGATGTTTAGTTTGATTATGGCATGTGTTAACAGTGAATTTAAAAAAAATACTTAGTGTGATTTGCTTTTGGGTTAACGGCGTTAGGTAGAGTGAGAAGCATTTATTTGCACGTGTGAAACAAAATACTTTACACTCCTTAGCAGTCTAACTAGCATTATTTTTATGTATTATCAAGGTGTGTAGCTGTAATAGAAAAATAGTTGTTGCCAACGACTCCGTTTGCATAGAAATTGATAGATAATTTAATAGTTTACAAAAAGATAAAGTACCAGCCAAGATTCAATCGCAGCTCTCTCGGAAACTGTTGTGTTTCCCGGAACGAAATAGTAGATTGTTCAACAAGGGACTAAAACAAGCCATAATGACACGAGATGTTTAGCCACGCGAGCGAGCTTGCGAGCGAGAGTGGCTATAGTTCGAGTATCATTATGGTTGTTTAGTCTCGTGTTAAACACTCTACTTTTCACTTCGAATGCGAGAAAAAAAAAACTCTTTTTGTAATAATTTTGCACCGTTGGCATTTTGAGGTTATTTCCACGGCCTAAAAATGGTCCATACACAATCTCTGAAAATGGCGATAATCCTCCATTCATTAACAACGTGATGTTTAAATGCTTGCATATTTAGCCAACAGATACAAACATGAAAATTATTTGGACCATGCCTAATAAAATAGAACTATCCCTAATATATTTAAATATATTTATATTAGTAATCATTAATCGTGTTTCACGAAATTAAATCTTTTTTTTAATAATTTTGCACAGTTGGCATTTTGAGGTTATTTCCACGGCCTAAAAATGGTCCATACACAATCTCTGAAAATGGCGATAATCCTCCATTCATTAACACCGTGATGTTTAAATGCTTGCATATTTAGCCAACAGATACAAACTTGAAAACTATTTGGACCATGCCTAATAAAATAGATTTTATCCCTTATATATTTAAATAGATTCATATTTGTAATCATTAATCGTGAAATTAAATCGATTAATTTATATTTTTTGCAAGAAAAATTATCCATATACAATCACTGAAAAAGGCGATGATTGGCAGTTTAAGGCTTTCCAAAGTAAATTAAAAAGAAAAAGTACTTTAGTCCCTAGGGAGTAAAGTGTAGTTTTATTCCCTAGAGATTAAATACATCACTTTAGTCCGGCTATACAAGCCAATTGTGAGTCATTTTAGAGCCTGAGAAGTGAAAACAATTATATGTCCTCGGGACGTAATATAAACTCCGTACCACAATTCATTCAGCGGTTTTACCGTGAAATTGTAAAAAACAGACTCTTTTATATAAAGTCATGAACTTTAATTTACCGCCTTAGGTCCAAAGTCAATCTGAAATTCTACAACAATAAGGTTGAGTTTCCTATAAGTTACAAATGACTTAACATCTCTAGTGACATTGACAACTTCAAGCATATTTTTCTTGAAATGGGTCACAAATTAACGTTCGTGATACAGTCTTAGTTAAGTTCTATTCTGGGCGGTAAAAACCATCCCGTATTTGACTGTTATCGTATTGTCAACGTTTTGATAGCTCTTATTTACTTTAGAGGTACAGTAATGGCAATTAACAAGGATAGGAAAAACGCCCGTCATTTTGAAAACATAACCCTGTTCCGTACAGCAGAGACTTCCTTGATGTAAAATAAAAATATTACTAGGTATTTTATAATAATTTTATAATGTATATGTATATAGCGATAATGTAATGGGAAAACGCAAACAAACAGACAAACGGTAACCCAACTTCAACGATTAAATATGCCCCAATGATGTCCGTAGACTGTGAACGAACTTTTTTGACTCATAAATAGGTCCTAAATTCACGGCGTTATGGACAAACAACTAAAAACTTTTTTTTAAGTAAGTTATTTTTTTTTCCAAAACCATTCCAGTGTTATTAATTAATAATATTGTCGCTGAACACATATGAATTATGGTATAATAAATGTAAAATACCTTCAAATATTTTTCATCATAAGGAAGTCTCTGCTGTACTTACGGAACAGATGTTTTCAAAATGACGGGCGTTTTCCCGATCCTTGGCAATTAAATACATTTTACTACAGGTTAAAGGTGATATGGTTTTTACCACCTAGAATATAAGCCCTGGTTTGTAAAACAGAATTGAAAAAACGCTCTAGACCTCGAATAACATATCCTTAGTCGAAATCATTACTCAAAGGAGAGTCATAATCATAAGGCATATCCAGATAGTAAAGAGACGTTTGAATGAAAAAATAGCGGTCCTAATTTCCTCTACGTTTTAAGAGAAAGTGGCTGTGTAAGCGTCTTCCAAGCCCCTTGTGGATTCGACCCCAAATAGATCGGTACTGTTCCCACCCGCAGGTACTTTGTCAACTAGCAGGACTATAAATTGCTTGTGCGTCCCCTAATGTGACTAATACTTTTATTAGGCTTTTACTGGACTGTGTGGAAGAAATAGTAGTTATATAAAAGTAATAAAGCTACTTTTTTGGGCATGGACGCAAAAAAGCAAGGGTACGTGTTTTATGATTGTGTTTGTGTGGTATTTATTGCCTATGGATTAAATGGTTGTCATGTAGTAATTTTAATGTGGTTGGTTTTATTTAAAAACTTATATTTTGGATTTGAGGATTTCATAAATAGTATATGATTTAAGTTATTTGAGTTGAAAGATCTTTGTGTGTTGAAAAACTTCAAAAGAAAAAAGAGATACTATTCTGCTTTTTTTCTTTTGTCAACCTATAACCACCTATGGCTTAATATTACCTTTATTATCGGTGGTAAATAACAAGGGTTTTTTTTAAATATCTGCACTTTCGTGTTAAATACACAAATTCACATGAAAATTATAAACATCTAAACAAGGGTCCGACACCGGTTAAATTTTGAAACCGTTATTGTGTACTTGTGTGTATTATATACGCAAAACCTTTTCATTTCGGTTCCGATAGCATAAACCGGTTTTTGGAGGAACCTTTATATAAAGTTCTTTTCAAATTAACCGGTTTCGAGCTAAAAAGACTGGTTAATCCTGACCTATACAGCGCGTCGTCACATCGCAAATTAAAAACACAAGTTGCAACGAACGCGTTGGTTTATCGACTCCCCGCTCGTGGATTAAACCGCTTAATTAAGGTTATAAAGTATAAAGTTCTCAAAACGCTCGCGTTCCCTTGAAAAGTTTGGAGCAAAACCGAAATAAACCGGTATCAACCGGTATTATCTAAACCGGTATCAACCGGTGTTTTCTAAACAGGTTTCGAGCCCTGCATCTAACACCAATTGGTTTTAGAATTTTAGCAAATAATTATATCTATAGGTTATTGATATTCGAAGGCTAAGCTGTTGCGTACGTATGTGTTGAAATATAATTTTCATCACACTTGCTCGTAAATGGTGTTATTCCATGCCTGTATACAGAAGGACAATGGCCTAAATTGTTCCCGCGGGAATTATGGCGAGTTTGTCATCCCTAGGGAGTAATGACTTTCTTTTTAAAATTTGCAACTCTTTCGTACATCATTTCTGACTAAGGAGGTTTAATTTTCAGCCAAAAATTAAATCGGTTTCTAATTTCATCTTTAAAAATTAGCTATAGACTAACTTACATTACACAAAACCTATACGCTTCATTAAACTTCATTATTTTTATACCTATTACAAGTTTATATCAACATTTATCATTAATTTTAGTAATTATACATTTTTATCAAATTGGCTAAATCTGGCTCGAATCCAGGTCGAAACTAAACGCAGTATTTGTGGTCACAAAAAAAATATCGTTTCCATTCACGTTCCCGTCCGTCAAAAGTTATTTCTTTATATTTTGCAGAGTTAAAGTGTTTTCTCTTTGTTTTTTTCCTCGCAAATGTGATGAAAACCATTGTGTGTATCACAGGCAGTAAGGGGATTACTAACTCGAGTCATTAAAAGCTCTAACACTCTCGTTAGTAATTCCCTTCATACTACCCTTGATGCACAATGCACTATTATCTACATCCATGGCATCACTTCCCTATAATATGTTTAGAAACGAGAAGCAAAATACCTATATTAGTAAACCTGTATCTGTGGTTACATCGTTATGTTTAAAATACAGTATAGGTAGCCAAAGCTTAGATCACATTCAATTTTCGAACATCTTCTTAAAGAAAAGGAATGATCGAATTAGTCGATTTGTAATTTCATTTAGTGAGAAATTCTTGTTCCATACATTTTTTGAATCTAGAATATTAAAATCGATTCACAAAATCAAACAAAGAAAACATTTTTTTTAACGTCAAATACTAGGAGTGCATAAACATTAGAAGAACCCACCTAACCTATAGTGTAACGTGTGAGTCGTCTACGCTGGGCACGCTGTGTAGGGCGCGCCCGCCAGCCCGCCGCTGCGCCACACAGTCGTTTGTTTCGAACTTTGGAATAGTTCCAAAGAACAGAAAATAAAGTTATCTACAACTTTAAAATGTAGGCCATACATGTTGTAGAAAACTTATGATATGCATGTGGATAAAGTTTTGTATGCGACTGTACGCATAATTAGAAATTAAAACACTCTTTTGATCTTATTATGAAACGAGCCGAAAGACGAGAACCACCAATGCCTCTCATTATGCTCCAGTCACATGAATAGCTATTATATGAAAGTCAAACGAATATCGATACTTAAATATTTATCACCAATAACGAGATACATATCTCGGATGATCTCGCTACTCGAGACGTTCTCCGTCTTGATCGTTCGTCTCATCGTTCACCGCGGAACTTTGACGTCGCGGCTGGCAAGAAAAAATTGATGCCATTTATTTTGTTTCTAACTGGGAGAGCTGTGAAAAGTTTGTCCAAGCGGTATAATGTTACCACAGTGAAAAAATAAATTGGTCGCTTTCAACAAGATTGTGATTGTTGTGCTCAAGCTTCTTGATTCCGTGACAAGACGTTCGAAACATCAACTAAGATGTTGAATTGCTAAAGAACTTGCTGAACTATCAACTTGGGTTGATATAACTAACATCATAACTACTTAGATAAAATCTCTCTTGGTTAGCTCTCACTTTTTTGAGTAACGGGGAAAGCAGACGAAAATACAAGCTACCTGATGGTACGTGAGATCTGTGACTTATGTACATTTACATACTTAAAACTATAATCTGAAGACTGCAATGCGTTGCTGACCCTGAGGACTAAGATGCAATGCCTCTTTGCTATTTAGTCATTTTGCAGATTGTCTTATCCCCACACTGGAACACAATGTGAACACTACTGCTAAGCAGCGGTAGATTGAAGGATATTATGCTGGTAACGATCTTGCATAAGGTCCTACCACCAAGAATGAGTACATCATACCATATAACTATACGTTTACATAGAAAATTAAAAAGTATTATTTTGAATATTAAAAGATTTATTAAGTATTTGCCACATCAAGGCTCTTTTATCCCCTTAGGAGGGCATGTCGCCTTGTACCTGAACACAAACTGTTAAAGTAAGCCTTTATAATCTATTAAGACTCAGGTAGCCAAATTAATGCGTGGAGGGCCGAAGTTGTAATAGGATAGCTGCAAGCTCCAGTGACAATGGAACATGATCAGCTTTACCGAAACCCTTGGGCCCTTGTGGCCACATTTTAGGGTCCACATTAGACACTAGCCCACTCTTGCTTTGCTCCAGCTTAAATGATTGAAAAACAGCCTATGTTCATCTGGAATAATGTACCTTTCAACTTCTTCTTCTTCTTAATGTGCCTCTCCGACTAGCGAAGGTTGGCAGTCAGCTCTGAAAACTTTTCTCTGTCTCTCGCGAGGCGAAACAGATGGGCAGCACTCGTGACACCAGTCCACTCCCGGAGATTCCTCAGCCATGACTTCTTCCATGTCTTTTACCTTTCAACTGGTAAATATTTATTTGGAATATGTCCTGTAGTTCCGGAGATTACCGGTTGGAACTACTTAGGAGACTACCAGCAAGCTCCAGGTCTTCGTTAAGACCACCCCAGGAAGCGGGACATAAGGCGACTCTCCTCGCTTAGGTCATTATTAGGTTATGTTGATATTAAATAATAATAAATTAAATATTTACTAAGCATACACTACAGGATACTAAATTTATTAATTAGGCGAAATAAGCTTATGCGAAAACTAACTTTCTGGAAAACGAATTTATCCGTATTGACATTTTTTGTCGAATTAATAGAATAGTTTCTGCGTAATACAATTCGCCTTAAACAAATTATGCAATAATGAAATATGACTAAAAAAACTACGCGTAAATATCCCCCTATTTACCCTCTAACATATTCAAACATCGTGGGAATTTACTATACCTTGTCTATTTAACAGAGTTAATACTAGAAAACAGAGCATGCACGTGATTGGTCAGCGATAAGGACGATGCACAGGCACAAGGTAGGTTTACATGCCTGTCAAAGTTTAGTCAACATCTGTCGCTCGTACGGTGCGGACGCTTTCAAGTGCTTATCTTTGGTTACAAATTTAATTTATTTAATTTAATAATTTATTTCTATGTATAATAATGTATATATATACCTACTACTTCTCTTTCTCATCATCACCCATACTTGTACTTGTATGGCCTGTACTATACGTCCCACTGCACTGTAGGGCACATATTTAAATATTATTATCTACTACTTTAAATTACATAATTAGAATTTGTAGATGAATTAACATGACATGACAATGTCATGTTATCAGTAAGTTAATTATTTGAGGTGCCTCTAACTACAAACAGAAATAACGAGAAATATTACGAATATTTTAACAACAGGCGGCATGTAAGCCGAGCCCGCCATCGACGTGCGTTTGTTGACGCCTACTGGCAGTTTCTTGTCCCTTTCATTTTCATACAAAAGTGCAACAGAGACAACGCTTTGTTAACTCTGTTAAATAGACAGGGTATAGATTTCAGCGAGTGAGAAAGTTGAAGGTCGGAGCTAAATTCGCATGGAAAAAATTGGCTGCAACGCGATTTAAGAATCTGTTCAAATCCTCTTAAGTAAACCGTTGTTGAAGTAACACGCCGCACGTGTTAGTTGCTTTAAAAACAAAACTGGATTGAACTATTTGTTTCTTATGTTAAACAGTGCCAGATTTCCTGATTTTTAGGTATATATGGACCGATTATCATGTTCCTATTTCTATTTCTATTTCTATCAACTCTTCCTAATGGATTTTACAGTTTGCGTAATGTTTTATCGAAACTTTTTACTATTCGTATCAAAAAATCTTGATTTTTAAAATGAAACAATACAAAATTGTAGAGTTATTGTGTCCGGTGTGAGGATGACATAACCGGAAAACATACTAGAATAGAGGCGTTTGTTAATCGTCATTATCGGCAATGCTTTTGCAGTCTTGTAAATGCGAAACCATCAGGTGGTCTGAGTCCTCGTGAACTCCATTTAAAAAAAACATATGGTGAAAAAAAAACGAATACCAATTCTACGCGAAGGAGACTTACTTTTACTTTTGAAAAAAAACCCTGCATTTACATATGTATTTTTAAAAACAGGCCGCGTATAAAAAAAAGAAACGGTTTTTTACGGTATTTATTTAATTTAAAGGTATGATGATGATGATTAATGATCATCTGATCTGAACTTTTAATGACCCTTTCGATCTGTATCATAAAACACAACTTTATTGTTTTTTCATATTCGGCCAGTTCGATTCCCGGTTAAGGTAGAGGATTTTTTTCAAAAATCTTATTATGCAGTATTTAAAAAAATAAAAAGTGTTTGCCATTTGCTATTTCTATTATTAAAGATAGTTGCCGCCTATTTCATCTTCATGTATACCCTAGCAATATCACATGGAATCAACAAATTAATGCACGCAGGGCTCCAGGCGATGAAAGGTCCCATAATCCTCAACGACAATGGAACTCGATCAGCTTTAGCGAAGCCCCGGGGGCGCCCCATGCCCCGGCCACATTGCTATCTTGTGAAAACATGTCCTTACTCTAATTCCCCGCTTGGGGGCTTGGAACGCCCTCAAATTTCGTGTTTCCTCTTAGGATAATGGTGATGCGTTTTTAACAGTGTTACGGCTCGGTTTTCGCGCGTAATTTATCCGATTGGTTTTTAAGAAATGGGTGTTGATGTTGTGTGGGTTTGCTGTTGTTTTATTGATGAAAAAAGCTTTGTATTTAAATGTTTTAAAAATAAAATACAGTAATGTAGGTTAGGACCTTGTGCAGGGTCCGCCCGCATCGCTACCACCATCTTATCCTTTAACCGCTAATCAGCAGTGTTCGCATTGTTGTATTTCGGTGTGGGGATAAGACAAGCGGTGAAATTAAAAGCGTTGAGTTGGCATTCCATCTTAGTCTTCAGGATCGGCCACGCATTTGTAGTCTTAGGATTGCAGACTTAAGATTGCAGGTATATAGTCTTGAGAATGCAAATGCCTGTGGATCCCGGATGGTTAGATTCGTTCCTCAAACTTATTAATTCCACGTAGCAAACCTTCCAGTCGCATTTTTCCCCATTTTCATTTTTCTCCGAGCATTGCTTCCCATTTTAACAATCGCATTGTAATTAAGTCGAACTAGATCGAAATATGTAGATAGGTTTAGGTTATGTTAGTTTCGCAGAAAGCTCGAAGGGCCACAGTACCCAGAAATAGGAGCTCCGCCTTGTCGACTCAGTGAAATTGATTTTGTATTGATAAAACATGCAATCTATGTTCTCCAGATCCCACCTACCTTCAGGTGGGCTGTGTGCTCGTTTGCCTTTCTCAAGGTTTACAGGGAATCCAATAAACTGATATATTTTAATTACATACAGTTACTTAGTAAATAAAACAAAAATATACTCGTATTTATCATTGTAACCCTTTACGTTACCTTTTATATTTAAATGCGCATGTGTTATTAATAAGTCGGGCATAGCGTAATTTCCCGATGTCGAACGCATGTTAATGAAAATGATCACTCAATAACTGCAACCAAATTGCCTTTGATGCATTAGAACCTCATGAATTGGATGCACTTTGTTAAATAAACGTGTTCAATGAATCAACCGTTTCAGCTAATTTAAATTTTCATATAATTACAATTTTGTATCGTTGTTATCGTTAATGAAGTTATAATATCGTTTGACTTTTTACGATTTGATTTATAAAGTCACTGTGACACAGGTTTTTGGTTGATCAAGGTTTCATTGTTCCGATCGAAAGTACTACATCTAAATATATGTAGTAAGGGTTTATTTTAAACAAATAGCCTCAGTACCCTTGTATTTTCCTGTTAACACTTTGAATGCTAAGGTCCTGTCTAAGTTCTAACGTGCTTTGTTCGTAGCGCTACGAAACGAACTGCTACAGGTTACGAAAATCACGCGTAGCACACAATAGCAGCTAGCATCGTATCTGTTGGTAGGACTAAACAAATTTCAAATAATATTGAAACGAAAACCGCGCTGCATAAAAGCTAACAGAATCAGCTCGTTCCTTAAAGCTTTCTTTTTTATTTTCCTCAAATTCAATGCAATTTAAACTCGAGGAAAACTTTTCAATCGAGTTAAAATTTTACCCGGAATTTTACATTCATAAGAATTCCAGCCCGCGTTTCACAAAAAAAAGGATAAGTAGTAACAATTCAGCAGAGTGTACATCAACTTCCTGCCTTTATCCATACATTATGTTCCAATACAAAACAATGCCTTTTTCTTAATTTTGTTATTTCTTAGCATTGGACTTAAAGGCATTTTTGAAAATAAATATCACGTAGCCCAGTTAATTACTTCCCGCAACAATACAGTTAACAATAAAATTTGCATTTATATCGAGTTGCGAAATGAAATTAAATCGAATAGGCCCATGTCGAGCTGGACCGAAATAAAATTGTGCCCGCCCCGACCCCAAATTAACGCTGTTTGCAAAGATAACAATGCGGGTTTTAATTTCACCGTTTATCCGGCCCAACATTTAATTAATACACATAGTTTACTTTTCCTTTATCCTTGCTTGGTTAACACACAAAAAAAACACGGTCACATTTACTATACTGAACTAGACGACACGCTCGTGACTTCATACGTATTTCTCCCCATTATTCCTCCCAAATTGCATGTCCCTAGGTTTAACGGCTGTACGGCTCCTGTCAGTTAGTCAGTCGCGAAAGAGTTCTATATCATAGATATTTGTCAAGGTTAAAAATGCGAACAAAATCTCTTCAAAACTCCATTCCATAGCCACACAATTTATGCAAAAGACCCGCCTAGCGCTATTCGTAGTGGATTTTCGCAACAAGAGGGAAAACGGTGCTACGTGCTACGAAACTACGAATTTAACGTGTAGCGTACCTCTGCATTACGAGTGTTAAGAGAAACGGACGCTTTCTTTAATGAACTCACTAACCGACTGCCGAGGAAAGAGGATAATATTTTTGGGCACATTTTTTTGTTTCATAAAAATTGTTTCTCATAATTTTTATTATTGTTGGAACCGTGGAACCGTAAACTTTTGAGAAGTGTTTGAATATTCAACTTGTAGATAAGTCTAGGTTAGGTTAGTCTTGATTTATAAAACTCCTGGAAAAGCAACAGGTACTGTAAATAACGCGTTATATATTTCGATGGTTATTAAATTAAAACACATGATTACCTAGATAAAAAGAATTCTGAGAGTCAATATGGACCCAAATTTTAGAGTTGAAAAGCGAGAGATCATTAGATTTGTCTCGGCGTCGCGAGTGTCATTTGGCTCTTTTATTATAAAAAAGAATGCTAATACGGGTATTAATAGTACATAACTGCAGAGGCCGTGAAGTAAGGGATTTAAGGACGATTTTGGGGTACACGGATAGAATGAGTTCTTAATCCCGGTTCCGGCCGAGGATGGTATAGTACTTTTCTCAAGCAATGTGAGGAAATATTAAAAGTACCTACATTACTGCAATCTTACGATGGCAATCTAAAGACTCTGCAATCTTACGATGGCAATCTTAAAGCTGCACATTAATATAGGTAGTAGTAGTTTGCTTTTTTTGTTGTTGTTGTTGTAGTTGGCAGCATGTAATTTCTCCTGTGTTAGTTTAATGTTAGTAAGCAAATTTAAAAAGTTATGGCAGCGGCAAAAAATCTTTTTTTTAGGGTTTCATACTTTACTTATTGGCCTAGGCCATGAAGTAATGTAGGGAGCCACAAACAAGAAAATTCATGTCTTCATTTCGTGACATTACGGCATACATTTCCGAGCATGTTTGAGGAAAAAATATTCACGAGGTTGTTAACACTTGATTTTTGTTACACTTGTATTTTCTTTTTAAATAAACAAATAGACGTTTTAATGGTAAACTCTTTGAAGTATTATTGTGTCTATCATTGAGAGTGCTTCGTTATTATTTAATACCTAACCAATTATAATATCCAATTTCATCCAAATTAGATCTTGTCGAGCCGCCATATTATTTACTATAACAAATACAAACATAAAATTATTTAACGGACTCACAAACGTATTTTATGGTCCAATCAGAGACAATGTCGTGATTGGAGGGAATCGTAAAAACAATGATGAAAGGATGTTTAATCGCCAGTTGACTCAAAGACAATCTCGTCAAGCGGCCATTTCCACATCCTCCGGAAGTCGTGAAAAATCAGTTTGGAGCTGTGGCGGTTTTATTTCAATTGGGGCATAAAGATACTTACATGTTTGAAAGATTCAACTTTGTACTCTTGTGCATAAAATAGTTATTATTGCATACCATATGAAACCAGGCGTTACCTATTATCATCTTAAATGCAATATGGTTTTACCCATTAGAATAGTGCGCAAACGCAATCCCCTCGTATTGATTAATTTGATTCCTAAACTTAAAATGTACACTCACAGTTCAAACATGGATCATGTATGAGCGTTTACTGAATTAACAACACAGTTCCATTTTTATATATCTGTTAGTTAATAAATAGAGGGTAGTGTTCAGACCAGAGACCAGACAGAGACAGACAACCGTGATGACTTTCTCCGATCTTTCCCTCCTAAAATAACAATATCGTATTTGACCTGTCCCAATTACATTGAAACTGTTGTATTTTTGTGAATATTCAGAACTTGGCTCTAAATCCCTCGTCTTGTGCCAGCCGTCCGCGGCGATAATGGTTTTGGAACTGGATAATGCTCGCAAATTTACTTTATCGCCCTATCAGACGATATCAGTATTTGAGAGGCTCGTAAAGAGAATGAAAAGGATCCTAATGGTCAGTTAGAGCGTAAAATATGCTTTATGTGCTGCTGTTATGGATGGAACGACGTTTTTGGAGCGCTTTTAAACTGAATTGGTCTTCCCGCAGTATTCAGAGACATTTCAGACGCGACAACTAGCAAGAATGGTAAGTTTGGAATTGTTAATGAATTTCACAAAATGGTATAGCTATCTAATAATATGCCGCACGATGAGGTTGTTATGTAATAAAAAAGTACTCTTGCTTAACATTTACGGGAGGTACCCTAATTATTATTTTTTATAATTGATTTAGTGGGCGTTATGGATATTAATATGTGTACAAAGGTTCTGTTTTGTAACTTTAATATTTTCCGAGAAAAAAATATTGAGACATACAGGCAGATAGACGGACACGGCAAAACTATAAGGTTTCCTAGTTTAACCTTGAAAACTTAACCTCGTAAGGCCCAGTGAGCAATATGAATTATGATGTACATAATCAAGGCAATTTAATTTGATCTGTATTGCAATGTTAATAAAGTTCATTTGCCTATCTTCATAAATTGAAACTGGCATTTTTGAACATACTTAATTGAACCTTATTGCCTTGGTGGTAGATTAAAATATCCACTGACAAAAAATTGGCTTTTTGTAGATCAGTGGGCCTGACGAGGTTAAAAACGGGCGCATAAGAATTTGGAAAATGATACATACATCCGAAAATACTCCTATTTCTGCACGAAACACGAATACGTTTGGCAAGAAACGGCAGAGTACGTTCACGCCCTAATAGTGTCGGTGCAGAAAACCGTGTTAACTCGTTAGTGGGATGCGGGCGGCATCGATACGAGCCGTGTCTTTCTGTTGTCGTGTTTCTACAACATGACAACATTGTCGGTTTGGTGTGAGATAAAGGTATTTTCTGTATTGGCCGTCTTGGTTTATTTAAACTTAAAAAAATAAGACAGTGTAAGACGTCTTTAAAAGCGTTTCGGGTTGGGGTAAAGTCGGATAGATTTGTGTAAGTGTATGAGAGTGAATGAGAGGTTCAAACCCGAAAGGCTTTTTAAGAGCTATGACACTGTTATTAATGAGAAAATTTGTCGTATCACGGCTCTGTTGTATGAGGTTTATATAAAGTCAATCTATTAGTGATTCAGACAAGACCAAGATTAATAAAAAGTGGTGCACAATTAAAGAAACAAAATAATATATAAAAATGAGCGACCGTGAGTTAGTCTCGCAAAATCTTCAGAACTCGAACCTAACGTAGATTAGACTTGTGAATAATCGTGAAACGTAACGTAAGTAATTCCCTTTAAATAATTCAATTAACTGATACAACTAGACAGGGTGTGCAAAGAAAAACGTCATTTGTTTGGCCGGGCAACAAAAGCGCCATCTCTCAGATTTCTTACAAACTACGTCGCATGAATAAAAATCACCGTCTCACCGTCGGCCGTCCTCAACCATTTCAAACCACACGATTCGGCACTTCTAATTTTAAATATTTGACACCTTCGCGACTAATAAAATTACATAAATAAATCCTTTAAAAAATACAAAAACATCTGTTACACGATCCAGATTATAATATAAGCCACTAAGCACGTCACAGTGACGTCATTTTGGTTTAAAGAATCTTTATTTCTCAAAAGAAAAACATATTTCACTTAGATGAGAAATATTACTTAACTAAATAATTTAAAGGTCAATCATTATACCTAAGTATTCCAATAACGACTTACCTATAACACTTACACTTGGTAGTTACCTACACCAAAGCACATTATGTAAGTACATACATTATTCTAACTACACAATTAAAAACAAACCGAGCACTGATATTTATCCCCCGTTAGCAGAGGAGATTTAAAGCATACTAGTTAACAATAATTTAGTTCCAGATATTATGGGGCGCGCGGACAAATAACCGTCTTACCCTCTTAATTAAAAATAAACTGCCGTCGAACCGAAATTCTATTGAAAATAAAACTAATTTAGTAACAATCCTTGTCTTGCGTTTTGGGCTGGTTGAGAGCTCGTGTAATAACATCAATTATTAGAGCGACCAGCATGTGCATTCGAGGCACCCGCCATAAATGGAAACCAGTAGCGAAACTGTTTGGTTTTGATGATGGAGCTGCCCTTCCATACTCCACATAGTCGATTTTGTTGTGTACTCATACGATATATTTGTTTATTTAGTTTCATAATATTTTTAAATTGTATGTATATTCAAATTGTAATAAAATATTAACCCTATAATTTAGTAACAATGGCTTGGTATTCATTATACAATTTATAAATGCGATATTAACTATTGAAAAAGTCGGTTTAATTCCTTTTTTACCCCATGAGTTGGCTGGAATAGCATACGATATGCCAATGTTCTCATCATATTTTTCTCGATCGAAATTGAATCCACAGCCCATCAATAGACGAAGCGAAGGCTGAATCCCTAGTCATCCAAAATAAACATCTTTTCTCTCTGTAACCGGGCAGTAATGTTTTATTAGAGCCGTCCCCTCGGGACGACAAGTTACATAAAGCCTTTGAGTTATGAACAGGAATGTTATCAGCTCAACCTTTTCAGTGCTCTGCTGTCAAACTGTACCCTTACGATTCTGTCTTGTATTTTATCTCGTTCTGGGGATTTATTGCCGTTTACCCATAAGTCTGTAATGCGATTTTTAGTATTGTTATCTACGGGTTTATAGCATCTTGTACGTGAGATTAAAGTTCTGTTTTCTTACATGTTGCTCGTATTTTAGTACCTATTATAGTTATCACTTTAATTTTTACTTTCCATGTTTTTGTATATAGGGTACTAATCTTACTTCCTACTTATCCAACGTGTGTGTGTGTGTTAGTTGGTTACTTCTTCTGGCTGCAAAGGCTGGACGGATTTTAATGAAAGCTTATGCCCTGGATTGACACAAAAGGTACTTTACATCACGGAAAATTTTAAAGTTCCCAAAGGAATAACAGTAATCTAAATCTACGCGGACGAAATCGCGGGCAGAAGCTAGTGTCAAATAAATGTATCTTTCTTTCTTTGATAATTGATATTTGACTGTTTACAAATTAAGATTATGTTTGATCATTCAACGAAGGTATAATCGGTTTATTTCCTATATTTTTCTATGTTATATTGATTTTCTATTCATAAGATTTACATAATTGATCACGTTTATTAATAAATCTTGCTTTATTATTTGGATCGCGTATTACTTGCATTTTCCTGTAATCTAAAAGCAAAAATATTTTTCATGAGCCGCTTGAATCCCTCGCTACATTTAAAAATATACATTAATATTCTGCATTACAAATCATTTCTTTGGAAAGCGGGAATTTATATAAATAACACCCTCGCTATAAATATATCATTTTCTCCTCTTGCAATACAATTTACTATTATGTCCCTCAGTTAGACTCAATACATATTTTTTCCAATTTCTGGCTATTACTTTCCTCATTTAATTCCTGTTCTATTATTATCGTACTTCCACAAGGCAGATATGAACCGTGTTACAACCACAGTGTCGGAAAATTATTAATGTAAAATTTTACATTAAAAATGGAATGGTTTAAAAACAATAAACCAACATCATTTTTGTAAAGATTTGCGAAGACGAAATGTATATGAGACTACTCCTGAGATATACTACATACACGTGGATTTTTCTCTTTATTTATTTATTTATTTATTAAAGACACGCCAACAGCATACATATCCATCATTCATAATATAATATAACCTGACAACATTATTCATTATATGTAAGCCTATTACAGGCATGTACAACATTTATCTTTTAAAGTGCACGGTTCACATAGTTAGGTACTACATTATAGTTATTAAATATGGGAAATTATATAATGTTACCAAAAGTAAAATGTTATGCTAAGAATAGATTAAATTCTAATTGACTTCAGCAGTTTATGTTTGAATATTTTTAAGTTATCACTAAAGATATCTATATTAGGCATTTTTGAATTTAAATCATTGTATGTGGAGACAAAACGTGACAAAGGAGAATTGCGGCCTAAATTGGTTCTACAAATGGGAATATGAAATATTTTGCTTGTAGGTTTTCTAGGTAAATTGTATGGTACTGAAATAGACAATTTTTCCAAAAGGGCACTGCAGTCAATTCTGTTATTTAATATTTTGTATAAAAATACTTGGTCTTGAATTTTACGACGATCACGCAAAGTATCCATTTTATAAAAACGCAATCTTTGCTCATATGGGCAGCGGTGTGATATATTTGATGACGTGTATGCCAGACTTCTAGTAAATGACCTCTGAATACTTTCAATACGCTGAGAATGTACAGAATATAGCGGATTCCAGACCGTGGATGCAAATTCAAGTTGGCTACGGACAAGTGCATTATAAAGAAGAATCTTAGTTTTAGCATGACGAAAGTCTTTGTAGTTTCGTTTCAAGAAGCCGAGCGTTCGAGCCGACTTCTTTACTATGGAATCAATATGAGGAATAAAACTAAGTTTATTATCCATTACCACTCCCAGATCTCTGATCTCATTGACCCTGTGTAGGTTTGTACCATTAAGTTTATAAGCAGATGGAAAAGTATGCTTCTTCCGTGAAAATTGTATGTGGACGCATTTCATAATATTAAGAGACATGGCATTGTCAGAACACCACTGTTCAACCTTATTTAAATTTTCTTGTAATAGGTTGATATCATCTGTAGATGTAATTGTTCTGTAAATTTTAAGGTCGTCCGCATACAGTGAATACCTACATTCATTTAGCTTGGTGGTAATATCGTTTATGAACAATGAAAAAAGCACGGGGCCGAGATGAGATCCTTGAGGGACTCCAGACTCCGCTACATACTCCTGCGAAGTGTGACCATCTACTACAACTACTTGAAGTCTTTTTGCTAAGTATGAGTTAAACCAACTCAGCAAGGAGCCAGATATACCGCATGACTGAAGCTTGACTATTAGTAATTTATGGTTAACCTTGTCGAATGCACTACTAAAATCAGTATATATAGCATCAACTTCTAGCCCCTTGTCAAGATCCCGCGATAAGTCAGTGACAAATGAAATAAGGTTGGTCTCGACAGAACGCCCAGACTTAAAACCATGTTGTGAAAAAGAAATGAGTTTACTTGTGTGATTTACAAAGTGTGGGTAAACCAAAGATTCAAATATTTTAGAAAAACATGATAGTATTGACACTGGTCTATAGTTTTTGATGTCATTTTGGTTTCCTTTCTTATAAATTGGGGTGATTCTAGCTTTTTTCCACTCGTCAGGAAATATTCCTTCTCGTAAAGAAGTATTCATAATTATAACCAGAGGCAAGCTGATTGCTTTCCCGCAGCGTTTTATGAAGAGAGGGGGAATTCCATCTGGGCCGGCACCTTTGAAAATATCAAGTTTTTGCATATTCTTTAAGATCTCCTTCTCGGTTAAGGTGATATGAGAAAGGAAACAATGGTTGTCCAAAGCTGGAGGGTTTACCACAGAAGGGAGATCTTTACTGAAAACAGAAGAAAACTGTTTAGCGAATGAGTTAGCTATAGCTGGCCCAGACTCCGCCATGACTCCGTCCAAATGCATACAAGGTGGATAGGTACATTGACCTTTCTTTTTGTCTTTGATGAACCTCCAAAAAGCTTTTGGGTTAGAAGTAATTTGTGTTTCAATGTTTGATTTATATTCAGAATATGATTTAGCCAATAATTTATGACATCTGTCACGCAGTACTTCATAATCAACTTTGTCTCGATAGTTCTGATATTTACGATACGTTTTTCTTAATTTATCCTTTTCTGATAGCATTTTAATTAAACTGTATTTAAACCAAGGAGGGTATTTCGATTTTTTAACAGAGCGTTTTGGTACAAATTTGCCTATAAGATCATTAAGAATATCATAAAATGCTGAAATCATTTCGTTTACATCTAGATTGTTCAGAATATCCTGCCAATTTATATCAAATAGTTTTTTTGTAATACTCGAATAGTCTGCTTTAAAATAGTTAAAATCTGTACGATTAACTTTATGGTCATGATGACATGTTACATATTTATCTGTGAGCAATAAAGCGGGATGTTTAGTATCCAATTTACTTAGTACATCTAATGGGGATGATACCATAATGTTCGGATTGTTACTTAATATAAGGTCCAACAACCTCCCATCGCAATTTGTTATATGGTTGTATTGATTTAGGCCATTAATTGCCATATTGTCGACCAAAGAATAGCCCAGGGGGTTACAGTAGTCGGATGGCATCATGCAAGCTATACCATTATTATATCCGACTGACCAATTTATAAACCCAAGGTTAAAGTCTCCAAGCACTATTATGTCATCCACCTGACTGGAAATACTATTTAAGGTGTCATAAAAACTGACCAGTGTCTCAAGCTTGACTGGGGGGGGAAGATACACGACACAGATCACTATATGTTTATAGATATTGTACAGTTTTGATTGTATTTTAACCCATAGGGCCTCGCATGTGCCTTCGTAATTATACAATCTACTTGATTTGAGATCATTTGAGACAGCCAGCATTACTCCACCCCCGTCTTTTTTAGAGCTACTTGTGATTGATCTATCCTTTCTATATACTATGTACCTTGAGTCGATAAATTCATTATCACAAACGCCAGGCCGCAGCCACGTCTCAGTTAGGGCTATGACATCATAACTACTAAGTAGTGTATTTTTATATAGGTCATTAGTTTTGGTTCTTATGCCTCGTACGTTTTGATAATACAAACGAATCCCAGTCATGCAACGAAACAGATGATTACCTACTTGAGAAATATAAACTAGTGTGATAAGGGAATGACTTTAAACCAGGTTGTGTAGTTGATCAAATGAGCGTATCAAGATAGACTGACTGGTTTCGGACTTACGTACATATATGCGCGCGTTGCGGACGCGAACAAACTTATACGATAACTCCCTTGCTCTCTTCCTAGTAGCGGCGTGGAGCGCTTTGTTGGCAGGGGACAAGTGTTCTCCAACGTAGACTGGAGCGCGAGGTCCACCAATGCCAAGGTGATGAGAGCACAGCTTATCGGTCACGTTCTTTTTGTTGAACTCGAACACTTTTCCTAGCAGAGTGTCACGTATGCGCTGGTTCCGGAGCTTAACTATTACTGATCTTGGCCTGGCACTCTGCCTGTCCAATTTTGCAATACGAGTCACCTGCTGTATGTCACTTTCCACGAGTGGGCTCTCGATAACGCTTGTTAGTTGCAAAACTGTAGCGGTTAAATTCTCTGAGTCGTGTTCAGGTATGCCGTTTATTTCCAAGTTACAGTCCCGAGCATGCTGTTCTACTAGGTTGAGCCTGACAGAGAGGTTATTGACTGTAGACTGTAACTGGGTGTTATCTTCTTTTAATTTCTTTATAATGATAGTTTTATCCTCCAAATCCTTTTTCACCTCGTCGAACTGTTGACTGATGAATGACACAGCTTCAGCAAAACCACACAATCTCTCCTCAATTCCGTTAAGCTTGTCCAAGACGAGTCTCTTAATTGACAGGTTAATTTCCTCTCGTATAATTCCGCGAAGGTTGTCGATTGAATTTGATGTCTCACTGTTGTCAACGATGATATGTGGCTTCTTAGCTCTGAGTGTAACGTTGCTGGCGTCCGTATTGGCGTCGATGACGTCGTTCTTCTTCTGTTCGGGAGATTCGGTGGCTGCACGTACCGGCGTGTCACATTGACTGGGTCTAGATTGCTTGCTCACACACTCAGGGCATTTCCAAATAGATTTCTGTACCTTTGACATAAGATCAAAACTTTTATTTGAAATATCAGCACAAACAATTCTCTTAAAAACTGTTGGCTGAGAAATTGAGTCAGATACACACACATAAAACACAGAAGAATTGAGAATATCTACGTTTTTAAAGTTGTTTGAAAATACCAACCACACAATATTCTTCACCACCGCAAAATATTATTTTTGGAACGATACAAACTATCAATCAAAACATTTTTTCCCTGAACATTCGTATCTTAAACGATATAATAGCGTAGCTATAGTCAAGTAAATAGTGTACTACATGATATTTCTTCTTCCAGGTACTTCTAGTCCACGAAGCGTCGAAGGGCAGTTTCTCCCGCGTGTTCGACCTGGAGGCAGGTGACGAGTCCGAGCCCGGGACGCCGAGGACCTCTCCCTACGAGAGCCGGTTCCCCATCAACATCGGCATCACCGGCTATGTCGCCACCACGGGAGAGGTAACAGGCTGTTCTTTCAAGCATTTATTTAAGTTCATGTGTCCTGTTTGCGTCAAATCTTCTTAGAGGTGATGATCATGTTGAAAGGTGGCATCAGGATATCCAGAGGTAAGTCTGGACTCGAAATATAAAAGGGAGTTCTTTGTCAGAAACTTTAAAAATCCTCTTAACTGAAGCTTACAGAAGTGGTACGCTTCCAGATCTAAAATCTGTATGCGTATAGCAGGTCATAATAATAAAGTATGTTTTGTTGGAGCTCATAAAATTTAGGCAACCGCATATCCCTGGACATACGTGTTTTTAATATAATAATATGACGGGTCAGTTAAAAAGCCAAAAGGACGTTTGAAAAAGGTATCATTTTATTATTATATACTCCATAGGTACAGGTGCAGGTTAGAGTAGACCACATAAAATCGTAAATAATGCGGCGGAGAGTATATCTTCGAAAGTTTGTACAATATATAGTTTGCCAAATGATGAGTTGGTTAAATATTAGTGAACCTAATATGACTCTTTTACCCTAGTTACCAAAAAGTTAGAGACATACATACATACATACATAAAATCACGCCTGTTTCCCAGAGGTGTAGGCAGAGACGACTTCTTTCCACCTGCTACGATCCTGACAAATGTCTTTCGCTTCTTCCACATTCATACATCGAGTCATGCACGCACGTCGGTTTCTGGTACTTAAGATTCGGCCCTTTTCCAGTATTTCTCCGATTTGATTCGCCCACTGTTCTAATATAGCTGTTAAACTTTTTAAAATTATTATAAATATTTTCTCCTCCGAAGACGGTATTCAAAAAACGCCCGAACTCGTAAATCTTTCTCACCGCCAAGCGGAGAAAGATAAAGCAACTACAATCCGATTGCCCCCGAAACATAACAAAAACTTTGAAACAGATTTGGCTGAAATATCCCGTCGTTAGGATATCTCACACAAAAAGCGGGGGATCTTTTGTATCTCCAAGAAGCTTTCTATTTATTGACAGGCTTTGTTGCTCGAACGAGCACGTGGAACTAGTTTTAATTACACGAGTCAAAATAGGACATTCTGTTTTTTATTGGAAGGTTATTTTGGATATCTTTAATCATGCCATCATCATCATGTCGGCCGAAAGACGTCCACTGCTGGACATAGGCCTCCCCCAAGGCTCTCCACTCAGACCGGTCTTGTGCTTTTTGCATCCACCGTGCTCCCGCGATCCCCACAAGGTCGTCACTCCATCTTGTTGGACCTACCTATAGCTCGTCTTCCGGTCCGCGGACGCCACTCCAGAACCTTCTGACCCCATCGGCCATCAGTCCTGCGAGCAATGTGCGCCGCCCACTGCCACTTAAGTTATAGCTATTCTTCGGGCTATGTCGGTAACCTTAGTTCTACTGAGGATATCATCATTTCTGATTCTATCACGCAGAGAAACCCCGAGCATAGCCCTCTCCACATCCCTCTGAGTGACTTTGAGCTTCCTTATGAGGCCCATTGTTAGCGCCCGCGTCGGCGGCGGGTATCTTTACTAACTTTATATCCTGACAATCAAATCGCGGTGCTTAGTTTTTAACAAAAGGCACAGTTCAACAATCTTAGCTAGTTAAGGAAAGAAAAAACAAATTGCCCTCGGACTGGTACAATCCCTTATTTTTTTTTATTTTCGTGCGACTTAGTTTTTAAGAAAATAGGCTAATCCCCAAAGACCCTACTTTAAGGTCGTTAATCTTTATTAATCCACGTTTAGGGTCTCTAACCTAATATAATTTAAATGTAAACTTTGAGTTGGACTAAAATAGAATAATCTCTTGTGTACTTTGTCACTTTCGTACCCTGACCAATCTCAAATAGCACATCAAAAAGGATATTACTGATGTCACAGCGACAAAGTACTAATCGTTTGTCGACGCTATTTCTACCAGCCTACCCGTTTACAGTTAACCTTCAGTGTCCCAGTAATTGCGGGACTAATAGGTACTTCATAATCTCACATCGCAATCACTCCACTGCCTTCCATTAGAAAAGGCAATATATATACGAAGTCCATAATGTTTATACTGCCTTTTGGTTTTAGAGGGCAGTCCAGCCCTTTATCCGTCACGTGAAAGGACAAAGTTCCCAGAGGACTGCGGTAATACGTAAGGGCTTAAGGACCTCTTTCATATTTATTTGTTCGGAGTGACGTAGGTAATTTTAATCAAGGCCTTTGTGAATTGTAAAATAAATTAAATATTTGCTTAGGAATGTCAACGTTTCTGAATTTAGCTTGAAAGTGGTTTGAATTATACTACCATCCAAAACTAGAAGGCATTATAAGAATGATGAATTTGTACGCTTATACTACGTTTCTCTTTTAAAAAGGGTAGTAGCAGCTGTACAGCAATATCGATATAATTAGGTAAGTATAGCGCGAACTAAATCAGTAAAAGGGTTTATGGTTGACAAGTTTTAAAATAATCAACACGATGATAGTTTGGCACGCTACTGTGGCCCAAAATATTTCTTTGCATTTTCGGAATGCTTCGTTATGTTATTAACGTTAGCTTGCGAAATATTCCCAAAGATAATAGAATATGTGGATTTAGAGTCTATTTTGTAATGCAAATGTAAATTCATAGAGACGAGTAACGTTTCGATTTTCTATTTTGAGCGTAGTCGGCCAGTTTATTTACGTCAGATGTCTCCGCTAATCGTAGTTACTTCCTTAGTTGTTGCTCGCTATGTTTACAATTTATTGAATATCAGCTGCTCATATATTCACGGCTAATTGGATATTCTGATATTATTGGCTATTTGTAGTGTAAATAATTTATGGAAAATTATGAATGTTCAGAAATATTTGAGTACCTGGCCCGTTTCGATATATCTGATGACGACTGTACCATAAAATGGGTAAAATAATCTTAGCACGACGCATGACGTCAACTTTTGCAAATCAGGATCTGGATGGCTTATATTGTTATGTATTTTAGTCTGTAATGTGTTTATAATTCTCGGTGTTAGCGCCGGTCTTACGGTTGATTTTTGTTTGCAGACTGTGAACATAGCGGACGCGTATTTGGACGCTCGGTTCGACCCTTCCGTCGACGATGGGACAGGGTTCAAACACAACACCATATTGTGTATGGCGATCAAGAACTCTGAAGGGAGAATCATTGGAGTAATTCAGGTAAGTCATTGTGGTTTATATCATGCCATTGCAGAATCTCAGAAGTCTTGGTTACCCTCTTTAGTACCGTTTGTTAACCGAATCTTCTCAACCACCTACATAATTGAATGAAATTTAATGCTGGTTACGAAATTTTGGTTACGAAACGGTACTAAAGGGTCTATTCTACTGTTTTTTTTTTCAATTGACACCTTTGTAGATAATACTCCACTGCACGTTCTTTTTAAACTATACCTACCTATAGTACTCTGGACATTTTTCTGCTAGCCTGATGGCAGAGAAACAGAGACCTAGCATAAATCAAGTCTTATTTATGGCCCTGCTATGTCATCTGCGTACTTAATAACTAAAGAGGTTTAGCTGCCTTGTATCACGGCAAGTGACGCCCTAGAATTTTATGCTTGAAATTTTTACTGCAGTAAAAGCTGAGTAATAAAATATTTTATTAAATTGGAATTGAATTTAATCATTATAATGCGTTAACTCTCTTAAGGGAAGGGGATTACCCACCAGTGGGGCAGGAAAATAAAACTCGATCCCTGTTATTTTCCTACATTTTACTCTCAGGTTAGATTAGCCAAACCTTAATTAAATTTATTGTTGCCTTCAGCCGCGCGCAGTGATAGGCGATATCTGAACAGTGAAAAACTTTTCTTAACTACGAAAATTACAGTGTTTATAAGTTACTTACATACATACATATATAGTGACTTAGACAGAACTTATTCTGAAATTAATATTCATGAAGCGTTTCCGTTATTAACGTTACATGTCGAAACTATAGTAATTTACAGAAAGTAAACGACAATTTTACTTTGGTAACTTTACATGTATATGAATTTTAATAGTAGGTTTCGCTTTTGAAACTTATAAGTTGGCCATCACTAGTCGCGTGCCTTCTCTTTTTACCTAGGCGAAATAGCAAGAGGAACATCAGTGCTAATAAACGTTCTTGCAACTGGGTGTCAGACTGCGAAGTACGCTTTTGTCTTAACAAAGTAAAGCCAGGGATTTTTAAAACTAAACTATCAACTGAACAAGTATGTTTCCTTCATGGATAGTGCCACAAAAAAGTCATAGTTCAACCTTTTTCCACATACCGAGCGAATTCGGCCGCTTCATTAAGAGTTAATTAAATTAACGCCTAAAAAGCCAATACCAGGGTAATTTCCTATGAAAATAAGGTCTGGTGTTGAATGTTTTAGATATTAAACGGCTTTAATTATTTCCATAAAAATGAGCCCTAAAAATTGTCTATACCCAATCACTGGAAAAGGCGATAATCCTCCATTCAAAAACATCGTGATTGGGTGTTTAGGGGTTTCCAAAATAAATTGAAAAACAATGCTTTTAGACAATTTGTAGGGCGTGGAAATAACCTCAAAATAACACTGTGCAAAATAATTTAAAAAAAAACTTTTTAATTGTTGACACACGATTAAATATGTTGGCTAAATATGCAAATATTTAAAGCGTCACTTCACAAAAAAAACCGCGGAACATATTTGTAAAAAATTGGTTATAATAAATATTGTAATTTTGTATAATACGTCGTTTTTTCCTTGCATTCAAAGTGAAAAGTAGAGTTTTTAACGCGAGACTAAGCAACCATAATGAGAGTCTGAACTATAGCCACCCTCGCTCAGCTCGCGTGGCTAAACATCTCGTGTCATTATGGCTTGTTTTAGTCCCTCGTTGAACAATGTACTATAAAAACTCAGTTGTTCGCAGCGAACGTGTTAATTTCCCGAGTTTGTGTCGCATACAATACAACCGCACTGCGCAACAGCTTCATCGCAATAATTGTCTCTGGTCGGCCATGTTTTTTTTTTTAATTTCCTTTCATAAATATGGGAGCGAGCGGAACTTTTGGTTCGTTCTTTATTCAGTTTTAGAGAGCTACGATAGCGAGGCAGTCGCCTTCTTTATTGCATTGCATTGTAATAAAGTTTTAAATTTAATGCGGATAGTAATAGATTATAAATTGCTTTGGCTACATCGTCGGCTTAGTGCAAGAAGTCATTAACTAACAAAAAGTCAAGTCGGAGAAAAACGGGCTCAAAGTTTTGACACAGTCAAATGACCATAATTATAATAGGTTCGGGTCTAGATTTAAAAATTAAACATCAATGGTTAGCTAAATGTATTTACTATTAAATCCAATTAAAAACTTTGTACAATAAAGTCAAATAACTTTTTTAAAAGCCTAAATATGTAGTTAGTGACTTTTGGTCTTTCTCGCTCTTAAGGGAACTTACAATTAGTTATTTTTTATTTTCATTACAAATAAATCGGGTAACATAGTTTTCTATAACAAAATTGGTTTAATCAGTCGTAATTATTAACTTAGAAGCATTATAAATATTACTTAGTAATCAACGACGAATAAACAGATCTATTTAATTCTACCTCACAGATTATAAAGTCTGCAAGACCACAAAAATAACACAAAATTCTCGTAATGACGTTATTTTTAACTTCAAACTAAAATAATAATGAAATATTCATTGTTGATAGACGAACTTAATATTATAATAATTCCAGACAACAGCAAGCACCATTAGTATAGGTAAAACGTGAAAACTTCTAAAAATTTAAATAAAGACATCTGCTTTTGATTGAACTAATACAGTAGGTACGAAAAAGAGTAAAAAAAAACCCTTGACGTCCATCGTTTTTACTTTACGTCTTCTGAGTTAGAAGACATTTCTTCAGGGACATAATCACGACACTCTTTGGCTGGCAAGTTCCGGTACCAGTGGTGAAGTTCCGCGGGTATAATTTTTTCATTGCACATTTTTAGCAAACCGTAAACTGTTCTACTTCCTTAAAATTCGTTAGAAGGACTGGCGGCGTATCTTTCTGTGCTTGAATGTGTCTAATAGGTGACTCTAAGCCATTTTTAATATCCGACAAAGACTGTAGTTTCAAATCAGCATTCTGATTGTCACCCAATAAGATCAAAAGTAAAATAAATTTTACACAGGGTGGCCGGTGCCAGATTTTTTATATTTTCAAAAAGTCATTTTTATAATTAAAAAAAATGGGCTTTGACATTTGGCGGGATTACACGGTTCAATATTGCGAATTTTATTTTCAATTTGTTTCAATGGTCAGAACGCCGTCATTCTTATGCAGTTGAAGCGTTTGCACGCTATATAATTTCGTAAAGAGGCGGGCCGAGTGTAAAATTTATTCGGTCATGGGTGCAAAGGTTCCGAGAAACTTCTTCGGCATATAATATACCGAGATCAGGCCCCAGCACACACGGACGCCGGAACACATGTTGAGTGTGCAACGGAGTTCAGTGCGGAAGAGAGCAGCTCTCTTTAAGACTCCTAAAGTTCTCAGTGCATGAAATATTGAAAAAATAATTGAAGTTTCATCTCTATAGGATTCAACTGGTTCAAGAAATTAATGAAAGTGATTTAACCAAACACAAAGTTTTTTGTGACACAATGTTGCACAGATTTCGTACCATAAATTGCATTTTTCGTAGTGACAAGGCCCATTTTCACATGAGTACCTACTCATGTCAACAAGCATGTAGTAAAGCAAAATTGTCGCTACTGGGGCCCGCGATCGTCTAATCCACGGTAAAAACACCAAAGACCTTTGCATTGTCTAACAGTTACTGTTTGGTCTACCTCATCCTTGAATAGAATTATTGGGGGTTATTTTTTTGAAAATGCCTAGCAGTAAAATGTAAATAGGTAGTGAAAACTATAGGAAAATGATAGCTGATTAATTTTTGCCTAAATTGCTTGTACATCCGTCCTATTCATCACACGCCTGGCTTCATCAGCATAGTGCTACACCACACATGGCCACAGTGTCGATGAACGTGCTTCGCGAACATTTCCCTCGAAAATTGATAAACCGCTTTGGAGAAATCCGTAGCCGCTGAGATTGCCCGGTTTGACCCCTATGGATTTGTTTCGATGGGGTATCTCAAAACCAGAGCTTTTAATAACAACCCACGGTCTAAATATAGGTGATTTCCAAAAAAAGATTGCTATCGAAATCAACAACATTACGCAGAATATGCTGCGAGTGGTACAAAACGCGAGGCTCCGTTTTGATGAATGTGCACGTGTAGGGGGACGACATTTAGAGGACATATTTTTTAAGTAATTAAATCCGCATTTGTGATCTTTATTATGAGATATAAATAAACACTAATCGCCTCAGGTGATGGTCAAAACAAAACCTAGGTACCTATACAAAATCTCGCCCATCGTGTAAAATCAGTCTTTTGCAAATGAAATACTTAACTAAGTACTTACTTACCTACACTATAACTTAACAGCATAAGCAATTTGAACGTATCTTATTATAATTTAATGACAATAGGTACAAACGCTCTTCATTCGCTTTATTTAGAATATTTTCTAGCATCAAAGATCCTCGTCCTGCCTTAATGTTAATATTATTTCGCTTCATTTTGTAAGAAGTCACTACCATCTCGCATAACGTCCATCCCTGGTCGCAGCTGAACGGTATGACTTCGATCGCGATGACCGAACGAGTGGCGGGTTACCGCGAGAGCAAGACGTACTCGTAGGTAGGCATAAAAGAGTTGAAATATGAACTTATCAGAGCAAGAATAATTTCACTAAAGGTGTTCAAATTGAAACAACTTATTTGTCAAAAGTCATTAACCATAATTTAATCACTTGAATTACGTATCTTTGGACACAACTAAAATCGATAACTATCATTGATTACTTTAAAAAATCATTCTGGCTGCCATTAATGCTGTTTCCTATTTTTTTTAAACTGTATAATGTACTTTAGTTATTTTATACTTAAATACTAAAAATAGTAATATGCATCCAAATGCTTATTTTGTTAAAAATCATTAAAGCGTTATAATAACATTTTTTTTCGTTTTACTGTTTGCTAAAAGTAACTATATGCATATAATGAATTCTAGCTCAAATACTTTCAGAGCGATATTCATATTATTTTATTTTTTAAAGTTAATAAGTAACATTAGTTAATATTCAAACGCAATAAAATGTGTAAAAATAAAAAAAGATGTTTTGATTAAAGTAACTAATGGTCATAAACCATTTCCGTCAAATCAATAAAGCAAAAATTGAAATTAATGACTTAATGTCATTGCTGTAACATCGAAATTACTTAACGTAAAAAGAAATGGGTCAGTGCGTTAGAAAGAGTAAGTCGTGGCGAATCCGCCTGTGTTTGTACCTGTACTTAGTAACTTTATGCCTTTAATGACTTCTTGCACTAAGCCGACGACATAGAAGTTAGCCATCTTCTTTGAAATTATTGTTTAGTTGTCCGTGGGGTTAATGAAGCCAACTCGGTATTTTTTGTAAAATGTTTTTTTGTATATTGTCAATTTATCGTTTTTAAGGTTCCGTACCCAAAGGGTACCAGCTGGACCCTAACTAAGCGTGCGCATTACTATAGTTGCTATAAAATCAAAAAATAAAAATAAAAAATAAAAAATAATATTTGACTCCTTCGTGCGCGACTCCGACTCGCCCTTGGCCGATTTCATCAAATATTAATTGCAAGTCTTGTTTTGTCTGAGATATCCAAATTGACTTATTAATTATAGCGTTATAATAGTGGAACAATGTAATCTACCTACTTATTATGGACTTACTAGATACCGGATTTTTTCTGCGATTTAGTTTATAGATATTTTCAATCAATAAATTTGTGAAAATGTAATAACTATACATATAATACAGGTTAATTTTAGAAACAGATTTTGTTAATTCACTTTACGATCATAATCTCCAATACTCTTTATTAACAAACTAGAACTAGGTAAACGTGGACTAGCTAAGCCATTGTCCTTAACTGTCGAATTCAAATGTCACAATGCCAGAAAAGGACAAAGCATGGTTTACCTACTACACGAGTATTCCACTTTTATTAAAAATACAACTCTGTTCCAATAATCTAAAAAAAATAAACAAAAATGCATCTTGTTACCTGCACCGCTGCATACAAAAAGCTCGCTCCAAGCAAAGTTTGCGCAATGCGTTACCTAATTGCAGTCAATGTTTGTTTATCCGTTGTCCGCGCGGCGCAACGCTCCTCGCTTCGCTCGTGCTGTCACTGTCCCACGGGAAGGAGATAAGGACACGCTTTGGACACGTGGAATCGTTTTATAAGAGTATTCGAGCTGGCTTCGAACGCTTCGCTCCAGTTTAAACAAAATGAAAATATACTATGTCCATCCGGAATATTGTACCTTTCAAATGGTGACAGAATTTTTGGAATAGGTTCTGTGGATCCGGAGGTTATCTGTCGGATAGATTATGAAAGTCGGTTGGACCATTTAAGACCGATTTTCCAGGATCTCTATATAAGGCTCATCTTTATTTGGGCTCCACAAGATGTAAGAATGACGTTGTTAACACCTCCATCGATCGAATTGTAATTTGGTACAGTGCTAGCTGATGGTTCAAAAAAAAAGCTTGCTTGTCTGTTAGTTCAAAATCTTACAATAATAGGAACCTACATTGTTTTGTATCACACCTTCTATTCATAAACGCACGATAGCTAAAGTATTGAAATATGCTTTGTCCTTATCCTTCATTGTGTGTTTAGAATTTGAAAGAAAAAAATATACTTTAACAATAGACGATACGTCTGTTATTTTATTAAAGCCAGAGTTAGAGGGCGCCATGTTATTGAGTTCAAGAATCAAATGGAGTTTCGAGAGATAAGAAATCCCGCGTAAGCTTGAATGCAGCCTTAACGTTCGTTAAAGCGATACTATTGAGCTCACGAGGTTTTTTCTTCCTGATTTGTTTCGGGTTCTGGATTCGTACAGTTTTATTTAGGTTTAAAGCTTTTAACGGCTAAAAGGAATTTGTTTTTTATTCTGTATAAAATACCTAATATATATTTTTTAAATTAGAGTTTTGTTTGTTTACGTGATTCGTTTTACAATATATCGTTATTTCAACTTTAAATTTACCAAGATTTGTTCTAGTGCGTGTGGAAAATAAATAAAAGGAAACTTTTTAAAATCATAATATTTGATTAAAATTGAAGATCAATTGTATTTCTTTTTAAATCACGTCTAATATAGCTAAAACTTAGTACTTATAAGCCCTATTCACTCCTGAAGCATTGCACAACCATGAAGTTTCTGATTATTATAATGCCGACAGAAGTTACTATTCCTTCACACGCAACAAATTAGTTAGCATTGTTTTACTGCTGCCAATATTATCAATATTCACAATCTTCATGGTTGTGCAGTCAGGATTGACTTATTCGTTAGTACTGTAACAACTCATCTTAAATATATAAAAGGAGAAACTGACTGACTGACTGACTGACATATCAACGCACAGCCGAAACTACTGTACCTAGAAACTTGATATTTGGTACAGGTGTTTCATGATGTAAGTGAGCACTAAGAAAGGATTTTCCCAAAATCGACCCCCAACGGGAAAAAAGGGGGAGTACTGGGAAACTAATTCTACGCGTACGAAGTCGCGGGCGTCCGCTAGTTCACTATAAATAAATCCTACCCCTTAGCGTCAAAAAGCTTTTATTTTAAATAGCACTAATTTTAACATTTCACACTGTCATTGTCACGTGCACTATGTCATCATTAAAACTGTCCCGTCTGGAACTAATTAAATCCAGGATGGATAATACTAAAAACTAAATTTGAAACTTTGGATTTTCCATCCTTTTCACTCTACTTTCGAAGCTAAATTGATAGAAAGAGAAAGAGACAACGTAACTTCAAATTTCGATCAGGCCCCCGAGGGCGCTATTCTTATAATTTACTCTTCCAGCATTCTATCTGAATATTTTATCGTCGCATTTTAATTTGTATTTTTTTAATTCATTAAACATTTAGACTATTTAAGACTTTAATTTTCGTAACGATTATTTTTCTAAATGTCCGTTTTAATAAGTCCGTTGTCATAAGTAATGGCTCCTGGAAATTAATTGAGCTGACGGTTTTAATTTCAGGAGTGGTATTTAACATGTTGATTACGGAAGCTTCAGTGGCAAAACAAAGTAACTAAAAAGTTAAAAGTTGGTTAATAACATTGAACTTACTGTTTTTCTTAACATAGCATCATTAATTAACATCATCAATCCACTCAAAACCTCTCCATAATAATTACTCTAAGTAAAACGAAGCCATGAATAGAACGAGATTCGAAAATTCTTTTCATATCTGCTGCCATGATCGAAGTGCTCGTAAATAACCTATTTTATAGTCAGAGCAGCGTCGTAAATATATAAGGCACTGCCCGGCTTTAGAAGCCTTGGGATGAAAAGCTGTGCCAAATCTGCGCATTTATCACGCTTAATATATGCTTGGTGCTTTTCGTTTGGTCAGTTGTAATAAAATCACAAATATTCATTTTATGCTTATAGGTAGTTAAATGGTTCTGTTACATCTTTCGTTTACAATAACGACGTAAGTGCAAAAATTATCAACTTGTACCTATTTGTGTTGTAAGTTGGCGTTGTTCTTAACGTATCAAATCTGTCAATTTCCAAGCAGTGAAAGAGATAAAAATATATGACTCCTTTAGCTCTATCTTTCGTCTGACTGACTTTATTATGCATTAATTATGCATTAGAGCGCGTTCAGATATTTTACTTTTGTAGAGTTTTTGGATTTTTTGACGCTGACTTAATATTGCACATTATATACGATTTTACATCAAGGTGGACTGACGATGGGGCTAAGATTGCAGAAAACCGTTGGAAGTGGTCAAGACCGGTCCTTGTGGAAAATCTTAGAGGAGGCCTATTTCCAGTCTTTCGGCTGAAATGAACATGATGATGATGACTTAACTATTGTTACATAACCATTATATCTTCCATTCCAGCTCGTAAACAAGTTCGACGAGCTGCTGTTCACGAAGAACGACGAGAACTTCGTGGAGGCGTTCGCGATATTCTGCGGGATGGGCATCCACAACACCCACATGTACGAGAAGGCGATCACTGCCATGGCCAAGCAAAGCGTCACCTTGGATGTGAGTTGGAAGGTTTTATTTTTTCATTCTATGAAGAAACCAAACACAGCAGGAGACTAGAGCAAAGGTTGATGAATGTCGAGAAAGGGATAATTTATATTTAGACCGGTGCACCTTGCGTTCTTTTGTCTCTGCCTACTGCCTAAAGGTATATTATAATCTATGTATGTGAAAGCAAGAGAGCATTATATATTATGTAGGCCGGGAACCCTTTATTTTATGGACTTCACTTTATCGGTTGTATCGTTCATCGAATGCTATTTTCTGCTGAGGAGATCAGGATGTTTTCAGGATATTTAAACACTCATTAGTTACGTAGGTAGGTTAGCAATTTCAATTTTAGAGTGAAGATGGATTGGCAAGACTAAGGACTACTACAGAATACCTTTAGTTAATAGTTGCTTCATTTCAAGAGTATTATGAAGCTTGAAATTTCCATTTAAAAAAAAAGAAACGTACAAACCTAGTGTTTCATAATGACTACAACATGTTCAAAAATCGTTGAAAATCGAACGTTGTGTAGGGTGGAAACGTTATCGCCCGGAGAGTTATTTGGAGGATTATTTTGAATATTTAGTTAATAAGGATTTATTATGTTTCAGGTTCTAAGTTACCATGCGTCAGCCACGATAGATGACACGCAGCGGTTACGAGTAAGTAATGTGCTCAATTAAGTCATTGTTATTTATAGTTTTAAACTATTAAAAATGTATGTTTTGTAAGGTGTGAAGAACATCTTTCAATCTACGCAACGGATTTTAATGCAATTTTCATACATTAAATTACATTAAATTACGCCTATTTCCTATGCTTAGAGACCAGTTATTTTCACCTGCTACGATCCACATTGATACATAAATAAATAAATAAACGTATAGAAGAGAGGGCTGGCCGCTAGTTTTATTATTATAAACAAACCATGAGGTACATACAAAGTCACGCTAGGAAAGAAACAGTGAACAACAACTAAAATATTTAACAGTGTTCAGATGTCCAATGTTTTATACTTACATTTCAACTTCTTTTTTTTTAAATTAAAACATAAAATCTTGATAGAGGATGGATAAAAAAAATTGTTAAATGATCTGACGTGTCTCGCAAATTGAGAGTATTTTTAATAAGGAGATTAGCTCCACTAAGGTTAGATGAGATCCGGGCTCATCTCTGATGTCGACCTTCCCTAATCTAATCCTACTAAAGCTGTTTGAAAGGATTAGAAAAGTAATAAACTTTCCAAGAAACCAAATTATCTTATAATTATATTATAACTTCAAAAGTATCAAGAGATAATTCAAAATTTGTCAGCTTCTATTAACAAAACATGTCTGTGCAAGACTTGACATTATTGGAAAAAGTTACATTATCTTCTTACGATTACGCTATGTGAAGTGGAAAATTGTTTATTTCATCTTGTGTAGTGTTCTTCACTTTATTTCACTCTCACTTCAGTTATCAAATAACGTTACATAAACTTCGATTATAGTAGCCCCTGAGATCTTGAGTGGGGGGCCTATGTGAACCCACGTCAAAAATGACAGATTTCTATGAATTAACTTTCCATCATTTTATCGAATTTCATTTCATCGATTCCGAATAACGCTTTTTTCTGTTGAAACCATGGTGGTTTCAAGATATTTCAAACATGATTACGTAGGTTAGGTTCAGTTAGACTTGTCTACCAACAAAAAATATCTCAGGCGGCAAGCAATGCCTTTCGGTGAAAGAAAAATTCAGCGTAATGAAAAGCTTTTCTATAAATTAATAGGTACCCCTGAGAGACGAGCATCTCACTTTATATCAGTTCATTAAAGGCTATGTGCTTAAGAAGGGTTTCTTTTTAATTATCGGCTAATGGACAACGTAGTAAGGACCCCGCCTATGAAACTAACGGTCCCAAATCTATTGCCACTTAGACAGACTGCTACTGTGGATGAACTTGACTATTTTTTCCTGAGCCTTGGATGTGTTTTATATGTACAAATATGTATTCATCCTTATTTAGTAAAAATTGTACAAGTCTACGGCTAAGTTAGGCACAAGTTCGACTTATGTGAGATTATCCCCTGATGATATTTTTTTTTTTAATTCCAGACGCTAAGGATACCCTCGTCAGTCCACTTCAGTCTGCATTGCTTGGAGTTCGACGACATCGAGATGAGCGACGACGACACGCTGCGCGCCTGTCTCCGGATGTTCCTGGACCTGGACTTCGTGGAGCGGTTCCACATCGACTACAGCGTGCTGTGCCGCTGGCTGCTCAGCGTCAAGAAGAACTACAGGAACGTCACCTACCACAACTGGAGGCATGCGTTCAACGTCGCGCAGATGATGTTCGCTATCTTGACCGTGAGTTTCTTATGGCTCAGCTTTCTTTTAGGAACAACACCTTCCACGACTGGTGACGATGTTTGTTAAACCGGATTTGGATGAGACTTTTGAAGTGAGCCTTATTGAAAGGGGGCAAGATTCACAAATTGTCAGTTAAGATTATACAGTCGAGATGTATAAGGTCAAAAGTGGACACGTCTCTTTGTAGTCGACTGTACGTGAAAATCTGGGAACGATTCAGAGGGTGTTATGATGGTAAAAGATTACCGTGCAATAACAAAGGTATTTCAGCTGTGTATCCGGGTGATTCTTCGGCGTTTTAACCGCCGGTATTGTCATCGTCTCGTATTATTCCATATTAAATAAATAAATTTTGATTTTAATACAATGAAAACTACCCCCGCTCGGTTCGACACCTTAGTTGTAACGCCCAAGTATTCGATCTTCGTCTAGTACACATTCGTCAGATTCCTTTTTCGTCAGTTTAAATTATAGCCTGTTTTTTTTCAGACGAAAACGGACTTTCGAGCAGATTCCGCTATCGTTAGAATAAAATGTAGGCTGTTTTTTCGCTTAGTGCCAGAAACACATATTACCTGATACGCGGATGACCATAGAATACGTAGGTAGGTTTAGGTTATGTTAGTTTTGCAGCAGGCCCGGAGTGCCAAACCATCCAGAAATAGGAGCTTCGCGTAAGCGGAGCTCCGTCGACACTGCCTAATATTAAATCATATAATGTAACAAATAAATAAATTATAAAAATTAACCAAAGTTTTTTCTGTCCAAAAAGTAATTCCGTTTTCGCCATAAAAAAACAGGCTATAATTTATTCTGACGAATAAGGAATCTGACCAATGTGTACTAGATCTCGATCTTTAAGACAGTAGTGTCTAAAAAATGCTCATGACTATTTGATTTTTCTTCATTAAAAATAAATGAAACATCACATAGGGTAAAGTCACCAGTCGTCAGCCAGAGACCAGTAGTCGACCTTATATGAGTGAGGAGAGTGGGAAATATATCTTTCGTACTCTTCTCACTTATACAAAGTATAGGCAGAGGTCGACTACAGGTCTCTGGCTGACCACTGGTGACTTTACCCTATTTCTCAAATTTTACGCTCTCATGTTACACGAGCGTCTTTTAACCTTTCAATAAGCAACGTTATACATTTCAGGAAACTCAATGGTGGAAGATTTTCGGCGAGCTCGAATGCCTAGCTTTGATCATCGGCTGCCTCTGCCACGACCTTGATCACCGAGGGACCAATAACTCTTTCCAGATCAAGTGAGTGCTATCAACTTTTCTATTGTATCGTTTATTTGGGAACAAAAGCTTTGCTGTGGTATGGTGTTATAGAAAGAAATAAATAGAAGAAAAATTGTGGCATAGACAAAATGCATGTTGTCACGAAATAGTTCCAACTCAGCGTTATGCTGACGTTATGGGCCTCCATTTAACTCGGTTAAAACATATCGCCTTTGATACCTATGTTATCGTATGGTCAACGATACGATAGCTCTTATTTACATGAAGGTGATGGCGGACAAGTTAAAGAGTTAGAGTTAAGGATAACAAGGATGTTACAGTTGCACACCATCGTGCTGTTCAATGGGAATACTTGGGATGAGGCTCTTTATTCAGCTGAAGGAGGATTGTCCAGTCGCCATCAGATATATGGTAGCGGTCAAGGTACTCAAATATTTCGGAGCAGCATTAAATTTCAATATATTAATTACGCTGGATAAGGTCTATAATATCGGCCCATATAATTCGTCATAAATTTAGGAGCAGCGACTTTTCAATAAATTCCTAACATACAATTAGGTAAAGATATCGGAACGGATAGAAGTCAAAAGTATCGAAGCAGCCAGGATGATCATAAAGATCTGAACATTTATGCAAAATATACCTTAAGTCTGTGTCACATAGTTCAAAATACTTTACGGTGGACCCATTAAAATAAGGTTTCAGACACGCATGATTAATATGTTGTCAACAATTTGAATTAAGAATAGAGTGGATTATTGAGACATGCTCCGAAAAGAGTGTGGACTCGTCATCGTGACAAATATATTTTGTCTCTATCGCGAATTGAAAGGATATTTTAACTAAACGCCCCTTACTAATAAACGTTGAATAACAGTGGAACACTGTTCTGTCCTTGTCTGTCATGGTGAAATTTGAATTCGACAGATAAGGACAAAACAGTCTTTAATTATTCCACTGTTATTCAACGTTTATTAGTAAGGGGGAATGTCTTTAAAATCGATGTTTTTATAACAGCAATATATCGCAATGGTACTTGAAAACTTCTCATGTATCTAAAATACTCACTCACCCACAATAGTGGTCAAAATTATCTTTGACATTGACAACTTAAGTCAATATATACCTACCTACTCATGGACAAAATTAGCAGAACGACGAAAAAATAAAAATAAGCTCAATTTGTAGCTTATTCAGTAAGCTGCAAACTCAGCCTATTTTTATATTGTTGCATGTTCCGCTAATTTGGTCCATGAGTGTAGTAAAGAATTCAAATATGAACTATGTGACAGAGACTTATGGTATATTTACCATAAATGTTCCGATCTTTATGATCATCCTGGCTGCTTCGATATTTTTGATTTCTGTCCGTTCCGATATCTTTACCTAATTGTATGTTACGAATTTATTGAAATGTCGCTACTCCTAAATTTATGACGAATTATATGGGCCGATATTATAGACCTTATCCAGCATAATTAATATATTGAAAATTAATGATGCTCCGAAATATTTGAGTACCTTGACCGCTACCATATATCGAGGGTATTCTGGCAAAACAGAATAAGTGCAATTTTTAATAAAAAATAGTTTCATACATAGACATACTCGGTTTTTTTCGCTTTATTCATCTAGCAAAACCGTATAACTGCAGAAGCTTTTACTATGGTTTTTTTTTCAGTGTAAAACAGTTATCTAACATTTTTTCATTTAATCTTAAGAGCATAAAATGATATAATCTTTTATTACCCAACATGAATAATAAAATATAGTAATAACAAAATAAAACCATTTACTCTCTTTATACAAAAACAATGTATTAATGATTTCATCTTATATTTACAGACAAATCAATATATCAAATTTTATTTGGTTCTCACTGTTGAAACAAATTACTTATTTACTAATAATATTAAGCAGCAGAACAGAATAAGTGAGTTTGTTATTATTTGCAAGTTAGAAAAAAATAAATTTTGATGATGCACTTCAATTGCAAAAGCAGATAAGGCTCATTTAGTCGGTTCTGCTTGCTAACGTTTTTAGTCTCAGTGCATGAACATCGCGAGCGCACGTGCTACATTTTATCGAGATTTTTATTTAAATACTCTGTTATATAATGTGTCCTTGTGTAGAATAACAGTGAGTGTGATAATGTTGTCCAGAGGAAAGCGGATTGTGTCGTTGGTAACGAAAAATAATGCAACACAAGGTATTTATATTCTAACTTTGTCATTTTGAGGTTATAATTATTCTTGCAAGCAAGACAAAGAATTTCTGTAATTAGACGCTGAGTTAATTACTTAATTAATGATTCCAGGATATCAATCTTCTTCTGAAGATGATAGCGAACCAATTCGACATTCTATTGCCGTCGCAGATGTTCACGAAACTAACAAAAATGGATCGTCGTCGGTGGAATCAATGGAACGTCGACAGTCAGGTATTTAAGGTTCAGGTAGAGAAAAAAATGTATTTTAACTACGACATGAGTGACAATTTTAATTACATAGACGTTACCGGTAAAGAAGGAAAGACTAGAGCTAAACGAACAAGAAGACAAGAAAGTGATGAATTTCCAAGTGAGTTGAATTTTTTTTAATAATCATCATTACCTATATCGGAGGCGAAAAAAAAGGATTTATTAAATTTGATTAAAAATAATATAATACCGGAGGAATTGGAGGCTTGGTATAAAAATTTGAAGACGGTGAATAGTGTTCCTGAAGATGATGAAGAGGATAACATGCAGTCTTGCGAGGAAGATGTGTAATTTTCTGTATATTTTGATATTTTGATATTTTGATTACCCTTGTACTAATGTTTAAAACTGTATAAATTGATTATAACATTATAATAAGTAAAGAAATATGAGGTATTTGATTTTGAAATACAGATTTCTTCAGAAAAAATACAGGTAAAAACGGATAACTTTGAACAGTTTTGTATAATTGCCGTCTTAAAAACCAGATTATTTCAGTCATTTTAACATAAACTGAGTCACTATCGTACAGTGATCCATTATTAGTATATCGGGTATTAATACTTTGCGTTATTAGGGATTTACATCATATTTAGGAATTTCAGGTAAAATGAAATAACTGCACTACCTTGACGCGAAGTTTTCCTTTTTTCTCTACAATTAAGAC
The DNA here is from genome assembly GCA_923062465.1 of Acleris sparsana. Lineage (NCBI taxonomy): Eukaryota > Metazoa > Arthropoda > Insecta > Lepidoptera > Tortricidae > Acleris > Acleris sparsana. Next base: position 15,425,248 of record OV281301.1, on the reverse strand, counting down.
AATAATGGGGTAAATTAATGTATTAAAAACTTTTTAGATAACATATCTAAGTACAAGTAATGATATCATGATATTATTATGCTTCAACGTAAAGCTATGATCACTCAAAATTTAAAGTACTTTTTTTTCATTATTCAATATTGTGCACTTATCCGGGTCTACCAGAATACCCTCGATATCTGATGGCGACTGTCCAATGCAGCTCGATCATAACCTTCTTACTCCTAATTTAGACAAATCTCATTTCGTAACCATCTCCAATTCTACAGCAAGCACTTTGATTAGCAACGCACACTTCAAAATCCACACATGTATGATCACGGACTATAATTGATATATCACTATAGAACCTTGTCGCATATAATCTACGATTAATTCCCGTGTAATTTCTATCTCGACGACTTGACGCTGTCATTATGACAGGGTTCCACAGTGGCATAACAATTAAAGTCCGTGACTGTACTCGAAGTCTCCCAACTGACAGACAGATAACATGTTTGTATATGTCTATAGACTAGATTATAGTAAAATCGGAAAACAAAATTTCATAGTCATAGTCATATTCATATTCATTTATTGCTAAATGTTGTACAGAGAGGTCTTAAAAATACAGTAGATAGCTTCAACATAAACCCTGCAAGGGCACTGCAACAAGACACAATAATATACTTACGTGTCTATTTAGAAAACATTTACATAATAATAAAAAAGATGAAATTTAATAATAAAAGGCTATCATTATTTATTCAATCTTGATTCATTCTGAAAATACTACGCGACTGCTCTCCAACCCATGTACTGAACCTGGTTTACTCCATTCCAGTGCCAGTCCCTCTTTAACCTTCTTTAAAACGAGGACGTTCTCAATTCTTCTTGGTTTTGTTTTATGTTCCCCGAATACTCAACGTCAAATGCAAAAGTTTTACAGAGTTGAATAGAAGCCCTGGTCTTACGTTGGAACCATCCAATCAGAATTTACGTGTGGGTGTGTGTGTGTCTGTCTGGGTGTATGACTATGGCACTGTAACTCCTAAACGGGTGAACCAATTTGGATGCGGTTTTTTTTTCATTTAAAATCGGTTAAGCCGTTAGAGTTATCAGCTCTAAAATAAGGGATCACCATTTTATCTATTTAATAGTTTATGAAAAAAATAAGTTCGTCTTTCTATTTCCAGGGCTTCCTCGCCGCTAGCGCAGCTGTATTCCACATCAACCATGGAGCACCACCACTTCGACCAGTGCCTCATGATCCTCAACTCGCCCGGCAACCAGATCCTGTCGCACCTCTCCTCGGATGACTACGAGAAGGTCGTGAAGGTCCTCGAGGATGCCATCCTGTCCACCGATCTGGCTGTTTACTTTAGGTATTGTAATTAATTTCAATATTTTTTTAATGGTTGTTTTAACATTCCTGAACCTCTCGTATGCTTGGGCTCAGTGCAAAAAAAAATTCAACCTGAATTGACTTTTTTGAATTGGTATAATGGTGAATGAGGAGATGATGTATGTATCTATGTAAACACTTAATTGTACAGAAGAAAAAGAATAATAATACAATGTAGATGAAAAAAGAATGTACAAAGGCGATATTACACCTTTAAGGGATCTCTTCCAATTAACCCTTGAGAATATGAGAAAAGGAATGGGTTTGTGTCGTACTATTAAGGAATATTTATTTTTAGCATATGGATTTAATATAAGTTTGCCTGGTACGTGAAGTGTGAAAATGATGTCAAGTTTTTGAACATCCAAATTCCTTTATACTACATTATGGATCTATTTCACATTGTTTTAACGCATCTTCCTTTCGCATCGATTTTAACAAGTCCAATGACGGTGGAGCTGTAATTCATTATTATTGTCGTTAAAATTACCTAACCCATTAGTTTCTTTATTCCAGCAAACGCAACTCCTTCATCGAGCTGGTGGCAACTGAGCGCACAGTCACAGTAGCCTGGGGAGAATGCGAAGAGCGCCGAGGGTTACTCCGAGCCATGCTCATGACGGCGTGTGACCTGGCAGCCATCACCAAGCCCTGGCCGGTCGAGAGACGTGTAGCGGCACTGGTAGCTGGCGAGTTCTTCAGACAGGGGGACCTGGAGAGACAGAACTTGAATTTGACTCCTATTGTAAGTTGGATATGTTGTTTTAGAAGAAAGTCTGTGCAGGAAACAATTAAGTGCCGCCGGCACCAACAAATTATATACAGCTCTATGGAGGATATCTCTCATGGTCGCTGCTTGCTTGGTGGCGCATCGTGTCATATATTTTGTTGGTAGTTGGTATAGCGCCGCTATAATGCTCCGGTGAGAAGCGGGCCTTAAGAATTGTATTGATATTATTATTAGGCTGACATTATGACATTAATAGAACTTAAATGAAGTATTTCATTATGTATTTGAAACCCCCCTGATATTCAGTCGTAATATGTTTTCGATTTCAGGATTTGATGAATCGCGACAAAGAGGACGAGCTTCCTGCCATGCAAGTCAAATTTATTGACACCATATGCTTACCAATTTATGAGGTAACTACCAAATCAACTACAGGTGTAGTGTATAATTGTTTTCCTTCGTATTTTTACGGAAACGTACGAACGTATCATGTTACTTCAGTCAACCTCAGTACTTTTTGTACTGTGACCGACTGAAATAGCAGGACACGTTCGTACGTTTCCGTGAAAATACAAAGGAAAACTATTATGCACTACATCTGTATCTACTTTAAACCTAAAACAAAAGACGAGAGATTTGTGTTTCTCATTTCTACAAGCGATGGTACAGATTTTTTTAACAGATGCACGTGCACGTTGGCTCTGAGTGCTTAGTTGTCGCTTAGCATCCCGTTGTGTGAGACTATAAACGTGTTCCGATACAAGTATGGCCCATCCACATTCGTGAGATAGCAACTGTAACAACGAAGTGTGCCATCTGCCTGTTTTCCTATCTTTGACAATAGAATTAAGTACTATACTGTTAACAATGTGTTACGTGCTAAAAATACAAATCTTCCCTTCAGGCATTCGCAGTACTGTCGCCGTGTCTCCAACCGTTGCTGGACCGAGTAAAGAGCAACCGCGCGCACTGGATCGACCTCTCCATCAACGACAAAACCGAATACCTGGAGACAGAACGTGACAGGTCCAGTCTGAGTTCCCATGTAGACGACGAGACATGCGAGGGAGACAGCAGCGGCGCTGTCAGTCTCTCCTCAGAGAACAACTTCAAGTATGAGAATCTTGAGAATCCTGTTGTGGGGTTGGTAGCTAACAATGCGCTCGCGCTCACTCAAAACAAGTTTAATAACGGGAATGATTTGAACTAAGTCCTTAGTTATAAAGAGAAGTAAGTTGTTGAAATTTAAATGTTGGTGTGTGTCGCTTGCGTTGTCTCTGAAATTTGTTTAAGAGTTGTTTTTTACAATTGTGAGAAAGAAATGAAGCTAAAACATCTCTGTCCTTGATTTTAAGAGTAGATTGGGGTAGTGCCAGTTTAGTTTAGACCATCGACCTAAAGCGCTAACATACTGTTATGCTCTATAAGATATGTGAGTATCGGTGGCCCAAATTAGTCTTATACTGCTCACTATGTATCCTTTCCAATTTATCTTACGATCAGCAAGGTTCTGATTATGGTTTTGGTATAACAAGCGTTCATTTAAGTAGTAATCGATTGTTTATCAAAGACACGACATAATTCAAGAACATATGTGTTCCTGAGCTCTGCATTATGTAAGTAAATCTATACAAACAAGAAGACAACTTACTTCTCCGTTTCACTTTTCTAAGACGCATTTGATTTGCGTCTACCTTTTCGGAGGCCAATAGAGAAGCCAAATCGTCCAATATAGTTGATTAGTTTGGATAGTTTTAAGCTACTTCCACTAAGTATCCCCGCACAGCACAAGAAGACTTTTTGTATTTTTAATTTGTACAGTTTGTTTTTAATGGATTTATTTTGAACTGACGATTTTTTCCGCGTTTCGTTTAATATAGTTCAAATCCTGTCTTTATTAGACAAAATGGCGCATTTACAAGTATATAGCAAGGCAGGATCGACTTGTGGAGTGGAGTTTGATTGTCAGAAGTAGCTTTCAAATGAATGGATCGATTTTAGTGCAATTTACTTAATTGAAAGCTGGTTTAATCGACATAATTATTAGCTAGTTCTAATAGAAATCAGATGTGCCGTTCAATACTTATCAGCCTTGAAAGATGTTGCAATTACGTCAGGGATTTTTAACCCTATTTTTCAAGTTATTGTCAATAATGACGATTATGAATAGGAGATCTATGGTAGATGTGCCCTTTTGTTTGAAGAAGGCGGTATCGATGTTCCTATTGGTCTGGCTGGAAGGTCTATTATGGTTCACGAGCACTCGGCAAGTAACAGATGTGTGATATTTATGTAGTAAATAGATGATATAGTCAAATGAATTTTCCGAACGCATGGCGTTTAATCAATAAGTTTTCACCTGCACTATTTTTGTACACTTCATTTACTAACGTTTTTTAATGTAAAAATAAACTCTATGACTGTAACTATTCTATTGAAATAAATGTTTAGAATGCTAACGAAATTCGACTCGCAACTTTGAAAAGTTGACATTTATGACATTATGAAACGTTCGAGTACCCGTTTGGTATGTCGAAGGTTTTTAGTCAAGATTATAACTGAATGACATTTATTTGTGCTAGATATTAAGTATCGTAACGTGTCAAACATATGACCATGAAACCAAAAAGTCTTATTGTACTAAATTATTTTTTATTTTGTTCAATTCTCTCTGTAAACTTTGAGTTTTACGGTTGAATTTCGGTACTGTTGTTTATGGATTAGTTTTTTAATTGACAAGCATATTACCATTGTGTGGGTAATAATTTTGCACGATGTATATAAGATTCAAGAATGTTACTAACAAAATCTTTGCGTACTTATTGTGTGTACGGATGTAGGTGTGGGATTCCGTACAAGTACAGTTTTTGGTCTTTGTATTAGGGCACATAAACAGTATACACTCAGCTGTATTTAATATTATAGGCAGATGAAATCACGTAGATGAGATATACCGAAAATTGAATCGTGCTTTTATTCAAGCCTTTTCTAAGTCATGCTTAAATTACAACATATCTGTATCATTTTGAAAAGCTGGTCTAGTGTAAATTTACCAGTATCATAATAACTTTAAGATACACCTATCGACATTTCCCAGCGTGCTTGTAACTAACACGAAATAAGTTTACGTTTTCACGTCTATGTAATTTCATTTATCAATGGTATGCAGATAGGGCAAACATTAAACTAAAATACGTGTTTGAATTACTACAGTCACGGACAAAACAGTGGCAGTGACTGACAAAATTGTAGTTTTATGAGAGCGTTCACCAACGGATTGAATGAATTAACGAAAAAGAGCATGTGTATAGAAACATATTACAACAGACACTGCTGTTGGTTGAAATTGATCTTTACGTTTGCACCATGTTATGTATACGTACGAAATTTGTTTTATCCATTCTATTTGTGGTAGCTCTTGTCAAACTTCCTACATTGACCGTCCTTCAGCCGAAAGAGTTGTTTCGGGCAGAATCCCAATCTCTAATTACCTCATTAATCGATACAAGTATATAGACAGTTACGGTACCCAACAGTCCATTCCAATCTTCGTACCTTAAATATTACGATTCGTGTTGTCTACGTCACTCCAATTTTACGAATAACATCGGCCTACAATTCGCATCGAGTTACGGTGTTTTGCGGTGTAAAAGTAAACTTGGCATGTTACATTAAAATTGTCAATTAACGTTAACGTTAATGCGGAATAGTATGTATTATGCACATGATCCGTGTGTTTCTTGCTTTATTCAAATGCTTTGTAAATCCTGTGAGCTCTTAATCAATATGGTTTTCGATTCGAAAACTTTGATGTACTTACCCATTCCATGTCAAAATAGTAATGCTTGTGAATAATCAGGCTCATATTGAATAACTTTTCCTTCAACACTTGACCAATTGTTTCGTTAAGGAAATATTATGCGAAAGAAAATATTTTCCATTTGGAATATCTCTCTATAAGCATAGGCATCGGTATATAATTAGTAGCGAGTCCACCATAAGTCCAAGAGTATACGAAAGAACATGTCTAGTCACTTTTTTTTTAAAATGAGTTTTGAATCTCGATGTGTAGAGGCCGAAATGAACTAACCTACCACTCAGTTTCAGATATAAATCTCCATGTAACTTGTATGTTTCCGTACAAAATGACATGGTTCCTAACTTTCAAAGCGCGATATCTCAAAAAGTTACTAATGTGACTAGACATGTTCTTTCCGTGGACCCTTCGTATATTAAAATGTGTTGGAGTATTCTGTCAACCGTTCTTTAAAATGGCATGAAATTCACAGATCATTAGAGTTATCACTACACTTAGTGCTCGAATTTGAATAAAATACATGCTTAATGGAAAACAAGCATTTTACTGCTAAGTAATAATATTTACTCTGTTTTTTTTTAAATTTCTAATCTATATTCACTTATTTTTGTTGTTAATTGTTTCTTATTTGCATAGTAATTATTTTTATGTATTTTTCATGACATGAGTGAATAATTGTGTTATTCTTTCGTCCCTTAGAATGCACATGCGTTGAGTATACTGCAATTTGGTGATTTCGTGTCAGCGTCGTACTTGAATCACATCGTTGAAAAATGTACGTCATTAACTGGATTTTTTTGTCATTGTTGGCAGTGAACGTGTTTACATTTGACAGTAAATAAAAAACAACAAAACTTTCAATACATTACGGCTTTACCTGGTGGTCTGCACGGTTAATAACTACCTTGGGTGTATTTAAAACCCGCATTATATACCGAAGCCTTAGATATTTAAATGAAGAAAATCTCAAATTAATTGTGGTAATAAACTATGTACAACTATAATGTTAAGATTGCTGTAAGTATTATTAGAAATTAAATAGACAATTAATAATTGTATTTCACTAAATGAGTTGTATGGTGTGTGAATATGGAGGTTGTTTTGTTCCAAACGAAAATGTTATTTATTTATGATTAAACAAATTTTGAAATATTTTTTTACGTTTTATTTATGGTAAACCTAAGAACCCACCAAAAAACGACTCATAATATTTAACCCGTACTATTTTTAACTTTTTTGAAGAATAAATCAGAACGCGTTATAGATTTTGAAGTGAGTGGTATCCTGTATCGTTGAGTATCCATGAATATTTACACAAAATGGTTTAAAAAACTGTGTTTTAAATCTTGCCTTAATAATACTGGTTATCACTTTGAGGCTGAGGAGACCAAGTGAGAGGGAATCCCTAAAATTTCACATAAGTCTCAATTAGGCCATTTTTTTTTTTTACATACACTAACTTTATAACCTTCCCCATGGGTCCCATTTCCCGAACACTTTTACGCTTTCAAGAAAACTTCTTCGCATAAAAGTCAGATGGCTTAAATGTATACCTTTCAATGCATGTGCGCCATCTACCGGTTTCCAAGCGAACGACGTATGACACTGTTGGAGAAAATCAGTATAACCGCCGACCACAGCAGCATGGCTTGGAAATGATTAAGTCCAACGTTAGAACGAGAGATGGCGCTTTTTACACTTTAATTAAATTAGTCATACAACATTATAAGTTTACAAATTCTACGTCTGGTGAGTATTTAGGTGTATAGTTTGAAACGCCCATGACAAAGCAATTAGGCATTAATAAATACTGTTTGCTATGAGTTAAACAATATGAACTCATGTACGTAAAAGATTTACATGTCTTTTAAGTCATATTTTGATTGGTGTTTTTCAGTTTCTTATTTACTTTAAACATCCTTAAATTTAAATCCTAATATTAAGTTGTTAAGAACAATGACTCATAGTTTTAACCCTCGTTTCCAGGGATTTCTCTAATTTAGATGAATCATTTTTGCATTCACTGCCACGAAATGAGAATTGTTCTGTTATTTAAATACGTGTCGTGTCATCGGCAGTAGACCGCTGATCCAACATTTAAGTCACTTGTGCTATATGTAGAGTCCCTGAAATAAACACTTTTTTACCTTCGTTCTAAAAAACGTACGAGGCTCAATAGTTTTTAGGCGTCTAGGAATCCAAAAAAAAACAAAGGTAGGTATGTGACGCAAATATTTCGCCTCTTTCATTTCCAATGCATTGAACAGAGACAAATGCTAGCGTAGGAGCAACAATAACGTATGACAGTTCCCAGCCTTGGAGAGCGGCCAATCATCACTGGTTTTATTTTGATTTCACCCGCCGTTTAATCTCAGCATCGATCCGTAAGCGCTCCACTTTTCTATAAAGCATTCAGTGCCAATAACGAAATACCGGCTCACTTTCAATATAAAAAAATTCACAGCCACGCACTAAATGTGTCAGTTTGTTTATAATGTCTGTAGTATGCCCGTACCTGCAATTTCCCGCCAATATTGGCATCAATAACACTGCGCATGTTACTACCGCACGCTTCGCGCTCTTTTCATCCTGCTAGAATTAACAAGGAGGGAAGATAACCTCGTACTTTTTCGGACATGCGCGGTGTTACCCTCCGGTGGTACGATGCGGCCATGTTAACAACCGGGAGTGCTGTGACACGGCCTCGCGGTGCTTTAAAATAAATACATAAGCGTAACGCAAAAAACTGTGATCTAGCAAACTTAAGTACTGTAAATTATATATAAATAGTATATTTAATGTTAGTGGAAATAGTAAAACCTACACGTGTATATAAACAATTACTTTATAGAGAAATGGGTTGTGCGAAGTGATTTTTTAAGTAAAATCCTGAATATTCAGAAGTAAATTGGTGACTGGTGAGTATCAAGTACTGCTGTGACGAATAACTTCGTAATTATTGTGGTATACCTAACATGTCAAATAAAAACGTCACAGCAAAGACGACGTTCTATGTAGATGATAGGGTATTCTACGTATTATCTAATTGTAGGCGTAAAATCAATGGCACTGTTCTGTTTTATTTATAGAGTATTATTTCCGTAACTTTGTTATGATAAGGAAACAATATGAGCTCCACCAAAGTACGATTTAGTAGTCGATGTAATTGATATTTCCAAAAAATACGAACGACATTATTTTTCCTTTTTTTGAAGTAGGTTAAAATTGAAGCCGTAGTCCTGGTAGTTTGTTATGTTCTCCTTTTTACCCCTAAGTTTAGAGGTTTAATTATGACTTTCAATATGGATTGGTTATGACATTAAGCGATAACCAGGCAATGGTCATTAAAGGGTCACACATTATATCAGTTTGCAGCAAAAATGTACCTATGAAATCTTAATAGAAACTGATGTGATCTAACACAATGAACAGACAGGCCAATATCGCCAACGGATTGTAAGTTAATGGTGCCTTTAAGTAATCACGACCGTAAAATCTAAAGAACTCGTCCGGATAACTTAGTGTACAAGATAAGCAGTTAGATGAACTTTCAATGCGTCTTTAAATTATATTTTGTAAATTTGAATAATAATATTAAGAAATATCTTTTAAGTTTAAGTTAGCAATTACACAAAAACATGAATTTATCTATTTTCGCTGAGGCAGCGTAAGAAACTCGTTCGACCATTTTTTGTCGACTTAGGTAACGAAATTTGGTCTCATCGAAAACCACTTAGCGTTTAACGGGATAAAATATAGCACCTTGAAGGTCCATTCTAAATATCAGAGGAATACTTTTAAAATCTGAGTAGTTTCAGAGATCTCATTCAAATTATAAATAAACAAACTTTACCTTTACCTCTTTATATTATTATTTATTAGTGTAGACAGAGAAAGAAAATCTTCTTTTACATCTGGTATTTATCTATAATTAAAGTAAGTTCAGTTAATTTTAATTTGAAGGTCGCTTTAGAATTCTATCATGATGGCAGCGCAAAGTCCCAAGAAACAAATTTCAAAGGTTCTCTAATGACTGCAATTAAAGTTTAGAGGTCCGTCCATCATCTTGTCCTTTAACTGCCGCCAAGTAGCAATGTTGACATTATTGTATCCCGGTGTGGGGACACTTTGCTGGCTTATTACGGATTAATAAAGTTCAAACTAATAAGGGTAACAGGTGGGAATGACCCAAGCATAGAGGCATTCCACCTGAGTCCTCAAGATCGCAAAAAGGTCATGTAGCGGATCATGCTCTGTACATCTCTTCGCGACAAATTCCAAAACGAGACCATTTTCCAACGCACCAGGGTGGTGGATATTGGTCATCGCGTTACCAAATGAAAATAGGCCAAGGTAGGATATGTGCCGGCGAAACGATGGGAGATGGAGCAAGCGCTGTATGGAGTGGCAACCTCGCTGAAAGAGAGGAGTCGACAGGCAGCAAGGTGATCGGATGAGATCATCTCAACCGCAGGCCCAATCTGGGGAATATCCACCTCGTAGCGGGCCCAGTGGACCCAACTGTGGGCGCAAATGCGTTCAAGAAGAAAAAGAACGTAAATATCTACGGGTCTCAGATCCCACTTACCATCACGACGCATGTGTGCTCGTTTGCCTTCCCTTGCCACTAAAAATGTTGTTAAGTATATGTACATATACGCACCGAACTAAACTAAACGGAGCAGCAACAGAATTTGATATCAATATCCTTCCATTCCTTCCCTCGGAAATATAACGCTTGTTTGTTCTCAATAAATATGGCATCAACGATAAGCATATCAGAAAGTTATGTGCGTCTTTTAACCCCTTCTATCGCCTAGTAATGGATGTTTTTGTACTATAGAACCGGTTATAAGCATACTGTACCTAAATGCGCCTTTTTTATCACACACGGTAATGTCAGGGTGCTTCAACACCAATTGGTGTCATCGAAGGTAGAAGCAGATGATACAACGTCTTTGAAGGTCCTAATATCCTCATCCTGATATTGTTTATCAAGAAAAAATAGTTTTATTAAGGTCTTCCCGGTGATTCAAAATATCCATATAAAACTGTAATTTGTAGATTGTCGGAAAATTAGAAAGATCGGAAGATTAGATGGAAATAAGCGACTACTACATAAAACAGCTCGCGCGCAAAATCTAGTTCTCAATATTTTATGATTGTAAATCATTCTTGTCCGCCAACAGCACCACAACAGCAGCACTAAAATATTCACGGCACCAATGTTGGACAATTTAACTGTTGATCCAAAGATCATAAGGTTAAACAACTTGTTATTAATTTGTTTTGCAACAATACATTGTTGCAAAACAAATTAATAACCCTTATCTTCTGTAAAATAAGAATCGAATGTCTTTCATTGGTCCTTGTTCATTATTGGTTCCATCACCCTAATGAGTCTTTAATTGAACGAAATAATTATTTTAGGACATGATATCTCTAACCATATTATAAATGTGAGAGTAACTTTGTCTGTTTGTTACGCTGAACCGCAATCGATGAATGTAGATGTATGGAGATTGGCTTAAAACAAGAAAAGACAGAGTACTTTTCACCGCGCGTCGCAATAAACAAGTTCTACGCGGACGGAGCCGAGGGCATCAGCTAGTTATACAGTAAATGCTCCTCCGCTCGTTTTATGTAACCGCACCTATAAATAGTCAGTAAAATCATTTTAATTTTCTCTTAACGACCTTCATTCATAAACTTAAAACACTGGCTGACAAAAACACAGACATAGACGACATAATTGACCTTTTCAATCTCCTGTCAAATGACAGCATGCGTTATAAGCATAAACTTATTGTAATAAGTAAATATATAACAAAGATTTGAATAGAAGTAACTTAATAATTTATATAAAAGAACGCAATCGAGTGTAACAGCATATTTTATAAATGTGAAACTTTTACAATATTTTTCAAAGGTAATGCAGTTTTAACCTTTTTAACTAGCTATTATTAAAGTTAAATGACCCTTTTAATACGTAGCGTATCAGTATTGTTTTCTTAACCATTCACCGCTTTTTTTGAACCACCTAGGTGTTGTTTCACATAAACATTTCGCAGGTGAACACTCCGACTAATTAACCGTCGTCAAACCAAAAAAAAAGCAAATTGAATCAATTAATTGCGTTTGCATTTGTTGAACTATTCGGAATTGAAAAAAAGACCATCATAAAAAAAAATTTGTGATAGGACCTTGTGCAGGGTCTTTCTTGCTACCACTATGCCCTAACAGTCTACTAGGCTTTCCATCCTAGTCCTTATCTTTGGCAGTCTTGAGTTCGAGTGTCAGGTCCTAATCCATGATCCTTAAGTATCATCAGTTCGCCGGCGTCATCATTTGCCTTTTTCATGCTATTTTTTTATATTCGGTCGGAAAATGTGCCGTGGGTTTGACAGGTGCCTTTTTTTGGGGGAAATTAATGGCTTGCATTTGTCTGCTTTGTTCGATAATAGGTTCGTTTTTATATAAATTTAAATGGGTACACAGCAAGTGTTTTTAGAATTTGTCAACGAACTGTTACCGCAGTTTTGTGAAGAGTGTCATCATCATCATTATCATGTCAGATAAAAGGCGTCCACTGCTGGACATAAGCCTCTCCACTCAGGCCGGTCTTGTGCTTTTCGCATCCACCGCGCTCCCGCAATCCTGACGAGGTCGTCACTCCATCGTGTTGGATTCCTACCTACAGCTCGTCTTCCGGTCCGCGGACGCCACTCCAGAACCTTCTGACCCCATCGGCCATCAGTCCTGCGAGCAATGTGCCCCGCCCACTGCCACTTCAGTTTAGCTATTCTTCCGAGCTATGTCGGTAACCTTAGTTCTACTGCGGATATCATCATTTCTGATTCTATCACGCAGAGAAACCCCGAGCATAGCCCTCTCCATAGCCCTCTGAGTGACTTTGAGCTTCCTTATGAGGCCCATTGTTAGCGCCCACGTCTCAGATCCGTAAGTCATCACTGAAGATGTATTGTACATAAATAAATGAAAACAGAAAACTTATTGCTTGGGCATGTTCTACGTTCTTTTAAAACATTTAGGTTAATATTTTCTGTGTATTTATTAGACACTTTGTTTATCTAAAAGACGTTGTAGGGTAAACTTACGCTTACGGGTCCATATCGGCTCGCAAAAATAAATAATCAACTTTCAAATTATTGTTAAATAGTAATAGTTTTATAGACGATTACGCGAACCAAAGCATTACATTACGGAACAAAATAATTATGCGAAACAAGGTTCACGCTACATTACTCATGGTTTGATATTGAACCAACGCAGGCGCGTAAAATGTTATTTACTTCACAAGAGCAAGAGCGAACGTTTTTTCGTACAGCCCGTGCGCTTATGTCCTCATTTAAGAGTACATATTTACGATAATACATAGATAACTTTTATCATACATGTTATAATACACGCGTCGGTCGCGTTTTGCGATGTGTTTTAACGGCTTCTTGGTGTCAAAATCAGTGTTTTAATAAGAGTGCTAACAGTGAGTTTCTTTTTAAGGTTTCCGGAGCTGATTAACGTTGAATGAGTCCAGTTTTGCATCATGTTAAAAGGTAAGGTTAAGGTATTATTTATAATATTTAGTATTAAATTGGGAAGTTATTCTAAATTGCAAATGAAATGCAATTTACTTTACAATGTTTTTTAGAGGAATTTATACTTCAACATTTGAAATAATAAATTTGGTCAATAATGTATTTTAAATAGTGCCGCGATATAAAGTCTTTTAAGTATTTATTTAGGTGTCAAACGATAAAGAAACTTAACAAAGGCAAGCACACAAACTCTCTAGATACCGGCTTGTTGCCGCGAACTACTTTAGTATTAAGACATAATTGCTCCAGTAACAAATCGATGGTATAAATATAGCGTTACCATCATTTTACAAAGTACGCACCATTTGAATTATAAATATAATTACCATAGTTTCCGAAGTTCTGTGTTTTATCAATAGCAAACGTCATAACGACCTAATTCACTTCACCTAGCACATGTAACAACGAAAGGGAAATTTGAGTTTATTGTAACTTTTGAGTGATGCATTATTCGTTTTTTTAGCGTCTATAACACATCATTAGGAATATATTAAAAGCACTATTTACGAAAGTAAGTAGCCAGGTCTGAGTTACTATCATTTATTTGTACTTGGGTGAGTACGCGAGGACTTACGAGGATTCCGTGACTCTACCGTGAATCGATATCGATGTTAAACGAATTGATTTAGTCCTAAACTTAAGTTCTAGATGGCTCTAGGCCTGTAATAGTCTAGAAGTGCGAGGTATTTTTATATAGCCACACGACAAGGTTTCACAGAAGACTAGTTTGGGAATGATCATGGAACGATAAACCGACTCTAAACACCCAAATAGCTATAGGTGTGTCTATAATATTTGAAGAATTTCTCCAGGATCCCATCATCAGATCCTGACCTGATGACAATGGGACCACCTGGAAGTATACCCTTCCAAATGAAAACGAATTCTTCCAAATAGGTCCAGCCGTCTTTGTAATCGGGAATAATACATTTAAAAAAAGATCCGGTGAACTGAGACCTTTTTTTTGTAGTCTATTAAAAAGGGCGACCCACAAGCAGCGTTGTATATATTTATACAAACCCCGCAAGTACTTAACTTGTAATTTTTTACATTCAATTGTAAGTCGTTCAGTAAACTTTAAACAGTAGTCTTTAAACCTGAACGCCTTTTAAAATAAGCGAAGAGATTACTGCAGCTGTGCTTTACGAACCTTCATAAAACTTGGTTCCCATTATGATCTCAATTCTGCTACATAGTATACTAGCGACCCGAACTTGCTTCGCTTCGGTTTATGTGAGGAGGAGTTGCTGAGGAGGAGTTAGCGTATATAGACGAACAGACAGACAAAGATATCGAAAGAAGATGAATCTGACAATCCAGTATTTTACTAGTGCCGAACTTAGCTCTTTTTTGAACATATAAGTTTATAGTGAGACCAATATGTCAGAAACGCATATAATCATATCTATATTATAATATCTATTTTCCTTTTAGATATGTAAATGTCTGCTACAACACCATAAATAATCAATTCTTCCGCGTGCAAAACTCAACTACGCTACGTTATAATCTGTTGTATATAAGCATTATCGAATCTGGTCACGGCCGTTGGAAACTGTTGGATGCGGGCAGCATTAGATAAGTTATTTTGGCGATAATAAAAAGCACCACAGACCACAGACTCCTACATTCAGTCCTAAGTATATTGGACCGCCGCTGCTTAAGATAAATTTAAAAAATATAATGTGCGTTCTAATTCCATAAGCTGACAGGACACTGTGAGCCGATGGATTAGTCAGTGGGGTCCTTTAGGAAAAGCCTGTGTCCAGCCACAGTATAAACAGTATTTCGTCTTCAAACAAAGGTATATTGCATGTGTAGTATATTCCATGTACATGTGTGCGTGCTTCAACCGTACGCGCCGCATGCCATCACAAGCAAAATCAACAGCACGGACCGAGCAGGTTTAGTCGGGGCCGCGCCGTCGCCGGGTTTGGTTGCGTGCGTATTAAGTATCGAGCGACGCGCATTGACGTAACCCTAGCGCCCGAGCGGCAATAGGTAACAGTAACCCCTAAATGACCGGAGACTAAGTACTGTTCTATAAACTTTGCTCCAATAGTGGACGTCATTTGGATTATAACGATGATTGCATTATAACAACTAGGTGTAGGATAAATTCATAGCCATAAAGGTGTAATCATCTGATTGTTATTAAATCAAACTGTATGTCATTTAATAGTAGTGTGTCTATTATTATTCGCTAGGCAAGCGAATCCGGCACTTGAATTGTAATTGTTATCGTTGGTTCATGTTTCTAGTAATTGGGGCATCTCGCGTGTCGGTGCGTCGATCGTTACTTAGATTCGAAATCGGCAGTTCAATGGTCTATTTAAAATCGATGGGCAATCGTTGTCTTTGGGCAACGAGAAAATGGGGGAAAAATGTAAAGGAGACTCGTATATTACTGAGAGAGAGAACTGCTCTTGGCTCGGCTTTATCTTATATTTTCTTTCTGGTCATTTATACCGTCTCTCAAGGGATATCAGAGCGACAGGCAGAAGGTCAGAAAACAGTTTCATCATCATCATGTCAGCCGAATGACGTCCACTGCTGGACATAGGGCCTCCCCCAAGGCTCTCCAAACAGACCGGTCTTGTGCTTTTCGCATCCACCGCGCTCCCACGATCCTGACGAGGTCGTCACTCCATCTTGTTGGAGGCCTACCTACATCTCGTCTTCCGGTCCGCGAACGCCACTCCAGGACCTTCTGACCCCATCGGCCATCGGTCCTGCGAGCAATGTGCCCCGCCACTGCCACTTCAGTTTAGCTATTCTTCGGGCTATGTCGGTAACCTTAGTTCTACTGCGGATATCATCATTTCTGATTCTATCACACAGAGAAACCCCGAGCATAACGCTCTCCATAGCCGTCTGAGTGACTTTGACCTTCCTGATGACTTAAAGATCTGAGACGTGGGCGCTAACAGAGTTTATTATCAATATATTGTATTTTTTTCTTAGTAGTGAGTTTTAGGGGTGTTATTATTTCAAACCAACATACGGGTAAATAAATAAACGCTACTTACCCACCCCTCCCTACCTTTTAGGGAACTTGGGTAAAAAAAAAAAAATTCCCATCTGTTTTAGTTGTACAAATCAACACAATACATTTAAAATCTCAAATAAAGATTTATTATGTTTTATTCTCGAAATATGTAGACCTACATGTTCTTCTTCACATTATCTAGCACTTACATTATACAAGTAAAGCATACTATTTGTAGCTAGTTTGTTTTGTTATTGTGTGTCCAGCTACATACACGAGATCGTGTGACAGTGGTGCAATGCGGGTGTAGTCAGCATTTTATGCCGGCCTTGGCATTGACGTCCCTTGTTCGATTTTTGTAACGTCAGGAAACAATATTTGGTGTTTATGGGTCGCGATGACCACCACTTACATAAAAATACTATAAATAGGATGTCGTTTTTGAAAATAACGACGTCTTGCACAATACAAAAATTAAATATGGACGGCGGATTGTTACCTTTATTAGGAATTTTTGTTCAGTGGGCCAATGGAACAATAAAATTATCCTCTTCACATTTATAAATTTTCTATGACGGAATTAAATAAATGCAGGTATTGCGGTATCACCAAAAGTATTTTCTACGCCCTTAGTCATAGAGTTAGTTTTTGGCTTACTATAAAGGTATCGTATCATGATCAAGTTATAACCCAAG
Organism: Acleris sparsana; assembly: GCA_923062465.1. NCBI lineage: Eukaryota > Metazoa > Arthropoda > Insecta > Lepidoptera > Tortricidae > Acleris > Acleris sparsana. The sequence goes on along the minus strand of OV281301.1, from coordinate 15,408,017 downwards.
TACGTAGTCACTAGCAAAAAAATATTGCTTAAATGCTTCTAGTAATAGACACGTGTCAGATATATTTGGGCCGAATGATGGATAATATATTGCTGGTGACAGTATGACGGTTCGAAACGATCTCAGCCCCTAAGCTCTATTCTCCTCGGTAAAATCTTATTGCTATTGAAATGTTAGGTATTGTTTTTAACTTGGCTGTCATTAGGTACTGTCAAGTTATTAACATGCTATTCTAACGTTAACAATACGCGTAACATGACTAAAACAATTAGATTTTACCCCGCAGAACCGAATCTTGAGCTATATTCTTCGAGTTAATCAGCCATATATAAAGTGACATCAAATGAAACTGTCTAGCCTGCGGCAGGCCTGATCTAGTCTAGATGGAATTGGCTTTTACCGGATCTATCAGGGAGAGTGCTCCGAAGAATTATTCGGATTGATACCAGCCGCTGGATTCCACCATCGTACAACTCGTTCCAAACTATCATTTCATCAACACCAGCTTGATACTTGTAAATCTACTAGCGTTTTTCGAGGGCCTTCTTGCCACGCACCTTATCTATGTGGAAACAGCTCACGGCGTCTGTACTTCCGAACCAATTCGACTACGGGGGCCTTCAAAAAACGAGCCTACTTTTTTCTCAAGGCCAGCAGTGCCTGCAATTTCTCTTTAATCTGTTGTTGCGGGCGTTTATGATCACTTACTTACTCGCTTGCTCGTCTGCCCTCTTTTTCACATAAAGCTGACCTAGCGTAGAGTTTTTCTAACTTAAATGCTTAAATACATTTCTAGGTTTTATGAAATCAATTATCTCTTTTCTCTTATCTCTTATAATAATCAAGGCAAGAATAATCTGCTAAAGACAACCACAACACCATCAAAGTGTATTTATAGGTTTAGTAAGCTTGCTGACGCAACGTAAGGAGTGACGCTGCAGGTAGCCGATAGCGCTAAGCGAGGCAACCAACGCCTCTATAACGTTACTAATACCACGATATAAAGTATTATAGCTATCGCCCCAATGGGTTGGAGGCATGACGTGTCCACGTGGGAAACGTATCAATGCGTTGCAGAGGGTTGAATACTGCAACCTGTGCAGTTTTGTGTGAACACATCGGACAGGTCAAGGGTGTATATCAAGTGTGTACGATTGCACAATATTTATTAAACGAATAGCTCAGGGCGACTTTGTCTACAGTCCTATTTCGTCACCTTCCTAACTCTTCCACAATGCCATGTCGTCAGCATGTAATTCCTAAATTGCCATCTTCCTAACTCAGCCACATTTTTATATCGTCAATTTCCTATCTTGTCCACATTCCTTTATTGTCCATAGTGCTAAGTCGTCCACATTCCTACATCGTCCACAGCGCAAACTGAAGTTAGCCACACAATATTGAAGAATTTGACCACACAGTAGAAACGTGGACGAGTTAACACTGTGGACTATATAGGAATGTGGACCAGTTAAGAAGGTGACGATATAGGAAAGTAGACAAGTTAGGAAGGTGACAATATAGGAATGCCGAAGAATTGGAATAGAGGGCCATATGGCATTGTAGACGGGTTAAGAACGTAACGAATTAGGTCTGTGGACGAAGTCACTCTGAGCCAATGCGTTGCAAAGGGTTGAATATCGCAACGCGCGCAGGTATCTGTGAACACATCGGACAGGGGTATTAGATTGATAGATGTGTATTAGACAGGGTGTATTAGATTACATAACCTAAATACAACGATTGTACAGTATTTATTAAACGAATTAATTCGCGCACAGAAGGGGTGTTGTATGTAACTTTAGTTCTTTGAATCTCCACAAATGTGATTGATTCGAACCCGCTGATCAGCTTCAAGCTTAGCTTTTGCCATTGCTCTTTAGGTGATACTGAAATAGTTCTGCAAATTGCAATTCTTAAGTGGTAGTTTGCGGATATTACGTGTAGAGTGTGGCCGTTGTTGGCGCGGAAAGGTTCCGGGGTGGCGCGATTAGGTGAAAACGCTTAATGATGGCTGATTTTCCACAACGTGGAATGATGGCTTGTTCCGGATTTAACTGTGTGGGTAATTGGTCCAACAGCTCATTAGTGTTAACTGTAATGCTGTGTAGTTTATACTTCATTACCAGAGACCGGAATTTTCAATCTTTTAAATTGATCGTTAGCAACTTCTCGTGTCATGTGGATAACCAGACAATATGATAAAAAAAATAGGTAAATCTAAGAAACTAAAGAAAACCAAGCGAGAACTATGTAAGTAGATGAAATTGAAATGGATTAGGTATTGTTAGTCCTATTTGAGTACTGATTTAATGTCAGATATATTGTCTTCCAAGTGAGTTTTATGTTTAATTTGTCACAGTTTTGAACAGACGGACATAGATACACCATATGCAACTTGGTGACTACGGAACCCTAGTAATAACTCGATATAATGACGATCCCTTCTTTCAGAGCTGCACGGATAGCACGTTGTTCGCGACTTGTTTGTCGCTCGGATCTTCATTTGTTTCTAGTCTATAACGATAGAGACGCACTGAGATAAGTGAGAAAACACAACTTCTGTTACCCGTGCTGATAAACGGCCAGACCAATTTTCATGAAAGCTAGCTGCGAAGCACCGCTAGAAAATCTGCTTTCTGTTTTCAGTCACATTCACACACATAGCGGTCAATATTATACCACCCCTGTTTTGTGTCAGTGGGTAAAAAGGCAACGTTACACTGTAACAAAGTTGTCGCCGTATCACTTGTCATTGTTAGATTTTGCGGGTGGTAGGACCTTGTGCAGGGTTCGTCCGGATCGCTACCACCATCTTATCCGTTAACCTACCGCCAAACAGCAGTGTTCGCATTGTTGTGTTCCGGTTTGGGGATAAAACAGCCGGTGTAATGACTAGCATAGAGGCATTCCATCTTAGTCCTCAGGGTTGTCAACGCGTTTGCAGTCTTAGGCTTGCAGTCTTGTGAATGCGAGTGTCTATGGGTCACAGTTACCACTTACCATCAGGTGGCCTGTGTGCTCGTTCGAATTCTCTATGCCATAAAAAAAAAATACGTCAACACGTCACACACATAAGGAGGGGATGAAAATTGTTGGTTATTAAATTAAGGTCCGAATATAATAAATGGGGGTAAAGTCATCGTGTTGCTTTGGTACATCTTTGATACTTAAGTAGACGAGATAAAGTCCACAGTTGAACGTTAGAGTAGAGTTATCCATGTCAGGGTGCGACGGACGGAAAAATAAGGGTGGTTTAAAAAGGGGAGTAAGTGTTTTGGAGTCATATTTCTACATGAAGTTTACAAATGTAGAGAAGTGAAATGAAATTTAATTTTATGGGTGATACGGTGCATATTTGAATTACTTGTAATGACGTTTGTGTTGGTCTGTTCGAAAATAAAATATCGTATGACTAAACTCTGCGTGTCAATGGGTAATATTAGCTTTTAAAAGCACGATACAGTATCAAGTCAATTAACTGACAATATCTCTGCATAAACATGAGTTTTAACAAGAACTTTATGTCAATAGGTACAGTAAAATGATTATTTGAACTTGTTTCTTAACAATTGTCATTCCAGAGCAAATTCTAAACTTAAAACCTAGCATCTTAGGCACTGGTCCCACCGCGAGCGAGTAGAACTGAGCTTCAAATAGCTCAGCGATGAACTATAAATGTATATCTCTCTCTTTTATTTACATGGGAGCGATTATCTTTTGTTCGTTTCTTGGGCGAGAAAATCGCCGATAGTTCATCGCTTACTCGCTCGCGGTGGGACCAGTGCCATACTAACAACTCGAGTACAGATGTAGTGAATAATCCTTTCTCATCGTTTTTGTCGCATAAGTTCGTACTCATCTTGCTTTCTCAATTAGCTTCAGTACCCATCAATAAGCCAACTGAGAAAGCAAGAGAAATACGAACTTATCCGACAAAATACGATGGGGCAGGATTATTCACTTCATCCGTATTATAAATGCGAAAATTTGTGTGTTGTTTTGTTACTTCTTCATGCTACACGGTTGGACGGATTTGGAAAGGAGAGAGTAGGCTACTTTTCATCTAATCGAAATCTACGTTGAGGAAGTTTTTTTTTATTATGACAAGGAGAAGGCACGCGTGCACTCAGGCCACCTGATGGTAAGTGGGATCAGAGACCCATACACATTTGAAATCTCAAGACTACACTCTCAAGCAATCCTAACCCTTATGAACAGCTCACCAAATTCTCATTTCGCCACATTCTCAGTTCACCTAATTCTCATCTCCGCATGCTCTCAGCTCACCAAATTCTCAATTCACCACATTCTCGGTTCACCTAACTATCATCTCGCCATGCTCTCAGCTGACCACATACTCATCTCGTTACGTGCTCAGCTCACCTAATTCTCATCTCACCATGTTCTCAGCTGGCCACCTTATCATCTCGTCACGTGCTCTGTTCACCAAATTCTCATCTCACCATGTTCTCAGCTTGGGCACATTCTCATCTCACCACACTCGCAGCTTGCCAGATCGTAAATGTATAGTCATCATCATTTACTCCATTTCACAGTGTGACAAGAAGCCTCATTTTTGAGATGTTGTGCTGATCCCGAAAACCGTTAGTCAAGACACTCCGACAGATAAAACTCCAAATCGCCAAATTTTACTAGTTTTCGAATTATAAAATATTTAAAATCGTTACTATTTATCCGGGTTTTAGTATAAATTAAAAAAACGGACAAATGCGAGTCGGACTCGCGTACGTAGGGGTTCCGTACAAAATACACGCAAAAACCTGCCGTGACTATGGAAATCCGCTATTAGCAGAGCCGAGCAGAAATAAAACACGTTTTCTCGTGGTCCTACTAATTTGTCCTACTAGTCAAAAAGTGAACCTAGATTTGATCACTAAATACTAATTGTGGTTGTAAAAGTAGGTAGGTTAGGTTCGTTAGGTATCTTTAAACGCCCGAAGGGCAAACCGCCCAGAAATAGGAGCCCTGCCGCAAGGCAGGGCTCCGTCGAAAGTCAGTAGGACAAAAATAGTAGGACCACGAGAAAACGGCCGAAATAAACGGCCGTATCTTTTTTTATTTTAAGTTAGAAGTTTGTTTTTGACGGCTTCAAGGGACTGTAGACCTGAGTATAAAGTTTTAATTTCAACTTGATACCTCCACGAGTTCACGAGACAAAGGGTCTTGACATACTCTCGCGGACACGTGCTCGCTCGTGCAGCAAGATGTGAATGCGGTTGTTAAATGGTCTCACGATAACGGAATAGTGTTAAATACTGATAAAACTAAATTAATGATCATCCATTCACCCTATTTAATTCTCAAAGAACAACCCTTAACGCACTGTTTTCTCTCTCATTTCTATTTGATAATCGAATCACATGACATATCGCACACATCACACACATTTTCACTGACTGTACATTTATGAGAATGCTGTGAACTGCGAGTGTGGTGAGATGAGAATGTGCCCAGCTGAGAACATGGTGAGTTGAGAATTTGGTGAACAGAGCACGTGACGAGATAATAAGGTGGCCAGCTGAGAACATGGTGAGATGAGAATTAGGCGAGCTGAGCACGTGACGAGATGAGTATGTGGTCAGCTGAGAGCATGGCGAGATGATAATTAGGTGAACTGAGAATGTGGCGAAATGAGAATTTGGTGAGCTGCTCATAAGGGAATCCTAAGACCTCAAATGCGTTGCCAACCCTCAGGACTAAGATGGAATGCCTCTATAATTTCACCGGTTGTCTTATCCCCACACCGGAACACAGCAATGCGAACACAGCTTAGCGGTGGGTTAATGGATAAGATGGTGGTAGCGATCCGAACGGACCCTGCACAAGGTCCTACCACCATGAGGCGGTCGCCTGCTTGCGTGCTGAAGCGACTAAGTTATAAATTTCACTACGAAGAGATCCACTTATTGAGTTATTATTATATCTTTCTTTTATTGTACAGAAGGTTTTCATCATCACTTAGAGGAAAGTAGGGTAAAGTCACCAGTGGTCGGCCGGAGACCAGTAGTCGACCTCATATGAGTGCAAAGAGTTGGAAATATATCTTTCGTACTCTTCCCACTCATACAAAGTCTAGGCAGATGCCGACTATAGGTCTCTGGCTGACCACTGGTTACTTTACCCTATAAACTGCATCTTAATCTTTGTAAACTTGAACAATCCTATTTATTGTACGTTATATCGCTTCGTTGTGTATTGTATTTTGTTGACAGCGGTCGTATTTTCATTGCAAATAGTAGGTATAGGATCGCATGAGCGTACGAGCAATCCAGCACGTATTCATAGGTTCATGCACAGTCGCCCTTATAAGTAGGTGAACACTTTAGAACCTTCTCACTTTAAAGCATTTGACAGATTAGGTGCAGCAGTTCAAATAAGTCGTTAAAGTGACAAAGCACCAAAGCGTGCAGCTATTTATATCACCGGTCGTACTGCGGGATTGCGGTGTTTTACATAAATACAGTGGACTACAAAGAAACTTATGTATATTTTGGACCTTATTACCATGCAATAAGGTGAAAAAGTACATAGAGAATATGTTACAAATTCAAATTGTAGTTAAGTCACGTGAAAGTGTAAATTAATCGTTGGATTCTGCGAAAGAGTTTTCAAGTTTAGACGATAAAAGTGGTTGACTGTAAGTACTAGTGTAACAGTAGTTTGAAAACAAATATTTCAATCATACAATAACGTTTTCGAATCGTTTTTACTACTGTTCTGAACCTAAAATAAAATAACCTCATGTTTTCATACATTACTAGCTGTCCATACAAACCTTATGAAGGTACTTTACGACCTATTCTCATAACACCAAATATCTATTTAAAAAAAACATAAATATCGGTCGGGTGTGGTCTGTATTACCACAAACACTGGGACACGAGATTTACACAGATTTTGCGCATATTTCAGCTTTACTACTCGACGACTATACGAAATTCAATGTCAACTTGCTATCAAGTTTCAGTACTAAATACAGAGAGGGCGCTGATATCAATCGTCGTACACATTTTCTTGTTGACAATACGTTAACGTTATTTACTCGACAGAAGGTCAAAGTTCGTGCTCAGGATACTGAAAAATGCGAATTCGATTGTTGCATACAGTAGCAGGGTTAGACAGTGAAACACCGACGTAATATAGTATAAAATACACTGGAGACATACTTCGGATGTTCCTATATATTATGCAATGCTACTTTGGCTTCGCAGCAATGAGCTAAAGCCTTCGTCACACAACCGGCGCGACGCGGATAAGCGCAATACAATGCCGGAACGTGGAAAAGCGATATAACATAAGCATACAAGCGTTTGATATATCCTATACTACTTATAGGAGTAATGTTTATAATATATTTGTAAGACTTTCTGTTCAGTTGTTATTGGAAAATCATTTTCAACCCGAGCCACACCACTTGTTCTCCCAGGTGAAAAACGTGCTTAATGACGTCAATGTCATTAGAGATGCCAAGTGGTTTATTACTTTATAGCAAACTCAACATTATTGCTGGCGAATGTCAGATTGACTTTAGAGCTAACGTGGGTCACGTATTTAATTATTTGACTGTACTTAATAAATACAACCAAATTTATCTTACGATCAATACAATTGGTATTGATTGTTTAACGAAGCTTTAAATTTTGCGTCATGCTCGAAAATCGCACGCGGTACGTCGCCTCGTCGGATGTGTGACGATGGGTTTAGCTTCTTTAATAAAATATAGGGTGAAGCGGATGAGACGAGGCCAAGTTCACGATAATTCCATAATTATAAGGATTCCTTTGTCAAATAAATTCAGAAAATAATAATAACCAGTAAATCCTGAGGATTTGGCCTCCTAAAGGACTTTTACAGGAAATGGTTGAGAATGACTGATGCATTTTCGAATGTTTGTAATTGTTTGGAAAATAAAAACAAAATGTGACTACTCAAAAAACAGGACCTCTATTGGCAGAGTGCAAAGCGGGTGGAGGGGGCAGCCTAAACGATCACAGCGCTCGCTACGGCTAAAATTGTCATTTTTGTCGGTGACTTGAGCTGTCAAATCCATATTGCAGTAAACATTTTCTAATCGTTTTTGAGATAAAAATATGGTCCTGGTAAGATGTGTTGTTGTGAATTGTAATAACACCAAGAAGAATAGCGACTGTAAATTTTACCAATTTCCAAGACCATTGTGGAAACGAGACCAAAGAAATAAGTGGATATTTGCCGTAAGAAAAAAACGAAACCCCGTTTTAGTCACGAGTAGGCTCATTTCTCACTGAAAACAACAATTTTAATATTATTGGCAATAATGTTACTGACTACCATTGTCCAAAATTGTGTAACATAGTAAAATAACACAAGATTTCATTAATATTTTTCACAATATTTACTTACTTCTTGTTTGACAGCGGTGACAATATTGTCCATAGTGGCCGCCTGTCACGTGGCGCTGTCGTCGCGCTCGGTCCCAATTCCCTATGGTAAAAAAACAATCATCTTTGACCTGTTAGGCATTATTTTGACGTCATCCGCCATTACTGTCACGTACATAAGAGCTATGAAAACGATGAAAATACGATAACAGCTGAAACACGATATGGGTTTTACCGTGTTGAATACAGGCCCTGGACATCGTCTGTCGGGTCAGCTAGTAAGTAACACTTATAACAATAAATGTGTAACGTGTAGAACTTGCGTCTGAGTTGATATGGCACGCCCCTCCACCGCAATTTACAAAATTGTTATGCTCATGAAGTTTTCGGTAGAAGGGCGCACCATTTCTTCTTATAGCATCGACTAGCTTCGCTTCGGTCTTGATCAAAAATGGCCTTTATTAGTCAGGTAGCTTACTATTAGTGAAATAATTTTTGAAATTGGTTTAATATTTTCAATGATTAGGTAGGTACTGTATATTAATATAGACGGACTCTAGAAGATTCCATTAGGTCACCTACTTTATTGCAATAAATATTAAACAATCCAGTATAATTGTACCAGGGTACCACGAACAGCTGAGCGGTCGTTGCACTCGCATTACGGTACGTTTTGGGTCACTGCAGCGTCCACCGGGTTTGTGGGTCAGAGCAACCGGATCCGCCGGAGGCTGTGGTGAAGCTAGAAACGAGCTAGGCTGTATAGATGCCGCTAAATCATATATTTGGTTGCAGTACTTACCATTTTGTCGAAACTTCGTATGCATCTCTTTCACACTTCATTCGAAGGTAAACCTGAATAAATGAATTAGATGGATAATATCAATTACTCTTGTCTTGGCCTACTCACTCTGCATTTCGCCATTCGAGAGCTCTTTGGACCCGTCAGACCATCCGTACGTACTACGTGCAATTTTCCCTGCCCATTGCTGATTTAGCCATTCAAAGGGCCATGTTGGATTATTTTATTTATGCGTGGACTAGACAGACTTTACCTCTAAGCTCAATTGTTTAGTTAGTTATTGACCGGCTTTTGTTTAGAAGCGGTGAAGTTTAAAATACTCTTAAACCTTAGTAAGTTCTCCCTAAGAATGATAAAGGACCCTAACCTTCTTATTCATAAACTGGCAACATCTAAAGTGTTTCAAATATGCTCTGTCTTCATTTCTTAAAATAACATTTTGATTTCGACGGAAAGGGACAGAATACTTTGACTCAAAAAGGTTTATTGTGTATTTATGAATAAAGGCAAGGGAGTTAGGGTCCTTTATCATTCATAGGGAGAAAGGTTTACGAGTATTTTAAGGGGTTAGACTTCACTGTGCCTAAACTACAACCACCTATTCCTCAAAAAGATCACCAGTTATTTTTTATACAGCTCCATTACGTATTTAGTATAATGTAACGGCGTTCCATGTAACCGCGGTTGGAACATTCGTACTTTGGCGGCTTCAACTATTTTTTGCGAACGTGATGACAAACGTAAACCTGGGCCAGGTCGTTGACCCGGTGCCACCCGAGATATTATATTACTGCTAGATCAAAACAGTAGTAACTCGAAGTACAACTGTATTTTAAAATCAACTTTATTACAACTTCTATGAACTTGGAAGAAAGCTAGCAAGGATTTTGTGTTGATACGGTTTTGATCCAGCTGTGCGTTATTACGATTCGATAGATAACTGTAAAGATATATAGTTTTTATTGCCCGCGAATTGAGGCTGTGCATTTCACTGGGGTCTTGCGTGTCGTTTTACTTGTACTATTCGTTTTTTTTGCGTTGGTAGGATTGTTGTAACGGTTCGGTTTAACAACGGGTTAGAATACAGTTTAGTATTTACTAGTATTGCCCCGTGACTTGGTCTATCTGACTTTCCTGTATCGTAAGTCCCTCGTCAGTAGAGGAATATGATAAAACGTGCGGTTTTTCAGTGTTATTATTGATGGAGGCCGTGTTGTTAATTGATTTTTATATATCACTAGCAACCCACTCTGGATTCGTTCGGTTTATGCGAGTTTTCTGTAACACGCGTACATGTAAAAGAAAAACGCATCAAAATCCGTTGCGTAGTTTAGGAGGAGTTAGCGTATATACACACAGACAGACGCGGAAAGTGACTTTGTTTAATATTATGTAATAAAGATTTGACACGAAAACGCAAGTTGTACAAGAATAGTCATGCATCACTACTACACCTGCCTTTTTCGAAATCAAGTTAATCGATCTAAAACTTAATATTACATCATCATCATCATGTCAGCCGAAAGACGTCCACTGCTGGACATAGGCCTCCCCCAAGGCTTTCCACTCAGACCGGTCTTGTGCTTTTCGCATCCACCGCGGTCCCGCGATCCTGACGAGGTCGTCACTCCATCTTGTTGGAGGCCTACCTACAGCTCGTCTTCCGGTCCGCGGACGCCACTCCAGAACCTTCTGACCCCATCGGCCATCAGTCCTGCGAGCAATGTGCCCCGCCCACTGCCACTTCAGTTTAGCTATTCTTAGGCTATGGGCTATATATTAAAATATATATATTAAAATATATTTGCGTGACCCTACGCTCCAAAAAGGACCAATTGCCAGTTACCAAAACGCCCTAAGAGCCGCTTGCCTAAATCACTAGGCTTCCTTATTTCAACAAAACTAAACAAAAGTAGGCACGAAACTCTTTAGGCATTACATTATACAACGATCAATTTACGATCAGCAATAAATCTGCCGTTCAAAAATCGACCGCATTATAAAACCTAATTATGACACCGGCATAATGGACAATGACCAGTTTTTGTTCAATTACCGGATTACGAGTATATGGGTCAAAAGCATCACATAACTGCACATGGCACAATACGAGCCGGGTTGGGATCGTTGGCATCGAGTCGCGTCCAAAGAATCTATCGACGCAGACACGCCAATTAGTCGATTAACAGTGGGGAAATTAAGTCACGCAAGCCGTGTGATTTAGTGTCACGTTTTATGAGGGTGATTCATGAATCGTAATAGTCCCTAAACTTAAGTAAAAGCACAAACAAATTAACCCTAACCATCACTGAGATCATTAAAATAGGATGACAATTGACGGAGAAATCGAGTTACATACACACAAACTTAAAGGCACATTGTTAACCTCCTCTCTCCACCTCCCTTTTTGAAGACGGTTGAGAATAGGTGTCATTGGAGGTAGGTACGGTATGAGGCGAGGGACGCGTAAATATTATATCGGGCCGGGGTTACGCCATTGACAACTCTATTTTGTTTTTATTTTGGGTTTATTTTCATTCTTACCCCAGCATAATGTTTTTTTAATGAAACTTAATATAATTTATAGTGACAAAAAAACAAAACAAGTACAATTGACAAGATTTCATATTTTCAAGACTTTAATTTTATTCGTTTTATAGATACTGTTTGGAAGGAGGAAGACACTAATAGTTTTAAATTTTCTCTAGAATGAATAATTATTTTATTATTAATTTATTAAGATGTACTTATTCTAAAAGGGCGTAACTTCATTTCTACGACACAATGGACATATTATTACGTAAGTCCAATCTGTATTAAAAAAAATTTAGTGTCAATGTCAAATTTTAAGTATGACAGCTTTTTTTCTCGTGAAAAAGGCAATGGTATTATATCTATTCAGGCATAGTATTGGTAAAACTCGATATTTTTTTTAACTTACTTGTAATTTTGTAAATCAAGAAAAATAAATCTAAATAAATATTTTGCCGTGTTCAGGAGGCAAAACCCTTTCGATTCGTATAGTAACTTGCAGGTGTCACCAAAATGAAATGTTGTCAATTGCAAGGTTTTGAGTATGAACTACGACGCTTAACTAACACGAAAACTTTTAAATTTTCCGGGATGAAGTAGGATTGGATAGGCCGACTGCACTTAGGATGGGCAGGTCTAGATAGGAACTATAAACTATGACCGGATCTTTATATTGGCCGGCAACCACGGCCCAACAACTCTTGAGTTGCTGGTGTTTATGGGCGGTGGTGATTACTTCCCATCAGCTAACCCGCATGATTGTTTGCTCCACCCTCCCAAACAAAAAAATATTATTGTCTGAACTTGGGTCGGTTATGCCTATCTAGTAACCAATTCCAGTTCAGTGTAGGTACCGGTTCTGTAATTGGAATTTACGCTTTGGGTAAATTGCGCTTTACCTCTTTATCAATATTCGGAGATCTCAAAACTTCTTGGTCTCAAAATACCTAAATTGAGGAATGCCAAAGTATTTTTTTTTTCTTAAAACGCCTGAATGTTAATGTGGCCGAACTTCAAAATAGTTTAGTCTCATAATGCCTTTACACTTTCATAGTTTTTTATATTTTGTCTTTTCTGTCATTCGGTATTTGAAGGACTTGTGCATTTCAATCTATTTTAGTGTTAAGGTATTTAGATAATATGACGTTTTAGGTCAAAGTCATGATGAATTCCGTTCATTTTAAGAATGATAATATTTGACTTTTAGGTTTTATGAGCCCATGGTAATTTGAAAATTAGGGGTTAAGCCCAAAACGAATTTACTTGTACTTGTACAATAAATGCTTTTTAATTATTTATGCTTGATTTTTGCCTTTTGACTGAAGCGAAGGTGAAGGGAGGCGATTGGAGCGGAGCTGTAATAAAAAGGGGTCGGTCCTCCGCTCTTCAACGTGGCAGCTTACTTTAAACCGGAACGTGAGCCTTATACGAGTACAATTTTTTTTTTTACCGTCTGCCAATATCTCAAAGGAGAGCCGGGCTAAGAGCACGCTTTTCTTTTGTAACCGGAAACGTGAGATATAAGAGCACTTGAAACTTTCCGGGCGGCATTAAATATCTAAAGGAAACCTCGTGTTTTTATCTTTGTATGTCGATTTGCTTTTCGCTTTAATATAGTTAAAATTAATCCTTATGTACTCTCATATAAAGGTCTAGATTATCCCTACCTTATCTAATGTTTTTATTTACGGGAATGACGACCTCGTCAGGATCGCGGGACCGCGGTGGATGCGAAAAGCACAAGACCGGTCTGAGTGGAAAGCCTTGGGGGAGGCCTATGTCCAGCAGTGGACGTCTTTCGGCTGACATGATGATGATGATGATGACGGGAATGGAGGGTGTTTAAAATGTTTATATATACTATAAGAGGACTGGTATCTGGTAGTATGGACTGGTCGTCCTTTGAGCATGCTCCGACAGTCCGACACTTGTCCATATAAATGTCATTGACTAGGTCATACTTGTCATCCTTGTTAAGTTTAAAGTTCCTTATGACGAAGCACTAAAGTTGTAAACATTTTTTAGGGACACATGTCATGTTACGCTAAATAACACTATAGGATTTAAATATAAACTTCCATTGCCCTATGCATTTAATTCATCATAGGTATACAACATATCTCCGGATTTATCGATAGTAATCTTCCACCTTCTACTTGTTTGGAACCACTAAAAATCGATCAAAACTCAAACATACTCCATTACACATCTACAGCAACGATCTTTGACAGAGAGTAGGCGAAACTGGCTCCATCTGCTGTTGTACCGTTACTCGACACAGTAACCGCGCGGGAGATTAATGTGACCCGTCTGCGCAGGCGCATGGAGCCACAAAGGGCATCTGAGGGGATCAGTAGTAGTAGGAAAGTCAATTAGTACTCTGAAATGGTCTCTATATAGTAGGAAAGTCGTTTCATTAAAATATGACGTTTTGGTGAAGACATCTGCGCTCGCGCATGCAGCCACAAAGGGATTTTGTGGGAAATCAGTAGTAGTGGGAAATGGGAATAACTTTTAGCACTCTGAAAGGTGTCTGCGCATAAGGGAAGCCGTTTCAGTAGCTAAATTGTGACGATTTGTTGCAAATGTTGGTGCATATTTTGTAGGTAAAGTACTCAGAGAATATGTAATTTCAAGGAAATTGAAAGAAGTACCTTTTTCGCCCTTGATACTATGTGAATAAAACATTACAGTAGGTACAGCAGTTCATTTTAGACCTTCACCATCGACTGTAATCTTTTCTTGTACCGTCACCATCAGCTTATTGAGACCAAACTAACAATTTCGTATCCTATATTACTTAATTAGAACGGAGAACCTTCCGACTCCATCATCAGATCAGATCCAATGTAAATACCATAGTAATATCCTATTGATCTCGGGTTTTATAATGTATTCGAATTTCCAGCCCATTCCGTTAACAGCAGCTGGTTCACACGCGAAGTTAATTAAAAGTTTTTAAAAAGGTTTCCTTGAGTGTGGAATTTGAGTCATCCGCTAAACAATTTTTGACTCCAATCTCTTAGAACATAGGAGAAGAAAGAAAATATGATCTACATGGGAGATCAGATCGAAAGAGGAAATAGTTAAAAATAAGTCAAAGAACAACCCCAGTGAATTTAACAAACTCTGGCCCGTTTCACGAAGCTACAAATTACAAGCGGAAGTCTCTTTCTAGCAGAAGGATTTAGAAAGAGACTTCCACTCGTAATTTGTAACTTGTAGCTTCATGAAACGGGCCTCTAGGCGTTTATTGTCTCAACTCGTCTAAGTTCTGGCCAGTTATAAGCATAAGTCGCACCTGCTTGTAAATATAAAGTTGGAACAGAACAACTTTGGCTGAGTGGTTTCAAAGATGTAATCCACGACCAAATACACGTACGAAAATGTTATTGATCCACAATGACGTGACAATTTAAGTTCGTTGGCTGATAATTTGCAGAGAATTCGGTCTAACCTAAATGTTGTTACGTAAAGCTTTCACGAGTAAGAGCTCGTCTGCAAAGTAATTAATCGCTGTCAATGAAAAAAAAAACAAAAAAATTGTCAGATTTTGGAGCAAATTAATTAAATTATTCCCTATACATGAAGAAAAGTCGATTGGCGGGAAAATCGAGTTAAACAAAAACACAAAAATGCACAATAAGAGACCCTCCCTCTCTTGTGAAGTGGTTTTAAATGGGGGAAGTTCTCTAGTCAACGCGTTTTTTTTTACCCAACTACCCCTGGAGGGTTATACTTTTCAGTGGAATAGCTGTTAATGGTGCGTTCCTATATTCAAAACCGTTGCTAGAGTTATGACGTCTCGTTAAAATTTGACACATTTTGTACGTAGCAAATGTCATAACGCTACTGCCCGTAAGGAAAACGATCCGTTTCTTGAATAAAGGAACCGGGCATAAGAGAATTGTCAGGTCGAAAAAATCCATACACACGTTTTGTTTCCCCTTTAAGCCCAGTCCGATGTTTACAAATAGATATGGTGATAAAAAGTGGCTTCGAAGAGGCTCATTGGCGTCACGGGAGACCGAAGAGCTGGCAGTTTCCTCGCTCAACGCATAAGTTTAACTATCCAGCGAGGAAATGCTGCCAGCATCTTCGAGATTTAAAAATGTAATGTTAAGTAATTAAAATCCCATGTAGTTTATGAAAAGTAGGTCTGTGCATTTTCCTTTCCAAGAGAATGTGAAGAAAAAATTAACTAAAATGTACAAACTTAATTTTTCATAATAACTACAACATTGAAAAATCGTGAACAATCGCCTGGATTAATGGGGTGAGAATCGTTACGCCCGGAGATAAATTTTGTATAGATTTCTTTTTACAGCTAAGCAAAAGAACCCGTGGTACTTCTCTTTCTCTCGATCTCTCTCTCGCTCGCTCTACCCAAACCCGAACGAGAACAGCTATCGCGCCTATCGCACTGTGTTTTCTATTCCGTGTTTCTTTCTTTTTGCCCTTCTGTAGACGTTAAAGGCTTGTAGGGCTTCTAAACGCATCGTTGACTTGGTCTATAACGAGGAACGTCTAAAGCGAGGTTAAGACGAGCAATAAAAAAATGCAAAAGTGGACTGGTAATGAAAATTGAAGAAGTTTATTGCTATCTTACTCTAACTATCAAAATAGAAAAAGACAGCAAAATTGTGCTTCTCACTCTCGACCTAAGTTAAAGTTAGACAGCAATCAACTTCTGCAATTTTTATGGTTTGTTAGATTATTTTCACAGAAGTATTTTTTCATAGTAAGGAATGTTCGTATCGCGTTCTTTCATAATCATTTCTTTTCTTCTTGTATAGTTTTACTTCTCTAATTTTCATGATTTTACTATCAACATTTTATTCGTTTCTAATTTGTCCCATCGTAAATTTTACAATAGTAGGTAATAACATCGTAATACGTATGTAGATAGGTTAGGGTAGGTCGGGTTGGTCTTTATATCAGGCCCGGAGGGCCAAAAAACCCAGAAGTAGGAGCTCCGCTCGGTGGAGATTCATCAAATAGGCTAATTATTTACTACTAGGATAAAATGCTTTTGTGAAAAAAAATCTACCGAATCATTTTTATTGCTAGTCTATTTCGCGCATTAACTTATAACTAGACCCCGGTATCGGAGGTGCAAAATGGTAGCTGTCAATTTCGAGCCATTACTAGGGAAGGGTAAACATTGTTTTGAAATATTAACTTCATGTCGATAAACATAGTTATATGTCGATATTTTATTATATCATAATGATAGCGTTTATTCTATAAAGTAGGACTATATAATTACAAAA
Organism: Acleris sparsana; assembly: GCA_923062465.1. Lineage (NCBI taxonomy): Eukaryota > Metazoa > Arthropoda > Insecta > Lepidoptera > Tortricidae > Acleris > Acleris sparsana. The sequence goes on along the minus strand of OV281301.1, from coordinate 15,391,026 downwards.
CCAACATGTATTGAACATTTTTATTATTTACAAAAAAAAATCTTTCATCATTAAGAAGTTTTAGTTATCTTCTTAGCATAAAGCATTCATAAATAAATTTAAAATAAAATATAAACTCTTTTATATTCACCAAAGGTCATACCATGTTCTTGATGAATGATCAGATTCTTTGCAGTAAACTAGTGTAGTTACAATAAATATACACAACAATTATAATATCTTACAATTAGTCATATTTATCATTAGAGATATATGTCTCGTAATATATTACTAAAATTTGTTCTAAGTTAACGGGTGTTAGACTTCTTCTTCTGTAGTTGAAAATCCACTTTAAGAAAGAAAATGACTTTTCTACTTCGACAGAAGTAATGGGCAAGAAATTACATTTGGCGTAATTCTGTACTGTATTCTTATTTACATCATCAGTAATTTCAACACTTTTGCCATCCAACAAACTTTGTAAAATTTGTAAAGTTTTTTTGTTACCTCGAGTATTACATCTAAGGATTCTATCTATTGACGTAAATAATTTATTATCAGTATAAGTGGCCAGTATTAATCTCTATTGAAAAGGTTTATCACAAGAGTGTTTATGCACTGCTCTGCAACTCGAAACATAAGAAAAGTAATAGCAACCATAGATATATATTTTGTTGTACAGTCGAGTTCATAAATATGTGTACACTTTATATTTTTACGATCAATGATTATCATAGATCAAAAAAAAATAACTGTGTACAACCTAATGTATAGAAAAATCGTGTATCGATATCAACATCAAAAATATGATTACCCATCCCTAAGAACTTGACAGCTACCATTTTGCACCTCCGATACCGGGGTCTACTTATAACTCTTATAAGTTACAAAAAGACAGCAAAATTGTGCTTCTTGCTCTAGAACTAAAGTTAAAGTCAGACAGTAAAAAACTTCTGCAACTTTGCAACCAACTGCATTTTTAATTGCAAGTCTATTTCGCCCTCAAAGCGACTAGCAATAAAAAATGCACAAGTTGACTGCACTTTAAAGTTAGAAAAAGACAGGGTTCTTAAAGCTTGGTTTTGTAAGATTTACTCAGAAAATGTAGGAGGACGACCGGCTGCACGATGGACAGATGACCTAATAAAGGTTTTACGAGATCGGGGAATGCAGGCCGCAGAAGATCGTCCTCGCTGGAGATCAACGAGGGAGGCCTACTTTTGTTCAGCAGTGGACGATTACGGGCTGAAAAAATTTGATGATCAAGAAAATGTTGAAAAGAGAGAGAGAGTAGGTACCTGTCTTCTAAAAAAACATGTCACGTAGGGTTGTCAATCGATACTTGAGCTCTGCGCGATGCAGGCAAACGATATTATTAAGTAGGAGTATATTTCAATCGAATCATAGATTGCGTTAAATATATTTGAAATCGTGTTAGTATTTATAATTTCTGCATTGATAACCTAATTATTTGGTTTCGAATGATTTCATTTATTGAGAAACTTAAAATACCTTGACGATATTAACAGATAAACAACGGCTTGTCTTTGACTTTATATTAATTGTATTGTCCTGGTTTTTTTTTTGCACAATAAAGTGTTTACATACATACAATAAAAGTGGGAAATTATCACTAGTTTTGTTTATTCAAACAACTAAGCCTTCATTAAGTTTATACACTTAAATTACGTTTAACAGCTAAAACCAGATTTTATAAATAATATTTCGCTATAAGCCGGCCTGCCGGTATTTATTTTAAATTATTGGCCACAGAAACTATTCTTCTATTTTTTTAAAGGTCGCCAGCTTATTTGAGATTCCTATAACTTGCAAAATCGATCATGAATTAATCGAAGCATGGTATGGCATCCTCTGCAGGCATGTAAATGTTCTCCTGACTTTTACTCGCCGTGAACGCGAATGTGCGTTTATAAAAGAAGCAGCACTTTAAGAGAGATCAAGGCAAAGGGAACGCAGGGAATGTGTGTTATCAAAATGTTTGCTTGGTGCTTTATCAGACTGACAACTACCTAGGCAATTTTCTAGCAAGGAATGTTTGCTATGTAATATTGTGTAGGTAGGCATCGAAAGAATCATCTCATAAATATGTTACGAAGTTCTTAATACACTGGAGTATAGTGCATTGGGTCATATTTTGGAGATGTTGCATTATTTATATTTTTACACTTGACTGGTACCTACTTCAAACGTTTCACCTCCGATACCTGGTACCGGAATTTAATATCTCTGTATATTATAATGAATAATGAATATTGAATATCAGGGGACAATGTCACACCAATTTGACTTAGTCCCAAACTATCCAACTAGGCCAATGCGTCGTCAACTAACCCCCCCGTAAAGTATTGGTTCAGGGCTACCTTTTAAACGGCCCAAGAATGGCTGCCGAGAAAAGAGGTCCATCAGTTTGGAAGCTATGGTCCACAGAAATACACGCAGATACACATACGCCATGTCAAACTTATAACTTCTGTTTTTACGTTGAGGGTTACAAATTTAACCGCAAAAGACAGACTTGCAATGAAGTAATTAATATACTTAACTAATTATGAATAGATTTTTTTTTAAAGAAATGTTATAATATGGCGCCTTAAGAGCAAAAGGAATCAACAAGTTGATACAGTCGAGTTCATAGATATGTTTACAATTTAGTTCTTTATCTATTTAATGTCGTGTTTGAACTGCCTTATAGGAACTGTCACAAAGATTAAAGTGACAAGGTATTAAAGTGTGGTCCTTGTATTTATGAACTCGACTGTACCTGCCTACAAAAAAACGAAGCACGTAACTTGTAATTATCATCCAACGTCATATTTAAATCAAGTACTTGAGATAAATGTAAACAGGTTGGTCAGTATTAAACGGAGAATTCTGTAATTGTTGCCAACAATTATCAGCCATTTATTATTGTGGCAACCTGTAATTAGCCGTGATTGCTTCTCGAATGTTCCAGTGGTTACTTTGTCTCTGATTTAACTTGAATTAATGGACAGTAGCCCTACGCAAATGTTAAGCCCTTTAGTGCGTTGTCATGGCAAACTTCAAACAGAACTTCAGATGACACACATGACAAAGACAATGACATTTAAAATGACAAGGTTCTGAGTATGCTCAACAATGTTTTAATTATGTTTCCGAAGTTTTGTTGCCACGTGCTTTTATTGTGAATCGTTAAATAATTCACGACAAGGATGAGGCTGATATAAATTATATTGCGATCGCAAGTACTTCGGCACTGTTTGTGACAATAAAAAAGTTAATACGCGGGATCATCAAAATCAATACCTTTTTGTAGGTCATCAATGTCATGACTAGACCCCGGTATCGGAGGTGCAAAATGGTAGCTGTCAAGTTCTTAGGGATGGGTAATCATATTTTTGATGTTGATATCGATACACGATTTTTCTATACATTAGGTTGTACACAGTTATTTTTTTTTGATCTATGATAATCATTGATCGTAAAAATATAAAGTGTACACATATTTATGAACTCGACTGTACAACAAAATATATATCTATGGTTGCTATTACTTTTCTTATGTTTCGAGTTGCAGAGCAGTGCATAAACACTCTTGTGATAAACCTTTTCAATAGAGATTAATACTGGCCACTTATACTGATAATAAATTATTTACGTCAATAGATAGAATCCTTAGATGTAATACTCGAGGTAACAAAAAAACTTTACAAATTTTACAAAGTTTGTTGGATGGCAAAAGTGTTGAAATTACTGATGATGTAAATAAGAATACAGTACAGAATTACGCCAAATGTAATTTCTAGCCCATTACTTCTGTCGAAGTAGAAAAGTCATTTTCTTTCTTAAAGTGGATTTTCAACTACAGAAGAAGAAGTCTAACACCCGTTAACTTAGAACAAATTTTAGTAATATATTACGAGACATATATCTCTAATGATAAATATGACTAATTGTAAGATATTATAATTGTTGTGTATATTTATTGTAACTACACTAGTTTACTGCAAAGAATCTGATCATTCATCAAGAACATGGTATGACCTTTGGTGAATATAAAAGAGTTTATATTTTATTTTAAATTTATTTATGAATGCTTTATGCTAAGAAGATAACTAAAACTTCTTAATGATGAAAGATTTTTTTTTGTAAATAATAAAAATGTTCAATACATGTTGGTTTTGTAATTATATAGTCCTACTTTATAGAATAAACGCTATCATTATGATATAATAAAATATCGACATATAACTATGTTTATCGACATGAAGTTAATATTTCAAAACAATGTTTACCCTTCCCTAGTAATGGCTCGAAATTGACAGCTACCATTTTGCACCTCCGATACCGGGGTCTAGTCATGACTAAAGACCGGATTATATGCAACATAAAAAATACATAAAATATGCACTATATTACATCACATAGCATTATATTACATTACAACTTTTTCCATATTTTTGTAAACGTAAACAATCAAGTATTGTTCCAAATTTTCGGTAGTAGGATTGTGGCGACGATCATTCTTATAATATTTATAAGCGGAAAAGGATCGCTCCACTTCCACTCAGGTAACTGGGCAGAAGTTGAGCTCTGGTACTGTGTTAGCACTTATACCTACCTAGTTGTATGAATGTATCAATAATATGCATCGTAGCAAAATCCGAAGTAAAATATTACCCCTTAGGAAGGCTCAAATATGCAAATGCATATACTCCGGTCTTTAGTCATGATTAAAGTCGTAACTTTCATTACTGAAAGGATGGAATGGAAACGAGTCCATCTTGAATTGTCTTTGTGGCATGTAACACCAGTTGTTTCCACCGACGTCTATATTCCAGGGACCGGAAAACCCGTTCCTTTGCTTAAGCCGTTCGAACGGCTTACCCGTTCATACGGTAAGCCAATCGTTTCGGTAACCTCTTCACCGGCTTACCCAACGATTAGATAGCCCTATTAAGCCGGGATACCCTAACCGTAACCCTTTTGTAACCGCTTACCGAATGTCGTTGGGTTTGATATTTATTTGAATAAGCGCTTACCGTTCGGGTTAGGGTAACCCTTTCGCTCCCTTCCCGCGCGCCGCGCGCGCCGCTATTATTACGTGTATTGGTCAGGGACCGGAAAACCCGTTCCTTTGCTTAAGCCGTTCGAACGGCTTACCCGTTCATACGGTAAGCCAATCGTTTCGGTAACCTCTTCACCGGCTTACCCAACGATTAGATAGCCCTATTAAGCCGGGATACCCTAACCGTAACCCTTTTGTAACCGCTTACCGAATGTCGTTGGGTTTGATATTTATTTGAATAAGCGCTTACCGTTCGGGTTAGGGTAACCCTTTCGCTCCCTTCCCGCGCGCCGCGCGCGCCGCTATTATTACGTGTATTGGTATTGGCACGGCTTTGAAGCGCGCGCGCCGCCCGAGTTTAGGTTTCTTTAAACGGTCCAATAATATGTCGTACGTAGTTTGTCAAAGAACTAAATTTGCTTGAAGGTATTTTAAGCGGTAACACATTCGGAGGTTTTGATACTGGTAAGCGGTAAGCCAAATTAACTCGATCGAATGGATTATCCGTTTAATGTGTGAACCGATTAAGCGCTTACCGAAATGTTCGGGTTTATAAAAATCAGCGCTATAAAAACCCCTTAAAAACCCCGGGTTAGGGTAAGCGGGTCCGGTCCCTGGTATTGGTATTGGCACGGCTTTGAAGCGCGCGCGCCGCCCGAGTTTAGGTTTCTTTAAACGGTCCAATAATATGTCGTACGTAGTTTGTCAAAGAACTAAATTTGCTTGAAGGTATTTTAAGCGGTAACACATTCGGAGGTTTTGATACTGGTAAGCGGTAAGCCAAATTAACTCGATCGAATGGATTATCCGTTTAATGTGTGAACCGATTAAGCGCTTACCGAAATGTTCGGGTTTATAAAAATCAGCGCTATAAAAACCCCTTAAAAACCCCGGGTTAGGGTAAGCGGGTCCGGTCCCTGCTATATTCAGCCTTCCTCGAAGTTCGGCACTGGCATTAAGGATGCCTGTCGGCTTTGTAACCTGCTCAGAGCACTAAGTTTTTTTTACCTTCGCTGTTAGTCACAGCTTAACTTAGATTGTGAGGGAGGCTCCCCTTAGGGTGCCTCGGCTCAGGTTACTTAATTCTAAAGGCCGCCCGAGCATGGCGAGGGCGGCTTAGTCGGGGTGGCTCGATGTGATTGTCGGGAGGTAAAATGTATTAAAATATTATTGAATTGAGTTTTGCAATTGTTGAAAAATCAGAAGACAATAAGCTAGCTAGCTAGTTTCTGATGATTATCGCGGGAAACCGAGGGATGCGAGTAGCACTAAAGCAACTATCGTGGAGATCCCTGGAGAAGGCCTACGTCCAGCAGCGGAGAACGTCTTTCAGTTGAGCAACTTGACGCCTTATTACATTCCACAAGTTATGATTGAATACTTGTGAATTCGTCAAGATGTCGTCATCACAATTCGTCGTCGTATTTTTTATCCTTACCTACTGATATTTTTCCTGACTTCCGTTGACTCGGGAATGTTCAAAGACACTTGTTAGGTAGGTACACATTTTCTTTCATCACGTCTTCCAACTGTCGTAAATCAACGTTGATAAACGTTTAACGTTGGTTATGCTGGTGATTTATAATCATGACAAATGCCAACCGGTCTGACTTTTGAAATCCTTTCAATGTCAATGGCAACACGGATATAGGTAAGGATTTAACCAAATGTGATTTATGGGCTACTAGCTATGTCAAAGACGTTGAATTTACTTTTTTTGTTTCTTGAATCAGTAGGTACTTATTGTAAATCCTCTATAGGTGCCCTTTTCTGGAGCGAGAGACCCGTCTCGAAAAACGTCGAATATTCGCGCTCACACCTTTCATATCTTAGAACGTCAGTTCTTATTGTCTTTGTCCTACTGGGCAATCATACTCGTATTTGTTCACTATTCCTCTATAGCGTCTTAATAGCTTTCGGTTAGCTCTCGCTGTCGCGCTTGCACTCTCTACTGACAGTACATTCATCACTCGTGTGTCGTGAAATAATAAAGATTGCCGATCGCTTTCAAAAAAATTGTAGCACTGTAGGTATTTCAAAAATAAAGTCTACCAAAATTTAGGGGGTCTTACCTCCATTTGGGGGGGGGGGGAGTATGGGCAGGGGGAAATTTTACTCAGCGAGGGAAGTATAATTTTTTATGTATTTTTTTGCGCTGAATCGAACCTTGCCATATTTGGCAATGTTCTGGGCAGTCATCATTTTATTTTTGCCGGCCAGTACAATTGATCAATGACCGGATTGTTACGATTAATCTGATACTGCACTTACCATATTGCACACTATCCACTATTTAACAATTTTTTTGATAAGTTGAATACCCTTAGGCCTTTAAAAAGTGGCATAAATTTACTGCAGAAGTGCAGATTACATGACTTAAGACCTTAAGCACACCCAGAGAAAAGAAAATTAGTAGTTACTGTGCTGTACTTATATTTTATTTCATCAGAACATCAAACCGTGCGCGTAACTCTCAAAGCACTTGACTCGATCACAAAACTTACGAGATGATATCATTGATGCAAATAAACGATGAAATAATCGGCACCTTAAGTATGTAAATTGACACGTACTGTAATCTCTTTGATATATCTCTTAAATGTGGGGCAAGTTTGCGGCACGGCATATTCGCTTAAAACAAGCGGCGGTTATTCTTTTGCGGAGCAAAAGCCGGTTCTCCTCAACAAACTGGCATAACAAGACCCTTCCGTATACCAAGATTGCACGGTGTTCCGTGTTTTACAACCCTGGTTTACCGCAGCGTTGGAACCAGTGACGCAGGCACGAATCGCCGTCCAATCGCAGCGCGTACAGGGATCATGTTAGACCAGTTCGATCGAGCGAATTCGCCTTTACTGGTATTAACACCACTGGACCGGTTAGAGGGGCATCGACCCCTCAACCTACTGGCAGCCTGGTCTGTTCATTTCGCCATTTTATTGTGTTACCTAGGCATAACCACTCTTCAGCGGGCTTATTATGGTCGGGTTTGTCGATGATCATAAACGTGGATAAGACATCTGTCACTTTCCGACCAGTTTGTATGTGCGAGAGTGACGGATGCCTTTCCAGCCCAATAAAGGCAACCATAATAAGGGTCCTGATTAAAGTTATGAAGGCTTACGTAGACACATTTTAAGATACGGCTATAGAATTGCCAGTAAAGATCACTGATTCCTGACACGCTATATAAATTGCCTGGGTAAGGTATTATGAGTCTTGTTATACCCGTAATATTGTTATATTGTTTATTACTTCGAAAGCTGTATCCTATCGCTGCTTTTGATTATGAAAAGTTCAGCTTCAGCGCTCTTATTAGTATCTTTAAATTTGAGAGGGAGGAAGAAAGCTGATCCCGAAAGTGAGGAACTAAGAATGGATTCTTCTGGACCTTGATGGCGAAACATCCTTCTTTTGTTCAATGTTAATTCTTGATACTTACTATGTAATAACTTATCATCAGAGTCATCAAAAATAAGTTTCTCAGTATCCTATTACCATCTCTGTAAATTTCATATTACACACACTTAAATAATAAAATTCTAACAATATCCCAAAAGGAATAGAACTACGAAGTATTTATGTATGTGTAGCTTTTTTGTACATGTGCGTAATACGAATATGAGGTGCCTAGAAATGGCGACTGCTTTCGCATTCATCGCTGGCGTTGCATCGACCTTAGATCAGGGTAACAATATAGATGCGTCATTGAACTGCATTGTTTTAAACAAAGAAAAAAATCATGCCAAGTATCATTAATCTGCTTCCTATTCGTTGTGTTGAACTCGTTGAAGGTCTTTTAGTCTTTGTCTCATCTTAATCTATTGCTAAAATATTTGGTACCATATTTTAAGCCGAAATTGTTTCTTGGGAGTAAAGTGTTTATAAGGTGTAGGATAGATCAAATTAAATAATTCTAATTAATTTTCAGGAGCCTTAAAAAAACATCGACACGACGTTACGTATTTGTTTGGAGATTAGCCAAAAAAGTATCTCAATGTCGTCCCCGGTTGCTTAACTTAAAAAACTGCAATTTCAAGTGTAGTTGAAATGCAAAATTCCATCCAAAAATAATAAATAAAATAAATAAATAAATAAATGGGTTTAACTTCGAATTGGCCTCCCTAATCTCCAGACTTAAACTCTAAATCTACGTTTACACTTCATCGAATGCACCGAGTTCAAGGCTGGTCATCCCGCGCTTCCCATTGCATGTGCATACGCATTAATTCCGCGCACAACGCCACCACCATTGTCTATCACGGGGCTCAACGACCCCATAAAGGATTAATGATGCTATTGTAGAGAGTTTACGTGTAATTGATGATTGGTATCTGAAACTAGGATTTTGAAGAATCTAGAAATATTAGGGTCTAGGCAGGTATCGAACAGTATCGAGCAGGTTAAATGCCCTGCAGGCCCTGAAGCTTTTGTACTTCATCATGTAGAGCATCCACTTATAAGCACAATGTTCTTCCCATCCTCTCGTCTCGATATATCTATATACCGGGTCAGAGTGCGTTTTTCATACAAACGAGACTATTTCGAAGCCTTGGTTCCTCGCCAGGGGTTGTTTTGAGTGAGTTTTATTGGTGGATACTGCGAGGTTCAATAGAGGAGATCAAAAGTTCTTAAGATACCCTACTGATCGCACAACCAGTTAACACCACAGCGGGACAGTTTGGGTCAACATTTGGATTTCCTTACATTTTATTGCCATTTTAGATGTTTTTCTGAACATGCACAATTCCGGCGTTAACCGCAGATTCATTCAATTGGGTATCCTAGGCACTCTGGAAGTCCTGCATCGATGCTCGCGGTATTCATCATCAGAATTCACCAAAAGCATTCCCTGGCGAGGAACCAATGCTTAGAAATAGCCTCTTTAGTATGAAAAACGTACTCTCACCCGTTATTTTTGCTCCCGAGTGTAGACGAAGAGTTCAATATCTCTTAAAGGCGGCATTTCACCTAGCGTTTATTTGTCAAATATTTTTGTTTCAACTCATTTCATTTGGAATTTGAAATGTGAGAAACGTAAGACTAGATTATTCTGCTAAATACAGTGCTACCATAACATTAGTTCTCACTCTATGATTAACCTTTTTCCAAGACGATTTAATTTTTAAGTTATTTTCTTGATATTTTATTAAGAATACGAAAATCTATAGTTGTGTTTGTTGCCAGTGAATTTGTTTATCCATTTTACTTTTGTTTAAAGTATTGTTGAAACGATTTGAATTTAACGAGTTATTTTATGTTTATAATTTTATCAAGCACTATTTAACGCATATTTTACGAGGATAATGTGATTATGGTGAAACGGCTAGAAGCTTTTAAATTTTACGACGTTGTAAAAAACCTCTCACTTATAGATAAAATTCTCTTGGAACAGACAATTTATTTTTGACCAGATTCTAAATTGAGACGTTAACTGGATTCATAGTGTCGTTAGGTACGCTAAAGACAAATGAAAAGTGGTCGCAGTGCGTGCATAATAATAATCAAGTGTAAGAAATTCTTGTTGACAATTTCACTTCAGTAACGCTTGCTCCGACCGTTTTTGTACAGTTAAATACAATCGAGTGTACGGTTCCACCTTCGTCATCCAATACAAGTAGGTCTGTTATCATGAATAATGTTGCCTTATCACCAGAATGGCGATAGTTTACAAAGTTTAAAATCGATTAAAAATAAATTAAAAGTAAGTTGATTCATATTTTTCGGTGTTATCAAGCACGTAACGTCGCAGTCGTTATTTGTTTTATACTTCTTACTGATTGACATTCAGTCAGACTATGAAGAGTCACTATTATTGATTATCAATATTACTGATTGATTATGCGCTGCTGAGTTTGATAATGCGGATATGATGCGGAAGCCATTGTCATAGCAACGTAATAGCATACTCATTCGTTCTGTGATTTATGTTAACTTTTAATGAAACTCAACGCTTGTTGTTTATTTGTAGGACTAGTGGGTCAAGTGATTAGTAGCTAAGTTTAGATCTTTAATAATTTTCTTCGTCAATAGAAATGCTTTAAAATCAAGAGAGTTGTATTTGATGCTCATGCAACAGTCATCAACTCATCATCATTTCTCCAAAAGATGTCCAATGCTACATAAGGCCTCTATTCAAGACGGTATAAACCATGTCGTGTTTGATCTGTTATCGTATTGTAAACGTTTTGATAGCTCTTATTTCCTTGACAGTAATGGCGACTGACGTCAAAGCAATACCATAACAGATCAAAGACGATATGTTTTTTACCGTCGGGAATACAGGCCCTGGACATACGATCAATGCGTTTAACATGTCGTCGTATTGCCAACGTTACAATAGCTCTTATTTACTAGACAGTAATGGCGGCCGAATTAAAAACCACACGATACCATGTCAAAGGCAATATGGTTTTGTCTAGAAGAATAGAGGCCCAGGTCCCGTTCCGCCTGCGCAGCGGATTAAATAAAATATATAAATATCAGGGGACAATGTCACACCAATTGACCTAGTCCCAAACTAAGCTCTAGGCTTGTACTATGGGTACTAGACAACGATATAAGTACTTATATAGAGAAATATATACTTAAATACAAAGAAAGTCGTATAAATGCAGTTGAAATGCGCTCTTTGCGTAGTATGTGTGGTGTGAAACTGATTGATAGAGTAAGGAATGAAAAGGTCAGAGAGAAATGTGGACTAAAAGAAGATGTAGTGACTAATATTGAAAAGGGCATGCTTCGATGGTTCGGTCATTTGGAAAGGATGGATGAAAGAAGATTGACGAAAGAGATATACAGAGCGAAAGTGAGTGGAAGGGTCGGAAGAGGCCGCTCTAGGCGTACTTTTTCGAATCAAATCGGAGAAATACTGGAAAAGGGCCGAATCTTAAGTACCCGAAACCGACGTGCGTGCATGACTCGATGTATGAATGTGGAAGAAGCAAAAGACATTTGTCAGGATCGTAGCAGGTGGAAAGAAGTCGTCTCTGCCTACCCCTCTGGGAAACAGGCGTGATTTTATGTATGTATGTATGTATGTATGTACATAGAAAACACCCATGACTCAGGAACAAATATGTTCGCGACCTCTACTACATTTTGTATTTTATTTTGAGGATTTCTAGCCCTAACGCTAACTAGGTACTCTTCCAATTCTTTACGATTTATAGTAATTAGCCAGTTTTTAAGAAACCTTCCAGTTGCACCCGCCTACTTCGATATAGAATTCCCGTTTTAAACTTCCTTACTGCTCGTTAGATTTGGCCTGCAAAAGATTCCCTTTATAGGATTCTCTAACGCACCAACGGCGAACTCACTCTATTCGATTAGCCTGTCTTGCCCTTGCACGCGTAAGAATCGCGCAGCTCTGCGTGACAACATGCTTAATAACTCGGGCAAATCACCTCTGTCCACCCATTATAGCTGACGAAAGTACCTACACAATTCAAGGCGAATGTAACGGAACGACTTAGATTTACTTAGGGAATTAGTTCAGATATTGCCAAGGACCAGATAGCGTTGGGAATCCGAGAGAGAGGCTTTTTGCTGGTAGGGGGCACTATAATGACAGGATTTTAAAAACACACGGGTTACCTAATGGTTCAAATCAAATCAAATCAAAATTCTTTATTGGCGATACATATGGTTGGTACAGATCTTAAATTATTATACATAGGTCAACATATTTAGCCATCGGTGACAGCATGCAAAACTTGAATACTTATATTTAACATGTCATTTAAATAACATTAGTTTACTTATGGGCAGAATAGGAAGTTCTTAGCTCTAAGTATTCCTTCACTGAGTAAAAACATTTTTCCAGCAACCAGTTTGTCAGCGTTTTCTTAAACTCCTTGAGTGGGAGGTTTATAAATCGCTTCGGCAATTTATTATATAACTTAATGGCCATTGGATAACAGCTACTGGTTACCTAGTATTCACCACTCATGCCCATAAAAACGGGAACTAAAGAGTTCTACATGCGTTGTCGGCCAATAGGGACATGAAATCTCTGTTCTTGAAGGCATCCTTGTCATAACTGGTTGGATATACTGACGAAGGGAGTTTGAAACACAGTTTCGCTGTACAAGGCAAATGTACCTAGTAAAACGCACTGTGGATGTTGACGGAACCAGTTTATTTATAACGCGATAGAAGCATTCATTTTATGCAGAATATTAACACGCAGTTTAGTGGAACATTATTCTGACACGGTAACACGCCAGTGAGTTCAAACTCCCTGCAATTGCGGTTTGGTGGCACTGAATGTATTAACGATGGTGATCCTCAAAGATACTGTTGACTTTAGTGTTCGTCAATATTGGCTGCAGTAAATAGTGTTTCGAACGTGTTGCGTTACTGGCCAAAGTTCATTCTGCATAGGCAAGGATGTGCCTGAAGTACCTTGCCAAGAATTTAGTATTTTTATAAATTTATTAGATTCACTTAATTTCCGTTGTTTAACAAAATAATAATCTTAAAAATACTAATTTATTGTAACTAAAGCTATTTCAATACATTTTTCAGAAAAAATATGACTTGAAATACTAAAATTATAGCGATACGAGTTTTGGAATCAAGTAAAATTAGTTTTCACTGCTGCTGGTTAAAAATGCAGATAACTGAGCTCTCTTGAATTTAAGGGAATCTAATCCTTTGTGGTTCGGTCATCTCTCATAAATCCTATGTAACCTCTTTTATGTGTCAATGTAACGAAAATTCTGCAAAGTGATACGTTCTATGACTTCTATGAAATTAGTGTCGACAAAACAAACGGTTTTATACATGCACCATTACCAAGCTGAATAGTGATAGATGGACAAAGGTTATTACTGAAAGGTTGCAAAAGATGACACGCAACCAGCTCGAACGCTAATAACAAGCACAGAATGGATGAGAGTGTGGCGTGACAGGAAAAATAATGGGTGATACCCACAGGCCGGTAAAAATTAATTAGATTGTCTGGAAGCAAGTGCCTACCGATTTGATAGACGGCTTGTATTATTCAAGCACGGAACTAGGTAATTAGATTGACCACGTGTTTCGACTGGGTACACTAGTTACGCATTATTTAAAACGTTCTGCCCATGAGTTCGTTTTTCAAAAATTTTTGCTTGTGCTCCTCTATTCAGGTACGAGTATAAGTGTACAGCTACCACTAACATTCGTACAATTCTTTTTACCTTTCCAATGTTCTCCATTTTATTTATGTGCGTTAATATGTCAGTCTATTTCTTCATTATAACGACGACTTGCTACATTAAAGATAAGGGCGTGTTTAGCTATAGGTAATTTGGTTGTAATCTTGTTTAGTTTGGCCACTGTCATTGGCAGTTGGTATGTCAATATTTATTTGGTCTAGTTCCCGATTGTTGACTAGTCCTTAAGATTTAAACGTACACATTTCGAAATATTAGCGGACTTATTTGTACTTGTTATCCAAACAATATTAAGTTGATGATAAAGCGTTCAGTTGGATGCTTATTCTAGTATAACATAATGTTATGACTAATACGGTAGCACGATTCCTCTTTCAACTTCGTATGTGGTTCTTCTGTGATGTTAAATAATTACTGTCTTTTTACTTAAACATGACTTCAGAACACAACTAGATGTCTTGTTGCGTTTTTGATAGATATCACACGGAATGTTTAACATTTCCACGCCAGTTTGAATTTAGAGCCAGGGTTCTTGATTAGCATATAAAATGCTATCCCGCTATTCAATTCTAGAGCCTGAATATCTTAAGACCGGAAAATTGCTCTCAAGGGAATAACTTCTACCAACCAAGTGAACACAATTGCTTCAGATCGAATATTGAATACTTCAATGTAATACAAATTGAATACAATTGTAACCCGAGTTTTAGCTAAAGGTTTAAACGTCGCGAAACAATTTAGAATGGCAATAAAAGTGGCCGCAATAGCCGCAGCACGAATGGGCAGTACTCTGAAAAACGAAGTTGGAAAATACGTTGACTCATTCTTTTTCTCCATTTAGAGTTTGACGAGGGAAAGAGATGAGGCGTCCAAAGTTTGTAATTTAGCGGTTTGGATTACCTTCTATTGCCAGCAGTCTACATTTACGGATAATGGCCGCAAGAACCCGTCGACGTTGGGTGAGAAGGGTTACCATCTTCAATGCCATGAAATACGTATTGCCTTCACTTTCTGTGGAAATCAGAATGTTTGGCACTGAAGGTGGTGATTTTATACGGTCTTGTGGCCTATAACTTTGTAATAATTGAAAATTCAACGGCAAATACGAACCAGTATTATGCGGTTGGATTTTTGCGTTCGCTATAAAAAAAATCTGAGAAGCTTATGTGCTTATATTAAACAACTCATGCCCACTACAGGAAAGAAGTTTCGACCAAATTGCAACATTGCTTAATAAAATAATTTAGAAGAAACAAGCTATAGGATAAGTACTAAAATTTATTATTATTTTATTTACCTAAATGAAAGAAAAAACGTGATTAAGTTTCGTATTATGTCAACGGTGTTTTTATAAGTTCATTCACCCCGTTTATCGTTTAAATCAACATAAATAATCATCACACATTTTAATTATTCCTGTCCGCGCCAATCAAGGTTTATTAGCCATAATAAAATTCAGTAACCCCAGTGGGTCCCAAAACGCAAAATGCCCATACCGTTGTCCGCAAAACCAAAAGAGAGAGGTGGCTAGTGAATAGGAGACAGGGTACGTGCCTCGGCAGCTCAGGCCGCATTGTCGCAAAGGCCGCCGCATCGGCCGCGCGTACTCCGGCGCATATGCCCCGAAGAGTGACGAACGTGATCCGAGCACACACGAACCGAGTGTTTGTAAATATCGTACACTTTATTTGCTGTATCGATATTCTTAGTGATTCTGTGCAGAAGTTTCGAAATTTGGTAAATTGTCGTGTTTCGTGTAGTATTTTAGTTAATTTTTGTGTTGATGTGATTATTTAGTTCCACTTAGCTACATATTAAGTACCCATAGTAGTTGTATTGTTATGTATTTCACGTCCGATATTCACTTTATTAATTTTACGAGAGACAGTTTATCAACTGACGTTTAATTATTCTGGCCTTCGCTGTAGGCTCTTTAAGTATTTCCGCGTTGCACTCTACTATTTACTGAGCTTCATTGGTATCACTTGTGAATGTAATATTAAGTGTTTCACATTGATATTTATGGTTTGCTAAGGCCTTGTTCTGTTATTGTTTTAATAACAAGACTGCAAAAGTAATCGGCGATCGTGCCTGCGGCGGCGTCTCAAGTTTTCTAGCAGAAATTTGATAGCCATTGTGATCGCGTTTGTGGGTCAACTGATCCAACCGCTTAGAACAGTGGTTTCGTTGTTAGATTCACTATTAACTATTTCACTAGTACTTTCAATTAGTGTATTACTGTATTTTTATAGTTTTTTATGTTTGAAATCGTTTTCATCAATAAGCAATAAAAGTTCTTTGATAGCTCCACACAATATGGAATCGAATTATCATCGTTTGTGTTCCTTTTATTCCATTTCTTTATACGTAAATCGAGTTTTGGTTATAATAGTTGGCCTTGAAATTCTGAATAACGGGTGCCCTTGGACTGTCTTTTGAGCATTTTCAATTCACTGGCGAGACTTTATTATGTAAAGGGCTCTTTGGATTTGTTGGGGACGCAGTTGATCGTTTTCAATCGCAATGCCAGGATTCATAAGTTTCATTCAAAACTGACCAGTTTTTTAGCCATTGGCACTGAATGTGACTGCAATATTAGGAATATGCGAAGCAGTTTCATCCTTATCTCATCATTTTGGAGAAAAATATGATGATATTTCAAATTCTTCAATCTCGAATAAAGTTTTGAGTACCTACTTACCTACGGAGGAATAGGTAGTTTAGTAAGAAATATCCGCCTTGTGTCAGTGTTTCCACGAAGACTGACATTTAATCCAGTCGGTCGCGAGTCCAGTACAGCATAATAAACATCATTATTGTCTTACTGCAACACGCGATATACAATGGTTAGTAGGATTCTAGCGCGTGTAAACATAGCCACAGTCAACTGTATTAGAACAGTAAGGATTGCAAAAAAACTTATAAATGATCATCATTATGTTAGAACGCCACATATAATTCAACTATCATCACGATATTTTCATTAAAACATTCGTCACATTTTATTAAACGTTGAGGATTTTAGATACATAAAAAAGGTATGTAATTCTTTTTCCTCATAATTAATCTTAAAATACAAATTTATTTTATGAGATATAAGTAGAGTTTAATTCGATGATTATTGTAATATTTCATTTCTAACAAACCCTGTATGTCCATTTGACATAAAAAAAAGGAAATCATATTATAAGCTAGACATGGCATGCGTTCATTCATCATAAAACCACGATATTTACGCTTACTTTACTATAGACTTTTCTGTGTACTGTACCGTGAGTCAGTTTGCTGTGGGTGTCTCATTCTGTATGCGCGGGCGCAGCGCCTAGGAAGTGCATTCGTGTTACATCGCCGTCCACCCGGTCACGTACGCGGCTAAAGGAACTATTTTCAATTACTATTGTTTCCCTGTTTACTGTGACAGATTTATAGTCAGCGTTGTATAACCTATTAGACAATTTGTTTGCTAGATTAAACATAACGTTTTTGCTTAAGCAGCGGCGTGAGCTTTGACAAAGAGTTTTCGTTTAAGTTCATCAAATATTTACGGTAAAGTAAAGAGCAAACCGGATGGTCTATCCGGTTTCCCCAGCGGATCACGTGAACGGTACATTTTCACCACAACGACATGACTCTAAAGCAATTAAAACGGTCCGCCGTGCCAACGTAGCGTTTTTTAACTGTAATCGCGATTCTCTCAGGAAAAAAAGGCCGGATGGCGAATTGGCGACCTTATCAAAACACGCTGCGCCCAAGTTCATTGAACCCAACGTTTGTTGTTGGAAATCAATCGCACCTCACGATTATCAAACTGGACTACATTCAGCTTAGTTTATCGATTCTATACGCTGTACACGTCGTTGTTGCACTGGTAAACGCCAATCGTGATGGAACAATCCCTCATGACACACGGTAATACAGTAAATAATGACGTCACAGCAAAATTTTGATAATGTTTTTATATTGCAGTTATAAAAGAGGGTGATGACACCTGAATGGGCCTACGGTAGAACAAGTTTCGGTGACAGGCGTGTAATTTTATTGTTTCGTGAACCAGATCGAAATGTCAGAACCACCGTTAGGTGTGAATGTGCCGATAGCGGAAACGGCTGTCAGTATTATCACAGTACCCGCAGTGGAAAGTTGGCCAAGTTTGTTCGAGGGTCAAGAAGTTCTACTAGCTTTGGTGTTAGTTTGAAACTTTGAAGTTTATCGCTACCCAGAGAACTGGACTCTACTTTTAAGACTTGAAACTGATACTGAACGTCGTTTCCACTTAGATGTTGCCCTCACAACCGATAGTTTTGTTTTTGGTAGTTTTAGTCTGACAATGAGTTTAGGATTATTTAGACAGCAGGCAGCAATGTTGCTAGTGTGTTGATATTCTAAATAGTTTTCATCGAAGATAACTTTATCACGTGCGGTTTTTTTAATTCTGTTTCCGAATCCATGCATGTGTTTATACCATACCGTAAACTGTTTTGGCCAAGTGTAACGTCAATTATTATTGTTGCTCAAACTTCTGTCACATTGACCCCAATCTTGTTGTTGTTATAAATTACACCGGCAAGTCGTAACTAAACCAAACAGGAGCATTAAATAGCACCCGAAACAGTAAGGCTGGCTTGTCGCTTTATGAATTATTGCCAGAAGCCGGACGGTTAGTGAGGCAATTAATAAACAACTCGTTTGTTCTCTGCTCTGGTTGGAACGCCTTCGTCTTTACTTACTTTAAGAAATACGAGTATACCTACTACTATTAGTTACCATACTGCTGGCTTATCGAAGAAAATTGCCCAGTTCATACTGAATTTCTTTGATACTGTTAATTTACAAAGCCCCGCTTGCTAAAGTCCCGTGCCTTAGTCTATGTTGGAATTCCTGCTACTATAGGTCTTTGCAATTCGCAATAGCTGCATTTGTTTTTATAATACAGGCTTTATTGATATGTGCTTCAATATCACTGACTATTTAAGGTTTTGAAATTGATGCTGTTGTAATTTTGTGTTCTTTAAGAATCTCATCTAGTTTGATGTCTATGTCTATTTCAACTTTTATGTTGTTGAATATAATCGCATATGGTTTCAATAGGTTTATAGTTATTAGGTCGATACGACGTCGTGCACGTGACGCATGGATTAGTTATCGCCCTGCAGAGATTGTTACTAAGAGCCGCTTAGACCTATTGGGGACGTGTTTCAGAGCTGTTGCACGTTCTTGCTCTAATAGTTCATGTTAGATATTGACTGTTGATGCTTTGTTTGAAATTGCACGATTCAGGATTAAAAAAATATTTATTTTCTTAGTTCTGGCCAGTCCACGTAGATTGTCACGATTTGAATTAATTTTAATTCTAGCAAGGAATTTGTTTGCAAAAGGTTTATTACAAAATTGGTATGCATTGCTTCTGTTGTTATTAATAATACAACGTTCTTAAAAGCGTTAGTCAAAAAAGTACACGTGAGAGGTAATGTACAATAAAGAAATTTATAAATATTTTTCTATCGTTAGTAGTGCTCGTTCTTTCAAATTTAATTACAGTGACCTTTTGAATAATCAAATTGATGACTGAGAAAGGATCTGTATAACAAATTTACATAGTTGGTTCTAATGGATTGCAATCGCTCTCTTTTAGTACTTCTTTTGCAATTAACCTTCAAACGAGACTAAATGTCCCGCGGGCCCGTTGCGAGCAATGCTCTTATTTTTCATATTTGTATCAAGTGAAGGTTAACATCGACGAGAATCTCTCATCGTCTATCTGGTTTATTTTTGGTGTCTTTTGAATTTAATTTCTTGTCTTAGCTTATAATTTCGGTTAGCCTCCTCGTTCGCTCGTTACCTACTACAAAAGATTAATTTTAATTAACAATTCTGAGTGGGCTTTGTTTTATAAAAAAAACATGCTGTCTACTTATGGTCATGATCGTAAGAATTGCACCGGATGCTAATAAAACGCTAAATGGGGTAGCATGTGGCGGCTACTCCGTAACTAATGTCGTTATGGACCGGAAAACCACTGGAATTATAAACCCTCGTTCAGTTTTATGAATCGCGTTTGCGTCCTTGTTTGTGGAAACAAAAGTCAAATAAAGGTTGCAATTTATTTCGATATCGTCATCTTATTCTTTCTCGTTAAATAAGCGTAGCAAAGGCTTTCTATTATAGTTATCTGTTGATTCATAATCATGTGTATTTATAAACGCTGTCGTCTCTTTGCAAATATTTCCATTTTGATATTTGATATTCATGTAAAAGCTTCAAGCTACCACATCATACAACTTTTTGGTGCATTGATTGACATTGTTTGACAAATTTTTACTTCTTTTTTGATACAAATGACGGGTAAATGGATTTCTGAATAACAGTCAATAGTTTAAGAGTTGTTTTGCTTGAGTGAGCGTAAAACCTCACTTTGTTGTATTTGAATAGGGACGGAAAACCTCGACTATTACACTTTTTACCTAATGTTTATAATTCAATATTCGATGAACTAGTTAGGTTTGTATCAAATACCAATTCGCCCAAGCAATTACAGTATCTAGTTTACGTGCAGTTCAATGAACGGCAAAACGATAAGATGTCTCTCGGAATCAGAAGTTAGATTATTTCCCTGATAGCCACCGACGGCACGGTGTTAATGAACCCCACAAGGCCATATCGCCCTCAATATAACTATAAAACCTTTTAGTATTATAGATTCCGATTCATTCTGCGACAAAATTACCCGATATCGAATATCTTTACGGCAAACAAGTGCTCGTTCCTACATTACCAAGTAATGAGCAGCTTTACATATTCAGGCGAAAACAGGTGTGAAAATGTTAATGTGATAAAAACTATGTGATTAAAAAAAAACAAAATGGGAAGCGGAAAGTTTGGTTTCAATGTTAAAAAGGACAAAATGAACGCGGAAGAGGCTAACAAGACTGAGTTTAGTGTTAAGGAAAACATACGGAAGATACAGAAGAAATTAAAGAAGACTGAAAAACAGAGACAGAAGACTGATGATAAGAAGGAGAAGACCATTTGGTGGAACCAATGCAATGGCTGTAAGTTGATAAAGAGTTGTATTACTTCTTTTATCGTTTTATGCGGAATCTATTTAAAGAATAGATCCAATTTAGACCATATAGAAATAGGATTGTTGACAGTCGACCAATGATAATGTTGAGTATTCTTTTTAAATTCTTCAAGCAAAGACATACAAATTCTTAACACTTACGATTTTGATGTGTCTAATGAGGTGCGGCATGTCTGTTGCCAATGATTTTAAAAACCATTTATTTGAGAGTTCTTAACCTCGACGTTAATACGTTAACTGGGTTCTAGTGTAATTCTTATGAAGAATTAAAAAAACAAGAGTAAGGCAAGCAGCGATTTTCTACGAAGCCCTTGAAGGGCCGTCGAGATTGTTGTGCCCTTTGAATTTACAATGAAGGGAAATTAGAGCAGCAAGGTTCGAGCTTTTGAAATCAACCAATGCATCGAGGTCATCGCGACCTTAAACGTCGCCTTCAAAGTACATGAGGGCCCTTCTAATGCTTAATACGGTTTCGGCATTGACTTTTGCGTATCGTTAGCCCTTGTCCCTAATTTAAGTAACGTGTACCACTTTTGCCGCTTGCATAACTACACTCAGGAGCAAAAATACCGGGTCAGAGTGCGTTTTTCATACAAACGAGACTATTTCGAAGCCTTGGGGCCTTGCCAGGGGTTGTTTTGAGTGAGGTTTAATGGTGGATACTCCGAGGTTCAATAGAGGAGATCAAAAGTTCTTAAGATACTTAACTGATCGCACAATCAGTTTACACCACAGCGGGAGAGTTTGGGTCAACATTTGGATTTCCTTACATTTTATTGCCATTTTAGATGTTTTTCTAAACAGGCACTATTCCGGCGTTAACCGCATTCAGTTAGGTCTCCTAGGCACTCTGGAAGTCCTGTATCGATGCTCGGGGTATTCAGCATCAGATTTCACTAAAAGTATTCCCTGGCGAGGAACCAAGGCTTCGAAATAGCCTCTTTAGTATGAAAAACGCACTCTGACCCGGTATTTTTGCGCCTGAGTGTATATGCGTAAAGCAATGACTAATGTTAAACAAGTATTAAGGTAGATGATCACAGTTTCGTCACTGTTCTGTCTAATTACCGAAGAATTTTCTCCATGCTTGTTTGCGAATACCGTTATTAACAACGTTAAGTGTGTCAGTGGAAAGCGCGAGAGAATCCCGAGAAATCTGTGCGCTAACGCGACGGCGCTGCGCGCGCTCCCCAGTTTCCACTTTCTAAACTGGCTAGACTGCGCAGTTTATAGTTCAGGAACTACCGCCCGGCTGCATGAAAGTTGCCATATTGACATTTCCTTATTTGGTGGGTTGTAACACTGATCTAAGTGCAGCGTAAATATGATCGCGCCTTTTGTTTGTCGAAATGATGATCTGATTTGCATATTTTAACAACGAAAGTGAGGTTTTTGCACAGTTGTTATTGAAAATGTGATCTTTTATTGTTTGCTTAATCCTCATTCATAATACTGACTTGCTAGGTAAAGCCATTGAAATTGTCCAATGAATAAAAACGGAATCCTTGTATGGTGATTATATTTATTTCTATGAATTCCAGAACGTACCTATTATTTTATTTCTGCAAACTACTGTGGGAAATTTGGGTGAAGAATAGAATAGAATGTAATAGCTTTGTCATTTATTTTTGCATTATCGAAACGGAACTAGGTGTTAAATGTAATAAAGAAATAAAATGTGTCAACTTTTAATAGGGTAGTTCACTGGTTAGGAATGTCAAATGACTATGTTTGCTAACCGAGACCGTGATATTTGTAAAGGACTCATATTAACAAGCTGTAAGTACTTACATAAATAATACACACTATATGCATGTAAATAGTCTTATTATAACATTATTTTGTGTTCAAACGTTTATTACTTTTGTCTTGACCGAAAGTTTCATTTTATAACGTTAAAATCGATTAAGCAAGTAGTAACCTTAATCGTCATTTGTCATGCTGTGATTGACATCGAAGGTCAATGGCAGGTACCTTCATGTCATTATCGAAAGGTCCAGAAGCAGACAAAACTTTTTCTTCAATTATTAACGAAGTCTGTCATTAAAGCAACGCCTTATTTGGTTGTAACGAGTTATTAATCAGATTCTCTGAACGAAATGAACTCGACATATCTATATTCTTCTTATTTCCATGTATCAGGGTCTTTAGTCTCGCTTATGTATTTTATGATTTATGATATGTTTCTTTAAAACAATACAGACGAAGCCAAGAGATTTCTACTGCTGGGATAAGATACCGCGTTCCCTTAGGATCCTCAGAGGTCCTGGCTAAGTGAGCGACATTCGAAAATAATCAAAATTTCTAGAATTGACGTAAGCTGATGACAGATCGAGTCCGCTTATGGCTCAAATCGCCCTATCCATGTGTCCCCAAACTCGTGTTTAATTTCTCACGCACTTCTATCACGTCTTGTTGGTACCAAGTGCGTTGTCTTTCGGCCAGTGGCAAGGTATCGAGGTAAGTGTCAACCTCGGAGTGTAGGAGGGCCATGTATCCAACTCTGTTAACCACCGGCAGTATGCGTCCCGGATGGGGCAGTCTCTGGGCAATAACGCTTGAACTGTGAGGACGACGACGGGCACGTTTTAGTATTTCCAATACTGTCGTATGAGTTTATCCGAAGTGCTGATCCGCCCGCCTGGAACTTGCTCTTGCATTTTGATCAAAATAACGCAGTACTCTTTCTTCAAGCCCCGCAGCAAGTCGTACGACACCTCCTCCGCGTTGGTCGTCTTGAGATGTTCGGGAGACTACGGGACGATTGCTAGCAACGCGGTCAAAGGCACGTAAAATCGTTTCGACGATCTGATGGATGCGCTCTGCGTATAACACTAACAAATCTCTAGCCTGAAATAGTGGCATTTTTAAGAATTTCATTAGTTTAAGAGTGTGACATAATTGTGTGTGTGACGTGCTTATTGTCATTGTAATAATTATGTATGAAACAAATAGGTATCAAAAGAAAAATATTGTCAAGGCACCTACTAAATGTCATCCATCAATAACGTCACAAAGTTATTGTTTACTAGTTAGGTCAAGGTAGGGTCATTGACCTTATCAGCTGTTAGGGTTGAAACTACACGTTTTTTGTATTGAACTTTAACGAGCTGTAACTCAAAAATGGCTAAAAATATTTCATGAAAGAAAAAAGAATCCTAAAGATACATAATCTCGAATTTACCGGTACCCCTGTAGACAATCATTATTAAATATATAAAAACCCTCGATATACTGTTGGGTCGCCATTCTCTCAGAGCTGATATCTCCTTAACGGCCCACCGATTTTCATAAATAGTAGTTAAAGACCATCCGGATTAAACTGCTACTATTCTGCAGACATACACACGCAAATACACAGACATATTCATACACAGATATAAACTTATACCTATATATTATCTATATACTTATATAAAAGGTAAACAAGACACTGACTTATACAGTGTGTAAATGGTATACGGGCGTTTATTAAAACTGGACATAGATTAAGACTCTACTAATCATTAACAGAAAGAATTATTTTGATTACGCTAACGTATACACCGTTATTAATTTTTGAACATACTATCGACCCGCAATGTACATCGAAGTCCATCTTACTACTTAATACTTAACTTTGATACGTCATTAATTGCGTTTTTAATTATTTGTATTTTTCGTTATACATTACGTGTTAAATTATTTTGTATGGTTATTTTTTTTAATTTAATTTTAACAAAAGCTGCCTAAGGGCCGGTTTTATAAAGCTGAGACCAAATATACGACAGTAAGAATAATTTTAACGAATGGTTTGTCAAATGTCAGTAACTTATACCACCCAGCGTTTTATAAAGTAAAGAATCGTAAAATTTGACATTAGTTATGAAACCTTAGGTCTGCCACAAATGAGACTTGATACTTAAAAATACTATCCTTTTTTCGCTGGATTATTGTCTGCGGCTAGCCTAAATTGTCTATAGACTTACATTTTTTATTCGGTCTGTCATATAGAGAGACCGTTTTAAGAAGTTATTTAAAAAAAACTTCCTGTTTAATACTAAACTAAAAGGAATAAAATGATTGTATTATAGCTGGACTTTTATTATCTATCTTACATATCAAAACAAAAACAAACTTATTAAACAACACTTATAAAAGCTGCCCGAAGTAGTTGTCAATTACGTCTCTCCTGTAGAGTTCATTTGACAATGAATTGTTTGAAGCTTCGTAGGAGTCATTATCATCTGATGTTTCATTCAAACTAAGATGATCATCAACGTCGTCCAACGGTAGTTCGTCATGGGAGAGTCTACATATATTGTGCAGCACAGCAGCTGCTACAATAACAGCTTGTGCTCTGTTCACCGACAAGGGAATTGGCAGATGAAGTATCGGGAATCTTCTTTTCAAAACACCAAAACAACGTTCTATGACTTTCTTTGTGCGGATTTGGGACTCATTGTATAAAATTTCTTCTGGAGTCTGTGGGTTGTTTAAAGGAGTCATCAAGTATTTCTTAAGAGGATATCCACTGTCTCCAACTAGCATACATGCTCCAAATGTATTTTGCTCAAACTGCGATTTTATGGTGCTTGCATTAAATATCATTGAGCCATGTGAGGACCCAGGCCATTTCACAACAATATTGTTTATTACCAAATCAGCATCACAAATGCACTGCACATTAAGGGAGAAATATCCTTTTCGATTGCAAAATACCTCAGTTTGTGGTCCACCGGGGGATTGCAATCGAATGTGCGTCTCGTTTTAAGGAAGTTAAAACTTTTGATACTCGCCACACCGTAACGCAAGCTGTAGCCTTTGACACGCCGACAAAATCACCAGCGGCGAGCAGTACCACCCCTATGGCATAAAATCGGAGCGTTAACAAAAGCTGCGTAGTTGGCGAAAGGGCACAGTTCCTCGCAGTTGCAGGCGTAAAGCGGGAACCAATCTTCCTTAGCACATACTCTACACTCTCCTTTGAGAGCCGAAAGCGGCATTTAAATTCGGTGTCGTATAATATGCTGCAATATTCTGGTCTCGGTTTGAAAACTCTTCTGCGCACCGGTGGTCAGAATTTTCACTGGCACTAGAATCTGACGAATCTAGTAGTAGTTCTAAATCACTACTATCCGAAGAATACATGTTTAATATGTATATTTTCTTTTTGTTAAGTCTTGTAGCACGGAGTCTAAGGAAAATACAATATTTAAAAGTCACATTTACGTCAAGTGTCAAAATAACCATCGGTAACTAAGCTTAAACCATGATATCGCTGTCGGTAACTGCCGGGAGTAAAATTTTACTGAAATATAACTAACGGACCGTTATAAAACGCAAGAAGTGACCGGTAAGTATAATTTACGTCAAAAAGATCCTAAAATATACTTACGGACTGTTATAAAACCGGCCCTAAATGTGCTCAGTAGGGGTTATACTAACCACAGTTAAAAGGAACGCCCGTATACCATTTACACACTGTATATCAACGCGCAGCCGAACTAATGTACCTAGAAACTTGAACTTTGTTACAGGAGTTACGTTCATAATATAAGTTAGCACTAAGAAAGGATTTTTAGAAATTCACCCCCTAAGGGGTTAAAATAGGGGAAGGAGCGGGAAACTAATTCTACGCGTACGAAGTCGCGGGCGTCCTCTAGTTTTACATATTAGGTATGGACAGATGACGGACGGTGGTATAGATGAACACTTTTGCACCATGTCGCTTTAACGCCTTGGATATACACCGTGGGCCCGAATAACCCGACCAATTTTAACAATCGATACTAGAGCCTATTTGTAGAATATAATGGGTATAATATGTAGTCCAATAACGCATAATTTCCGAGATTTTCATTATTTAAAAAACAATTCCATAGTTAATTTAATTTGAACTCTGTCACCTTAACCTAAAGCATTATTTAATAAGAAATTGATTAATTAATTTATGTTGTATGTGGATGATATTGCTACTTACAACATGAATCTTTCTTAGTAAATAATGCTTTAGGTTAAGGTGACAGGGTTCAAATTTAATTAACTATGGAATTGATTTTTAAATAATAAAAATCTCGGAAATTATGCGTTATTGGACTACATATTATACCCATTATATTCTACAAATAGGCTCAAGTATCGATTGTTAAAATTGGTCGGGTTATTCGGGCCCACGGTGTAGACACGTTAGCAGAGCCCGGAATTTCCGTGGCATTTCTCAATAACGCTAGTGACTTCTCATTTATCGACTGTTACGAGTATACATAATAATATATCGATATAATAGAACACAGAACCAGGGACCGCAAAACACCTTTATTCGATTAAGTGTATCAATCGGGTACTACATCATATGCTCTCCCGATCGATAGGCTTACCCTACCGATCGGATTACCCTAATGATATGGAAACTGCTTCGAACTTTTTAACTACAACCATTGAGGTTACCAGTTTCGTAAGGGTTTCGGATTTAAGCACTTACATTAAGTTAGTGTTACCCTATCCATTCTCCCTCTTCGTTGACTCTATTTCGCAGATTCGTGTGATTGGTTGGTTTCAAGCCTATGCAAAAATATTTTGTATCGCCTGCGCGTAGAGATTAAAACAGCTTGAAGCCGTTCAATGAACACTTCATAGGGAAAGCCTAACGAGGGTTTTAAGGAATTGGTAAGCGTTTAGTCGAATTAATTGTATCGTATGGGATAGCTTTTCTTTGGGGTAAGTCGAAGATATGCTTATCGCATCGTTAGGGTTTGTAAAGACCAGTCAATTATATACCCTAACGAAAACCCTTTAAAGGGTAAGCGGTTCCGGTCCCTGCACAGAACACAAATAAAAACTATTTTATAAGTAGAGGTAAACAACAATAGGTTCGCTTCGTTTCGAAGCGATCTCTTCCAGAAAACCTTTTGGGGTAGGTGAAGTTCGCAATTAACATATGCAATTTAATTTATAAAAATACTTGGAAAACAAAATTAATAATAATTTATCGCTTCCCAAATACGGCTAGCAACATCCAGCCATTGCAGCTTTTTCAATTTTCATATTCAAAATTTGTAATGTGTTAGTGCTGACAAGTTAAGTGTTTAGGCTATTTAAAAAAAACATATTTGGTGACAATGAAAAGCTACTCACAGTCTATTAAATGTTTAATATATAGATATGCACCTAATTGAAAGCCGATAAATGAGAAGTCACTATGACAGCTCAAGAATGCCACGAAAATTCCGGGCTCTGCACGTTACTTTACTTCAAACATGATATTTAAAGTGACAAGGTACATCAAGGGGCAGGTAGTGTACGCATACTTATAACCCCGACCGTACCACAAGAACATAGTGTTTGTTTATACGGGAATATGACCGTGATTAGCGTCTTGCTTCTAGGCTAGGCTTTGTGTCTGTGCGTTTAGTATAGAACAGTTAAGCAATTTAACACAACGAAAATATTATGTTTCAGCTTCATAATGTATCATTGAGACTAGAAGGGGATCACCAGGGTAGATTTTGTAGAATACTTTATTTGGAAGGTTAGGTGGAGTGTTAGTTACAGAATATGCGGCTGATAATTTTGCAGTAAAAATGTGAGACTGTGATCAGGATGTGTCTGGTTTTTTTTTAGCAAAATATAGGTAATGAAAATTTGTGTTTTGATTTAACGTTTGTCGTCGGCAATCAGATAAATTTTGTTGGAATCCGCCGAAATTTTAAATCTATTTCGCACAGATCATGATACGTTCACATTTTTTTGGTTTTCAAAAACGAATTACGAAATGTCTGCTCAATCTTCCGTCAGATCTTGATGTCTTGTTTTGTTTCAGTGAGCGAGATCGACCAGTACCTGTGGATGGTGGGGGGCTCCGCCGGTGCGCTGGCGCTGACCGGCGTGGCGGCGGCCTCGGCCTTCTACCTCAGCACGCGACCCAAGCCGGAGAAGCCCCTGGTCACGCTGCATGAGCAAAGCCTGCTCGAGCCGGTAAGGAACAGTTACCTTCTTCCAGTGAACTAGATCGACCAGTATCTGAGGATGGTAGGCGGGCCAACCCATAGAAGTCCCTCGTCACGCTGCTCGGACCGGTAAGGAACAGCTGCCTTCTTCCAGTGAGCTGAGTATTTGTGGATGGTAGGCGTCATTCGGAGAAGCCCCTGGCCACGCTGCACGAGTAGAGTCTGCTCGAACCGGTAAGGAACAGCTGGCTGCCTTCTTCCAGTGAACGGAATCGACCTGTGTACCTGTAAATGGTGGGCGGCCCAAGCTAAAGAATGCCCTCGTATTTATAAACAGATATTGAGTAAGACACCCGTCTTAGGACACCTCAAAGTAAATGTCAGGTCATTGAAAACTGTCGGTTATGATGCGATTCGGGACGGAAATCTCATTGGAGATCAGACCTCTGCCTAATGAGGTATCGTTGGCTTCATCTTGGTGTTTCGCTTGCATACGCTGTTTTAATAATAATAATAATATAGCCATTTATTCCAATAAATATTACATTTCCTTAAAAACATGACATGACATGCATATTTTTAATTTAAAAAAAAAAAAAAACGCTGTTTTACACCACATTAAATTCAGAGTTTTTTCTTCGCAAAACAGTTTGGTTTCAAGTGAAATTTTTGAGAGTTTATTGTAAAAAACTGTTACTTGCTTGTCTAGCTTGTCTTGTTATTTTTTTGGTTTCCTTTGTTATAATAGAACTAAAAAAAACGCTTTTTTAAAACGGAAGACGTTCTCAATTTGTTTGTTTTTCTGTATGATTTATAATTAACTCGGTTTCTTTGCCAATTGTTAACCGAATTTTAAATATATATCAGGGGTTCCAGTTAAATATTGTCAAAGATATTGTTCGATATTTATTATTAAGGGGTTCCCTTGATTTTCCATGGATCCTATGACCAGAGGGCTTATTGCCTAACGCACTCACAATCGCAATCGTCTTCATTTGACAGTCCGGAGGCGAGTCTGCATACAAACTGAAAACAATTGGTCCACTTTGAAGCGGATTGCGAGTGCGTTGCGAAGAAGTTTGCTTGAGGGTTCTGTTTGTAAATTTCGTTATTATTTTTGATAGGTTATGCTGAAACGTTAGCACATTTCTGTGAAAGAAAGTGAAAATAACTCTGTCTGATTTAGGGATAGCAACAATCTGCATAATGTCCTTGAACGTGCCACATCTGGGCGTGCCTATAATAACTGCATACCGTCTGTATTGACGCATATCGTCGTAAATAGTATGACATGATGACCTTGCATTTGTGGCCGCATCCGGATAACTGACATCGCACACGACTTTGATTAACGTTGTTTGCCTTAATAGGTTGGTATAGATTATAATTTATACCATTTGGTTGTCTTTTTTTATGGCATGGAGAAGGCAAACGAGCACACAGGCCACCTGATGGTAAGTGGAAACTGTGACCCATACACATTCACATTCACAATACTGCAATCCTAAGACTGCTAACCCTGAGGCCTAAGATGGCATGCCTCTATGCTAGTCATTACACCGGCTGTCTTACCCCCAAACCGGAACACAAGCAAACACTGCTGTTTGGCGGTAAGTTAATGGGTAAGATGGTGGTAGCGATCCGGACGGACACTGCACAAGGTCCTACCACCCGCGTGACTAAGTCACCTATATGAATTCCTGGGCCACCACAGAACTTTCATAGTTCAAAAGTTTATAGGATTTGATAGATTATACCACCTTGTAGTTGCATCGCTTAGAAATCCATTTTTTTCGACTTCGCGTCGAGCACGATTGACCAGATAAGTTACTACAAGAGCAAGTTCGCCTATGGGGCACCATCGGTTTGTTATTGTCTCTATTCAAATCAGATGTTTCTCTTCATTGTTTTTCTCTTTCTATATTTATCGATCGATCGATCTTTTTGATCTAAACATAGTTAAAGTTATGTTGGCTACTTGAATTACGGATTTAGTTCTTTGGAGTTAGCAGCTCTTAGGCTTTAGGGTCTCATTCACTGACGCGATGGGTCACTCGATAAAATAATCAGTCTAATTTTAAATCTGGGTGATTATAATAACGGTTGACATTTTGTTTGTTTATCAGAACCAAACCATGTATAAATAGTTTTGTAATATGTTGCTGACCATCAAAAAGTGATAATTGATAAGCTGCAAATATCTTATATGAATAACCGATAACGTTTAAGGTTCCTTGCCCTTGATATCTAAATCTAGCAAAACAGTTGATTACAAATTGTCTTCATTACAAAATGGCAAACTGATAGATAAGGGCTTGCAGACTCGGAATATTCGGGGCTATTTTTTCATTTGTGTAAAAATTCCGAAAGTCCTCATTTTAGCTTACACATCAAGTCCCGGGACTGTCAATACTATATATATACATATATGATCTAGTCATCACTTCGCAAAACGTAAAGTGTGAAGTTTTATTAATGGTATGTTAGAGAAAAACTAATGATATTTTTCTTTCAACACGGCATCTATTACGTCTGCGACACTCTATTCTAAATTGAACGGATTAATTTATAAATATAAAAGTGACGAAAGGGAACTCCTTGGTGCGGTATCGAGGCTCAAGTAGTCCTAACCCAAGCGGGCGCTGTGGATTTGGCAGAGCGCTTCTTTGAGCGATATTTTTAACTCATTGTACAACGAGCAGCCCTGCTCGCTTCTCCTGTCGATGTCTCTCTAGAGAGTGATAGGAACTTACAACCATAGGTCACGAGGACTATTTTGCTCAGTTGAAACAAAGTAAACTTTAACGCCTGGACAATGGAGACTAAAATTTCAAGTTTGATGTGTTGTGCGAAATGTTGCGAATAAGCTACATTGTGGAAGACAGTGTTGATTGCGCAATAGAGTGTTGTAATAGTTTAGCTGGGATAAGTGCAGTTTGTGTGATTGAAACAAATAGCGGAGATGGCGTGCTGCACTTGCTGCATCGGGGTTGCACCCATTCGCGCTCCAATACTGTTAACTGAACAGTCTGATTCTTGTAAAGTAAGTAATCATTGTAGAAACTATGCTAAACTAACAAAATTAGTAAAACTCTTTAAAAGCAATTGAGAAACTAATTGATGTATCTTAATATTTAATAGAGCAATAAAATATAACTAGTTTATAATAAACGAGACGGTAAAGCTGATTGTAATAATCTCATTAACTACTTTGTATGTACAAAATTTGTCGCGAGCTCGAGTAGTTGGCAAAGTATTTTGATTCAGAATATTTAAGTAGTCTGTTGTCGATCATGTTCTTGTGACCAATTGAAATAGAATCGGAATGCGTTCTAGAGATTTCTTACTATCGATTTCCTTGAAGATAAAGACGCAATCTTAGTCTTATTGTAAATTTTACTTCCTGTCTCAAACGATGTAGTGATCTATTTTCTCCTTGGAATTTTAGTGTAGGGTGACGTTAACGACCATAAGTTAATCGAACAGCTTCTCTATTTTTAAACTATATTTAACCTTTGACATGTGTTTTTAAAATAGCCACTTACTGTCAAGATAATTATGAATATTATGATTTAACGTAACGTTTACAATACTGTAACACGTCGAAGGCAATATGGTTTTCCCTAGTAGGATAGAGGCTCAGGATTATCAACAACAAGAAATCTTCTAATTCGCATCAATACAAGTTCACGGCTTTTACTTGTAGGAGTACTGAATATTGTATCCACAATAAGATAGTACTTATCTATCAATTATCTTTTCAAAAGAGATATAATTTGGTTTAATCCCTTTTATTTGTGATGCATCGCTTGTTTTTTTTTGTATAATGGTCACGAGATCATCCAGAGTAATAAATTGTAGCTACAATAATAAAATTTGAACAAATTAGTGACCAAAATAGCACACATAATTATGTTGTTTATTCAGACTCATCCTCGAAGTGGGTCGACCCAACGTAAACAAAACATTAACGAGTATGACAACTAATATTATTTTACGCAGCGGTCGATTTTGGTATCTTTTGCATGTGAATTGTCCAATTATGCATAAATATAATACACTGTTTCACAACCTTACATTATGTAGGTACTGTTTGTTTTGGTCGTCTAAAATATTGCTTAGTTTAGCATTGATAAATATCACATTGCAATTAAATACATAGACATAGCATTAGCATTTGATGAAACAAGCATTCTAGCGAAACAACATAATTTGCTTTGAACTTTTTGAAGAATCGAGCACTTCAGGTCTGACCAATAGAATTTTTTGACGAGCATATTACACTCAATAGAATAACTCCGTGTTCAGTTACAAGTGAATGTTTAAGTCTATCAGCGACTAAAATTTAACATAAAAATTACTAAATATGGTGATTACAATAAAGGTCTACGTGATGACAACCAAATTGACACCTTTATCACGTGGAGTGCTCCGAGGAATCATTCAGATTAAGTAATACCTGTCGCTGAATCATCTGGCATCTGCATCTTGATGGTTGGAATTCCACCACCGTGCCTGTTTCAAGAGATTTCCTTTATGCCACGTACAGAGCTTAATGTCGTGTAAAACTTTTCATCGCAAACAATTTTTTTTTTGGACATGAAGTCAGTCCTGAGTAGTCAGCTATTGTTTTCCATCGATGCCAAATCGGTTATGTAGTCGCATTGACTTCGAATGAAACTACTATTATTAATTCATTAATGAGCTTAACTATGCCGATACAAATATCCTAAGCCCAGAGGACCCTTCGCGGCAACAAACAAAAATAATACATATTCTTTATAAATATACAGATCATTAGACAGAGGGATTTTGAATATTTGGCAAGGTATCCAAGAAAGTCACGGGACGAATCGAAAATTTAAATATGTTTAGGATTAAAGTTTTAGATTTATATAAATGATTCTAAAAACAACATTGTTATTTTTATTAATTTATGTAACACAGAATACAGCTGTTTGTATGACGAAATTAGAATCTTAAACTTGAGTAGTAGTAATCATGTCTAATAAAAATGCATAAATGACTCGTGATGAAGATCGAATGCGTCAGTTCATTCGATTATTTCACAGAACTCCTATGGACCTTTGTGTTTGCGTTGGAAGCGATTGAATAAACACCGAACTAAAATTGATTGAGTCACGTGACTCGGGATAACTGGATCATGTTCTGAATATATTCTCGTGATTCAGGTAAAATCATGAGAATGTAGTAGAATGTTGCGGCAGCACTTAAATATAATGTCGTTAGTAGTTTCCGTAATTTGTTCTAAATATAATTTGCTGACTGGCTTCAAACAACAATATTTAAGGCCAATACGCAATAAACATACACAAACAAAACAACAAGCAGCGTAATGACTCTAGAAGCACCGTTATGCAAAAAGGGCGGTTCCTTTAATCTCAATTACGATAAATTAATCACTTATTGCTATGTTGACAAGGCATTATGCAATTCATCACTTGCATTGTTTGTGGGTGACGTATGAACACTATCTAGTAAGGTATCGTCTCGTGATACTTGATCCCCTGCCAATCTCGTCTGCTCATTACTGTCGAAGAATGACACGTGTCATTGCCTTTGTCATGTGCAGAAGTCTGTTGCATCATATTTTAAATACTCGTCTAATGTGTTCAATTAAAATAGAATAAAATAGAGTAGAAAATGTTTACTTGGCTTATTTTAATACATGTTTTTGCATTGTGTGCTGCGAAACGTTCTTAAATGTATCAATTTAGAAGAAATAAAAGTTCAATAAAATTCATTGCTGCAGAAATCCTCAGTATCCATTTAGCTATGTGCCGTACCAATTCAATATACTTACGGAACTACAACAAAATGAAAAAATATCTTCAAATGCATCAATTTTATTGAATGAAATTGTTTTACGGATGAATAAAATTATTTCATTCAGTCTGAATAAATTGTTTTTAAAAGCAAGATGTCCGGTTGATAGAGCCGGCGTGTTAACACTCAAGATCTTGTAATGCGGAACTAGGCCTCCAGCCAAACGTATCTACAATGTCAAGTATTTCTGTGATACAATATTTCAGTTGCCAAGAAAGAACGATACATTCCACAGATTACCTTCCCTAGAAATGTTCGTTTTTTATTCATTTCGTGTAGTGAAATCATTTCTGATGCTGAAGTATGATTTCATTGACAGTCAATTCATAAGTTAATAGGTAAAATAATGCAAAAATAATTTATTATTAATAAATAAGTAAAGAATAAGGGCAAAATTATGAAATAAATAGAGTAGTTAACATTTAGTAGTACACATGAAAGAATAAATAATATGAATATGAAATACCCTTTTAACACTTTATCTATATTCATGAACATACACCGGATTGACGAGGGCCAAAATGTACCAGTGCTGGTGATTCATTACATATCGACAAAGTTTATCGACAACTCTTTTCGTGACATAAGCATCTTATATTTCTTGCAAAAGTTAGTCGTACCTTTATCTTCTATATCTGAATGATCAGTGTTCCATGAACATAAACGATCTTTTTCTTTCGGGGCGTTTTTAACCGTCTTAAAAATCGCAAGGTTCTCAATTCGTCGGAATGCCAAAGAATATTGTTGTACTTAATGAATTTGTTATTCAATGTAATTGCTATGGTTGTCAAAAGTGATTCGAGTCTAAGAGTCGAGTTTATAATTGCGATAAGTACACTCAGGCGGAAAAATACCGGGTCAAAGTGCGTTTTTCATACAAACGAGACTATTTCGAAGCCTTGGTTTCTTGCCAGGGGTTGTTTCGAGTGAGGTTTAATGGTGGATACTCCGAGGTTCAATAGGAGATCAAAAGTTCTTAAGATACCTAACTGATCGCACAATCAGTTAACACCACAGCCGGACAGTTTGGGTCAGCATTGGATTTCCTTACATGTTATTGCCATTTTAGATGTTTTTCTGAACATTCATTCAGTTGGGTATACTAGGCACTCTGGAAGTCCTGTACCGATGCTCGCGGTATTCATCATCAGAATTCACTAAAATATTCCCTGGCGAGGAACCAAGGCTTCGAAATAGCCTCTTTAGTATGAAAAACGTACTCTGACCCGTTATTTTTGCTCCTGAGTGTATAAGCAAAAGAGGTTTGCGCTATTCTAACTTGGCCATTACTTATGATAATGATGATTAATGATTGAATGAATTGATTTTTATCGATATCGATAAATTTAAGCAACATTTACTGAATCACTAGCACTGGTACATTATTGCCCCCGTCAATCCGGTGTTTACTCATGAAATGGCTTTGTAACTGATACATCTAATTATGGTGGCTTGTCTTATCGGTAAAAAAGTGTAAATTGTCACTAGATAGAGGTGGTGTAAGGTTAACCAGAACCAAAAACATTTCACAGTGGCTTTTATCTAGGGTAATTAGCTTCCATTATTTTGGCAATGTTTTGTGGTTAACAAGAGTAAAATGCTTGAAAATATTACCCACGGTAATTAACGCAGCAGGTGCAGTATACGACCAAAAAGCAATAAAACATTGAGTATGTAAGCGTGGTAATTTGCTGCAAACTACTCCTCCAAATCCAAAAGCTCCATGAATATGAGAAGAGAGAAAGAATAACTGTTTAAGAACAAATTGCGAAATTATTTTCTTTTTTTTAATTCATGGTCAAGTTCATTATATTCTAAATTAAAGTGTTTCTACTCTAATGATTCCAGAAATAACGCAGACATGTCACTGCGTTAGCTATAAATACGCAGCACATTTTTTACCTTGGCACCGTGTGATGTGACCAATTTCCTCTCAACCTTGCAACCTAAATCCAAGATCAAGTTGCTTGATGTTTCCCACATTTTGCTCTGTAACAGCTTCCTGGAAATCTTCTTAACCTTCAAATTAGTCGTTACTTAAAATGTTTAATGGTACATTAATTTTCCTGATTGATATGCTTCTTGAGTTAATAGACTTCATTTCGATATTCAACAACAATACATATATCTCTTTTAGTAACTATTAATGTCGGGTTTACTTTCGAAACAACGCGTGAAGAAAACAAATAAATATACAGTGTGTATTTGGAGGTGTGGATCAAACGAAGCAAGTCGATAGAGGACGTCTAGACCTATCCAACTCACCCCCATGTATGTTCAGCGATATTATCTAAGTTATTTATTTTAAACTGCTATCGGTTCTGTGATTAACTTGACTTTGGTACATTAATAATGATGTTAAACTTCAAAAAAAAAAAAGCTCTGTTACTACAAAATCAAAAATCACGTCTACTAAGTCTTAAAAACACGCGCTTTTACAGACTTTATACGACTTTGTTTTATAACATGCACTTGGTTTTATAACAAGTAATTGGTGCGTTGTGAACTCAGATGATTACCGAACAGTTTTTAAAGTACTCAACATTACACGATAAACTTACGGCAGGTGTGTTCGTTCAAGATCACAGTTGAACAACCCCACAACCTATAAACATATTTACGTGCTAAGTAACACCGTTCGCAATGCAATCATCGCCTTGCCAAAAATGTTGTATCTTCCCACCAGTGACTTTGACCCGTTCTTCGTGCCATTTCTCATTGTCGGCTAAGTTCGTAATATACCGTAACATGTAAGAGTGGTTCACATGTCAAAATACGGAGTTACCAGGCCAAACGCAGATGTCATTAGGTTAACGGAGAGTTTATTTACGTACGATGTTAGTGTCTCTGTGTTTAGCGTTGTTACTTTGTTTGGATACTTGTTTGGGGTCAATGGAAGTGTAAAACGGTGGAAATGCGCAATGGTCACAGTAAACACGGTGTGTGGGTTGTGCTTGTAGACCGTTTACTGATGCAAGTTGCGGTAAGGAGATTACAACTGATTAGTTTCCGATGTTACAAGGATTCAGCACAATGACCCTGGTTTGAATAAACGTTGAAGAATTGTTTGTTTTATATTTTTGCGAGAAATATTGTTTACGTAATATCTTGTTGACAATGGCTAAATAATGTTAAACTGGTGTTATTGAAGTAAATAGAACAATTGTACACTAAAGAAATTATGAATGTTTTGTTAGTCATAGTACAGTCAGCACTAATTAATCTATACAACACATATATCGCGACAAATATAAGATACCAAACTTATTGTCAGCGGAATAAAGTCATAAGATCAATTTCCAAATAAAAAATATATAAAGTACTTTTTAAGATTTTTCGACGGCATTATGTTTGTCTATTCTTGAATGAAGTGGGTTTTTCCAATTTTGTAAACATATTGTTTAATTTCCAGGGCCCTGAAATGGTACGAGTGTCTAAATTTTACAAAGAAGCTAAAATTGGATGTTTCCTTCGCTATCTTCACGAAGACACGCGCACTCTGTACGAAACTTTCCGCCGGGGAGTCCGAGAGTCAAGTAAGCCATTATTATTTGCTCACTTCCGTTTCTTCTGCTTTAAGTATCTGTAACCCTATTACGTTGCGTTGCGTTACGAAGGGTCTATTTCGACACCGCCTTCAAAGAAAGATATTTCTCTCCTTAACGAACACAAGGCCTATAATTTAGCTTCGCTTATATAATTAGATACACAATCGTGACTCATTGCCTGCAGCCGGAGCCGCGAAATTATTCACTCACAATTGCCAAGCAGGGAGTGCCTCAAGGCACAATTCTAGGGCCCACCTCATTTCCCTCCACATTTCCGCTCGTTAACGATAAATACGATAATACCCGTTTATTACAAAATATTGCTAACGTGCACATTGGCGAACTGGCTTGGTACAGTTAAAAGTACTTTATGCTACTGGAGTAGCCGAGCCATTAAAGTTTTTGCTGTCTTATTGCGGCAGCGTTTATTTGCAAAAAATAAAGCTAGTGGCTCCGTGGATTACGCCTGTATTAAACCAGATTGTGGTTAGGTACATTGAGACACTTTAAAACAACAGGGCTAATAAAAAATGTGGTAATGTTTAACATTGTAGTGGTAGGAAATTAAACCGCGCAGCAGTTAATAGCTGTTTCAAGTTAATAACCTGTTTTTATTTTATTCTACTTGGCAGATAATGGCAATTGTCTCGGTTGGAGGGAAAGTCCGAACAGACCTTACGTGTGGCAGAGCTACAACGAAACTTTGCTGCGAGCGAAGAACTTTGGGTCTGGCCTCTTATGCCAAGGTCTCCTTCCGGGCCAGAACACATTCATTGGTAAGATTATTGAGTCTGATTTTTGGTTTAATAGATTGTTTAATATACTGTGAAGATTTGCGTTAAGGGGAAACTATTTTAAATTTCAGGTATATACTCCCAGAACTGTCCAGAATGGATAATGACAGAACAAGCTGCCTACTGTTATTCGATGGTCATAGTGCCATTGTATGACACACTAGGAGCAAACGCATGTGCCTTTATTGTTAATCAGAGTAAGTATTATATAATGATATGGCCACCTAGAATCTTTGGTTAGAGGCATAAAATAACTTAGTATCATTGAAGATTTTCGCTTTCAAAGTTAAAAAGAAAACGCTATAGGCGACGTTTAAATTGTTATCTATAAGGTTCGCTAATCGGTAACGTTTCTCACCCCCGAAATCAACTCTGACTTCCACGATTTATGAATATGTTGTGGTTGTTATGAAAGTGGGTTTGTACGTACCTTTTTTTTTATTTGACCTAGTTTTTCATCGTAAAAATCGTATCCTTTCAAACCTCGCAATCCTCTTAAATTGTTGAAGATATTATTTACAAAATTAATAATACTTTCAAAACGGGCTCTAACATTGGATGGATTGTTTTTAGCTGAAATGTCGGTGGTCGTTTGCGAAGATGACAAAAAAGCTAACCTTCTGCTTGATCAGTCGCCACGGTGCCTAAGAAGACTGATCACAATCAAGGAAGTTTCTCCCTCGACGCACCAGCGAGCCAAGAGCCGCGGTGTGGAGATCATCAAGTTCAGTGACGTTGAGGTTCAAGGGGCACAAAGAGACCACCCTTGTATCGTAAGTATCAAGACGTATATTTAGAAGAAACGGTCTAAAAAACCGAGACAAATAAATCTTGATTGTGATGTC
This sequence comes from Acleris sparsana, assembly GCA_923062465.1. Lineage (NCBI taxonomy): Eukaryota > Metazoa > Arthropoda > Insecta > Lepidoptera > Tortricidae > Acleris > Acleris sparsana. The sequence goes on along the minus strand of OV281301.1, from coordinate 15,350,775 downwards.
GAAAAGAGGAATTTATATTGCCTTTGTCTAGACATTCTCAGACAGAATGATTTCAGCCTTTCTATTCAAACGGGCATTCCTGAGAAGGGAATTTAAATTCCTATATGAACAACGAACAATGGCATAGGAATTCTTCGAAAGCCTCGTTTTCGTCCAAATAGTTTTGCAATCTATCAAAGGATTTTTTACTTCTCAGCCGCCGAAACCAGAGAGCCTTTGTACCATCTGCTATACGTCAGGCACCACTGGAATGCCTAAAGGAGTTATGCTGACTCACGAGAATGTTGTAGCGTCGATGTGCAGTGTTATCATGCAGCTAGGAGAGCACAGGCCGGCCAAAACAGACGTCATGATCTCCTTCCTACCACTCGCCCATATGCTGGAGCGATGTTGTGAGGTGAGTTTTATCTTTAACAACGACGACTTAGTACACGTAGAATTGGTTTGATTGTTGTAGTATATATAAAATTAAACCATACCATATTTAAAATTCGAACCTCAATCCGTTGCTTTAATTTATGATGAAAGTAATGCGAGTACTCCGCCGCTACTAGAGTTTAGTATTGATTATGAACCCACTTATCTATGTTTAAAGTTCAGTAAAATCAATAACAAACCGCAGCTGTTAGTTTTCTTAGCAATTGCTGCGTGTCAAGGTTAATCACGATATCTACTTTTTTAACCCTATACACCGTGTTTTTTTTGATTTACGATAACTTTAAGGGAACGTTCTTTAGGTCAAACAAAGTTAATTTCCCCAAGACAGACAAATGATAAGTCTAACGGTTTTAAAGATATTTATTTTTTAAATTTAATCAGTTATCACGTTAAACTAGTGTAAAAGGCTCTTAATTAATAACAACAATTTTCTCTTAATACGTATGAGTAAAGAGTTTCCAATTGTTAGGTTTGTATACGCGTCAATCTAAAGTGACTTGTACCTGTCAAGTGTTATCTTTACTTGTGTGTGTATGTCACGCCAACATAGACGTATTTGACACTGATTATTAGCTAGGTAACTCTAAAGGCCCTTTTAGAATGACCAAAGATAAAAGATTTCATTATTTTGTTCTAAACTGAAAAAAATTTTTTTTTGCAATATTTAAAAATCTAATCTACCAATTAGTTTCTATAGATATACCTAGTATTATGCCGAAGTTATCGTAAATCAAAAAAAACACGGTGTATAATGTTACGAATAATATAACAATGCCATCTTCTTGTAAGCGTTGTTATATATGGGTGAATTGCAAACAGTTTGTCCATAGTTAAGGAGTTAATTGAGATCACATTAACTTTCTTCCAATGTTTAATCATTTGTGTAACGAAAATTATCCAAATGATTATGTGACTAATCTTCGTTACACAAAGGAAAAAGTTAAGGGCTTAACAGCCTTTTTTTAATTGAGCCCTTAACTATGTACAATATTTTTGCAATTCACCCTTTTGCGTCATTGTGGTTTGAGGTTTTTGTGTACAGGAAGAATCTGGAAGGCTAACAAAATATTCCTTTACTTCGTTTCTTCCATTTTCTATTACCAAAACGCCCTGAAATACACGATGCGAAGAAATTTCAAGCTAAAGGCGTGTCCGTTGCTTGACAAAACCCTTTCCCAGGAACCGTGACAAAGTTTACCTAACGTTATTGATTGCATAAACTGTTTCATTGCTTCCAGAATGCTCTGTATATGGTAGGAGGAGCGGTAGGTTTCTACAGCGGTGACATCAGACGGCTAGCTGATGACCTGCAGACCCTCAAGCCGACCATGATGCCGGCGGTGCCGCGGCTCCTCAACCGGTTGTACGACAAAGCCCAGTCAGAGATCTCCGGCTCCAGAATCAAAAAGATGCTGTTCAATATGGCTCTTTCGGCGAAAGAATCTGAAGTCAAAAGGTTAGCATTGTTTTTCTGCATTTGATAATGTTGAATTATAGTTCGTTATGATAGTGACAATGTGCTATTTCATTTATTGACAACTAGGGGACTTTATCCGCATTAAAGTCGTTTATACCTTTTTCTTCGGGAACTGTACTATATTTCATGTTTCAGTCCTATGACAAAAACTATGTGTGCCAAATTGTATCTTAATCCGTTCAAACAGGCGTTACACAAACATCCACATTACGCTAAGTTGGGGCCATTTTGTGGGTACATTCTTCTTGTATTAATTATTAACGTTTTAATGTGTCCTTTGGTATGTTGTCACGAATAAATGTTTTTCTTTTTTTCTTTCTTTCATATGATCTTTCTCATTTACAATTTAGTGGGATGTTCCGGGCTTGGATGGCAACCTTGTCGCGTGCCTAGTAAATAATGCAAGGCAATCAATACTTTAGCGACCAATACTACTATGTTTTTTTCAGTGTTGGATTTCACCAAGCAACTTAATATTATTTTTTATTTAAATTTCTTTTCGATTTAATCAACTTAAAATCATTTTTTTGCCATGAAATTTTGAGTTAATACTAAAACAGTTAAGTATTAAGTAACGAGTACCCTTCGTTTAGTTTATATATCACAGTTTGGTAGTAATAATGAAAATCTTTATTTTGTAACTTAAGCCCTCCAGCCCCGTGCACATGTGGCAGGTCTACTATCTCTTCCCAAAGAAGAAGCGCCGCAGCAAACTCAAGTTTTTCTTTCAATTAAATCTCTTGCTCTTCTTTGCATGTTGATGGCCTATAAGATATACCTAAGCTAAAATACAACCATCAAACTTCAGCTACCGTTAGATAGCGTTACATTACGTACTTAGTACTTAACAAACTCAACGCTATTATATTGCAGGGGCATCGTACGCGGTGACTCGGTGTGGGACAAGCTGGTGTTCCGCAAGGTGCGCGAGGGCATGGGCGGCCGCCTGCGCATCATGGTGGTCGGCTCCGCGCCGCTCGCCGGGAATGTGCTGACGTTCTCACGCTGCGCACTCGGATGCCTGGTCAGTCTACCTCTTCATCTTATTTTTCAACATTTTCTTTTAACTGTTGTTTATATGCCTCTAAGTTTTTTTTTCATTTTCTCCCATTATTCGTTTTTTTACATACTACTGCAAAATATCGGGGTAAGGTTGCAACTATTCAAAAGAATAATGATCATCTCTTACAAACTATTTCATTTCGTAGTTCAATAGTAACTCGGTACGAGTCGTGCTATATTTAACCTACTTATCAATACTGTGTACTTCAAAAATATAGTAAGCATGTCATTGTATCCGATATTCGAGTTGTAGCCCCGTGGTAGAACTTTACCTAACGCTTTCACTGCCAGCAACGCATATAAGCGTTTTCCTGACTTTCACCCTGTACCTTGGACGCGTACGAGAGCTCCTATGGTAACATTGGTAACCCCTTCATTTTATCGAATTTCACTTCGTCAATTGTATCATTTCATCGAACGTTTGCAGCAATATTGAGTTTCGTTAGGGCGAGTGAAATTTCTTAATTAAATTTATTTAGGTCAAAATTTCATTTTTAAATTCTCTGGAGACGTGGGCAACGGTGTGATCGCTTACCAAGATATGGCCAGCTTCTTTGAAATTGGAATAGTCATTTAATGATACTTCACACTCTTCTGTCCTTTACAACAATGGGTTTTTCCGAGTTTATTCTCTTATCGTAAAGATTGTACCTAGTTCGATAGTTAGAGAAGCCTCAAAGATCAATCGATTTATTACTGTGGTTGAGTGATAAATATAAACGTTGAGCTATATATATTTGACTATTAAGAAAACATATAAACTTTGGGAGATCGGGCCTTGTGGCGAACCCTGGGGGAGGCTTACGTCCAGCAGTGGACTGCAATAGGCTGAAATGATGATGATGATGATGATAAACTTTCAGCATATACATGTTACTCGTATGTTTCCATTGTTCACAATCATAATATTTTGGTTTATTCTATTTTAGTATGAAAATAGTAGTCTATATTTCCTTCTGCAAAAAGGAACTTCTCCGAATAATCGTATATTTTGAATTATTATCGATCAAGGCCAGTAATATCTAGTAATCTAAGAATAGTTCAGTAATCCAGCATCAAACCTGGCTCTGATCGCGGAATGTTATAAATTAGTTTCACTACTCGTGAAGCAATCCACATTATTTATACTCCATTATATGCCAATGCTCGTGAAAATAATATCGACTTCGATGTACTATTTCTCGTGATATATTGAGAGCGAGGTTGTGGGGATTACATATAGCAATAGGGTTTACTCTTTGGAGATTGGACGTCAATGTTTGGAATGGGTATATTTACTGTACTTATGTAATAATAATGTTCTAACCGGGTTTACTTTCTTTTATTAAAGTCTAAAGTAGAAGATGTATAAAATTAAGTATTTTGTTATCAATTTCCAAATAGGTACAGTATAAAGTTTCTCAGAGGCATTTATGGCTTAGTCAATACATGCATATAAGAAAAAGTAAAACTCTGATTACATGATGCCAAATAGGAGATGTTAAAACCTGCTGTTTTTTTGGCAGAGAAAGTTATAGATAGAACTATAGGAGTCATGTATAGTGTAAAAGAGGAGGAGAGTATGGACAAAACGTGCCATGTGCATGTGCAGGACTATTTTCTGTATCTGACCCTTGATCCACCCAACGATGAGTCTCTTCAGGTGTTGGTCGAGACTCGACGCTATAAAAGTGTTCACTGTTATTTATGTAATTATTATTATGACCTGTATATGTGACCTGTGATGTCAATTGTCTACAGATCGTGGAGGGCTACGGTCAGACCGAGTGCACGGCGCCGGTGACTCTTACCGTTCAGGGCGACCACGTGCCTGAACACGTCGGGCCTCCCGTCGCTTGTAACAAAGTGAAGGTGAGCATTAAAGATTTTGATAAAGTCCATCCATCCAACAGTTACACTAAATTACGAAAAAACTATCTGAATTGCGATAATTATTGTGGTCAAAAACAATGAACTTTTGCTTGATTTCCTTTTTATAACATAGTGTGATTGTTAGATTTAAAGTGCGATATGACAGAAACATGCTTGCTCGCGCCCATTAAATATGTATGTATGTAAACTCTTTATTGCACGTAAACAATTACAAGACATATTTACATCGATATGATAATGTTACTCCGCACAATGACCTGTAGGAGCATTGAAATTGGGAATGCAGTTGGCTTTCAACGAATTCCTACAATTTTCACCAGAAATCTTGGAGTAGGAGAATCTGTTCTACGAAAAATGCGCCCTGCCTGTGACCTTGTATTTGTTACAAATAATATGCCGATGGCCGCCACTCCATCCTTCAGTTATCGCTATTCCTTCAAGAACTAATCAAATTATCTCCATATCAAGTTCCATTGAAAACTGTTAACCGGTTTAGCCGTAAAATCAAATCAATTAGGCTGACAAAGTTAAATAAATGTAAAATTATTTATAATATTAGTATGGATATTATTATCCCGGATTCATTCTTAAAACATACTAAATTTTGAGCATAGCCCCTTTTTGTTTCCTTTACAAGACATCAAACTACTTAAATCACGCCCACTGTAATAAAACTGGGGTCGTAGTGAAAACGGGCATAACCCGACAAAACTATTAAAAAAGGTTATAAATCATACAGAGGGTATACAAGACTTATGACATTTTTAATTGAAACTACACACCTTTACACATACACCTTTTTCAATAATACAGTCAGCCTTATAAGTAGCTGGATATTTTTGTACTTTGTTGCTGTAACACCTTTGACAGATTAGGCCAGTAGTTCAAACACGATGTAAAAGTGACAAAGCAAAGTGTGGAGCTATTTAGGCCGTCTGAATACTAGGACAGTCTCTCACCACATCGACTCTTTCAGCTAGTGGACGTGCCCGAGATGGAGTACTACGCGGCGCAGGGCCACGGCGAGGTGTGCGTGCAGGGAGCCAACGTGTTCAAGGGCTACTTCAAGGAGCCGGACAAGACGCGCGAGGTCATCGACCAGGACGGCTGGCACCACACCGGCGACATCGGCAAGTGGATGCCGGTCAGTTGACAACTAACCTGACGACTTATTAACGATTTGCCATAACAACCCTGGGGCTATGTTATGAATAGGGTTCGGACTTTTGGTGACAAAAATTTGTTCCAGAATCCATGGAGTCGCTATTTCCTATTCATTATAATATGTTAAAATTCATTTATTCATTTAACCGCTAAACCAATTAAAATTATTTTTGGTATGGAGGATATCCCTGCTGTGAAAGCGTTATAAACAAGCAAATATTAGTAGGCAGGTATGAAATAACCGAACTAAAAATGTGTTTAGTTCATTTTTTAATAAGACAATACTGAACGTCAAAATCAGAGTGTAATGTAATAATTAGGAAACAGCGACTCCATGGATTTTAGAAGCACAAAATGCCACCAAAATCCTAACCGTACTTAGTTATAAAGGTTAAAATTTCCAGAAATAAAAAGGATTGCGCTGTCATTATCACCATCTTCATTTCATCCAAAGTTGTCCACAGCGCTCTAGCAGCTATATTACTGTTCACTGCCTGAATATTGCAGGATTTGACATTTCATTATAAAATACGAGACGTATTCGTCTTCTGCTCAGGATAACGATAACTAACAATGATTCTATTTGAATAGGGAATGAAGCCTTTTTTCAATGTATCGTATGGCATACTGGTATCCAGCCTACTTAGTCTAGTTCGTTTCTATATGTAACTAACTAGCGACTATCCATAGCATCGCTCTGATGAAATACATATATGTATAGATTTTTGATGCGCTCTTGCGTACTAAAAGTCACAGCTACTTATGGTTTTCTCTATTAGTAGGTTTATGTATTTTCTTCTTCTAAATTCTTGCTTGTTGTCCCTTTTAGAATGGCACCTTGAAGATAATCGATAGGAGAAAACACATCTTCAAACTATCACAAGGCGAATACATAGTTCCTGAGAAAATAGAAAACATTTATATAAGAAGTCAATACGTCGAGCAAGTCTTTGTTCACGGCGAATCGTTGAAGGTAAATGTTTTTTAAAGTTGTCATGGGCCGAAATTGGCTTTATTGTGTGTTGGTCAGTGATCGGGGAAAACGATGCAAAACTTTAACAAAACTTAACAAAACTTACATTACAGCCATGAAACTATTAATAATCCTTCTACCAAATCAGAGACTCTGATATGGAGTTGTACAAATTGTACACTAATCTACCAATATTATTCTTATTTTTTAATAATATTGTTGTTTTTCTTGGTTGCAAGTTCTCCTTTATGTCAGCTTTACAAGTTTTGTTAAAATTTTACACCGTTTTCCCTATCACTGGTGAGGGTGATTGATATGTATACAAACTATTTATTATTCAATAATTAAATAGGTTCATTATGGGTTATGGGTTAACATTTATGTAATTTACTTTAGTGAGTTTCAAAGTACAGAATCTCCTTTTAAATATAGCAAGCACTCTTGACACTTAATGCTGTTCTTCCTAGAAAGAGTACGAATATCATTTTAAGTCTGATGTGATGAATGTGATGATGGAGTTGGAAGTTGGTTGCAGTACTTGCAGTGTCACCGCTGTTTTTAAAGTAGAACCACCAAATTAATGTCTTCGTTATATAAGACTTTACATATGCAATTGATGACCAGTCTGAAAAACTAGCCTTGTTTAATGCAATATTTGATAAACACGTATCTGTGTTGTGAAAAGTTGTGTAGTGTAAAAGGTAGAGGACGCCCGCGAATTCATAGTTTTCCGTTACTTCCTCTATTTCTTTCCGTTAGGAGTCTTCGAAAAATCCTGTTTTATTTCACGTCTTGGTGGAAAGAAAATTTCATGTCCCTAGTTCCACCAATTCAGGCTGTACGTTGTCTGCAAGTCAATCAGTCAGTCAGTTGCGGGAATGTCGGTTTATTTTTATTAGACTTAGTTTTATAATATGTGTAAATAATTATCCCTTGTGACACAACGTACTGTTTCCAGTCCTGCATAGTGGCGGTGGTGGTGCCCGACGTGGACGTGGTGAAGTGCTGGGCGCTGGAGCGCGGCATCAAGGGCACGTTCTCGGCGCTCTGCGAGAACCCGCAGGTCAAGCGCATGATCCTGGACGACATGATCACGTGGGGCCACACAGCCGGGCTCAAGACCTTCGAGCAGGTCAATACAATACAATTAGAATACATACTTACAATCACGCCTCTTTCCTGTAGGGGTAGGCAGAGACCACTTCCTTCCTGGTACAATCCAAACAAACTTCTCTCGCTACCTCTACGCTCAAAGTTTCTTCATACACGTGCATTGGTTTAGATGATGCTCCTGAACGATTTATTTTATAACTGTGGACATAGTTAGGTATTAATATTCAATAAACAGTATTAACATGCAACATTAAAATTGAACTTATGACCTAGATTCTGCAAATCGTGCAGTCGTAAGCGGACAGTAATATTTAATTATGAATGTTTCAAGGCTAATTTTGTACTGTATACAATTTATTTTATAAAATCTCATCTTATTTCATAACAAGTAGATAAAACAAAAGCCGGATGAAGTCAATCACGAGAACTCACTTACAACTAAAGCGCTTCGGCCTTGCGTGTACAGTGTCTGTGTGTAAGAAAGTACATACAAATTAATGACAACTTTAACTGCCATTCAACAGCCCGTGACGTGTCAATTATATTCTGAATTGTTGTTGTGTTCGCTTTACCAGTTCACAATAAGACTGTGGTGCATTATATCGAATTGACATAACGCACCTTCACAACAATAGTGACCTTATCAAAATTTCAGCTTTCAAACTTTATTAGTAATAAAGTCATAACTTTATTACTAATTTATTACCTAACTCGATTTCTGAATTACGTCACTATTGTTCTGAAGGTGCGATTGAGCGGCCAACGCGACAGATCGTCAGTTTCCGTCAATCCAAATGACAGTTCCGAAAGTCACTAACGTTAGCGTTATGCATCTAATCTGATTTCTTTTGGCACTCTAATGACGTACAGGAAGGGAAACTGAAAGACGTGCTTCTTATATCTTATTCACATTGTGACAAGACGGATGGTACCTACGTCTTTCGATGTCTTTGACAGTACTGAGTAAATGTTGATCCACTAACATGCAATATTGATACCAGCCGCTGGATTGCACCATCGTACAACTCGTACCGCCTATAATTTCATCAACGCCATCTTGATAGTTGTAAATTCACTACCGTGCATTTTTCGAGAGCATTCTTGCCACGCACCTTTTCTATGTGGAATCAGCTTTCGGCGTCTGTATTTCCAAACCAATACGACTTGGGAGCCTTCAAAAAACTAATCTCTCCTTTCTCAAAGGCCGGCAGCGCACCTGCGATTCCTCTGGTGTTGCGGGTGTTCATGGGTCGCGATGATCACTTACCATCAGGCGGCTCGCTAGCTCCTCTGCTTTCTTTTTCACATACGTGTTTTTATTCAAATGTTTTTTTTTAAAGCATTCTATATCATAGCGTGAGACTAAGGGCCGAGGTAACAAAATAGTCTTGGGTTAGGTACCCGTAAGGCATCTGATGTAATTGTTTTCTATGACTACACTGGAGATTTCAAGTGGTTGACATTTATTTTTGTAACTGTATGTATGTACAAAATATATAAAGACATTATTTACAGGTGAAGGACATCTACCTACACCCGGACCCGTTCTCCGTGCAGAACGGACTCCTGACGCCGACCATGAAGGCCAAGCGGCCCGAGATCAGGAGTTACTTCAAACCCCAGATAGAGGACATGTACAAACAACTCGAATAACACTAGCACACCTTCACACACTAGATAATAAAGCTATGTCGCAAATTGGTGAGGTTGCAGCGGACGTTTTTTATAAAACAAGTGTTCGATAATTAAAATAATGTAAACAACACGCAAGTGCTTGAACAACACCTGTTTTATCAAAATGATCCAACACTTAGACTAAACTGTGATGCATAACGTCGCTACTCTCTTTAGTATCCTATCACAGTACAATGTGTTCGTTATTAATTTAGTCACTTTAATATCGTTTTACTCTCGATAAGTGTAAACTTGGACGAAGGTCATTGAAACGTGTTGTGACAGTATTCAAAGTTATTATAGATTGAAAGAAACGATGTAGTCGAAATTTTCACTTAGGCGAATTATGAAATTAAGCCAATGGTAAGTAATTTTTCTATTGTTAAATATATCCGCTTTTATTTCGATAGCAATAATGAGGAACTTTCGTTTCTCGTGCAGTCAATTATATCTTTCATCACTTTGGCTCTTCTTACAATCGATTTGAGACTATCGCGGTCAAATTCTTAAGCAGCTAATAGATTAAGAAAAGAGAAGGGTAGGGGGTGTGTGGAAACTTAAGCTGGTTTCGATGAACTTGTGGGCAGAACTTTTAAATGATTAAAGACTCTCTAAAATTCTACTCAAAACCGTCCGAATGGCCAAAATTCTCTGTTTCTAGGTGTAAATTCCTATATCCTATAGTTGTTTTAACTTCTCTGCGCATCCTACCTTTCAGGCTTCCCCTAGGAACTTGGTTAATCGACTTTTTCAGTGATATACTGACTTACATTAGATTAGGAAAATCGTAAGCAATACTCGAGACAGGTAGGTGAATCAAGGAAGTTGGCGATTTCCTAGAAATTATGAATAGAAAATCATTGGATGTGGAGCCATTGGAAGGTTATGTAGGCTTTTGACAATAGCCATAGAGAATTTCGTCGGGGCACGTCATCTTTTAGTGGGAGGTGACATATTAGTGAGACCACGACCAACCGAGAACTATTCGATATGTATTAGCACTAAAGTTTTTGGAAACAATATTCGCTGCTTAGAGTTCGAATTGTTATAAATTTATACGACGTCGAAAATATGATATATGGCAGGAATAGAAGTTCATTTTTTGATTTCTACCAAAACAGAATATCATGAAGAAAGAAAAACTATCAAAGAGCAAACATACATGTATTGCAAATATCGGACATTAGAGAGATTTTTATAGAACGATTGCACTTAAAAAGTACCTACGCTTTTCCAAAGTTATTTCATAACTAACCACGAACTGTATAGATAATCTTCAATGTAAGGAAACTTAAGCATGACTTTGTAAGGTAGCGTAAGTAGAGAATACTTGTGTGTTGAGCTGTGCCTTCTACCCACATCTGACCCCGTGACATCAGTGCATATACCTGGGGAAAAAAATAAATATTTTTCTTTAGATTTGAGAAAAAATTGGCATGGCACTTTGGACAATAAAAATATCCAATATATTTGGATTACTTGCAGCACTTTGCTTTTGGCGGTATCTTTAAAGGAACTACTGCAGCCTCTTTTCGCATTGGTTCCTTTTTCCGGAAAAGATATCGAAGTTATTTACGACTACATATAAAAGATACCGCCAAAAGAAGTACTGCAAATAATCCACACAATTTTTGGTCCAAATGAAATCGTCATTAGGTATCTTAATTCTGAAGAAAAACCTATGGTACTTTTGTATTTTCGGAAATTACCCTTCTAACAATTTCCTACATGATTTACAGACAATAATAACAGTGGAGAACGTCAAATACTTTCTCGCTGTGTCAAAATTGCAAGCAATAAGTTTGTTAATGTTTTGTGTCCAACTGTTGAATTTCATTCACTTTGACTTGGTCCATGAATCCAATAGGTTACTCTGCTCTACAAATATGAGCAAATTAGGTCGTGCATAATCATTTTATCTGTATAGCCAATTTATGATTGTAATTTTGATAAAACGAGAAAAAATAGTTAAGGGCTGATTTTTTAATCTCCAGACAACACTTATCTGTCAGATCAATTTTACCTCTGTGATAGCGATAAATTAAACTGTAGGATAACTTAATCAGGGGATTGAAAAATCGCTATTTGAACCCTTGTCTATTAGATTAAGTTTGTTAATATGTGCACAGAGAAAATGACGAATATTTCGAAAAACGCGAACGCAATATGGGACATTGATAATATAACTAAAAGGCAAAATGGATTAAGTACCTACTCTTATTGTATTTCGTATTTTATTACAGTCTTACTTGGTTTTGTGCGTGGCGTTATGTAATGTTATGATTAGAGGGTGAATCTCCATTATGTTGTGATGATTAAACCATTGATTGACTCGCGACTTTTCAGCAACAATGTTATATTCTTCTTACGGTATTGTTTTCTTCAATGCCTTTATTTCACCTTGTTTTAACTCGTTTGCTTTCGAAACCATATTGTTGTTTTACGGTTTAAGAGCTGTCATAACTTTAACAATATAATGGCGATATGGTTCAAGATAAAGTCGATTTAAGAGCACCAGAAGACGGATCGATCTGCCGTCAAAGTCGATAAAACTGAATGTTTTAATGGTGACGCTAACGGAGATTACCTGATTGGGTCTTCGGGGTTCAATAGAGAAATTAAAACTTGAAGGATCCTGTCAGGTGATCTCAGTGGGTATTGAGGATAGTGTGGATGTTTCTCAGATCGTGCAAAGCATGATGAAAATAATGATAATATACTAATTATATCCGTGAAAGATGAAGAACAATATCAATTGGACATAATATGTCTACTTAATACTGATACTTTGCTTCATCTTTTTTGCTTCAGTGGTTTTAGATAAAGCAAGTCAGTCAATGGTTCAAGAAGGGCGTATATCTTGTTATACTAATTAAAACATAGGTCAAACATCGCACCGCGTAGTTGGTTTTGTAACGTGTATGCTATCAGATTGATTCAGCTTTGGGCGGAGCGCGAGGGCGTTTCATGTTGTTCAAACCAAATTTTGTTGTTATTGGTGCAAGTTGCTACAATAATTTATTTTTAATAAAAATTGAAATAATGACATCTCTTGTTTCTTTTACTTTCATCCTTAAATGATGCTTGGAAATAATGATTGCAGAAGTTTTAGAAGAAGACAGCAGGTTAGTGATTCTTGCTCTAGAACTAAAGTTATTGTAAGACTCCAGTCAACTTCATTTTTATTCATAGACTATTTGGCGCTTCATACCGTAAAACGGGGTGAGTAGGGACACAACCTAAAATGAAGCATATGTTGCTAGTTATAAGACTGAAATTATTTCTAATAGACGTAACGTTATTGTCCATTTTAGGTTGTGTCTCTACTCACCTCGTTTTACGGTATTATCAATGATATATTGAACAAAAAAATATTTGGCCAAAAATAAAAAAACAAGGGTAGATCTCACTATTCCCATTGAGCTTTCCCATTAATGGTAATAGTGATACTACTTGTATCACTATCCCCATTGCGTTTATATAACCGCTACTATTCGCGACCAATAAAACGCTCGGATATTATGCGTATATTTGTTTTTTTTGGGACTCGTCGTCACACCAGGTTGTCACACCAGTGCCTTTCGACGGAGCCCTGCCTAAGGCAGGGCTCCTATTTCTGAGCGATTTGTCCTTCGGGCATCTTAAGATACCTAACGAACCTAACCTACCTACTTTTGCGGAATAAAAATGATTTCTGACGAATAACCGACTAAAGCGAATAGCAGTGGTGTGACAAACTGGTGTGACCACGAGTCCACGAGGATAGTATATTATTTTACACCCGACGTTTAAAAAAAACCGCTCAAAATGGGAATAATGAGACATTTTGTAGGAGAACATAAGTCTCGCTATTACCATTCGGCGTTTCGTAATTCAATGGGAATAGTGAGACTGATTTGAAAAAAAGGTGCAGTCTCAGTATTACCACTGCAATGGGAAATGGGAATAGTGATCTACCCAAAAACAAGACGAGTAAAGCAAAAATAAATAAAGCCCATGGGAAAAGGGCAATGAATGCTCTAAAATAGCCTTTATTATCTGAAACTGTTGAAGCAGAAGACGAAGTAGAAGTAAATATCAAGGCAAGACCTCCAGGCGACCTTAGCGCGCGATAGCGGACTATTCTCATATCGTGATTCACGCGACGAGACGTCGCCGTGAACTAAATTGTATTTGATTATCTTTATCCTTAGGTACGAGCTTAAAATAGACGAGGATTATCGTTCTGATCCAGATATTGTTTTGGGGCTAGGGTCTCTAGAATTCTGCAATTGGTGGTTGACTGGACGAAGTCTTAGAGGTTGTATGTATGCTGGACGATAAATCAAGGACCGATTTTGATGATTCTTGTGTCAATCGATTTGTTTTAATCTTGCGAATGTTACTTAGGGTATGTCATATTGAAACAAGAATAAAAGCGTCGACGGATTAGGACAATAGGGGTATTGTTCAGTATGTTTTTATCGTAAGGTTTCATTCATAATTTTTAACTTTGAATAATCAGGATTTAGGATTTATAAAGATTTAAATGTGGTTAGCAACAGTCTGTTTTTTTAAAGCTTCTTTTTGTTATTAGACTTGTTTTTATACTCGTAATATTACGACATGACAACAGGTAAAAATACTAGGTAAGTAAAAAATACTAAGTATGAATACTCGTTAATTAAAGTATTTTTCGTAAACCTTACTAACTGAAGATCCTTATCAAAGGTTCAATAGTAGTTGAGTATTTACACTAATTTTTAGGGTTCCGCACCCAAGGAGAACGGGGACCTATTGCTAAGCTTTAACTGTCCATCTCTCTGTCGCCTGCCTATCCTTCACTTAAAATAAAGCTAAACACGTGCATTACAAAAATAAGTTAGTTAAGTTTAAGGGGCACAGTTTCTGCTCAAGGCAAACTAGTTAAAGTAAAGATATGGTACAGTCATCAGCATAAATAAGTCATCATTTATGTACCTTGTCACTTTAACGTCGTGTTTGAAATTTCCTACAAAATTGTAAAACGATTGAATGCGACAAGGTACAGAAAATGATCACACTGTACATCACATGTCACTGTCTCATGTCGACTGTACTCAATACCACGCAAACTGCCATCCAACGGCAAAACGCTGCATGTCAAAAACCCTAGTTTTGAGAAAAATGCGTTTAGTTTCACTCCAGAAATCACCTATTATTTTTGACTCAGTTACCGCGTGTAGATTGGTGGTGAATTGGTGATGCAGTAAAACGCTGCAAGTGGTTCGTTCTGTTTCGAGGTAGTGGCCAGTTCTGTTGTGATCAGACTGCATTAACGGTATTGGTATAAAACATCACAATTGCAGTCATGATGTTTTGGCTAGTCTTATGCAGAATTACCTCGTTTTGACAGTTGTCTACCGCCTAAACAGGAACATATTTTTAAAAGTTCTATTGTAGGTATGATGGAAACACTCATGAGGAATCGTAACTCGAGTTGCAGGGTTCTGCCGTCGGCAGCAAAGCAATGAAGGCAATGTAATATGAGGGTACCCAAGAGCTGATGCAGTGATCGAGCCGTAAGTTAGCAGCAGGATCTTCACTGTACCTACTTAACATAGAGCCACCGAATTAGAATTTGTTACTTTGGTTTCTAAACGAAAAATATGATTACTTATGTGATAGACTAGAGGACGCTCGCGACTTCATTACGCGACTTCATTATGCTGTCGGGGAATTTTTTGGAAATCCTTTCTTACTGGACCCCTCCTTCTTCTTCTTTTCCTCTTACCTCATAAAGAACCTATGTACCATATTTGGAATCTTTAGACTCAGCGGTTTGGGTATTTGCATTGCACCAAGCTTTTATGCCAGTTCAACCTTTTTTGAAAAAAATCGGGTTGAGTTTTTAAACGTGTGTCAAAATAAAATTTAATGTAAATCAAAACCACTACGGAGTATATCAACTTCGAAGCAATTCTTCTCCAAAATAACTTCCTACCCATTTTTCAAACCCTTAGGGGATGAATTTCAATAAATACGAAACACGTGTTCTGTAAAATAATGTTTCTGCAAAATATGAAGTAGATTGGACCAAGGAATCACATAGTCCCATACAAACTTTGTCCCCCTTTTTCACCCCCTTAGGGGTAGAATTTCTGAAAATCCTTTCTTATCGAATGCCTACGTCATACAAAGCACACACCCTCCAAGTTTCAGGTCTCTACAATCAGCGGTTTAGGCTGTGCGTTGATCCGTCAGACAGTCCGTCAGTCAGTCATTCAGGACAAAGCATTTTATATGTAAAGATTCCCAAATTGGTCCCAGCCCAGTGGGCGCTGAAGGTATCCGGTGGGCGGTAAGGCCCTCAGAAAAAAATAGGGGTTGCTGAAGCAATAATATTTAAAAAACTAGAGTACGAGTAGGTATGAACAGAAAACCCTTTATAATTTTTCTTACATTGAGATACAATTGATTATGCAATCAATGTATTTTTGTGCTTTCACAGCAGTTTAATGGTATTATTTGACTTACTACCGATCAAGTATTCCTCATAATAGAATAGATTTGTTTGATAAGTCCTAATAATATCCAAATACACTCGCGGACTAATAAAACGGGTCAGAGTGCGTTTTTCATACTAAATAGGTTATTTCGAAGCCTTGGTTCCTCGCCAGGGAATGCTTTTAGTGAAATGTGATGATGAATACCTCGAGCATCGATACAGGAATTCCAGAGTGCCTAGCATACCCAACTGAATGAATCTGCGGTTAACGGCGGAATCGTACATGTTCAGAAAAACCACAAAAATGGCAATAAAATGTAAGGAAATCCAAGTGCTGACCCAAACTCTCCCGCTGTGATGTCTTAACTGATTGTGCGATCAGTTAGGTATCTTAAGAACTTTTGACCTCCTTTATTGAACCTCGCAGTATCCGCCATTAAAACTCGCTCAAAGCAACCAATGGCGATTAACCAAGGCTTCGAAATAGCCTCGTTTGTATGAAATGCGAGTGTATTAATCCCTGTACTAATTGTCTATTAGTAAAAAGGTAGGTCCCTAAGTATCTTTACATTACTAAATGTTTATTTTGCTGAGGGGCGGTAAAAAAAAATGTCTTGATATGTGAGCTGTCAGCTAAAAATAATTTGGGAACCTATGGTTTATAAAAAAGTATAGTCGCCAACAAAAGATAAATTTTATAACAAAATCTTGTTTACAGTGGCTCTATTCCATTTTGTTTCCATGTTGTTTGTCTTACCTTTTCAGAAAGTCTAGCGTGAATGTCACAAAGATTAGATATCTCCTTCTTATCTCTTTATTTTCTTTGATAATAAAAATAAACGCAATTGGTACAGTTCAAAGCACTAAAATATGTATACATAGTCCTTATTATCAGTCAGTTGCATAGAGGCGTGTAAATTCTTTTGACGTCTTGGGAACGTGAAAATATCTTACGAAGCTAGCGGTCCTCGGTTCAAATCCCGGTAAGGGCAGATATCATAGTACAAACCTAGAGCTTAGTTTGACATTGTCCCCTGATATTTATTTATTATTTATTTAGGATGGGATAATTTATTCTGTCATATTTAGTGAGCTATTGCAAAACAAACGCTTGGTTTACCTACCCATGTTTTGCAGACACTCATTGAATAGAACGTATACTTTAGCAGAATCTTCGTTTCATAGAAATCTATTATCTGCTGAACCCGTGTTGATTTCTGTTTATCTTGTGATGGTCACAAGTCTAATCTCACTTACGTGAATCATATTTAAAACCTAAAATCAACACGCGTTCAGCAGAAAATAGGTTCAAAGTATAACTCTACTATAAAATGATTGTCAGTGAAACACAGGAAGACAGGAAGGAGGAGGAGGAATGTTTTTATAATTTGAATGAATTTTTCAATGTTAACTATTAATTTTTATTTATGCATATATGCGTGTGTGCATGTGTGTGAATTTATATATAAAACGTACATTTTTCGTGTTAATTAACCTAGGTTAAAGATTAAGTAGGTAGGTAACAGTTCACCAAACGTTGTTAAGTGTTAATCGAGTGTTAGTTCATACATAGGTTGATTAAATATAGTTAGCCCTTCTAGATCTATGTTGCTGTGCCCTTGCAGGGTGTCACATGTATACCTACCTGTATTACCACCTGTATTTTTGAAATGTGATATGCAATAAACAATTTGAATTTGAATTTGAATTTGACCCAAACGCTGCTAAATTATCTTCTCCGTCTTTACGATCAAGAACTTAGGAATTAATATGTATTCCAAGTAAACAAGTAAAACTGGTAAGGACAAAACACATGGACCACCAAAAACCGGTTCGAAGCGGTTTAAAGTGTTAATAATTTTTGGATCATTTAACTTTTCAAGTAGTCATCACCTACGCTACTCCGACCCTCTATTCTACTGGTTCTTGGTAAAACGATATTGTATTTGACATGCTATCGTATTGTTTTTAAGTCGGTTGCCTTTACTGTCAAGTAAATATGAGCTCTCATATCGTTGACTATACGCCAAAGGGCCCGTATCATGGTCGCCTTTATCGCGATGGATAAAGGTTCCGTCACTCTCGCACTTACATAATAGTCAGAAAGTGACAGATGTTTTAGCCACGATTATCCCACGTCGGTAAACACAACCATAATTAGCCCGTAGTCTGTATCATATTGGGTAAAAATCATATTGTATTTGACATGTTATCGTATTGTTTGAACTTACTGACTCTAAATTTAAATCTGTCGTAAAACAAAAACTAATTTCCCGAGCATATTATAAAGTAAACGATTATATCATGGATAGGGATGTTTGGCAGTGAGTCGTCCGTCCTGCATGAGTAATCTACGCATAAATTTACCTACGCTTAAAAAAGGTGCACCTACTGTACAAAAATACCGTGATATTGTAAACTATTTATAATTATAATGTAATGATGTAAACCTTTTTCTTGAAAAAAATATACCTTGCCGAGTTTCTTACGCCGGTTCTTCTCGGGGCAAAGGTTTTATTTTTCGAACCGGTGGTAATGCTTTTTGACATTCATAGGTGCATTATATTATGCCTAAATTGAAGAATAAAGAACTTTGACTTTGACTTTGACTTTGTTTATAAGTCGGCCTCAATGACGGTCTACTAACTTGACAGTACTGACTTTCAAGTAAATGAGATCTACTGACAGTATGATAACATGTCAAAAACAATGCAGTTTTACCCAGTAGAATAGATCCTCAAGGTTATTATTTGACAACTCGTTGGCAATCTCGTGGACGAATTATTAGAGAGAGATATATGTCAAGAATAGCACATGACATGACACACATGTGGCATGGTACAGGCGGCCAAAAATGTGGTCTAACACTCTACGGTTGCAGTTCATTTGCACATCATGCTACAACAAGTTCGATTTTCCCTTGCAATAATATTATGACAGTGACGAAACTTTTGTCAAAACTGGCAGACTACTTTCTTGGCCGACCGTACCTATCTCCCAAACGAATGGACCAACTCAGTCGCCATTGTTTTATAAAGAAAGCTTGTTTAACTTGTGAAAAAATGTCGTTTATGAGATTTCAACTCTACCACACTGGGGTCCTTGTGAAAAAGGATATGTCTTCTGAAGATCAAGTGAAAAGGGTTTAAGTGTAGTGTACTCCGTTTATGTATATACCCTTTTTAATTACAAGTTTAGCCGACTTGCACCCTTTTCCACTAGGATTAGAATTAGCGTCGCCATTATAATGGGATTTCTGGGAGCCTGCCGTTTGGCAAAAATATGTTTCCCAAATGTATCGTTTCCCAACTTTTTCATTTGCCAACCCTATGTTATATTATTTTTTCAGGATTTATTTTAGTACCATCGTGTAGAACTCTACAGGTTAGGTTAGGTTCGTTTTTATAACATACTGAAATATTTACTGTTACAGAAAACAAAGCGGGTTGGCAAATGAACCGTTTGGGAAACGATACATTTGGCAAACATATTTCGCCGAAACAAAGGTAACCCGGGATTTATATCTGTTTTATATTTTTTTAACATAATAACACCTGTGCCATTGAATTGAAGTACATAAAATGATAATTTTGCTCAAACGAGACAACTTAGGCTTGTCTGTAAATACGTCGACGAATTAAATACACTTATTTAAGAGTATCACCTGACTAAATTGGACATTATCGCTGAACAGTCAGTTTCTTATTGCACATTTGATATTTTGAACGCATTCAGAAACTGTACTTACCTTAAAATCCCGGTCAAAATACACTCAGGAGCAAAAATAACGGGTAAGAGTGCGTTTTTCATACTAAAGAGGCTATTTCGAAGCCTTGGTTCCTCGCCAGGGAATGTTTTTAGTGAAATCTGATGATGGATACCTCGAGCATCGATACATGATTTCCAGAGTGCCTAGCATACCCAACTGAATGAATCTGCGGTTAACGCCGGAATCGTGCATGTTCAGAAAAACATCTAAAATGGCAATAAAATGTAAGGAAATCCAAGTGCTGATCCAAACTCTCCCGCTGTGGTGTTAACTGATTGTGCGAGCAGTTAGGTATCTTAAGAACTTTTGACCTCCTCTATTGAACCTCGGAGTATCTACCATTAAACCTCACTCGAAACAACCCCTGGCGAGAAACCAAGGCTTCGAAATAGTCTTGTTTGTATGAAAACGCACTCTGACCCGGTATTACTGCTCCTGAGTGTAGATCGGCGTCTTATTTGCATTTTGCTTGTTTAAAATTCGAACCGGTTAATTCAAGGTTACGATTATGACTATTGTCACGAATTTTGTTCTTTTGCAGTAATTTTGTTCCGTTATTTTTGACATTTAACAGAAACGTTCGGAGTGTTTGTATAACATTCACACGATTACAACGAAAAGTCACTATACGAAAAATCGATGACATTTGTTATCAACGCCATTAAACATTCATTGTCATAAATACATTTTTATACTATACACGTGTAAATATCTATACGTCTTTATAATACCATAAATAAGGTCCATGTTTTGCAGAATAGATGTTGATGTTTTTTTTGTCTATTTTATTATTACCTTTTTTACTTCAGCCAGTATCTTGCATCTTGTCACCGCTTAAACACTTGTTTATTATACTTTTTATACTAAATTATACTGCGGACCGTGAATTTAATTTCAGTTTTAATGGATTTAACAAGGCAAACTCAAATTAATAACACTAGCCAACCAAATGCACTATAACCCTTAAAATAAATAGCGTACAACGCCATCTAGCGTCCAGTAGCGGTATTCAAATGAAAATACGTGAAATTGATTCTTTATTTGGAATTTGGAAGTCCCCTTCCAAATAAAGAAGAGAGGAAAACATCGCTTATCTCAAAACTGAATTAATTCATTTTGTTTTTATTGCATTAATTATTATTTACTATCTTTAATTGACCGGATTTGTTTGGGTTTCTAGAGTTTTGGGGTCAAAAAAATACTAAATCTACTTAGATACATGTGTCGATAGTACTTACCTGTTCCATTTACATTTGGCACAAACAGAATGTATGTATGTAGGTAAGTAAAGACTTTATTGTACAATTCACCGAAATTCACATACGTAGGTATATAGGTACAATATTTATTTACAAAATATTAATGTAAGTACAAAGGCGTGTACAAATGTGGTAATTAGTAGACATAAATACAAAAACAAAGTTTACAAAAACAGCGCGAATTAGTTTTTAGACCTAAAAAAGTTGAGGTTTTACTAAGTACACTTTTAAAATGTAATTTAAACATAGGTAGCTCCTCCTAGCGTGTCTGTGTTAAACTTAGATAGGTACACCGTGTTATTAAGGTCGCGTGCAGAGAAAAGCAAAATGCAAATCTTGAATATTATGCATATACTTAAGATACGTAGCGGGAGGGGCGACTATTCTTTGCAGCTGACTATACTACAATAATTTAAACAATAGTGAATGAAAATTTATAAAGTAGGTACATTTAAAACCAATCTACGCAAATATTTATTAACATAATTAGATAGGTATTTGCCTAATTATTAGTGTCAACACGATTATCACTATTTTCTTTACGCCTATTATCTCCTATCTACCTGCCTACTTACACGTAACAACATTAAAGCAATTGCGAACTAATAACTCGAATACAGGCATAATAAATTTGCCTGAGCATTCATTCATATTCACATCGCAGCGCGTTTTTATTTATAGATTTTATACCTTATACCGCTTATCGGAGCATCGCGTAGGGGCTTCACTGTTTCTGTTAGTTAGTTGGCATGCGGGCTTCACGCTAGCAGCCCGCGTCGCGACCGCGCACCGTGCTGCCATCTATCGGACGGTATCCCATGACCTTGGCGTCATACCACGCCGCTCATTGGCCACAGACTAGCGTTGTGCCTCTCTGTTCATTTCTCTCAAAACTATGGCATTCTCGGGCAAAATACAGACACGATGACAATACACAACGGAAAAACAGGTGGCAGAGTCATCTCCGTCGCCAGTGACCTGTCAAAATGACGTGACAGACGGTCGTGTTTATTATAACCTCTATGTGTGATATTCTAGTGTAAACATGTTTGGCGAAATGTGGACTTTACAAGATGAGTTAGGTGAGTGTACAGTGCGTTGGTTTAAGGTTATGTAATTTTGTTTGGGCCGGTGTCAGTCGAGATAGCACTTAATGATTTCCACCAGACAAAGACGTGATCTTCGTGATTCTAAAAATAACTCGGTGGTATGACTGCTAATCAACAGTTTACTTGATTTAAGTAATATGCTACTAATGCTATTTACTTGCAACGATAGCACTTACGTTCGTTGTGCATTCATTATTTGTGCTAGAACATAGTAATCTATACGATCGTCATTATTCAACGAAATTTATTATTTAATGATCAAGCTACGTACAGTAAACTAGTTTTTTATACGTAGTTAAATATACTATCGTATCGTACCTATTGTAGATTGTTAATGTACACAGTATTTTGCTAGCTTAGAAATATTACCTAAATGAGTGTTGATTGACTATAACTTGACGCAAATGAGGAAAATTCTACTTTGCGGTTTATATAAGTTAGGTATAGTTATAAACATGCAATACGCATTTCCTGTTACATTTAGAACTAAATTATCTATTCTATAAGTTACCTTTAGATACACCAAACAATTAATAGCCAAACAATTTATATATTAATTAATTTTTATTAATTAATTCTAGTAATTAATTATATATCCCTTAACGCGATTAAGTCCCGTGTAGTAAGTAATAATAAAGAAACAATTAATAGGTAAGTATTTATTGTATTTAGCGTTAAAATTGAAATTAAAAATAGGTACCCTCATTTCATTTTTTTTAAAGGAACTGTGTTTATTTATTCTTACAGGCTTTTTAATACATGAAGTATCTATTCTAATTTATTGTAATTTCAACCATGCTTTGGAGATAACGCATGGATTACTGTACCTATTTGTGAGATAAAACAAAAGCCTACTTATTTTTCATTTAAATTCAATGTTTTTCACGTAGGTATCTGTGTAAATAAGTATTTGTAATAAATAGGTGTTCAATAAAATCGAGTGGAACAAACCGAACCGAACCGAATCGGTCATAAACCCTGATAGGGGGTAGCAAATTTATTTATCACAAAGATATTTAAGTTTTATATTATTATTCTAGAAATAAGTGCAAAATTCAGGAATATGTAAAACTAAACAATAAATCCATAAAATTTACTACGAAAGCAAAAACATTGAATTACGTTTTTGCCATAGCAGATATCTACTTAACGTGTAAATTTTAACAGCCCATGTTAATTACAATATAAATTGATATTCGAATGTAAACTAGGTTGAGATCTGGAACTATTGCAATAAAAAAAGGACGAATACGATAATATACCTCAATAACTACCTAATATTCAAAGGTGTAAAAAAAACGGAATACCTGCTATCGAAAACTAACCCAACAACACATCTTATACCTAACATAGAAAATCCTAGTAGGTTAAGGTTGTAGAGAATTCATTGCCTGATAAAGATAAGACTTTATTCCAAATTGTTTAATGCTATCTCGTTTTCATATCACAATCATATTATTATTGATTTTATGGTAGCTTTTATTGACTTCACAGTAAAGGTGACATCGTTAAATAACATATTAATATCGCAAACAATATGACTGATCACAAACTTGAATAAATCCAGTAATCTTTATTTTTTATTTTTAGATCTTAATATCAAGGAAATTTACAGACACTCCAAATATTCGACACTATCTCTCGTATCGTATCACCAGAAATCGATAGCTTCTCTTTAATCAACGCGTCATAGGCGTATTTGGCGGTCTCGGTGACTTATCTCTCCGTACGTGGCTCAAATTGATATCCCTTAATAAGATAATCTCGATTGTTTCAAAAATAAGTTGGCGAAATAGATATAATTCAATTGTACGCGGAGTGAATCTGGCAACGATTGAATATTTACAACCATCGAATAATCCAGAATATTTCCTACGTTTAACATAATATATTCAGACAAGCTAGGCTTTGCATTGACTTTGATAATATCGTACTCCTGGATCAAAACATTATCAACTCAAACACTTTGCTTGTTTTGTTTGGAGTTTAAGTAAGTGTCGTATTAAAAGTGCGATATGTAGCATTGTGGAGTTGATAAAGTGTTTTACTAAACATTGAAATAACTATCCAATACATCCTATTAATTTTGAAATGCCTATTATACTAACCGGTGAAATTACTAGCATAGAGGCATTCCATCCTAGTCTTATCTTCCATCGTTGTCAACGCATTTGAAGTCTTAGGATTGCAGTTTTGAGATTGTAGTCTTGAGATTTCAAATGTTTTGGGTCTCAGATCCCACTTACCATCAGGTGGTGGGTGAGTGCTGAGCACCCTGAGTGCTCGCGTGCCTTCTCAGTGCCATAAAAAATATTTTAAATTGGACATCAAGTGTGTAAAGATCGAAAGGTTTTGATTATGACCAAATATTTAAATACGCAAATGCATTTGGCATCAGCAAACAATCGCCAATGAGCCCTTGCTGATCTGATTCAGTTTAAAAAAAAAGAACATTGATATGAATATTGTTGATTACCTATTCCCCGTTAAAGCTGCTTTCAAAAATCATTGCCTGATGAAATCAGGAGCATACAATTTTAAGACCTAATGAGATCGGGCAAATAATTCCTTTGGCGGAAAAACCAAAATTATGCTACGAGGTACCAATTTAAGGAATTCATACCTTAAAAACATAACCCGTACTTAAAAATGCATTTGGGGATTGGTATTTCGTACATTTGGCCCTGGTGGGCGTTTAGCAGTTCAAAATAAATGCTTTACAAAACTTTTAGTACCTTTCTAAAAGAACGAGGTTGTATGTTTTAAAATAAAAATGCCTTTATTAGGATTTCACAGTTGGTTAAGAGACCGAAATAAAAGCACTTGCAACATGAGCTATTGAAAAAATATAGACGGCTAATGGCCATGCAATTGTAAAATCGTTGGATGGCTTTCATGAGACATACCAATGGAAATTAACAATGAGGTAAACAAAGATGTTAGTAAAGCACGAGGCCAACCAACCAATTTCAAATAGTTTTGGTTTTCAAAACTACTCATAGATGCAAGAATAATAAATATTGTTACGTATTTTCGGATTGTTGACGTTCCACTAACTAGTTAACAGTTGATTTATTTATAACAGTTGGTAAAATGTGTTAATGAACAGTTTGTTCAATTTTGCTTGACTTTGTTACGTTCACCCGAGCAAGATCAAACGTGAGTACCAATAAATACTCAAGCTTTATTGCGCACCATAAAACAAAACTTAGATCGCACGATATTCATATCGAATAAGACATATTTTTTACTTAATGTGTAACATATTCGTTCATTCTTTGCAACGATAAACCACGTTCGGTAAAAATTTGCTCGTCGAGCAAGAATCAGCGTAAAACGCCACATTAAAGCAGTTTAAGCAATATTAAGGTATTGGTTAAGGAAACTGGTAACCGAACAGCCACGCACTGTTAACTTTTCAACAGGTTATTCAGATTATAATATCAACAGAATGCCAACAGGGTCATTGCCCGCTTTTATCTCTGTATTGCTGTCCCTATTTCACGTATGATGATAGGTAACCTAGAAATTGTGTAAATTAATATACGATTTGCTTCAAATAATGGTTGTTTATGACGCACGTTAGCTCATAGGTGTGAATTGGTAAATAGATAAAGAAGTTTAGTTTCGCTGTTAAGTGCCGGTGTTGAGAAATTAATTGGATTTATTGCCAAAGCTTGATGACGAATCTATTTTGTGTTTGGGACCCGAGCGGCACTGAAAGAGTGTCATTTTACAATTGGAACTTTGTATTATAAAGCTTGAAGAAATTTCGTTTATTGAGCCTAGTACTAGATTGTAATAAAAGACAACATTTTTAGTTCTAAATGTTTGAATTGGTCGCATAAAAGTGTATTAGCATAAATGGGTAAATACATATCTGAAACTTTTGTGATACAAACAAGTAACAAGTAAAATTTGGCAATTTTTGACTAACAAATACAATAAACAAAAAATAGTCTCTTAACTCGAATTTATTTAAATGATTTCATTATATTCCTATTGTTGTAGGAGTTTTTTTTTGGATCCATCAAAGCTCAAAGGTCATAGTATAACAACCTTGATAATAGTATTGATGCAATAAATAAAAAATATGATCCAACTGTTCCCAAGGTTTGTTTACATAGAGATGGGAAACGTGTAAGGAAGTAAGGGCCTGCTTCAAAGGAACATTCATAAAACCTTGGAGCTAATATTATTCATGCACACGTATTGACATTTACTCCCTCTTTTAATCTTGCTTAAAGATAAGCTGGTGTACAGTACGGTATTGTTTACTTCATATTAAGTATTGTCGTAGAGGTACTCTTTAGTGTCCTTGCGTTGTATAATGTTAGATTGTGTCACAAGGGAGCAAAATTATATATTTCCGGCAAGGGCGGTAAATTTTATTCGGAATCCTGAGCGCAGCATGAGATTTATTACAACCAAAATTATTTTAAACATGACTAGTAGGTACAGGCCAGAAGAAATAAAAGACACAAATCATAAAAATTATGGTCTACAAAGAGCTTAAAATTTTAATAATGTACACTTATAAAAAACATTTTCACTTAACCGAAGAGCCACGAATTGGCTTCATTATTTTACTCTGGAAGGCTAACAGTAAAGTCCAAATCAAGAATTGCAGAGTTAAAAGAGAATACATAAGCAGAGTTGTTAAGCATGCATGCGTCAGGATTTCCACTCCGCGACTCACATAGCTATAAGTCTCCCCCCCATCCCAACCCCCATTCCTATCCCCCCTAACCCCGCGGATAAGTAAACGGAGGAACGACTTTCTCCTCCGGCCTTTCAGCACTGGCTGGGGTAGTATCCGCGGGAGTCTAAATTCTAGTTGGTAATAGGGGCATTGGTGTTTTTAGCCGGTGCGAGCCCGGCAGTACCTGGGCCCTCCATTCCCAGGTCTCCGGAAGGGATTTTCACCTCTGCCCCTTTTTCTTAAGCAAACAAAAGCAAGGACTTTTGTCTTTGGCCCCTCAGGCGATTACCAAAAAAAAAAAAAGCAGAGTTGTTTAAGAGGCGCAATTTGATTCATATTCGTCCTTAAGGATTTCTAAAGTAGATTCTGTGTGTGCCGACAACACAAGAGACACGGGATAATACAAAAAACAACATTGTTTTTGAAAGCTGGTGGTGCCATTCAAAATTCACTGATTGGCTCAAAGTAGATCCCTCATTTAAGGAAACAAAAATATTTCAAAATGATAAAAAAAAAGCAAATAACAAAGGATCTTATGGAGACTAGCGGTTTTGTTGATGCAATTTCCCGACCAAACCCCGCTATATTTGCAAGGACTAGGAATAAGTATAATTATAATTTAAAGTCAGACGTATTGAAGACGCCTTTTTGGCCGGCCACATTGGTTGGAAAAAACCGTTGATACAGTCTAAAATTATATCGAAATAAACAAGTTGGCTTATAAATCTTGTTTACGAACGTTATATCTATCAACTGCCAGTAAATAGTCAGTTATTGGTATGTTTATTTAGAATCTTAGCTATGACTATTTTACACACTTTAGGTATCTCGACTGTGCCTACGGATTTAGTATTAGGTTTCAGTATTTCTACTGCCTTCAACTTATCTTAATGATTATTACCAAAATTAGAATTCTTGAAAATTATGGTTTCAGCATCTATGGTATCATGTAAACATTAAGGCAAATGAAGGTAGTTTATAAAACTGCGGTAAATTACCCAATCCCTTTCATTAGCATTCATATTAAAAGTATTACTAAATAGATTGTTAGTAAAGTTATCTTTCACAGCAATAGCTGTTGGAATTCGTACGTTGTTGGCAACTTTTTCTCCGAACGTATGCAGTGAGCCGGTTTTGGTATGAATAATGCAACTATGCATAACGTGTAATGTAACTCTTCGTTTAAACACGTGACACGAGTGAATATCAGCCGCCACGGCATTGTGTGTCGAATGGCAAACAACCATTGTAAGGTCTATGTGTATGTCTGTCCCAACCACAGGTAAACAATGTACGTAGCAGCTACAAAAACATACTAGACAAAGGTATTATTAATAACAAATTAGCCCATGGTAACATTGAATTCGCGAGCTCTCTGTAAAAAACGCTGTGCAAATAGAGTTACTAATAGAAGACATGAAAAGTAAAGTAACTGTTAAACACATCACTAAGACAAGACTATGTCGATGATTTTTTTCCAAAATAACTTGTAAATGACTCCGATTTCTATATTATTTCGTATTCCTACAAATGAACTAGCATAGTTTAAGAAAAATAGATTCCGTGGTGACTACAGTTAACAACAGTTTTGGATGAAATAAGATCACGTTGCCAATTTTATCCAAAACGTGCCCTCATTACCATCAAGTTTATTTTAGTTACGAAATGAAAAGTATGACATACGTTGTTGAACTTGTTACAAGAAAACGTGCTGTGATTCTTCCTTCTGAAATGTAAACAACATAACAGACAGACTAAACAAAGCGGCAGTTACGCTTACCGTCCCTACGTTTGACGTTAGATTGATGGTTATTTCCTCTGTCATTTATGAATCGTTTATCATCTCACATTTCAAAATAACTGTTTGAAACTTTAACCAGAGTTTCATCTTTTTCTTTTACCATAAGAAGCCTCAGATTAAAAAGCAAATTTGAATTATGATCTTCAATGTAAATATTGAAATTATCTTGAAATAAATGGCATTATTCTCCGAAGTTCCACTGTAAGATTAGATTGCTAATCACGTGCCAAACTTTCTAGATTCAACACGAGGTGAGAAAGAGCGGATCATTTATGGGTACACAACACTAGACACATTGGTATCGGCGCATCATGTCACGTCTTCCAAAGTAACGACCAAAGGCCAATTGGCTCGCTGTTCTGCTTTTAATTTGAAAAGGACTGGGTATTTGAATTCAATCGACGGATTTGCAAATTTGACATGTACTCGCTCCCAACTTTGGAAAATGCCTCATTAATATGAATGAATGTAGGCCTGCTGCTTTGTAGGACCAATTTGAGTACATTAACAGAATTCTCAATAGGTATTGCTAATGCTACATGAATTATTTTAGATTACCTATCGTTTTAACTGAATTTAAACAGATTTTTATCATTAAATTCTGCAAGATTTTGAACGTACACATATCGAAGCATGAATTGAGTTCAAAGCATGAACATAAAAGTGATTACAAATTTAACGGCAAATGTAAATGCGGCACGGCTATAAACCGAAAATATCGACACTATAAAGATTAAATTCCACATTCGTCCAGATAACTTCTGCTTAATAGCGCCAAGTATTTACTTCAGTCAAAAGTTGTCTTTAATATTTTTTTGAAATATTTACACCTTGCTACACTTCCGAGTGGTGGCATACTGCCAGTGCTATACAAATTAATTTTATTTAGGTGTGAGTTTTGGCCAAGTGACAAATAAAACTGTCTTTAATTTAACGGTCGCTTCCGTGATAAATGAAAGCATTACATACATTATTGATTGGTGCTATTTTAGAACACGGGACAGCAAACAGTGCAATTTTTTGATCTATATAAATCCATGCCAACTGATTTGATACTTGTAACATACCCAAAATAGGACTGCCTATTTTTCTTACACAGAGAAGTGATAAGATATACTATTTTATTTTATTCCAGCTAAAGCCAATTTTTGACAAGGCAATTTTAGGAAAACCTCATGATTTCGATAATATGCATAATATGGTATCAAAAACCACGACTGATCGTAATGGACGTAAATAAACCATCGCGCTCTGATTTGTTTGTAATATAAACCAGGCGATGGAGGTAAACAGTTTACAGTATCGAGGCTACCGTCTTTTGATCCTCCGATACGTTGCGTGGAGAGGTGCTTACGTTTTATATATTTTCGGTTCTTATGCCACTAATAAAATCTTATTTCAAAAATATGATTTGTCCTACCTTTTCCTGTGCTATCATTGAAACATCTTCTGCATGTAATATTATGAGGATTGTGACCAAAGCTTAAATCGCGGAGCTATCAAAAAAATCCGTACTAATTTTGTTCCGGGCCGTTTCGCACCTCCTAAATCAAGCCCAATTTTCTCAATTTTTGAATATGTTGTAGTTATTGTGGGGAATATGTTTTTTGAATGTCAATAGTAAAGTAAACGTTTGTTAACCCTTAATTTGGCAAAACAGGTCGGGAACACAAGCCCTTTTAGATTTTAAATCAGATAAATAATAAAAACACAAACTGTGCAAAAATACTGTGATTTTGTAAACTATTTATAATTATTATGTAATGATGTAAACCTTTTTCTTGAAAAAAAAAATACCTTTCCGAGTTTCTTACGCCGGTTCTTCTCGGGGCAAAGGTTTTATTTTTCGAACCGGTGGTAATGCTTTTTGACATTCATAGGTGCATTATATTATGCCTAAATTGAAGAATAAAGACCTTTGACTTTGACTTTGACTTTGACAAACCAAAGAACCATGATGAACATTGGCAAACTAGGGTCAGGCTAGGTTTCAGGACTTGACGACAATTTCAATGAAATTTAACACAATTTGATAGATATAATAATGTCCTTTATAAGCGCCGGCTTCTTAATAACCGAAAAAATTGAAATTTGAAGCATTTTTTAAACGGACAAAAGCTGGCAGAACCAACAAGTGAACTACAAATTACGCTCGTGCAATTTTGCGCAATTGCACCACTTATGCATAAATACTGGGATGCTGTTATCTTATAATTGGACAAACATATTATATGACGATACTGATGCCCGCAGATACTGTCGAGAACTTAATGGACTTGTCAATTTTAATTACACTGGAGATACGCAAGTTTATTAGCCGTCGATACGAACGAATACTTATACTGGCTGGCTTGTTGATATTCATGAGTCGTTTTAACCGTCTTGAAACAACATTTCTATTTACAGACAGTCATTTTAACCTTGATTGCATGAATTTGCATCAACAGCGATGCTTAAGCTAAGTAATGTAATGGCAGAAGCTACTTACACCGAGTAAGGCACGGTGCTTGCGATAAGTATTTAAATGTCGTCCCAAATAGAAACGAGGCTGATAATGAGAACTCGTTTTTAATTATAATGAATTAACTGTGTTGATTGTCTTCTTGTATGTAACCCTTGATAACGTATTGACGTTGAGTATCTTCATTTATACTAATGACTTCTTTACTAGTGGTCTGATCTAGTTCATTTTTACCATCTGTGCTTTAATTTCGGGATTTCTATTAGCTTTTGACATTTTCATATACTTCATTTTAACCCCCGATACAAGAAGAGGGGTGTTACACTCCTAACTAAATAATTTTCGCCGTTGTTGGCCGGAGCACAGATAAAAGAATACAAGTAGCCGGAGTAAGAGTTAAAATCCTTGGCTGTGGCGGCTGCGGCTACCCAGAACAACACGATTTCAAGGCACTGCCATTGCACTCCACTTTCCGCTTTCTGGAAGCGGTGGATACTGCAATGGAGTAAGCGCTAAACTAAAAATAATAAAAAACAATCCAATAGGATAACGGGTCGTTGTTGTATTGGAGGTTTCTGTGTATTTAATAGTCATTAATTAATGGACCCACCAACATAATGATTACGAGACAGGATTCTATACATATGCACTCTTATAATCTGACTGCACAGTACAAGGTCATTGAAGATAACTAGATAATAGATTCACTATTGCACGGAACTAATATATGAGTATGCAAATCATAAAATTCGGTGACTCATTTAAAAGCTAATACTTTTTGAGTTATAATACAAACAGATAATTGGCATCAATGTCATCTACTTTTTGATGCCTAAACGTCCCCTAACGTTCACGTAAATTAAGACTCATCATTTTCAACAAAACTGGATAATCTTAGAAATGCACACAATTTTCTGATTCTGGTCAATATACCTGAATAATTGTTCATCCCAAATTGTGTAGGGATCGCTATTCGAAAAGGGACGCGGAGACTGGCAACGAAGTGGTAATTTGAGCAGCAAATTTGTGTTTTATTTTTATATACAAAAAGAACAAAAATAGTGGGTAAATTTGCAATGTAACTTGCGATCTGGTTGAGATATAAAGTGGGACTGCTGTAAAATTATTTCAAGATATCTACGAATTCTTAAAATGCGTCGTAAATTTTAATTTGCATTATAGGCATCGAAAAGTAGAATGGCCCAATTAGCCAATTTTATTGCCTAGTGCGCCGTCAAGATTGCCTACAGTTTCAAATATAGATTCAAAAGCGTTGAAAAGAGTAACTTCATACCGCTACCCGGTTTTGTTGCTTTAAAGTAAATGCCAAAAGGGTCTATAAGTGTTTTTGATGATAATGGTGTCACTGACTTTTACTACGGAGTTATTGTTTCTTCAGTGCGTAGCTTTACAAAGTGACATCTGAAGCGTAGGAATAGGATCTTTATTTACAACAGATTTGAAATTGATTGAAGATATTATTATATATCTATGTTACAAACAAGACGACACGCTGGCCTAGTTGGTAGTGACCCTGCCTACGAAGCTAGCGGTCCTGGGTTCAAATCCCGGTAAGTGCAGATGTTTGTGTGATGAGCGCGAATATTTGTTCCTGAGTCATGGATGTTTTCTATGTATTTAAGTATATATTTCTCTATATAAGTATTTATATCGTTGTCTAGTAACCATAGTACAAGCCTAGAGCTTAGTTTGGGACTAGGTCAATTGGTGTGACATTGTCCCCTGATTATTTATTATATTACAATAAGTTCAGGCCAGGCATGAAAAACGTCACCAACTAGGAAACAGACCACCTTCCGATAGACTACCTAGCTTACAATGCTATTATATATTGACGTTCTTAGGGTATTAGCCATATGAGAGCGAAATTTCAGAACTCTTGAGTTAACGGAGTAAGACGGTCGCCGTTGCTGAAATTGGCGTGGATTAGATTGATTGATTGATTGTTCTTACTTGTAGCGATCCTTAGAAGAGTTACTGACCAGCCATGACCTTTTTTTGACTGACATGAATGATGTGTAAATTGGAATCTGATTTATACGTTACGAACTGTTTGCATTTAGAAATTGACTATCTGGATCTTACATTGATTTAGCTGTAGTATAGTGAAACCAGGGTAATAATAGTTCTCGGCTATCTATGGCTGTCTCTCATAACCTTTTTTTTTAATGGTATGGCGAAGGCAAACTAGTGCATACGCCACCTGATGGTAACTGGGATCTCTGACCCAAAGACATAATAATGATATGCATTTTGAAGGGTGTCCCGCCTTTTGGCCAAAAGTTGTTTTGCAAAATGTATCTTTTCCGACGTTTTCATTTGCCAACCCTCTTTTCTTTGTAACTTTAAATATTACAGGATTTATGTCAGTTCCATTGTGTAGAACATTAGGTTAGGTTTGATTTTATAAAAAATCTGAAATATTTACAGTTACAGAAAAAAGCGGGTAAGCAAATGAAATTGTTGGGAAACGATACATTTTGCCAAACTTTTTTTGCTAAAAGGCAGAGAACCACACTGGCTAATGTCAGAATGAGTGCGACATGAATGGTTTTTCTGTATTTAGGTATATTTCAATTTGTTACACCAAAATCATAAAAATATAACAATATCAATAATAAGACTCGCTGAAGTCATTCTGCGTTGAGAATCGTTAAAGTCGTCGCCATAAAATAGGTTCCATTCACCCTACAATGGAGATTCTAAAAATAACAGCAATAAAACAAAGACTGGCTATTTATGCGTTGGCTATATTAGTGCCCGAGCTATATTTGGATCCGGCTGCTGTTAAATATGACCAGTTAAGTCGGGTTGAGCTAGTTATCACGATGCCCATCCCCGCCGAGCTATTTTTAGATTCGTTTAGTCAGTCGAGTCGTGGCCATTTTTGATGTGAGCAGCGCAGGCGCCGACTCTGTGAATGGAACGGTTTAAATGAAGGAGTTTAAGAGCTCTGATCATATTGTAGATTTTTTATAGTTTTGGAAAACCAATGAAAAAATAATATTTTCACTTATTTTAGAATAAAATAGATACTTAATAACTATCGTGACGTAAGTGATATAGAATGAAGTTAAACCACCCTCTTATTCATAAACGTGCAATACCTAAAGTGTGCTTAAATTACCCTTATCTGTGTTTTGACATTTTAGTTTAAGGGACAAAGATTTCTGTAACTAAAATGAGTATAGTGTGTCATTACAGCGTTTATATGTACGAGTATATTGCTATAAAATTATTAATGTTGTTTACTAGGTACCTAACTATAGCGGTAATTGAAAACAGGAAGACTATAAATACAACGATTGTAAATGCATTTATAAAGTCATTATGTGCCTATAAATAACCACTGAATAATAAATAACCATAACGATACGATAACGATTTTTCTAACGATAAGGTACATTAACACCGAGTTATGTTACATTCTTTAGATCTTTATTGAGTCATTGTAGTTCAGTTATTAGTCTTTTTTTTTCTACGATATATCAAAATAATATTTCATTAATTTATTCTATTATGTAGAATGTTTGTTATTATATATGTTAAGAACTATGGATCAACTCCGAAATAAGTGATTTGATACTCTTATTTCGACCGAGCAAGAATTGTTTTTAGGTACGCCTTTTTGGTCAGATTTAGATTATGATACTGGTTATAATTTAAAAATAGCATCTGATTAGATAAAGATACGAGTAAATCTAGGTTTCATAGAGATAAAGATAAATTATTTATTTCTCAATTTTATTACATAAGTTAAACACAAGTCAAATTACATACACTCAGGAGCAAAAATACCGAGTGACAGTGAGTTTTTCATACAAACGAGACTATTTCCAAGCCTTGGTTCCTTGCCAGGGGTTGTTTCGAGTGAGGTTTAATGGTGGATACTCCGAGGTTCAATAGAGGAGATCAAAAGTTCTTAAGATACCTAACTGATCGCACAATCAGTTAACACCACAGGCGGACAGTTTGGGTCAGCATTTGGATTTCCTTACATTTTATTGCCATTTTAGATGTTTTTCTGAACATGCACAATTCCGGCGTTAACCGCAGATTCATTCATTTGGGTATCCTAGGCACTCTGGAAGTCCTGTATCGATGCTCGCGGTATTCATCATCAGAATTCACTAAAAGCATTCCCTGGCGAGGAACCAAGGCATCGAAATAGTCTCGTTTGTATGAAAAACGCACTCTGACCCGGTATTATTGCTCCTGAGTGTATATACATATCTAAATAACGTTTTACCTTAACTTTAATTGTACTGCATAATATTTGTTTTAATAATCATTTTTCATGTATTCCTTTATACTGTATACTGGTTGTGCAAGGAGCAGTTCTTTAAATTTTCTGTACAAAAATGTAAGGTTGTTTTGGGCTTTGATTGTTTTAGGCAGTTTGTTAAATAATTGCTGACCCATACATTTCGGACTCTTTTTCGCAATGCTCAACCTATGTTCCTTAGGTCTTATGTCAGCAGGATTCCTCGTTGGTCGGCTACAGTTATCCTTCTTTCTTGACCTTGGTCTTGGTCACGTAGAAAACCCGCGTAGATTGAGAGTCGACGTCATGGAGCCAAAACCAATAAGATTTGATTCAATTAAGTATAGGGGAGCATGTGTAAAATAGGTATAAATTTCTAAGGTCTAAGTAGGATAGTTGTTAGGTTAATTTGATTTTGAGCTCAAGGCTGAGGAATAATATAGCAGTGGTTCAGTAAACACCGCTCTTTTGGTTGCCTATAATTACGGGAGGAATGTCCAACCGGTTTGGTACTTGAGTCGAGTATCTACGTGGCCATATTGAACTCTAACTTAACTGTTAGAACATAACATTTTCTTAACTTGTTAAGTCTAAGACTGTCCTATAAATAGACAAGTTATCATTTTATTTAATAAAGGATTTGAATGATTTTTGAGAATTTTAAATAGCTGTAAAGCCATGTTCACAGGTCCTTACACGATTTTTAATCACGCTTTTGTGTGAGCATCGCTACCACCATCTTATCCATTAACCTACCGCCAAACAGCAGTGGTCGCATTGTTGTGTTCCGGTTCCGGTGTTGGGGTTAAGACAGCCGGTGTAATGACTAGCATAGAGGCATTCGATCTTAGTCCTCAGGGTTGGCAACGCATTGGCAGTCTTAGGCTTCCAGTCTTGTGATTGCGAATGTCTATGGGTCACAGTTTCCACTTACCATCACGTGGCCCGTGTGCCCGTTTGCCATTTAGATGACATAAAAAAAACTTAGCTTTTAAGTTAAAAATAGATAGACAATAGAGTCTTATGTTATTGTTAAACAATGTTTAAATGTACGTAAATGTTATTGTTATTTATATTATGATAATGAAAACCACGTTTCAAAACATTATTAAAATAAATAGATGCAGTTGTTACGGTCGTCTCCACCTTTGAGATATAATTATAATCACTTAACCACGACCTTTTTTTTGTAGAGATTTTAGAGATAGCTGGTACTACTCCTACTGCTGCTGGTGGTTTAGGTATACGAGTATAAAATTTCTTAACTTTTAACGTGTTCTATACAATAAAGTCGACTACAGAGGTTAAGGTAGGTACTTCTCCGGGCTATTAAAACCTGTATATTTTAAGTTGATTGGTTGAGTTGAGGGTCGAACAAAGATTTTTACATGCATTTTTATAGATAAGTAAATACAAGTTTTGCGAGCAGCGCCATCTATACTGCTAGGCCGAAACTACCATCCTAACCAGTTTGTTTCACTTGACCGTTGTAGTACTGCTACTCACCGCTAGATGGCCGATAAGCTGACAAACCTGACCTAAAATAACGAGAGAATATTTTCGGGTCCTGTCATTACTAGACCTATACAATAGTAACGTAACAATATTGAAGAGTTTATCCAATGTATCATTTCCGTTCATTAATTTAACAGGTAGTTTATTGCACCAGTTTTAGACACTTTGATAGGAAGATGCACACTTACTGCCGCACTCAGAGACGTCACTTAAATTTAATGCTTGTTTAGTGACGTGTTGTCTTATTCTATTGCTACAGCAAAGAAAGTGACAAGAGCAACTTCAATCAGGCGTTCAATTTAATTGACGTGTCTGACTGCGGCAGTTGATTCTTATTTTTTATTTATTTATTAAATATTTACAGGCTGTTACCTAATGCGATAGACAAGTGAGCAATAAGAATTAACAGTACGTTCAAATATATCGTTACTACTTTAGAAAAAAAACTCGTATCTGACATGTCGTGATGTACGCTTTTAAACTACTTAATTATTTTCACTTTTAAGTTTAAAATCGTACGTCAAGAAATGTTAGATACGAGGTTTCTACAAAGCAATGACGATATATACAATAATTATACAGTTATTGAGTATAGCATAATACAAACATGGTGGCCTTTGCAGAATCGTTCAGGGAGCATGCATGTCTACTGTGAGCGCTACTTTATAAATTGTTCGAATAGCCCGCGTTAGCGGCTTCGTGCGAGGTGCTGAAGGAATTCTAAGATCACAATGGTTATAAACTGATTGTTGCAGAATAAATGAATAACCTCTGTAAAGTAGGAATCAATGTGTCCTTGTCCAAATACCTACTGGCATCCCGGCGGCGTAGCAGTTAACGTTTCATTGTAGTCTTCAATGGAACCCAGATCTAATACTTGGACGACAGAAGTGGTCTGGAATTGGAACAAAACAAATTTAATGCAAAACGCTTGTTAGAAATTTAAAATGCGGAAAATGACAAATTTAACTAGTCTTTTGGAATTATCAGAATATTCCCTTAACGATTGGTAATCTTCTCAAAAAAGAACGAAAGCGTTTGAGAAGATTGGTAAATTTCAACATTTTTGGAAATATACTGAGAATTGGTCATAGGAAAAAAAATCAACTAGAAAAGATTTTCATCAGTGATACGTTGGACCAAAATTATTTAATAGCCCAAACAGGCTAACGATAGAAGTATAGAACAAAGGGCATGCAGCCAGGACCGAGTTAAATAGGTCAACACAGAAATAAAAGCACTTGGCTGCAATGGAACGATTTACTCGAGGCGTTGAGTTAGTAATATACACGCACAAGACAGATTCTGTAACATCTTTCACCTAGTCCTCGATCCTAATACTGATACTATTTGTGAATTTGTTTTGTTTTTATTTTCAACATCATTTTTAGGGTTCCGTAGCCAAATGGTAAAAAACGGAACCCTTATAGATTCGTCATGTCTGTCCGTCCGTCTGTCCGTCCGTATGTCACAGCCACTTTATTCCGTAACTATAAGAGCTATACTATGGAAACTTTGTAAGTAGATGTATTCGGTGAACCGCATTAAGATTTTCATACAAAAATAGAAAAAAAAACAATAAATTTTTGGGGTTCCCCATACTTAGAACTGAAACTCGATTATTATTTTTCATCAAACCCATACGTGTGGGGTATCTATGGATAGGTCTTCAAAAATGATATTGAGGTTTCTAATAAAAAAAATCTAAACTGAATAGTTTGCACGAGAGACCTTTCCAAAGTGGAAAAATGTGTGTCCCCCCCCCCCGTAACTTCTAATGTAAAAATAATATATGATGTACATTAACGCAAACTTCCACCGAAAATTGGTTTGAACGAGATCTAATAATTAGTTTTTTTTTAATACGTTATAAATCGTAAACCGCATTTTACCTTTCATTCAATCAACTCCAATATAATAAAGAATAAAGAAAAACATTTATTTAGATGTATAGTGGTACGGAACCCTACGTGCGCGAGTCCGACTCGCACTTGGTCGGTTTTTTTACATTTATATTTGTTAAATCAGCTTTAATA
The DNA here is from genome assembly GCA_923062465.1 of Acleris sparsana. Lineage (NCBI taxonomy): Eukaryota > Metazoa > Arthropoda > Insecta > Lepidoptera > Tortricidae > Acleris > Acleris sparsana. Next base: position 15,311,599 of record OV281301.1, on the reverse strand, counting down.
TCCGCTTTTTGTACTGTTGTTAATCGTTAGTTTTTAAGATTTATGTTATTCTACCCAAAGTTGTTTCATTGCATTGGTACATTTGCTTGACTCTCTATTTATTGAGTTGCTTGCGTTGAGGGTCTTCTTTAATAGCAGCGGTTTCTTTTAAGGAGAGCTAGTAAACTACAGAAACAGGTTAACAGGTTGGTTTTTCGTTTTCATTATCAACATTTATATCCTGTGGAACCATCTTCAAAGTCAACTTGGAAGTCCGTAATGTGTTACTTTGATATGTAACTCACAAAAATAAAGGCACTGTGAGCTAAAAAAGGCAAAAAAAACCTATCCTTAAAACGTTCTCCCTAAACCCGCAACACATTTCAAAATGAACTCTACGTCTACTAACAGACCTAATTTTGATTTCTTAGAAGGACAACCAAACGCTTCTGAATTAAAAACATTTGGATAACAATAAAGGCAATTAAGCAATCACTGCTCCCTTATCGCATTCATTCATACAACAATTCCACACGGCACTTGTAGCCCCAACTGAAAGTGACAGAGTACTAACTGCTCCTCAAGTGGCGATAGATGCGCCCGCGCTGCTCGCTCAATATAAATTTATTACAGTTGTAGTCGTCACGTGCACTTGTCTTCTTATAACTGATAAAGGAAATTTTCCGAAGTCTATTTGTAACAGTGAGATCTGATTGAAATTCTTGATACAGATAAGAAAGTGGTTTTTTGTGTGGAATTCAGTGATTTGTAGCCAAGAGCTTGTAGTGTTTTTTTAGGTAAGTAGTAAAATATTGGGTATATTACGGGTATATGTGTATCAATTTATTTAAAACAATATTTTAGAAGAGAGCATTACGTGTATTTTCCCAACGTTAAACTACGATCTGTCTCGTTTGAGCGAGTTATTAAGGTAAACTCGAGGATTTTTCATTAATTTTCCGAATAATTCATCAAAATTAAGCTGATTGAGACATTTACGAGCAATTTGTGGTATTAACGACAAAAATAAGTCATAAATGTCGTCGTAAAATTAATCTGGACTAGAAATAAACTGTCAAACAAATTTTTAATGGACTATAATTTTGCCTTTACTGTCCTTTTGTTACAATATATTAACATTCACAATTTTGTTTTCGCAAGCACAGTGAGAGAACCCATGAATTTATAATATTTCACTTCGTCAATTGATGATGTTTTCTGGATATCTTTCATAAACATTAAATACGTAGGTTAAAATTGTAACTACCAAAAAAAACTGCGTTTCGATACTTTTGATAAAACAACAGGTACCCATGTGGCCTACGTAAGCAACTTTTCTTCGGTAATTTGATACTACACGTTATTTCCATCTAAATCACAACGCGCTGGACTGTGGAATCAGTTGCTTCCAGCACATTGTAATACAAGTAGTGGGCACGGTAATGTTCTTACGTGTCATTATGAAGCCAGGCTGTATCCAATTACTGGTAGCTCGGGTGGTACTGTACCACCCTTTCTACGCTAATGCAACGTAAGAGTTACCATTGGGTTAGTGTAAGATGGAGGTCTAAATACAGAGTAAATTCCTCCTACTTTGATTGTTTTAGTAGGAGGATATTATTGGGCAAAATGTGGTTACAGAATTATCAACAAGTTTTTAGAGTTGTTGGTAATCCTGAAGCTCTGCCTGCCCCACTCTGGGAATGAAGGCATGAGTTTATGTATGTATAGTCAAGAGCTATGAAAACTCACTTTGTATTTAATTACCATAGAAGTTGAAGAAGCTGTCCATAGAGTCCTGAATGTATGTGATATTAGGAGTTTGACGCTTTTGACTTTTGTTTAAATAACAAACTTTCACTAGGGTTGCTCTTGGCTGTTTGACAATTGTTGTGAAACGGTCCCTACTCAGCATGTTCAACAATATTGCTTTTTGTGTTAAGTAAATAAGAGCTATCATAGCGTTGACAATACGATAACGTGCCAGAGGTAATACCGTTTCACTATGTAGAATAGAGTCCCTGGTCCTTTGTTGGAAATTAGGAACGCCAAAACATTCTGCGATTGCACCAGAGCCCGGGTCTTTATGAATGACGATGTTCCTCTTTCTCATCTCCATTGGAACATAAATAAACTGGTATTTTGCTTATTCGATAGCATGAACATCATTTACAAGTATTTGGTGTTTTAATCGCTTTTCGATTTGTAAGGTAAATGACCGTTTTGAAAGTGATTGATTAGATATAAATTATCAATGGTATTTTGTTTGTCTACTACGATGATAGCTATCAAAGCAAGCCTATTAAAACGGCGCGACTATATAGTAACTTTTATTTAATCTGTGCTTATACGTTATTAGTAAACGCGTGAAAAGAAGCACAACCGTTAACGCGACTTTCCCTTGATATTGCGAATCCGGTAGTAAGCGATGGCAAGAAGGAAATATGTTTTAATTTAATCTAGAAAAAGGAAAGTCAATCAATCAATTTGTTTTACTGTTAAATTTAGTGAAATGTGTAACCAGCAAGCTTTGCGAGAAGTATCACCAAAATAAATAAACCATGAATCATTACTTAGAGACTGTGATTCAGCAGACGTTCATTGTCTAAACATTGATTATGATTAATTTATAACTGAGAGTAAAAGGCAAAATGTCCAGAACAAGTTGAAAGAAATAATAAAAGAAAACGGTTAACAAAAGAAGAAGAACAACTTGCTACTAAAGATAAAAAACTTCGGACTATTGTACGAATATCCTAAATCATTGACAAGTCAAACCTCCCTCTGTTCATCTTTATCCTAAACCAGTTTCAAGTTAACTTAAGTAATGATGCTGATGAAGCTGAAATTGCTAACTAATAACATTCCTCCAAGAATAAACAGTGGTCATGTGAACACCACATTTAGAGACCGATTAGAGTCCAAAGCTATATTCCAGCTGTATATAACGAAGCGTACAAAGCATAAAGATATACTGCATTGCCATGCACTCTAGATTTTACACAAAATTGACCCAGAATAGAGACCCAGGGCACTGGAAACGCATTCATATAGTTATGTTGGTATCACGAGGTTTCAATTACAGTTCACTTGCTAAACGGACAGACGGCGTCGCATACGTCACTGGTTGTATGTTTCGCCTATAATTGTAAATGATCTTTATAGTGTCGTATTCAGAGGATGTAAAGTTGCATATTGGCACATTTGGGTTCAATTTTTATTTGTCAACAAAGTTGTTCGTTGCTTAAGAACTATCCTGCCCTGATAAGCAAAATAGCAACATGTCTGAAGAACTCCTGTAGCAATCAAAACCTCATTACTAAGATGACAGTGCAGTTATTATTCCCTGATTTTTTTTAGGAAGATATAACTACCTACTATTTTTGTCTTTGTTGCAAATCAATTACAATTAACTTACTAATTACCTTTGTAAACTGCTGCACGATATTCTTAAAAAAGTCATTTAGTAAGAAAAAACGCTATCAGCTATCATGACATGTCATTGTTGAGATTATTTATGTTAAGCGTTTATTAACTTACTAGGTTTCTCCTAACTATCTAATTGATGACTAAAATAATTAATGATTTGCAATAATTATCCTATTGAAATGTCTAAATAATGATCCTTTGAAATATTACATATTATTGGTTTGCTGTTATTATGTTTTGCAACGAAAGTTACAGAAATATCCCAAGTTCCTTAATATGAAGAATGTCAATGATATGTATATTTTAATCTTTTGTTCTTTTAGCCCTTTACTTCAAGCAAAACTGAAATTAACTTGTTTTAACTAGTTCGAGACTATTAACCAAATAAGGTTAATCCTATGCGACCGTTCTCCATACACAACAACATAATCCCTGACCCAGAATAGGGCATCATGCATAATTCTCGTGCATTCTACATTCTCGTTAAGCTTTTAAAGCTCTGCCTTAGGTAGAGCAATGTTGAGTTAACATGTTAATAAAGAATAATAATTATTATTCTAAATATGTAGATATACAAGTACGAAAAGCGACAGTTGTTGATGTTACCAGGAATCCTACATAGTGGGAAACTACGGTTGGGAGTGGTAAAGGATAGCTTGTAGTGGAGTTCTCTGGGGAAGGCCTAAGTCTGCAATGCAATGGTTTTGTCCTGCAATGGGACACAATGTCAACCAAAGTATTATCGGCCACAGATAATATTAATCAAGTCATAGAAAAAAAACGTCGATCTAAGAAGCGACTGATACGTTTTCAAGAAAATAGGGTAGGACAATTTAATATAGTGAGTTGGTACAATCATTGGTACAGTGTGCAACCAATTTTCAGCAAATAGTACTATGGCTACCTTAAAATATAGATACAAAAGTTCTGATTACCTTTCGAGGACGACTCGATGCTCTTGCAATGTAAATTGTGACAGACGGCAACAAAGAGAGAGCATTAAATTTCTTCCTCTTAGAGTACCTTTTTCTCCTGTCGGTAGGTTATGTTGGCAGTCAATTTCGTAAATGGAACAGCTTCTCAACTATGGCGAAAACTATCCAGTTCTATATGTTAACGAGGTATAACATGTAGTGTCTGCCAAAGCTTCTTTTGGCAGACACAAGATGTCAACTTCGCCCTTCATTATAGAACAATCAGTGGACCGAATTCTCTGTTCGTTTTCCTTGGATTACAGTGTAAACTGATTATGCTAGTGTATGTTAAAGCCATTGTCTTTGTGACATTTCACTTAACGAGTTTATGTACACAGGAATTTCCGTGAATCCGCGTGACAAAAACACAATAAGTGCCCTTCGTTATCACCTTGTTTGGATTTACAAGCTACCGTGTGTCATAGGCCGTGCAACTTTAAACCATTTGAGTACCATGAACTCCATTTACAATAAATTTTGTTCAGTAATCTGTAAGACTGGCACTGATCATCCAAAAACAATATTGCTCTTTTTCACAATTTACTGTGTTTTCGAAATCGCTCTTTCACAATGTCTTTTAACTTTCGGCACACGATTTTCACGTCGCTCAGAATGAAGTTCTTGCGATTGATTACAGAGCTGTCAAGGAAAGCGTTAACTCGTCAGTTTAACGGTTGTTTCTGATGGAGCAACGTTAAGATGGGTTGATTTAATTATCAAGAACTTATCCTACTTAGTCTCCTGCTTTGAACATTTTTTTCAAAAATAACCCTTTTTGGCCTGAGAATTGATGAGCGTAAATCTACGAGTGTTTGCATGTCTTGATCTTAGTTTTGATTTATTTTCTCGACGCCCTGTGGAGATACGAAGGTCAATTCCAAGCTCAGATCATCGGTTTGTTTATACCTGAAACGCTAAGTTGATAAAGACAATCAAGATGTTCACGTGTAATCAGATTTTAAAAATCTCAGCCTTATCGAATGAAACTCGAGATATTCAAACCACTGATATAACTTTACTTCGGTTGAATGATGAAATGTGAATGATGGCAACATCATAATACTTTTAGTGATTACATATAGAAAATTATCTCTATATTCAACGAATTCAACAATAATACAATTAAACATTAAAACTAAGGTACTCAAATATTAAAGATATAAATAATGATCACCACTATAAAAAGAACACCCCTTCTAGCAGGTCCGCTCGTGGCATGATCCACTGGCTGAACTAAGGTGATACTTTAGTTCATATTCTTCATGTATATACAAGTACACATTGCTGAAATGAAACTGGAGATTGTAATAAATAAGCAAAATTAAACTCTTTCTCTCAAATACTTCGTTAACACCGTTAAATTATAATTAAACTTTAAATATCGTCATGGTCTTAAAGCACTTAAGTGACACGCCTTTTCATAATTATTTTAACATTTATTCTTGAGTTATGAGTGGAACTGTCATTCACCTGTCCTGGGTTCTGTTTTGATTTAAATCACGCAGTCTTTAAGGTTATGCCGTGATTCAATACCATTTCGGGATTGACAGGTTACGTTTCACATCAGTGGTGTGTTTATGTAAGAATGAGGAAAATGAGTTTGTAAGTCACATTAATGGTTCTACAACACCATAGTTAAAAAATATGCAAGAAATGAGTATGAAGAAGGAAGGGAATTAATAGTTGAAAGAATATTAACTACATTTATTTACTACATAAAAACCAAATAAATAAATGAATCCCACAGAAAAATAGTGCTTGGTATTGAAATTGGGCTTCAGGATTACTTTATTTTATTTTATTTTATGGCATAGAGAGGCAAACGTGCACACAGGCCACCTGATGGTAAGTGGAAACTGTGTTCCATAGACATTAGCATTCACAAGACTGCAAATGCGTTGCCAACCCCGAGGATTAAGATGGAATGCCTCTATGCTAGTCATTACACCGGCTGTCGTATCCCCAAACCGGAACACAACAATACGAACACTGCTGTTTGGCGGTAGGTCGATGGATAAGATGGTGGAGCGATCCGGACGGACCCTGCACAAGGTCCTACCACCCGCAAACTGACGGAGTCAGCAAAAAAAGGCTCAATTTGTACTCAAATGAGAGACTCTTGCATAACTTCCGAAGTTAAAATGAATTGTTTGTCGTTTAATGATGTAAATCGTCAAAGGAATTAACAATTTGAATTATTTTAACACTCAAAGAAGCATTAATATAAGTAACAACAATAGAGCCACAAAGGATACAGTTAGGATCTTTAAAGAGAAAAACAAGACTATTGTTGTAACAGAAATAGCTGATAACAGGTCAATGACTCAGGATATATCAGTCATTCGGGAACAGTATTTCCAAAACTAAAAAAAGTTATAATAACAGAATGGCAAGAACACATGACGTCAGACAGGGGCCTACTGCATTACGAAGAAGTATGGTATGTGTTGGTTTAGATGATAAATACATTCCTGTTTCAAGTATTTATTTTCATCATACTTACTAACTGGAAACGGCTTGATTCTTATCTCGCTGTATCAGGTCAGGACGTTGATTTACTTATAGGCAGGGGCCATGAGTAAATGTGAATAGCTCGTTTTTTAATACTTCGTCAGCGACATGTTAGGCCAATTTTTGAACACAATCAAATGGAAGTCCAAAAGGTAATTTGTAAGAGAATAACGCATAAGACTCAAAATAATATGGAACATCAGTAAAACCATTAGTGAATAAGACCGCACATGATTTACATTCGGTTACTGATAAGTTTGACATTGAATAAAATAAGTTAGTCATGTGATATGATTTTTAATGAGACCTGTCACAACACTTCATGTTCGATCCCAAATGGATCTCACTTCGTCGTGATATTGTACGATTGATAAATATTAACGGTTCTTGAATCCTTACATTTAGCTCATAGTAAAAAAGAGGTTTAGAGTACATTATAAATTCAAAGTTGCACTTTTTTCTTCTTGCGTACTTTAATGAAGTTGATGGAGTGTAGGTACTTTTTTTTATTCTTCGTAGGGCACTAGTTACACCGGACACTTTGACAGGTCCTAAAATCCAAATACTTCTCATTTATGACGGAGACGGGAAATTGTATGCCTTAAATAGTTAATTGAATATTATAAATTAATTCTCTAAAGGGCAAACTCAATTGAATATCTTGGAAACCCGACTTGAGTGACATTTAAACTATTAAAGGCAATTTCTTAAACGCTCCTTATCGCCGCGAGGTAACGTATGGCCAATTAACTTGATACGCTGTGGAACACCTGTCATAGCCATATGTGTTTTTCTTCCTTATCAAAGGTGGATTCGCTTAATTTGTTCAGCAAAGCAATGTTGTAGACACGGTTCACGAATTATCCCTCGATCAGATTCCAGATTTATTACTCAATTTAATGTTACAGAATCTGATCTGAATCAGATAGGGACATGCAACATTGGTCATTGACGACAATTTAGAAGCACATTTGCCAAGGCTGTAGGCACCTTCCGCTGCATAATAACTACACGCATATAGACCCAGTTATGATTGCCGTGAGAATACCTACGCTGGCAACGTATTTCTCAAATATAGGTCTGGTATGGCGTAACAGAATAAAGAATACCTACTTTCGTATCTTACGTTTTCTGTGTTTCCTTATTTACGTTTTCCTATTGTTGTTTTTTTCATTTAGGTTGCAGTTTAAAATAAATTCTATTTTTTTAATATTAGGTACAAATCAAAAGCACCCGAAACCGACACACGTGCATGAAAAGATTGATGAATGTAGAGGAAGCGAAGTGTATATGTTTGGACCGATGCACCTGGCGTTCCATAATCTCTGCCTACCCCATTGGGAGACAGGCGTGAAGATATGTATGTATGTATGTAGGTACAAAGTTCTCCTCCTCCTCTCATCGTTATTTTCATCTTTACTTTTAATTGAATTTAACATTGCTAAAACTTATCAAGCGCTTATTCAATAACTTATGATTATAGATATCATTAAACTTATTAAAACTGACAGTAGGAAATCGTGGTTGAGATGTAGTTTATGTTCAACTCGGAATATGAATCATGGAGATAATATATTGCAATAAGGTTTAAACGGCTGCCGGAGTTTGCAATTAACTATTGACAGCGCAAACGTGCATAGTAGTAGTTTTCATTATGCAACTGACGTCTGTAAACAGACATGATTAGTGGACATTAAGTTAGTAAAATGCAAGACTTATTAGGTATTCTTAGGACTTCTAACAAACAACTAACCAGGTACAACCTTCAAGTAAATATTACAGAGAAAACAAATGACGCCGAATATTCCATTTTCGAATTTAGTTATGAATAAAATAAGAACAAATTCGCAAACGAAGAATTGAAAATGTAAGATGATGATAATTCTGCCGCACACCGCAAAATAACTAAATTGCCGTCAAACAGGCAGTTTAATTGCTCGCTTAGTAATAAAAGGCAATTTGTTGGCAATGCAACCACAGACGACAGTAACTTTGAAGATGTCCTTTTCCCTACCAAGTTATTCAACTGTTGTGAGAAAGAGAAAGAAGCAATTTCATTTGTTTTAGAGCAGCTAAGGCTTGTTGAGCGTATAAATCACATAATTGCGTCCCCGACAACCAGACCGTCTGGGGAATTGAATCTATTAGATGCGTACTAAAAATAGAATGAAGTACCTATTGAGATAATTGCAACTGTCGTGTACTTTATCGTCATCTTGTCTTTTAAGGTTTGTTGACCACACCCGTTGTAGGACTTTCTTCTTTCTTAGGGTCCGTCCGAATGGCTTCCACTATCTTATCCCTTAAGCTACTGCCAAACGGCAGCGTTCGCATTGTTGCGTGTCTAGGAATAAGACACCCGGTGGGATTACTAGCATAGAACTTGGTACTCAGGGTTGGTAACGCATTTGTAGTCTTTAGTTTTCTGTCTTGTGACTGTAGTATTGAGAATGCATTTTTTTTTATAGACCTAAAAGGCAAACGAGCAGACGGGCCACCTGATGGTAAGCAGTCACCGTCGTCCATAACCATCAGCAATCCCAGGGGCGGCATAGTGAAGTGGTTGCCTCTCAGTGAATACTCTTTAAGCCTCTCGCTTTTTTATTTCTATGGGTTTGTCTTAGGTGAGACAAAAATAGAAAAGGTGGACATTACTATGGATAAACTTTAATAGGAATAAGCATTATTATTAGCAAAAATATTCCTCACAATATATGGTTAGTCTTAAACTAAATGTAATTATTCTATATTTGAACGTAAAGATACACTTGTGATGAATGAAGATAGTTATGGAGACAAATTTAGAACTGGTTTGAATTCCAACTGAACATAAAGTTATTTTATGGCTACCGTTAATGATTTATCATTAGCAAAGGTGACAAATAAAATGACTTTACGTCAGTCCAAGATAAAATGCAAGTGGTTTAGATAATAATAATAAATAAAGTCGACACGAGAGCAAAAAACAAGAATGAGTGATGTTAACGCTTAATTATTTAATAAGTTTTCTAAATATAGAAGGTTTATAAAGATAACAGTGTTGGTTGTAATAATAATTTGCCCAGATTAAATCCTTAAGATATGATCTTTTACTACCTATTTACATTCGTTTTCCTGGTGTTACATCAGTGTTACTATTATTATGAGTTGTAAAAAATACTGTAAATAAAAATAATACTGTATCTGCAATTTTGAGCCGCTATATAAACATTGCGTTTCGTATCGGATATTTTGATAACGACGCGGATGCTCTTCGAAATAAGCGCCCATAATAATTTACGAGTATCGTAATGTATCATAATGAATGGTTATTTCGTAGATACTTGAACCAATTTCAGATTGAGTGTGTCGTTCGCGCTATTTATATCTGAGACTAGTCTATTTATTAAACGGTAATCTGATCAACACTAAGATCTTATCTCTGACAGAAGTTGCAGCGGTCTCATTCCACTGCTATAGAAAGAATAAAATATTCTCAAGTGTGAATTCATTGATTTTTAAATAGCCTGTAGATTACGTGTGGAATTTAAAAAATATTTATATTGACATTTAGAGTTAACATTCTAGGAAATACTGTGCTTGATTTTCATTGAAAGAAGGTGAATTGATGGCCATTATATTCTTCTTAAAAGACAATCTTGGTTTAAAGATCTCAGTGTCCATGACTGATGCGACATTCAGTCCTATCTCACTGCCACATTACTATGTACTATTGTGTGCATATTAGGCGCCCTTTTCTATATTTATGCACACCCACCGGAAATTTACAATTAAATTGTGAACAGGATCACCCACTTTGACAAATGTAGGGTAAGGTTGACGTTTATCTATCATGCAATGCAACTGACACAGAAAATGATATTATCGTCATACTTAACACATGAACAATATCCATCCATGTTTGGTTTATTTTCTATTTTTGTATTTTTTTCATTTGTATTGGCTCCCTGCCCGGTAGATGTCTTCTTGAGATCATTTCCCTCGGGAATATCAGCAATGTTTGCACAGTTGGGTTCAAGTCAATTTCAAAGTGCATGTGTATTTTTAATGTCAACTCTCTTAAAATCTAGGTTGTCTATTTTTAAATTATCCGCAGTGTCTAAGCCTTTTTATATTTTTCGAAATATTTCTACAATATAGGTCAGTTATCCGCAGTTGACCTATAGCAAGCTTAGTTACAAGACTATTTTTAGTATGCGCGAGTTAAAGCGTCACCTAACGACGTTCTCATTAGTTTAATGCACTTTAATAATAGCTCTAGATTGTCATTGAATCGTGTAATGACGTTATATCACTTAAATCTTGGTTTATGGGAGTCAGGTGCCTTGACTTCCCTGTCTGGGATAGCGGAAAATATGCTGGCACGTATACCATGTGGTAAACAACACGTCAATTGCCGCTCACTATGAAAGTGTGTTTATGGGCAATGATTGCTTTCGCGTTAACAGCTTTTTAACTGCTAATGCTGTTAATTATTATTTTTAATTTTAGTAGGTTTTTTTTTTACATTTCATCCGTCTAGAAGAAAGAGCATTTAACATAGGTTTGTGTTTTATGGGATAGAGAGCTGAGAGCATCGCTGCCTTACTCGTTTTGCGTAATATGAAATGTGAGCTGTTATATGGGGCCTAAGGTTAATTTTAAATCAGTAAGAATAGTACAATGAAAAAAATTTTCTATCCCCTTTGCATGTTCGTATTTAAATATAATATTGTCTAAGTAGTTTCGTTTCTTAGTTTAGTTAAAATTCTGAACCTATTTTCAGTTTTCAGAATTAAACTATTTAATTCTTACTGATTTAAAACTATTTTAATTAGTTCAAGCCATCATCAAGTACAATATTTTCATCATGTAAAGTTTCATTAGTAACGCCACTTCATAAAAATAATTTTATGTTTACTAGTTAGAATTATATTTTCAACGTTTACTATTTATACTTTTTAGGAATATAAAGGTGCATTCTCAGACAATTTATAGCCGGAAACAATAGCTGTTTTTCTTTTGTGACATATAATGCGATGTCTGTTTTGTGACGAAATTACGTCCAATTATTGCTTGAAAAAAAATCCCGAAAGAGCATCTTAACGCGACTAAAACCTAAATTGTATTGACTCGGCGTATCGGCGCTTATCGCCCCATATCCTTCTTCTAGTGTAATGTCAAATGCAGAAACGAGACGAGATAGATTAGATACCGGTCATGTGGAGTTGCGTGCAAATCACCTGATCAGCCGTATTGTTTAGGAGTAAATATTTGGTTGTCATGTACATTTGTAGGGCTAGAGAAGTTGTATTCAGCGAGAGGAAATGACTGTAGAAATATTTCAAAATGAAATTGACTGAGACGAACGTCAAGTTTTTGATATCTCTAGTTCGTTAACTATACTCGGATATGAAATTGTGACTTCTTGTTTTTTTCTAATTTTTCTATCGTATTTAATGCTAAAACTGTAATTTTAATAAGTAAAGAGTTGCTATCTATAATGGTTGAATGATTGTAAATTCTCGGAAAAAATTGGTGATCCTATGTTTGTCAATATAAGCATTGTTATTTGTTCCTTTTTGTTTGCAGGACGTTACCGAGACACGTGGGGCTGACTCCGCGGCGGCCGGCCAGCGGCGTGCGCGCTCTGCACTGTTCCGTTGTACTGCGCTCGCGTCGCACGACTCGCTCGCTCGACCCACGCACATCCTGTGCTTCCCTTTCGTGTTCACAAACCGTAACAACAAAAACCAAGTGTCAGTGCCACTAAAACTAAACCACAAACATAAAATCAGTGAAAACCTCCGCGGTGTTCCTGTGAAGTGCTACTAGCCGAGTGAATGCGCGTCTGCTTTGACACCCTCTGCTTTGGATCGTCACAGCGAGGAGCTGCTGACGATGAGCCGAGGGTTGTAGTGCATACTGGCGGAGGAGCTCTTACCGTGGCTCCCACAGTTAACGGCGATAGGCGCGCGCTAAACGAGACTTATCGAGACATCGAACTTAACGGAATAATGGGGACTCCAAGCATGAATTCCGATTCAGAAAATTGCGTCGCTAATGCGACAGTGACTACCGATATGCAGCCTCTGGTTGAGAGGATTAGGGAACTGGAAGCGTTGTTGAAACAACGCGACCAGGAAATGTTAGAGTTGCGTTCGCAGTTGGATAAACTGCAGAGTGTGTTCCCGTACCAACAGTACGCGAGGGGCTCCAGGGCCCCGAGGAAGCACAGGGCTCAGGGTATCTCTGCAGAGCCCCAAACCAGCTCCTCGCTCCAGGACTTGGCGCACCAGACGTTCCCAACATACGACAAGAACGACACGTAAGTACAATTCAGTTATCAAAGCGATAAAGTATTTCGTAATATTCTGCCGTAAGAAGTTGAAAACCTACACGCCGAAAATCTTTTGCAGTTTTAAAGTTGTGATAAAACTATTTTAATCTTTTGTTAGAACGATGAGTACATTGAATACATAATCTGAGTACCGCTTTAGCTTGTTATTAATAGCGATTTTTAGAATATGATGAGTCATAATTCATACTGCAGGCGTATTTATGGGTTGCCCAGCGCAAGAACTTGACAGTTAATAAATACTCTTGTTAAGGTATTAAACATAGACGATGAAGCATTAATACACTCCATCGACTCTCGGAAACATTTGCCCTTATATTAAAAATACCAGCTAATTATCAACAGTTAATTGCAAACATAACACGATTCTGTTTAAACATAAAAATCAAGTTAACAGGGAAGTGTACGTTATAAACCACCGCGATATATTTCAGACTCACAATTTAAAAATGATGTGTTTTCTTTGTATTTGTACAGATTTACAAACTCGTGACGGAATGTTAATATGGATTTGCTTACCAAATTCACACATTAATGGCTGAAGTACGAGTATTTCCGTTAACTTGTGATCCGGTTAAGCCAACAAATCATCCAATCGATGCGTGACTTTAAAACCAATTATCGTGTCTTTGTTATTTGAACTCTGGAGAAGTTTCGGCTATGTTATCTTAGTTTAAAATTCCATGCTTTAGCTTAATGTAAACAATTGATTAGTTTAAAATGCCATATTCATAGATTGCCGTAATATTTTTCAAACCAAGTTCAAGGACAAAATTAATCACCAAGCCAAATATTCTGCCTACAATTTGACCTATATCTATATAATAAATGAGTTACAATTGCCAAAAAAACAAAAAGCCCGTGCCAACAACGCTATTGTTACTACTGTGAAATTTGATCAACGATATTATAATGCACCTGAAATGCCTCAAGTTACGACCAAATCCATGAAGTTATAGGTCAGTTCTTACAACAAACAAAAACAACGTAACTAATGTTGCCCGCATTTATGTATAAACAAGAAAACCTAGAAGGTTATATTAAGAATAGCCAAAACAGAACCGACTGCTGTATCACTGATAAAATTAGTATTCAACTCGTGCTAGTACTTAGTGCGCCATCACCTTAAACATCTCGTAAATAGTGTGGATGACTGAATTACAAAGTTAGGTGGTTTTCGTATGCACCGCGGCATCATGCGGGAAGGATAATTTGGGTAATTTCGTCGCCATCCTTCGATCACATGATCGTCAGCTATTTCTAGGTCGCTACAACTAGCAACGACAGGTTATCAGTGGTTGATAGACGATTGCTTTCAGTTGATAAGTTCTTAGAAATTGGTTGATAATGGAATCAAAAACATTGTAAATAGAATTACGATAGCTTTAGCAGAGTGGACACAACTTAATTAGATCTTTTTCATTTCAGTCAGAATAAAGCTAATTTGAAGTATGTGCCCAATACAAATTTTGTGCAGCGGAATTGTAAATAATAATACCATTTACAATTTTAGTTTAATCATTTATGAATAATACACGATCAATTGAGTCAATCGATAATGACTGGCTTCTTTGATATAAACATTGAAAATGAAAAAATCCAAGTTGAATACTGACAAAGAAACAATTTACCTACTGTACGTAAAGCAAATACTTTTCGTTAAAGACGTTAAAGTGTATAAACAAGAGGTTCAAGGGAATTAAGATGACCTTTCTGATTGTCCGCGTCTCATCTCGTTTGTGGACTTAAAATCTATTGTAACGCAACTCGGGACGCTCATTTTTTGTAATCTACGCACGTCAAAACACTTAAATGAAGTTGCGTGACCTTGAACTTGTTTGTCTTGGCTTTCATTTAATAATATTTACTTATAATAGGAAATGATATAAAGCTAGTGACTTTGTAAAATTGCCATACCAGAATTTATTAAGGTCATTATTATACTTGTACGAGTACTTTATTGTAAATGACACTCTGGCTGACTATAACGTTAACTTTATTTAGGTATAAGTATAAAAAAGAAATATAAAACATTGGCAATATTTAAAAAAAAAAAAAAAACAACTTCAATTCAATATTTTCCAGCTACCCCTTAAAAATGGTAAAAGAAGTGGTACTTCATCACCTGTTTATTACCAGCTAAAGATTTTTCGGTATTATTCAGCCGATATTGACTACATAGGTTCCGCAGCCAATGGGTCCTGACGGGAACGCGACCCTATTACACATCCTCCCTCCGCTGTCCGTCCGTCTGACAGAATTTCACGGAATGTGTGACTGGAACTTTTCACAGCATGTGTACTTAGCCTTTTTAAAACAAATAATTAAAAATTATATATCTAAAGATTTCTATACACAAGAAACATTTTTTTTCCTGCGTAGTATGGAACCCTACGTATGCGACCCGACTCGTACTTCACATCTTTTTTATTCGTTATTCAAAAACATCCGGTAAAAATATTGTCTATGGAATTGCCAGCACAAAAATCAATTTCAGTTTCTTCATATAGAAAACCGTTATTGATACAGCTGAAAAAGTCATGGCAATATTATTATTTTATCATTCATCATATGAGTACTACAATTTGTATTGTGTTACAGTTACAGTATAGTACAGTTATAAAAAAGTGGTAGGAGAAGGTCGAAAATCGTGATTAAATTAAAATCAATGGATAAATCAAACGAGTGAGTTCTTTTCTGTTTTTTTGACGTTCAATTAGGTTGTATAAAACTTCTATATCAGGATTATTAGAAGTTATAGCAGAGGTAGATTACAAACACAGCCACGGTTTAACGTCCTTGGTTCTATCATTGAAACGAACCTCTTCCTAATTATCTTATCTTATCAGATAATGTGTAATGACTTGGAATACTTTAATCCATTTATGATTTGTCCAATCGTTTGTGTCGCGGTGCATACAAGTGATTTTGGTGACGCAAAACTACACTGTATTCTTTTTTTAAACTCAAAAATTGGTTCTTGTTAGATAAACAATTTTTTTAAGTGTCTTGAAACCTTTTAAATAACAATACAGTCTAATAAGTAAGAAGGTAGGTTTGGTTCTGAAAAGGTGTTTTGGAAATACATCTGTATAGAACTTTAATTCTTAAATAGTTTGAATCATGTAGATACTCGAATAAAAAGTGCGATGATGTTTGAAAATTGTGTGATTTTTTTAAATAGGTAAGTCTTTACAGAAATGTTGTCTTATTAAAAATCCAGATTCGACATTATTATTAAAATATGACATAAATAACTTTTAAACTTTAAACCTTTGAGCCTTTTATGGAACGATAAATGAATCACAAAGTCGTAAGTTTGATACTGTAACCGACTTTAAAAAGGACGCTTGCGTGGGTAGTGTCAATAAATACATAATTATGGTTTACAATTTCGATTCCAGATCCGACCTGGCAAATTACTATTATTAAGTGAAGTGAGAAATCGCGGACACTTTAAATTTAATTGAAAATCGGGGTGAAAATTTAATTGTAGAAGTTGTTGATACACGACCACATGTAACATTCGGAGAAATCTCGTCTCAAATTTGACCTTTTCATGCAACTGGATGTCATTAAGTATTATTAAAATATTTTTTATCAATTAAAATTATGACGTTGAATAATTACAATTTTTTTCTTCCATTCCAACTTTTATAATTCTAACTAGGTGGTCAGGTAGTCGGCCTCGTTTCATGAAACAAGGATCGTTTCGTGAATATTGCCATTTCTAAATGACTTCAACTTTCAAGAGGATACGAAATAAAAACTGTGTCAAGTTATTCAAGTGTATCTCAAGTTTTATTGTTCGCGTGGTATTGCGAAAGGACACGGGCGTTAATTGTGCTGTAAGGATATCTACAGCATAACAGTTTATAGGGCTTTTATTGTTGCTAATTGTGTTTAATATCATTATGATAATTTACTGACCTGCTTGTGATAAGACCTCATAATAGCTTGAGTTTGCATTGACAAATTGGGTTAGTTCCGGAATTAATTATCGTGTTCTTTTAACTTGTTGCTGTAAATTATTGACTGACTCGCTTTTTCCAAAAGCATGGGTTTTCACACGACCCGAATCTGATATTTTTTATTTTTGAAGTTATTTAGTTCTTATTAGTATTGTTAGAGAAATAACGTAATATCTGAAGCCTAAAATTAGATCAATGCGTGTTGGATGTCCCAAGTATATCTTATTTCCTTTTTAGCAACTACCGATACATAGGCCATTTGAATTCGTTTAATAAGCTTTTCTAGTTATTTATTCTAAATCTACGTTAATCATTATATACAGTGAGAAGGTTTTAAAAATACATCAGAAAGTTACCTTGCCGACACATCAGTCGCTATTTTAGCAAGAGCTTCCCTAACCAGTATCGGCCGCTTAGATGCATGTAAGAAATCATAACCAGTTCGAGAAGCAAGTCTGGACTTCAGAGCGAAATTGTTAGCAATTTGTTCAAGGCAGTCTGGAATATTCACATTGCTTACTTGGTTAGTTTTGTAAAAGGAGATAAAACAATAAACACAAATTAATAACAGAATGAACCTTTGCATCAAATAAACAATACAATTGAATATAATGAAGATGCTCTTGTCTTTTACTTTAGATTTACTAGCAATGGACTAGTCACGACGGAACTTACATTCAGAGCTAATCTCTGTCTATTAACTAAATGATCCTTAAAGTGGGTCGGCTGATTTAGTAATGTCGTCAAAGTAATTGAAACCAATAGCTATTTATATGAGTTATAATAACGGAATGATAATAAAATTGAGAACACAAACAAACACTTTAATAGATTATGTTGAAAACAATAGAGATTTAATTTTAGATGGACCTTCGTTCTAACGTTCTGATATAGGATTAGAGCTGTCAATCAAAGTCAAGAGTAATAGTGATTTATATAGTTTATCACAAAATCGTAACACAGCCGGAGATAATGTTAAAATTAATACCTTTATCTTCTTCATCGCTATATTATCAACAGATTCCCATTATCCATAGTCGTTCTACAAAACCTTATTCCAGAAAGTATTTATACGAAATAAGCTAGTAAGTATAAATCTCATAAGTGTCGTAAAGACTTAAATAATTTTATTTAATGCAAAGAATCTCCATAATTGGTACAAAAGTACTTTAAGACATGCTGTTTATTTTGTTGCTAAACACATTCTCATAGCATGTTTAGAATGTTAATAATTGCATCAAGACTACTTATTTGACGTATTAAGCATTTACATCTTTTTTATTACAATACGTTTACAAAATAGGCGCTGATAGATTATTTGACTACGCTTATACGCTAATAAGGTGTTTTAGAAAACGTGCGTACAACGCAAGTCACTTTCCATCCCTTTTAGGCTACGTGAAGCTGCCGAGTCCAAACGAGATAAAAGTGAAGGGCATAACATGTTTAACACTCATAGTATGTTTGAAGAAAATGAAATTATTTGCTTAGTCTTCTAAACTTACGCATCTTACGTGACTTTTATTTTGTCATGCTTCTGTAACCCAAAATCAAAAAACGGTAACTCTAAATTAAGAACGGTATCGTTTACAACTTTATGGTCTTCAACGTGAAACTGCAATTCTTTTGTTTTCATTTTTGCATTACAAGAGTACTATATTAAATCAGTCACAGATATTTTTCTATTGACCCAATGCAATAATGTTGACTATTATGTCTCAATATAAACTGCTTGTTAAGTTTGCCCTTAACAGCTGCAAGTTTACTTTTAATTAATTAAAAGAATCTAAGTCATTACTTAGCAACGTCATTCTCGGCAAAAAGCAGTAACATAGGTACTAACAAGATTCCATTCGTTGTATTATGATATGAGCTATTTTGAGACCTGACAAAATATCTTCTATTAAAACTTTAAACTGTGTTTTAGCGTAATCATGATCTTTTTTAATTACTATAACATCATACACTTGTTGCATGACAATAAAGTCACTAATACTAATGTTATTTTTAGATGAATAATTAGGGATATGTACCTACACCTCACATTATCTTTGGTGGTTTACGTCTAAGATTGTAATAGTTGCTTTTTCTGTAGGTAAATAAAGCCTTTGCAACCCCTACCTATCCTTATTTTTGTCTCGTCGTCAGTCAATCTCGTCAGTTCAACTACAAATGTATTGTTTATCAAGATTATAATCTAATATCTCTGTCTTTAGTAATTCTTCTTTCTAATAGGTACCTTTTATACATAATTAATTACGGCTATCTGGTGCAGGTTTTCCGATACAGTAAGTGAGTTAGCTAAGGCGGAGATAATGATAACCACTTGTGCGGAAGCGGTACGTGAACTAGCCACTTCCGTCGGCGACGAAAGTGGCCTTACAGCTGTTACACTGTTAACGTTTTAAAAATTAAAAGAAATAACTAGTAACACTAGTTATATTTTGAATCTTGATGGCATCAGGAAAGTTCAGTTCATTCAGAACTATAAGTTTTAGTGAATTGAAGATATCTTTATGTCATACTCCTAGAGACGTGTTTTTAACTTTGTGACAAATAAAATTATCTTTATCATTTCTAAATCTATGGCTATTGTTAGTAATTTCGTGAGCAGTTTTTTTTTATGTTTTTTAAAGTTTCTGTTCAATTGTTTTGTCATGTTTTTTGTAATAACGAGATAAACGATGACATTACACTTCGAAAATTATCAACGACAGCTTGTTTTCTTTACGAGTAACCTACGGATATATATAGATATATATTTACATACTCGTACTTATCAACGAAGTTTACCTCATTCCCAAAAGTATTTTTTAACGCCCAAATATGCTTTGGGGTAGATTTGATATAATCTAGGTTTGTTATTATGCTTTTACAAAAACCTTTGGCATGCCCATACTCGTGGCAAAACTCGGTATTTATCTTAAATTTATGTCCTAGTGAACAAAATATTCTGAAACAATGTAAATTAAAATCAGATTTGTTTTCACTATAAAAATTCTGACAACTTCATAATGCCGCGCGAGATCAAAAGGCGATACTTTAAATTACAACCCATTTTACTCTTGATATTGATACTGTTATGACAGTATCGACCTTAACTTGTGTCAATAAAGAGGTACCTTTCTATTTGGAGCGCAAAATTATCTGGTTTTTAGCAGATAATTACGGACCACCAAATAAGCGCGCGCAGCCGTGAGACGATTACGGCGTAAGTATAAATTAATGTAATTTACTCCGAAAAAGGAAAATGGATGTAGCGATTACCCAGAAATCACGCGGAGATTTTTAAGTTGGTTAAATATTTGTTAAATGAAATTCATTGAATTTTTGTGATACGTATGTGCGTATAGATTTCATTATTGTGAGACTGCGTGTTCCTCAGGTTCACAGGATTGCCCTTAGAGCCCGTACGCGTTCCCTGTTGGACGTGCCAGTTGCGCGTACTGTGTCGCACCGGAACTCTATACTTTTCAATAAATAAATAAATAAATTATGTCGACTATCTATGGCACTTCCGAGCATGGAACGTTAACTAAATCTGCCGTCCTACCAAAGAAGGCGCTAACTGCAATGTAGTACTCGAACCATTTTATACTCTATTGGTAACCACATTAAATTTAAAAATGCTAATATTATTACTAAGCAAGCAGTCGCCTTCGTTGGTAGAACTATCTAACTATCTGTAGTAGGTATCAATTTTATTAATGCAGTAACGAATTGAAACTGGAATAATTTGTAGAATACTTACGTTCATCCTACGTCGATTCCAGAAATATTTTCCAAACAAAGACATCAGAATGCAGTAGTAGAAAAGATAGTTGACAATGACCAACATAATAGATTCAATTAAGGTGTCAGTTGGCAGCCGGCTGCACGTAGCAGCAGCAGACGACGTGTGTCGTCGTTACACGTCGTCTGCTGCTGCGGTATCTATAGAGACGCGTCGCTAGAATCGTGTCGCTAGAAAATACATAGAAACCAGTAGTGTCGCGACGGCACGTCATCTGCTGCTGCGTGCAGTCGGCTACCAACAGACACCTGTAAATTATAGAAATCTTTTGTCACTAGAAATTGCTTTTCTAGACACTGAGAGCCAAGCCAAGGCACAAATCCCGCTAGCGGTTTTTTGCGGCGGAAAGGAACCGTTGGTGTGAGGGATGAACTCGCGCTTGACCCGTTTTTGAATCCTCCTGATTGATCAAAGTCAATCGTCATCCCAATACAAAGCAGACCACCTTGTTTATGTTATATGTGTTCCAGCAACTCCGTCCATTATTACCGCCTAAGCCTCCACTCTTTGTATTTTCAAACAATACCTACTTTGACTTCAATGCCACACTTTCTAATTTTCACACAAAACTGACTCGATATCGTGTTCTTCGTACTGAATATCTTTATCAAACGAAACATGCTTGTTTTGTTGCTGTTTTTGTTTTGATTTTGATAAGAAGGCTCATGCAATGCTATGCTGGAAAAGTTGTGTTTCTTATAATTGTCTTAACATCTAAGATATATCGCTCTAACTTTAAAAAAATTCGATGCGGTTATGAAATTTTATGAAGAAAAACTTAACCACAGATAAAACGTAGCTTTAATAGAAAGAAGGTTATAGATTGCCAAAGATGATGATAAAAGGTAAGTTACTTATTTGCTGCACTTGCTATAATAACTTTTGGGCCGTAGTAATCAGACAATAAAATAAATATAAAAGATGTGTCAGATAAATTAATCGGCGTCTCTGTCGACCACAAGGCGAGGCTCCTTTTTGCCCAAAGACTGAGCATTGCAGTGCAGCGGGGTAACGCTGCGTATCCTCGACACGATGCCCCAAGTGGATGCGATTGAGGGCTTTATTTTTCAAGTCAGCTGTAGTACAACATTATATCTTATAGCTTATTAAATAAGGAAAATAAGATATTGCCAAACCCAGTTTACATAATTCACAAGATGGCGAGATGCTCCGCTACAATTAAACATGAATTGGCCAATAAGACCATTAAAACCAAAAGGGGAACTAGTACAACTTCTTCTTGTCTTTTTTGTCGGTTCAAGCTTCTATAGGGCGTTTTCGAAACGAATCTGAATCTTAAGAATTGGAAAGGTCATAAAGTTATAACGAACTCAATTCATAAAATGGGATGGTATGCCCCTACAATGCAATAACTCTTACAAATGTCGATTAGCGAGGGACGTTGCGGGTGGTAGGGCCTTGTGCAGGGTCCGTCCGGATCGCTACCTCCATATTATCCATTAACCTACCGCCAAACAGCAGTGTTCGCATTGTTGTGTCCCGGTTTGCGGATAGGACAGCCGGTGTAATGACTAGCATAGAGGCATTCCATCTTAGTCCTCAGGGAGGGCAACGCATTTGCAGTCTTAGGCTTGCAGTCTTGTGAGTGCGAATGTCTATGGGTTACAGTTTCCACTTACCATCAGGCGGCCTGTGTCCTCGTTTGCCTTCTCTATGCCATAAAAAAAAAAGTCCAGTTTGAAATCAGACGATCTCCAACGCTATGTATGCAGTCTGTCTTACTTACACCCTGAGTTACTAGATATGCTACTTTATCATCTATTTCGCTCGTCTTCTTTGAGTGTAACAACGTATAAAACGCCGTGGAACATTTATATGGAACCTTCCAATTACCTCATGTATAAGATGCTTAATACTAATCTAATACTTGATGACAGAATCAGAACTGACCGGAGTACTATAGGCTTTTTATGGTTGCACACTACATTCCAGATTTTGCACTCTCATCGCCATACGAAAGACAATCTTTACGTATTCCCCTCAATGAATTCCTTGGCAATTCATATAATTATGATAGTTCTATGAAGTTTACTACGTTAGACGATATTTTTTCCGTTGTCTACAATCTACAATCTACGGATAGCCATTACACAACCCGAGATGCGAACTGTATTGACCAACACAAACAGTCACCTCTCTAATCTGGTCACACCTGATTTACATTGCCTATTTATCTCCGTGCCTGTCAATGGTCAAAGCCTGCGAGACATGACAGGCCGAGTGTGACTGAACTAGGGCAGCTCACAGCGCATTGTATGTTTTATTTCCCCTTGAAAATGCGTTCCAACGCAATTACTAAGCCCTTATCATTGCTGTCATATTTGCTTCCTTTTAAACGTTATTGAAGTGGAACGTGGAACACAATATAGTAGCTAGAATTGAAGCGCTTTGAGATTAATAGTACCTATTTATTTTTAGAATAGATTAGGTAATTATTATTTTTTATTCTTTTATGGCATAGAGAAGGCAAACGAGCACACAGGCCACCAGATGGTAAGTGGAAACTGTGACCCATAGACATTCGCATTCACAAGACTGCAAGCCTAAGACTGCAAATGCGTTGCCAACCCTGAGGACTAAGATGGAATGCCTCTATGCTAGGCATTACACCGGATATCTTATCCCCAATCCGGAACACAACAATGCGAACTCTGCTGTTTGGCGGTAGGTTAATAGATAAGGTGGTGGTAGCGATCCGGACGGACCCTGGAAAAGGTTCTACCCGCGCATATGCTTTTGAATCATCAAATTATTTTTTTGGCTTATCTGGTTTGGAGGCCTTATAATAAATTGAAATATTGACTTTTGTGAGGATTAATGAAATAAATAAAAATATAAGGGAAAAATCTCAAACAAAATTGACCTAGTCCCAAACTAAGATTTAAGCTGTGTGAGTACTATCTAGTAAATAGGATAGATAGCAACGAATTTGACAAAATGCCAGCTTTAAACGACCTCTGCAGTACCTACCAAGAGTTACAACTTTAACCTTAATTTAAAATAAATTTAAATTAAATTAGAAAATTATGTAACCCTGTATAACCCTGTACGAATTAAAACTGTTCTTGATACGGAATCGGGTCCTGTACCACAGGGATCCCTAGCACAGGACCCACTGTATTGCTTCTACTTCTTGTAAGGTTTCATATTATGCAATAAACATTTTCATTATCATTTTTATTTTCTTATATATACAAGAATTACTAGTTTAAACAAGAAGAAGAAGAATAAATGCATTTTTAAAGGTTATGCATCCATATCGTTCAGTCGCTATGGCATTTTTTTTCTATTCTATTTCTTTAAATTTTAAAGAAATAGAAGAGAATTGGTCTTTTAAAGTTTAAAAGACCAATCCAATGATACCTCGCATTTCAAAATCAGTCAAGCCGTTTAGTCTATAGGAGGTCACGAAATACAGATATAGATACATATTTTTGTAAAAATAAAATCTTCGATGAACGTAACTGCCACATTAATCAACTCTTGTTTCTTGTAACATGAATTCTGAGAATGAGCTACATAGTTTACAGCTGCATACGAACCACTAACTTTAGATATGTTTGTAAACATCCATTAGCTTTAGACTGTTACAGGGAATATTGTAAACAAATCGCTCCCGATGGTTATAGATATGCACATTGATCTTCATATATCGCATAGTAATGAAACGGTTCGCGTTGTTAATGACTTGGTATTATATATATAAAACAAATAAAAATAAGATAAAAATCATTTATTTCAGAGCATACAAAGATCCATATTATGTTAGTAACAATGGCAAATTAAGACTAAATATGTTAGTAGTCAAACAAATTGCCACCGTGACCCAGTATTTGGTGAGGGGGCAGTCGAGACAAAGAACATGTAAGTTTGTGTGGTAGAACCTTGTGCAGGGTCCGTCCGGATCGCTACCACCATCTCATCCATTAACCTACCGCCAAACAGCATTGTTCGCATTGTTGTATTCCGGTTTGGGGATAAGACCGCCGCCGGTGTAATGACTAGCATTGAGGTATTCCATCTTAGTCCTCAGGGTTGACAACGCATTTACAGTCTTAGGCTTGCAGTCTTGTAAATGCGAATGTCTATGGGTAACAGTTTCCACTTACCATCAGGTAGCCTGTGTGCTCGTTTGCCTTCTCCAAGCCTTTGTTTTTTGATGAGAACTATGAAAACAGATTAACTTTAATAAAACATATTATTAATGAAAGTTGTGCAGCTACTTCCTCTGATCCTTCATGTCTTTTAATATTCCCAATTAATTGTCAATCAATTATTGCATGTAAAGCGCTATAGTAACCTGTTTCTTCCTATTATAATAATATTTTAATTTATTTATTTATGTTAACTGAAGAGAATGCAGTTTTAATAGCATTTTACCGACACAACCATGAACTAACTAAAAGTAACTGTATTTGTTTTTAATTCTATTTGGCAATCAAATTGGAAACATTCCAACTTCAGAACTCCAAATCAAATTAATGAGGAAATCAAAGTACTGGCACGGAATATGTTTCCACGTTCCACGCCAACGACACACCTGGTGTACCCAAACTGCATACATTTGCCAGTCGGCGGCACTTATAGTGTTAATAGATTTCTTAATCAATTGACTCGTATTAATGTTTTAAATCCGCTGCACATTAATGCCATTGACATATCAAAGTGAAGTGATCGACCTTGGGGCCCTTCGTCAGCCACAAAGCCATTATGGGAAACTACACAAACATTAGCTTGAGGCAGAACCTATTGTTGCTCGTTATTTTCAAACGCAAGACGTTGTCGAAATTACCGACTGATATGACATCTAAGTTCTTAATAGGGAATGGTCATGACTTTTTTCTCAGCTTCAATAAACCTGATTCATGTAAGTAAGAGGTCTCTACCTACCTGGAAGACAGGCGTGATTTAATGTACGTATGTAAACAGTTATGTTTTTTTTTATATAGCTATATAACAAAGGTATAAAGCCAACGAAGGTTGATTCCTTTCTCTTTCTAGCAAAACGGAATTTGACATGGAGTTTATATGGCCTGTTACCTGACGTCACAGTGCATATTGGATCACTATGTCTAATTAGCAGTCTAAAATAAATAATAATAATAATAATAATCATTTATTTCAAATTAAAAGAACAACAATATATAGTATAAGAAGCAAAACAGTCAATGATCTTAGGTCTAGGAAAAAAAAAGAAATTACATGATGTCTAAGCTAGGTGACAAAAAAATTGCAACCTGTGTTTTAGACATTAAATAAGCATAAAACCTAAATATTATTACAATATACCTTTAAACAGTAATAAACGCTTACCTATATTAGTAATTAATTAATTACATAAAAAACATTAATAATTAGCAGAAAATAAAATAAACAATTAATCTACAAAAACATTATAATACAAATCAACTTGTCACCTTGCAATCGTCAGCAGATTTTCCGTGTCAACATACGATAGACCTAGAAGCCATGTCAGTACTTTGGCTTTGCACATTTTTAAATTTAGGTTGTAGATGTTTAGAATTCTATTAATTTTATTATATAAAAAAGGGCCAAGAAACGGGAAGAATTTGTGTGCGAAGGCGTAAATGCTTGTATCATCCGTATTTCTCAGCCATTTTTATTATTAATTACACCTTTCGTAATCTGTTTTACGGTATTTTCATATTTTGCTAAGATATGCGATTTAACAATTCATGCATAATCCCTATTCAACACTGGCATACAAAGCACAGGCAATGGTTTAGAAGCATTACAATCGTGCACAGCAGTTTCTTATATAACTTATGTCAGTCCACACCTGGACATGATGATGATGATGATGATAGGTTGGTGATACTGGACCAGATGCGTAAGGCTAATAACTGTCGAAATGTATGGAATCGTTGTAAGCGCTCGATGAGACCGTCGGACAGCTTATGTCATTTTCTATAGGTAACGATATTTTGATTCATTGCTGATCTTTCGTGGCAGCCCTTTGTTTAGAGCTCACCGCAAAGGCCCTTTGCGTCCAGGTATTTCCAGAATCTTTGGGCAGTGAAGAGTTGTATCTCTTGTGATATGTTGCCCTAGTTAGAGGTAGATACTTCTGTTGAGCATTAGTGGTCCGCATGTACAGAGGATGTGCATTGCTATCTCCCCTGTCTCCTGACATTGCATTGAGGATCCTAGTCACTGCGCAAGTCTTTTCTCTTTTGAGTTGTAGAATCTCTTTGGAGATCTTGCCTTGGAACCCTTTAATTAGTGATTTCGAGAGATTTTTCGATAGCGATAACGATCGCTAAATACTCTTGTCAAGGGCTACTGTTCTGTGTGCTGCTGGACATAGGTCTCTCCCATTGCACGCCACTCAGCCTGTAGGCCTAGCCTGGATGCAAACGTAGTTTTCTTTAGATTCTAAATGTATAATAATGTATGTGTAATGCAATCTATATTGTAACATTACATTGATAAATAAAAATTAAATAACCTAAACTAAACTAAACTATAAAGTTAACATAGACGGTAGACGCGATCTATCATCAGCTTCCTTCAATCCTGTACATTATGTCAATTTTGAAATTATTTGATGTAAGTTCGCATTGAAATTTGTCGAAAATTTACAAGGATATTTAATTGAATCGCAATCACTCAAGTTTCTTATTAGTTTAGTTGACTTTAACGTGCAACTCAATAATATCAAACTTGAAGAGATGCAATATCGCCACAGCTCAAGATATACTGTTTGCCAATACATTCAACGTCGGAATATCACGGTAAGGAATAGCATGACAACTATACTTAATCTGATAACTGGACACGGCCCGCTGGTCCGGTCGAGCGGCTGTCTGCGACTTGACACTTGACAATATGCTTAGACATGTATTGTATACTCGTGTTAATCTTGAACAACAATCTATATTAAGAACTGCTACAGAACTGACAGATAACGAGCAGCCTAAATAACTGAATGTAAACAAAACGTGACATTTAAATTTGTATTCAATTCAATTGATTCAATTTACTTAGTTAATATCTGAAATACGGCGTTGGTATTTTGAATTGATGGTACCTACGATTTAAAAAAACTTAGTTCTCAATTGACGACGCGCTGGCCTAGTTGGTAGTGATCCTGCCTACGAAGCTAGCGGTCCTGGGTTCAAATCCCGGTAAGGACAGATATTTGTGTGATGAGCAAGAATATTTGTTTCTGAGTCATGATGGATGTTTTCTATGTATTTAAGTATATATTTCTCTATATAAGTATTTATATCGTTGTCTAGTACCCATAGTACAAGCCTAGAGCTTAGTTTGGGACTAGGTCAATTGGTGTGACATTGTCCCCTGATATTTATTTATTTATTTATTTAATTTCATATGGGGTTTTAGAAACGCAAAGTATAGCGGTTTTTCGGCAGGGAGCCAAAAGTGTAACATAAAACAAGATAGTTTTTCAAAGAGCGTCATTAAAATGTTAATATTTCATAAACTAGATTTTTTTAAATTAATACCTAACTGGTGGTAATATGTGGCAGCGGTTAACAAATGCCATGCGTACCTTCAAGAAATATCTATATGTCATAAAAGTTAAAATACTCCATCGATAAAATGTTATTAGTATCAATTTACTGCCATTAAAACCTTATCGTACTTGAAAATAATACCATTTTCCGTAAACTATTTATGTACGCTGTTTGTTTATCGTTTCCGTCGCATTAGTTTTAATATCGCATATATTATCGACACTAAGATAATTGCATGCTTGAGATGTAATGTGAAGTCATAGGACTTTAAAACAGAACTGATTTTCGCGTCAGTTGTAAGATGGTGGCAATTTTAAAGTAGGCAATTACTTTTTACTATAGCAACGAGATGATGCAGGCCACCGCATGGTAACGGGATCTGAGAATGGTCTCAGACATTTGCGTTCTCAAGGTTCCAATCCTACCTAAGACTGCAAATGGTTTGCCAACCCTGAGTACTAAGATAGAATGCCTCTATGATACAACCACTAATGATGATTGATGACTGATGAGCTCAAATTTATAGTAAAGTTAAATTAAAACCCAAAATAAATATTAGAACAAATTTAAATATTATAATTAATGATATTTAAAAGAAACCCATCATTGCCTTTTTTATGGCGTAGAGAAGCCAAACGAGCACACAGGCCACCTGATGGTAAGTGGAAACTGTGGCCCATAGACATTCGCATTCACAAGACTGCAATCCTAAGACTGCAAATGCGTTGCCAACTCTGAGGACTAAGATGGAATGCCTCTATATGCTAGTCATTACACCAGCTGTCTTATCCCCAAACCGGAACACAACAATGCGAACACTGCTGTTTGGCGGTAGCTTAATGGATAAGATGGTTGTAGCGATCCAGACGGACCCTGCACAAGGTCCGGCCACCCGCAAACTTGACCAAGATTTGACCAAATCACACTAAATGTGCAGTGAAATCGCACTGCTAGATCTAAACAGCATTAACTCAAAATACAACTGTATTTTAAAATCAACTTTAATACAACCTCTATGACCTTGAAACAAAACTAGCAAGGATTTTGAGTTGATACTGTTTTGATCTAGCGGGTTAAATGTATAATTTAATTATACATTTAACCCGGTATAAGGTGGGTTAAGGGTACCAGTCGCGAGGCGTTCGTACAAGCCGATTATTTACGGCTTTACCAAAAATTCCTATGCATAGAGTAGGTATACAAACAAAACGTAAAACCGACACACGCCATACACCTTTTTTTCTCCGGCTTGCCTATTTATTTACGTGACGCTTCGCCACTGAAGGGTACCTATCCACTAATTTAGGATACGTTCTATAGGAGTTTTGGACCTTGGGACCCTTCCGTTTCCATAAAGCAACGATAATGTTGACGTTTTTCCAGTTTTTATTTAATAGGTATATATTTTTCTTGGATTTTATCGTAAAGTTTTACATAGCAACTTTGGATGACTAAATGCGCTACAATTTGGTTTTTGATTGATTTCTACATTACTAATAGTATAATTGCCGTCAAACTTCTTGAACATTAGGCGAGGTAGTGGGGGAAAGTTCGCGCATCGTACACATACGTGCAGGGAGGCAGAGGGACGGGGACGCGGTGCGGGACACAAACGTCAACTGATTGACCAATGGGTGCGAACGACGCGAGCTCCCCCGCCGCCCGCTCCCAACGAAACCTAAAAATCGCTTCTGCGCAAGCAAAGGTTACCTACGTGTTCAAGAAGTTTGCCGGCAACTATAACTGAGATACGACACTTCAAACTATGGGCAGATAGGACGAATTAATTATACACGATGTCCAAAAATGGCGGATACCCGGCCAACCCGACCATTTGCAAGACTTCGTATCTTTAAAAATTATACGGATTTACTATAAAAACTCGTGAATTTAAATAAAGTCTTGTCAAACGTACCTCAAAAACTCAACTCATTACCCGACTGCGGCAAAGCCCAAAAGGAGGGTTATGTGTTTAACTTGTATATATGTCCGACTCAATGTCCGCTCGTAACTACTAACGGCTAAACCGATTGTAATAAATTATACGTGGTTAGATTCACCTTAACCACTAGAGTGATTTGGAAAGTTGCGTCACGTCTTTGAGTCTCCCTTGCCGCAATGCCTGAAGACCAAGGTATTCAATCAGTGCGTCCTGCCGGTCATGACATACGGAGCCGAGACGTGGAACCTGACAGTGAAACTAGCCCACGGCTCGGAATCTCGCTAAGGGACAAAATCCGGAATGAGATGATCCGGCATAACACTAGGGTCACTGACGTAGTTCAGAAGTGTAGCAGACTGAAGTGGCAGTGGGCTGGTCACATCTGTCGCAGAACCGATGATCGGTGGAGTAGACGGGTTCTCGAGTGGAGACCACGGCTCGGCAAGCGTAGCGTAGGACGCCCTCCAGCCAGATGGACCGACGACCTGAAAAAAGTGGCTGGTGACTGGATGGCGAAAACGGGAGATCGGGCCTTGTGGCGAACCCTGGGGGAGGCTGACGTCCAGCAGTGGACTGCAATAGGCTGAAATGATGATGATGACTAGAGTGTCATAGACTATATTAAAAATATTTAAATGTGAAATAGACGAAATAAAAAACAGCAGTTGGGTTTTTTAAAGCTTGTTTTTCGTTAGAGTTGTTAGTATAAAGAATGCACAAATTGCCCAGTCAAGTCCACTAGAAATATTTAAAAAAACGTTGTACGTATTACGTCAACGCTGTTCGTTTAAACGTAATTAAATCAATTGATCACATTCCACGCTTTGATATTGAAATTATGGGTTACTCGGTCTCATTAGCTGCATAATTATTCATTTCATTAAACATATAATCAGCCATTCATTAAAGTTTCTTAGTATGGTCTTAATTTACTGCAGAGTTACAAACAAACTTGGTACTTTATGTACTTAATACTCAATCGTTTATTGCTTTCCATAATGTGTATACAGATGGTACTTAAACTAACTTAATAGTTGTAGGATCATTATGGACCCTGTAGGGCACAACAATATTTAGATGTGAGGGCAACTCTTAACATATTTAGTTAGTATTTCCTTATTACATAAGTACTTAGGTATATTATTCATATTTATGGCACATTTAAATTATAAGTTATTACTATTATTTTGTAATTATACATTGTATAGAATACATTGTATTATACATTGAATTATACATTGTATTGCCTGTGTGGTTGCCGGGTTAGAATAGTGCCACTCCGTGTCTTCCCGCGGATGTCGTAAGAGACGACTAAGGGAATAAAGGCTTGTAGTACTGTTAGGCGATGGGCTTGCAACCTGTCACTAATACACTGGTTAACATCTTAGCCTGATTGTGCAAAATGTGGTTACAGAATTATCAACAAGTTTTTAGGGTTGTTGGAAATTCTGTAGCTCTGCCTACCCCACTCTGGGAATGAAGGCGTGAGTTTATGTATGTATGTATGTATGTATGTATAGAATGTAGAATGATAAATGTTTATGGGTCGCGAAGATCACTTACCATCAGGTGACTCGCTCGCTCGTTTGCCTCCTTTTTCACATAAAAAATCTTTTGCACGGTGCATCTGGTTCGCTACCGTCTTACCCCATAACATGCCGCTAAACAGCAGTGTTTGCATTGTGGTTTTTCGTTGCAGGATAAGATAACCGGTGAAATGCCTCTATGCTAGTCTATAGAGGCGTTCCATCTAAGTCCTCAGGGTTGGGTTCACATTTGTAGCCTTAAGATTATCATCATAAGATTGCAAATGTCCACTTCAGAATCTACTTGCCATCAGGCTGTTTGATCGTTTGCCTTCTCCATTATCAATTTATTCGTATGGCAATTTTAATTTAAGTACCTACAATAATAATATGACATAATAATAAAACCTAAAAATATTTATTATCTAAGCTTCAGGTCAACTTATATGGGTTTCGGTTCCCACTACCATACCATAAAAAAGTATTTTTATTAACAAATTAAATACAGAGCAAAATACACCATACTTCATAAGTCTTTAAGGTGCATGTGGCTTCTTACTTAATTTGTTAATTACGCGGTTTAGCAGTATAACCGACAAAACCAGAAGAAATCTAACTTTAAGATGAAATGGTAGTTTGTGTTCTATTAACATGAACAAACAGTTCAATATCGGCTGACGGACCGAGCAAAGTATTATAATACTGTGATGTTAAATTGTGGAGTCTTAATCTATAACCGCTGCCGCAAAAAAGGTTGTCAGACCTATTCGTAGCTGGAATTATAAATAAAAACAAATACCTACGTATGTCTAATTGCATTAATTCAAAGAGCATCCTCAAAGAGCATTAATCGCGTTAATATTCGAGTGGTGTGGACGTTGAGCTGAGCGTTACAAATCTTACACACCACTGAATGGTCGCCCCGAATAGCGGGCTTCTAAACGAGCAACATTTTCACGGCAATGTGTGGCCGGCAACTATACGCATCTTGCTCTAACATACGAAGTAAGAGTAAGATAGCACTAGTTGCCGGCCACAAATTGCAGCAAAACATGGCCCGTTTAGAAGCCCCTTTACACGCGAATGCTCTCAGTGAGAACGCTCCTATAGCTACATTGTTGGAACTGCGGAAGTATATGAAAAACAAAACACGATTCCAATCCTTTTTTTAAACTTAGAGACTATACAGTAATTTGTTAATAACGATCGGCAATCTTCGTTTTTCTATGGAACACAAGTGACAGATATAGGTACTGTCAGATGCGAGTGCAAGTGTGATAGCGATAACCAACAGAGAACTAGGTAGGTACTAGTACTACGAAGCTGGGAGTACTGTAAATAAGTTGTGATGTCAAATGGGACAGCTAAATTCAATCGCAAAACCCACTATTGTAGTGCAAACCAGATGTCCGCGGTCCTTATTCTTGCCATAACTAACAACATTCGAGTGGGTGTTCTATTTTTAGTACATAAACGAGACGTGAACTGTGATCCACTGATCACCAGCCACCACGCAATCAATTTGACCCAACAACACGCATTGTTGTGTGCTTGTCGCCGTTCTCATTGGAATGTTATTAAACTAAAAAACACTCTTTAAAATGTACAACTAACAATTTTTTATTGAATGTAGGTTTTAATACCGTTTAAAAAACAATGTTCTTGATGCAAAAAATAAAAAGGAGTGTAATTTGGTGTTACAGCGCCATCTTGCGCTGAGTAGCGAAACCAAGCATGCGCTTGTTGTTAGTTCTGTATGCAATAATAGATGGCAGCACATTGACCTTTAGTTATTTTACATTAGTGTGATCTGTAGCAATATTATTTATCATTTGGTGGGTTATTGTGGTTTTATGATTTATGATACACAAAGTAGGTAGTGTTTTAATTAAGCACACATATTATTCATTTGATAACTTGAGTTTATGTTGTATGAAACCAGGCAAAAACCAAGAAAAATAACATTGTTATTTTAGAATTAATTAAGTTCCAATTATTTTAGCTAAGCTTGGATTCGTTTCGATTGATTGATTCGAACAGCTGAGTGTGTATTTGCTTAAAAGATACAAAAGGGGTTGAAGTGTATGCAAGAGGGCTTCTTAATTCTTCTTCTCTTCTTAACTTAATGTATTATCTTATCTGTAAGATAAGATAAGATATTAAGTTCAGATCTTCCAAGCCAGTTCTTAACCAATTCCCGTTATTGGGGAATGCTGAAATTTGGAGTGCCAACATTATGCACACTTGATGAAAATGCTGTATGCTGGTGTCTCATTACGTTACCTTTTTTTTGTATTTTTGTCCAACTGCTGGGCATTGACATTATAAGTTTTATAATTAAATACCTAAGTACTATGGCTCCAGTGAGGAAGTAGGTACTTAGTTCATACTTTAAGGGAAACTCTCCCATCACTTTTCATACAAAAGTTTTCGCTTTTAATAGTAGATTATACACCTAGGGGATAAAGCACCGTTTTATGTCACGGGCGCGATATTGAATCCTCAGCAAACGAGGGACTCCAGATTTAACTCTCGAGCGCAACGAAGGTGTTACGAATTAAATCCTGAGCGAAGTGAGGGATTTAAAACGGAGTTCTGGGTGCAGCGAGGGATTCAAGCTCGACCAACACGAAACAGCTTTATCCCAAAGGAGAATACTCTAATTTCCTCACCTTTTGCGAGACAATAAAAAGCAAAGCTACTTATTAGAAACCACGTCAAATCTCAAATCACTTTCGCTTTCGTCACTCGACATTTTTATTCAAACTATAATCTTTCAACTTCAACCTCCTGCTAGCTAATACTGTATCGTCTTGCAACACTCGCGGCTTTTCTTTTATTCAAACAAGTTCCACGGTTCTATGGAACAATTTTTCATACGAATTCAAATCTCATTATTACCCGCCGGGTTTTAATATTGTACTGAATCTCATTATAACACGCTGGTTAGTTGATGGTTATAATGACTTGCTTCAACTGAGGTTTGCATGATATAGTGATAATTAGGTACATTACATTAGATATTTTTTTACATAGGTACATACATTAAATCACGCCTGTTTCCAAACCGACGTGCGTGCATGACTGGATGTATGAATGTGGAAGAAGCGATAGAGATTTGTCAGTATCGTAGAACGTGGAAAGAAGTGGTCTCTGCCTACCCCTTTGGGAAACAGATCTTTTTTTTGTTAAATTGTATACTACTTATATATTTCTGTATTTTGTTGTTAAAAAGGTTTATTTATACATTGTTATAATGAAATAATTTTAGTAACTAAATAATAATAAAACCTTACGTTCTTGTAGATACGCTTAACACTGCAATAGATTTTTATATAAAAAGTGAAAGGCAACGTTCCACCTTAAACAAAAGTTTACTCTTCAAAGATGTAATCTAACAAGTAACGCCTCCGTAAAGTGCCCGTGTGATGTTTTATGGCAAAACAGTTTCAAGGTTGAAAGTATACAGGCTGTCCCGAAATAGCACACGTCTAAATTGATCATTATGCGATACCGTAGGTAAGCGACTAGCGTCGTCCCATAATGATCACAGTGGCGACATGAACTCCGAACTGACATTTTGAAGATAGTTACATTTTATTCTTTTTTAATGTCTTCAGTAATGATGCAAAATAAAATTTAAAGTGTATCTACATAAATATGTAACTATCGTCAAAATGTCAGTTAGGAGTTCATGGTACTACGCCGTCGATATTTAATTTCAATAGTATTTTTTGTACAAACTAATTAAATAAAAAAGGAAAACTTACACTTAAAGATAGTGGTGGTAGCGCCTTGTGTAGGGTCCGTCCGGAACACTATAAGCTGAGCAGATTTTAGTTAAATATGCAATAGCTATTCCATGTAATTAAAAAAAGTCCTTGTAAATGGTTTCTTTCATGTAGACAGTTGGCAGTGGTTCACATTTTTCATGCACCTTAACTAATTTGTCATTGGGTGTTATTCAATTTGAACACTAAAATGAGGATTTGTTAATAAAAGTAGATTTAAACATATTTAAAAACACGTGCAGAGGTTTAAAAAGGTTAACTTTATCAAAATACTGCCCGTAATTTTACCGGCAAAATTCGGTGTTCAATGTCACGCATTACGTATATCGGAAATTTTCGGATTAAATTAAATTATATACCTGGAATATTTCCAGTGAAAATATTATGGGTGAATCAGAAATTTGGAGCAACAAGTCTTGAGAAATTAATTCTTTGCTCTATCGGCAAGTAACTTGGTATTAAGTTAGCGTAGGATTCGTTAAATGTCATTAATAACTAATTTAAAAAAAACGCTTTGTCAGATTTGAAATCTTAAACATATATACAAACTCAAGCCTTTATTCCCAGAGTGGGGTACATAGAGCTAAAGAATTACCAACGACTCTAAAAACTTGTTGATAATTATGAAACCACACTTATTATAATGCCCCCGGATAATAATTAAAAAAATCATTTATTATTTTAATAACAAAAAAAACACGTTTTTATTTTTAATTGCGTCGCGTTGTGAAACAGAGACCGAATTGTATTACAATCAATGTATTATTTAATCATTTATACACTTAGGAGCAATAAAAACGGGTCACTCTCTATGGTAATTCAAACAAAGTGATCCGTTTCCATTGCTCTTGACTATAATTAAATAAGTTATTTAAAAAAATGAACATTAAAATCCCTCCACCTCCCGTGCCATCTTTCTACACCCCCTTAAAGAGAGCTCCACGGGTTGGCAAAGCCTGCTGTAGCCAGTAGCAAAAACAAAATTTCCTAACGACCTATAAACACAAATAAATTAATTGAATTGATTGACAAGTTGTCCAACATCATTTATTCTCTTAATTGAACCCCTCGCACACTCGTAAAAGGAATAATAAATATCAATTAAGTTTTCAAACCAATTAAAGGGTTTATAAATAAATCATGTCCATTACTTCTTCGCCACTCCTCGCAACATGTGAGTTATGGTTATGGCACTTGCCATAATAGTGAGGAAGATAGATCCACTTTTTAAGTTTTGTCATATTCAATTTTTATTTATTAATTCATAAACACGGTTTTTTTTTACTCATTTTACAACAAAATAGTGTCTGATTTCTTAAATGATTGAATTTGACATTTCTAGACTAAATTTTCACTTAAAATAGAATTGTAACATTTCACGTCACTACTTGTCTTTTTTTTGTTCTGTGAAAAACTTAAATAAAGTAACGCCATCCATTAATTACTGCAGCTGTGATTGTGAAATTCAGAATCGATCAAATATAAAAAAATGGTACCTATCTTTCGGTTACATTATTTATAAAAAGTAATTTTTATTTAGAGATGAAGCTTAGCAAAGGTCAAGTATTTACGAAGCCCGCTAGACTAAGCGAAGCACACTTCAGGAGTGACGATTCGCAAAACATTGACGGCATCATAACTCTCAGTCCATGCGCGGCCCTCACGCCGGTACCACGCGAACGCGGTTCAAAAATCGAACGCGATCATAATTCAAAAATAAATTCCAACGTTCATTTTAAATTGAGTTCGTAACTGGCCAGTGACCAAGTGTAAATTAATAACTGTTTTTTATTGTTCATGCATTTAAATGACATCTTGTGGAGTATCGTTTGGTTTGTTAAGAATGACAAGTTTCTAGAGCTCGTTTATTTTGCCGACGTTTTATCATTAATTCGATAATACAATAAAAAATAAACAATTCGTTTATCGATTAGGAGGAATTTTCTACGTTGTTGACAAGTCGTTCTTCCGTTATTTTATCACAGAGAGATATACCTAAACTAATCCTATTTTATTATTATTAGCATTTATGAAGTATCATGAACTAAAATAATTTAAAATGTCCTTGTTTAATTTAAATTACTCATGTCACGTAACTGTCAAAGTGCCTGTCTTATACTTATGTACGTCGTCAAATAGCCAAGATCAGCTGATATCACCAGACTGACGACAAATTGTCCTTCTCGGTAATGTACAGAGTTGTGTTTGATGACAACAACGATTTAGATCTCAGTGAAAGATACCTTAAAGAGCTGGGATTTAATTTTATTTTTTAAGAAGTAGTCTCATGTTAATCAAGAGACGACACTTGGTAGTGACCCTGCCGAAGAAGCTAGCGTTGGTGGATTCAGATCCCGTTAAGGGTTGATATTTGTGTGATGAGCGCGAATATTCGTTCCCGAGTCTCGGATGTTTTCTATGTATTTAAGTATGAATTTCTCTATCTACGGGAGTTTATTGTTGTCTAGTATCTATAGCACAAGCCTAAGTTTGGGACTAGGCCATTTTGTGCGAGATTTTCTACTGATATTTATAAATATAATTATTGTACTGACTTGATACAAGTATTAACATTCTGAAGCTAATAAAGACTGATTTAACTTCCTATCTAATATGATCTTCATAAACATCTTTCCTATCGCTAACAGAATTATTATGAACGTAAATACATCAACCATACATGTATTAAAACAAGCGTTTTGCAGTTTTTCTGTAAAAATTGCTAAACGTGTGTACAATATGTTTTTGCCTCACACAAAACACCGACGCAGCTAGCTTTGGCCAATCTCCATATTTAACTTATGAGTCTTATGACCCCTATTGTCATAAGATTTAAATTTTTATAACAGACAACGCCTTTTGCCTTCTTTATAAAAACAACATAACAACAACAGCATTATAAATCAATCATTAAGACACGAGTGATAATGACTCGGTCAATATAAAAAGTGTCCTTTCAAGCCCTTTAACCATTCCCTGCACCTGCGACTGCAGACGTGATTGGCAGCGTACGCGCAGTACGATCAATAGTTAGAATAGATTCGCATCGTTGACTTCCGACATCAAGAGCAGCCTTCGCAGTCGCCTTCCGGAATTGTTTTTTTTCTCATTAATTGTCTATTGGCTCCATAGTCAATAGACTATTCTGTCGGTGCCTTTATATTCGATTTGTATGTCTTAAAAAGGCGCAAATGTTGAGTTCCCTGTCGTACGTTGAATGGGTCACGTTTACCTGACAAAAGTTACGTCATCATGATTCCAAATCAACCCAATATCATTGGTTATTTTTGAATGATAATGACATTACTGTCATCATATGATCTTAGTTTTAACTTTTTAAGTTATAAATTCATTGATACATTTACCTAAACTGGTTTTAAAATGGAGTTGCGTGATAGCGTATTGTAAAGTAATGTTTTTTCCAAGAATCATGCTTTTTCTCATCTTTGTATCATTTGATTTATTCTACATGAGATAATTGATGATGTTTCCGGTTCATTTGCATTCAATACCATTGTAGTCGTTATAATGGTCCGTAGGGAGAAGCCAATCCCTATTAAGAACAGAACAATGAGAGCCTTAGGTCATATTGTTGCTAAATATAGCTTTCCTTTGAGCCAGTCCTTGAGATTTTGCGAAAAATGTTTGAACATCTGGAACGTAAATGTATCAACACTAGGTTTTACGCTGTTTTCTTTAGTCTGGTATTAAAGGAAATTATATGAATAGAAAGTTGAAGGAATCCAAGACAAGTACGTAGGTTTATCACAGGGGCCATTGTCACACCTACGAGTATGAGACACGTGTGTCAATTAATGTGCATGTGTATCGTAATTTTTATCTATATAAATATGTACGTTGTGTTTGTACGGTGTTTGTGAGAAACACGTATCGTATTTCGAGTTCCAGAATGTTAATTGTAGGAAAATGCTTAAGACAATTACAACTCCGTAAGACATGACATGATGCTCTTATGCCTGTTTTCATCAACATTTAGTTGGAATCCTAGACTCTTTACCTTGTTTCATTTACATCCTTAGACTTTTTTATTGTTCAGCATTTTAAAATGTTTCTTCATTGTGTAATGTAAGAGTTCTCAATCATCTCGAGTCTTTATTTTCTTTTTCATACTTAACAATGTGAGTCACATCAGTAAAATCTCTCGACTGTGTCTCACTAAAATAACCCGTTCATTAAGTGGCTATTTTTCCCCTCTGTTGACATCGACCTATAAACTTTTTATTTTCTCACAATTCTCATGGACGTGCAAATTTCTCTGCTGCCATATGTATGTCAGGGTGAAGTACCTGTAAATACACGCCTAAATCATTAAATCATTCATTCATGAATCAACAAGAAACAGATCGGTATTCATATGTTTCACCTGCGCACAAAGAACTGTCTATAATTAATTATTGATCATTATATTTATTATATGTTTTATCATCAGTAAATATATTTTTACGTGTTTCACTGTGAATAAATTTACTATTAAACTTCATCGCTATTTGTACCTATACTGATTTAGTAACTGAATGGTTGAATTTAAGAAAGGTGCATATTATATCAAAAATTCAAAACGCTAACTCTCGCCTTACTGTTATAAAACCTCCTTTTTGAAACAATTCTTCCGTTTTATAGACTCAGCAGACAAAAACGCTCAAATTCTGAATAATTTTAAGTTTTTTAGTTTAAAAAAATGTTCTTCCTACATTCCTTGTAAATTTTAACCTGTCGTATCTTTGCTAGAATTACATTGCACGAAATTTACATCAATCTAAAAAACAAACATCCTTTTTGGCTGCTGACTATAAACCGAATACTGGTCTAATGCCAAAGAAAACGTTTCCAAGATTTCCGTATTTCTCTATCCCCAGGTGAGTGTATTTCTACTACACGAGCTTCTGTCAAAATGTGTTGATTGAAATCAAATAAAGATTGCACGGTTATTGGCTTGGGTATTATACGAATAACAGAGCAATACTAAGGGGCTCCCTGTTCCAAATGACCTTAGAACTGTAGCTTCATTTTCCTCATCATGCTTAATTGCATTAAAAGTGTCATCTATAACAAACTGCTATCTCGATTATCTTTTGAAGTACACTGATACCACGGTTTATGCTATCAATACGTCATTTTTACTACGAAAAGGAAGCTGTTTAGCCTTCATTTTCATAATTATATTACTTTGAAAGAACTGCTTTTGCATTGATGGATTTATCAATAAAAGCTAACGAATTAGAAGTAAGTTTGGCTATAGATGCCTAAATCAAAAAGGGTTGTTTCAAAATTTGCAATTGTACGAGTAATTTGAAGTTATTGCACGAAAAAAAAATCAGAGTTTTTTTTTTTAACCTTCAAATTTATCCAAT
The DNA here is from genome assembly GCA_923062465.1 of Acleris sparsana. Lineage (NCBI taxonomy): Eukaryota > Metazoa > Arthropoda > Insecta > Lepidoptera > Tortricidae > Acleris > Acleris sparsana. The sequence goes on along the minus strand of OV281301.1, from coordinate 15,270,451 downwards.
GTGACAAAATTCTTCAAACATTTTCATTTTTTATTACGATCCTCTTTATACGTCCGCCGTCCTCCGTAAACGTCAACAGTTATACAGACATTAAATTTGGACTAACTTAATACGTCAGTACGTCATCAAGGGACGCTTTTGCTAATGGACGCGACTCTCGTGATAACGTCAATCTCATAAATAGCCAAGTGTCTTCTGTCAACTTTGCTTTAGCGGGCTTAATTATAACGTGACGTCATACACGTCAGAAAGATTATCCAGCTTTTAGATATGATTAGGCTAAAACATAACGGATTGCATCATTTTTCATGGCTTATTTGCAGACGAAAAATGAGTAAATCACGCCAATATCACAAAGGTCATCCATGTACGTATCAAAAATTTGTACACTGAAATAACTCTTGAGAAAATAGTTTTCGAAACATTTACATGAAAATAAATATAAGCAAGTGGTACGTTTATGTTATGAGGTTTGAAATTATGGTAAACGAGCTCCTAGCATGTCTGAAACTCCTAATGGCTTCCCATAATCATTCTTTACGATCAATGATCATCTCAATTTGACCTTACGTCCTTCTCAACATTACTCACCTTATGGTTACCACTTCTAAACTGCAGGTTATATCTAATAGATATAATTTATTATTTACAATACTTAAAGTAGCAATTAACGTGATTTATTAGTTCCATTGAGATGTTACACTTAATGGGTACCTGCGAAATAAATGACTCTAATATCAGCTTCTAGTTGGGAGCAAATGAATTTAATTCATAGCAGTAATGTAACATTTTAAAAACATACGTCTATTTTAAAAACACCATGTATCTTTGGTAATTTTGTAGTAATTATTTTTTACTACTTTATTATGATTTATTTTTAAATACACTTAGGAATGTGTTTATCTTTATGCTTTCAAAAACGATATTAATAGTGTATAACTGTTTGATAATGAAATCAAACACAAGATTAAGCTTAATGTAGCAGAACAGCGCTCTGGGCTCCTATCCAACTTGAGAAACAGGTCTAGGTCGGAATGAAGACAGATTAGCAATATGGGTGGTTATGAGCATAAGTATTTAGGATCACTATCGTAAACAATTGACAGGTACATTGTAGTTAGGTAGGCAATAATATATAATTTTCTTGTTAACTCGTTCACAGGTTGATCTGAAAAACCATACGTTGCTTGGGTAACATGTTAATATTTTTGTTATGTCATTATGCTACAAATGTGACAATGTAAAATCGAGCACTTTACTGCTATTTATATCATTTTATTTAAATATACGGTTTAAAAAAATACCCGCTAAAATGTTATTGAAATGTTAAATCACTGCAATATGAATTAATTTAATTTGGTGAGAATTCATATTCATACAGTCATATTTTTTTATTAGGTACCTCCCATCACGGTGGTAAAACTGTACCTATATTTGTCAAAAATACTTTTTACCGAAATGTGTTGACGACAAAATCTAGATTTGTGATGTGTATGCATGTACAACTACTTGTTCAAACTTCCTATAATTTATTGATCCACTTAAAAAATCTATCGTACACTGTCTTAAATATGAAGGTGACCTTACCCTGAACACACCTCTGCTATAGTTAGAAAGGTATCGCTTACTGAACCGACCTTCTAAAATAAAACATTATGCGTGGCATGGCAACTATTTCTTTTCACACTCCCACTGTCAACGCTATTGATTTTAAGAATAATGAGCTAGTGACTCAAATAGCTCGATACATAATGTCGCGACCATTTAAATAACTCGAGGACAGTTTAAATAATACTAGACGATAATAGGTTATTCGGTTTTAACAGGGCCCTAGCCAAGATAGTTAAAGTTAACGTAAACGATTTTCGAAAAAAATTCAAGACTGAACTGACATAAGCGCTTGATGCGACCGTCTAGCAGGTTACGTCAATCCTAATTTTCGATAGCGATAACGTTCAGCTTCAGGCTTGACAACAGAATAACAATTATATTCTATTACTCTACGGATGAATTTTGTAAACCCACACATTGTTTCAGATTGTATACAAAAGAAATAAATGCAAAAAGTAGATGTTTGTTTAATAAAGATCTGACAGATGATTGGCTTGAATTTTAAATTTGATTTGTTTGTTATGCCGCAGTCGTATGTGTGGCATGTGTCAAAACAAAACAAAGAATCATATTCTATTATGGTCCTCGTTCATAAATTTAAGAACACTGCATGGCTGACGAAAGTGCATTAGCTTTCAGTCATAGTTATTAGAATTGACTGGCATCACGCGCCTCTTATTTGCTTTGCTCCCTGGTGATGTCACCACTGAATACTAACCTCAATTCACATCGACTTAAATATATTGCTATGAATATTGCACTTTCAGTTTTATCTACTAATTTACATAGACCTCCATTAAAACTGTCTAAGTGATCGTAAAAACCTAATTGCTTCGTTTTACAAAGTCCTTCCTTGAGGATATGTTGACGGAAGAACGATGTGTTTATGCTTCTGCTTTTATACTTTAATACTGTGTAGTTTATTGTTAATGGGTTTTGATTAGACGTATCGAATGTTAACTAAGCGGCGCTCTGAGTTGCTAAATGTCGAATTTGTTGTCATTGAATGGGTCAAGTAATTTAAACTATGAGTCGACGCACCGCTCGCCGTATAAGTATACATACAATGCCATTATGCGTGGCTGAACAATGGCATCTAATTACTTTTCATTATTCTAGACACACTTGTTACTTTTGCTCCGTTTAATTAGTATAATCTTGAAGAGTTTACACAGCAAATTTCAATTCAGGTTTGATGTCTTTGTAGAAAACATCTGGAGGTAGAACGTAGTAAATTGACACTATAAAATCCTTTGACGGACAGATATAGATTATCGTCCTATCATCGATACTGTGAAAGATAACAAAACACTTTATTAAACAGTTAGCGCTGGTCAGACAACACAGGAGAACGTGTGAATGACAGGTGTATTATGAAATGAAATTAGCACCGTAACATTAAATGTGTTGTGAGTGGTAACGTGTGATAAAATGGCGCAAACTCATACACAGTGCAAAATGGATCACAATTACAAGCTAGAGAAGAAATATATGGAGATGAAGCGGCTCGTGATAGAAAAGACGGAAGAACTGAAGCGGAGAGATAAGATAATTGCTTTGCTTGAGAACGAAATCGACGAAAGAGATTCGACAATAAGATATCTCAAAAATGAAATTGACAAGTTTAGACAGGTTGTAAAGCCTTTAACCAGGCAGATTATAGACAGCCATAGAAATGGTGCTGATGGTGATGAGGATGGGTTTGTAATGAAGAGCCCGGGCGTGGAAAATACTAGAGTGTTGCCGCTTATTGAGCCACGACTCAAAAGGACCGCGATATCAGCTGAGCCGTTATCATCTCTGAGTCAAGATCATGAGATGAAATTAGTGAAGATACCGAAAAGCAGCAAGTGAGTATTGTTTAGCAAAAAACAGTCACTTAAATTTAAGTACCCGACTATTTGGGACATATTGTTCTAAATAAAGAAGCACCGGTCTTCGTCTATCGTCAGGCTTTGGTTCACTAATTCAACAAGCTAATGTTTGCATATGTTTACAATAATGTAAAAAGGAGTTATAACGTTGAAATAAACCGCTTCAGTTTTACGCCGGGTTGTTGACAGGTCATAAAGGTCAAACCGCCGCGTCTGACAGATACGATGACGCGATGTGGTTTTTAATAATTGAATTTGCATTTACTTGTAGGTATAAGTAGTGTAGGTACTCAAACTTGTTTTAACTGTATACAGTTGCAGTTGAAGTTTTACTCTGAAAATGTTACAGTTAGCTGCAAAGAGAAGTAACCCGCTAGATAACTTCTTTGCAGGTCACGTAGCTATAGGTAGAATAAAACGATATATAATAAATACCCAAGTTTCATTACATAGCATCACTAAAGCTGGGTTTTATAAAGATCCGTTAGATCAAATTTCGGTCAGGAATGTAAAAACTTGTATGAAGTTACTAAAATTTGATCTGACATACCGGGCCTTTATAAAACCGGCCTAAGTCAATATTAAGTGTAAACATATGCCGCAAGTATGTTTTATCCAAATGTGAATACATTGTTCCATGCTCTATGTTATAATATTCTTAATCAACCTGCTCATTAGTAGCTATGTATCTTTTAAACAGACTCTCAATACTGTCACCCATCAATCAGTATTGAATTTCACAGTAGGCATTAGCGATACCCATTCGAGGCCAACATGTGTTAGCCTGGGTACCTTGGAGACAGCCCATTTGGTATAATTGCGTACAGGTCGAACCTCAAGTTTGGCCTCGCCATCGGCTCTGTCACGACAGCGGAGATAAATCTGAACCTATATACGGTGCTATGGGCGCTTTTTGATTTATAGTTGTTAGGATAATGAAAACAATCCTATTGACAGTCTTATAATTTAAGACGTTATAAAAATCTTGTAAGCATGGAAAGAGGTAAGGTCACACGGTCAAAGTAAGGATGATCTGAAACTTTTGTCCATGAACACTTAAGTAACTAGTCACTAGGCAAGAGCATGTCGGGCCACGCTCAGTTTAGGGTTAATTCCAGCGTCTTTAGTAGTCTTTTTTCCAAATCCATTAGTGTTTTTTATTAAAAGTTATTTAGTGATATTGCTATGCTGTCTGAGATGACTTTTAGTACATTAGCATTTAAGTCCCATGTAAGTCCTGTAACTCAAGACTCAAGAACCAATACGGTCTATCTACTTAGTCGTGATAGTTTTCCATTTATATTATTTATATGTGCTTTCATTTAAGATATTAAGTAAGTAGTAGTAGATTTTGGCTATGGGCAATTAGAGTACAATATTTTTTTAGGTTTGACCTTGGAACTCTAAAAAGGTTCTGATACTGGGTATTTTGGCAACAAATTCAGTTGTAACTTGATAGGTAAAAATTACTTAACAGTGCCAATCAGGCAACAAAATTGTCCGTCCTTACTATCAATGTAAGAAGTACAGTCTGTGAGCACTTAGGTGCTTAGGGTTTGTCTTTCTCTCTCATTTGCTTCTAATAAAGAGCGTGTGAGAGCGAGTGAGAGACAAGTACTTTCACAGACTTTAAATTGTCCACCATAGAACATTATTATAATGATAGCGTCAAATGACGAGATAGAAATCACATAGGAATTAATTATTGGTTTTTGCGACAAGGTTCTGTCGAAACGAAACCCGAAGCACCTTTTAAGAGCTAATCGCACTGTCCTATATGTTATAAGTTTTCTTTCTTCCCAAACATTTTTCGCCAATATATAGATGCAACGTAACGTACTTATTCAAAACCTTCACTTACTTCGCCCTTATTTTTTCAAAAGTTTTTAAGCACCTTCCAAAACTTTACAAGTTAGCATGACAAATAAAAAAATCGCATTTGTCATGCCAACTTGTAAGATAGGTACGAATACACACCTATCCTTACGAACAAGCGGCACAAAGAATAAAGTTGACCTTACTTACTAGGTAGCGTTGTCCCTTCGATGCTCCGCACGTTTTATACTTCCGGAAATATGACAAACTCACACGCCATTGTTTTTTTCATTAATTTGACCTTATCACGTAACTATTGAGTTCCTTAAACCTGAGAGAAGCATCGACTCATGAGTAAATCTTGCTGCTTATTGCGTTAAGCCCCGTTCATTTGTATATATTTTGACGCACCAGTTCCGTCATGGACTCACCCTGGGCATGGGTATGTGTTAAAAAATACGCTTCAATAGCTCGAAGTTGATTTGCGTTGATATATTTGGTACGCAGTAGTGGCGCCATCTATAATAGCATTAGGGAACTGCTTAATGTAGATCGATGTAATGTAACCGGTTTAGGATATTTTGTCATACCTGTGATTATCATCAATTTTTGGCAGATACCATTCGTGTTATTTCATAATCATAAACTTTTATAGGTACGTTGCCGATGCTTTGAATAGGTATCTAAATTTAGATCTAAATTGTAAAAATGGTTGATTATCAGATGACAATAAATAACTTGTTCGATTAAAAAAGATCATAACCGATAAGAGAGCGATATCCTATTGAATTTTTTTTGTAAAATAATGTCGGATAGGTAGGTTAACAGACTATTGTTAAATAATACTGGATAAAGAATCTGTCACTCTCGAATCTACCAGGTCAGAAAGTGACAGACCATAATAATTCAAAATACGTCTAACCTTCTCGTTATTCGTTTTCACAAGATAAACATTCTCACTTATCATGCTCTTAAAATGTTACTTTAGTCTCTGCACATCGGGACTAAAGCTCCTTATTAAACTCTGGGGATTAAAGTTTTTTTTTATTTACTTGGATACCACTATTGAACAACCAATCACGGTGTTTGTGAATGGAGAATTATCGCCATTTTTAGTGATTGCTATCTATACAATTTGTACGGCGTGGAAATAACCTCAAAATGACAATTGTGCAAAATTATATAGTAAACATTTAATTTCGTGAAACACGATTTATGATGACGAATATGAATCTATTTAATTATATTAAGAATGGATTCATTTTATTATGGATGGCCATTCGTTTTGAAATAGTTTTCAAGTTTGAATCTGTTGGCTAAATATGCAAGAATTTAAAGCGTCACAAAAAAATACCTCGGAATATTTTTTTTAAGAAACTAGACATTAATAAATATTGTAATTTTGTTTAGATCGTCGTTTTTTTCTTCGCATTCAAAGTAAAAAGTAGAGCGTTTAACGCAAGACTAAACAACCATAATGACACTCGAACTATAGCCACCCTCGCACAGCTCGCGTGACTAAACATCTCGTGTCATTATGGCTTGTTTTATTCCCTTGTTGGACAGTGTACTATTGCACCGACATAAAATAAAATAAGGTACATAATAAAAACTGTGAATAAAAACGATATACCCAAATGATAAAATTTATCTTTTTTATATATATATTTATTTTATTACACAGTTCAATAGCCCCTACAGAAAAGAGGGAACAATTTTACGACATTTCTGGCGTCTCGTTACTTTACGTGACTTCTTAATGACAGATTTATTTTTTGGCAATAAAGTATAAGTGTTAAAGACCTGGTTTTAAATATAAATTTCGTTCTTTATAAACAGCATTTGGAAATAGCGCAGAAAGAATGTACCTATACCTACAGTCAATTAAATGGATTTCAGGGTTACTGATATATATATTCGTATGTATATCTATGTATGTACCTATGTATGTATTTAAATAGTTTATTGTACAAACGGGAAAATAACAAAGAACAAAATAAACAGATACCTACACAAAAGGTATACTTACAAAGGCGAACTTATCCCTTTAATGTATCTCTTCCTGTTAATCTTTGACCGATTGGGAAAGGTTTTAAAAATAAATAGCCACACGTACAGCATTGAAAGGGTAAGGGGATTCATAATTACGTAAATATTAAATAACCAATTAAAAGTAGTAAGATCAAATATATAAATAATCAAATAAATAAATAATAATTGAGTTTAAATTTCGAATAGGTGGTGGTATATTAATCCAGCATTTTTTGGCAGCAAATGTGCGATATTTAACCAAGTCTATTTTTTTACGTTAAAGAAATATTTATTTATTCCTTTAATATTTATTACTTCTAAAATTGAGTTAGATCTTAGTTAAATAATGTAATACAATGCCAAATAGATAGATAGATCGAGATATGTCAAAGTGACGAAAGTAATCAACGTAATAATAAGAGACTTTTTGAAATGTTATATATTCCACAAATAAATAGTTTTCTACGGCATTTCCTTTTAACTTCTATTATTCTTGCACCTTTTAAAAACCGGATTCCAATAATAAAAAACTAAAATTATCAGACTGCGAAACGTGCGGAGCCACACGATTTATGAGTATAATTATCACTATTCTAGCAAAAGGTTTATTACCAATAATGGGCTATTATTATAACTACCTTAATGTTTTCATAAATCTCTCACCGAGTCAAGTTTATGTGAAAATTTATGGCAAATTAAACGTTATCCTCCTTAGGCCATTACAGTAATTGCAAGGCATATGAACCGGTAGTTATTTTTAGCCAATATTAAATGTCGTCAAGGATAATTGTATTTAGAAGCTATTAAGTCCAAGTTTATAACCATATATATGTGGGTTTAGGCAACCTTGCCCTGATATGCAAGTAATATATTAACAAAACCCCGACGTACCTACCTAATTGCGATCTCTACTTTTAGAGGTCATACAAAACTTTTCAACGGACCAATTCCATCAAATCTGATAGGAAATTAAAGAAAAGTTTAAGTAAAAAAATTAATGTAAATTTGTATCACAGTCGCAGTATTTGCACTAATTTCCAGCTTCTTAGCTTTCGGCTGGCTATCGCTATCTCGCTTGCACTCGCAACTGACAGTATTTTTTGTCACTTGTGTGCCATAAGCAAACGAAATTTGCCGCTCGCTATTAAGAAATGTAGTACATTAGTACCTTGTCACTTTAATCGTTGCGAAGATTAATAGCATAGTCCTGCCATGTACGGACTGTTACGTGAGGTTGTATGTACCTAATCCGTGAGCGAATAAAATATTTTTAGCTTTAAAACTGCAAAGGGTTTCCCTCTAAACCACTAGATACCTACATTACCTGTGAATTAAAATTATTATTTTGTTTAATTTCAGATCGCGGGAACTAATAAAGGGCGCAATATTGGACAATGACTTCATGAAGAATCTTGAGATGACACAAATCCGCGAAATTGTGGATTGCATGTACCCTGTCGAGTATGCGGCAGGCAGTCTTATCATCAAAGAAGGAGATGTCGGCAGCATCGTGTATGTTATGGAAGGTGAGTTTAAGGATATTGGTTTTTACTTTGAACGCCATCTCGCGGTGAGTAGCGGAACAAGCGTAGGCTTGTGTAAGTGCTGCACTCTAGTGACATATTTGGTAACTAAGCAGTTACAACGGTACCCGAGCGTTCTGGTATTGCTACTTGCCGATAGGTGGCGCTAAAATTAAAATTCAACATCTGCTTTACCAAGTTGTATAAAACTAATGGTAGATCGCGTTTCTTTACCAAAACATTTTCTTATCTTCAATCTTAGATGAATTGTTGTAATAATTACTCATTAATTAGATGTTTTGTACAAATAGAGTCGGCAATTTAATTTTTGCTTAGTTTTTCAAATTAATATTTTTATTTCCCACTGTCCAATCCATAGTGTTAGTGTATATAAAATGTATATTATGTTGTTAGTAACAGTCTTATTTTAGTGTAAAATGTAAAAGCGGCCTGGTATAGCGACTACAAGCGCAGTTTGATTTTTGATATATTTTTATACATGTTCATGTATTTATTTTCTGGGTATTTTTTTATTATTAAAAGCATGAAAATGCTTGTTTACCTCTGGTTTTTTTCCTATAAACTACTACGGAGAGCAAGTACTTTCTAGCTCTGCGCGAGAAAGCGGAAAAGCAGGCAGCGACGCGCTTTTCCTACGAGTTGGCTGCAACAGGTTTACGGCCGTGCTATATGAAAACAAAAACCCGGAAAAATCTTTAATGAACGATCTCTAAATGCATAGATTACAAGTGATTTAACCACGGTTTAACAGACTAATTGAATCAATGTAGGGTGAACGTTAAAATATAAAATGTCCCAAATTCATTAGAGATCTTTTGCACTTATGACTTTTTAGATTTGGGGGATGGGCTATGTCGATTTTTATGCTTAAACGTTTGTTACTACTAGGTACTTCTGCAATATTTACGGCATTAGTTTAAACTTGCATACTCCCAAACATTGTATTTTAAAGTAAATGGTAGAGCTGTTTCGCATAATCATTTTTGTTTGAGCATAAACAAACAAATTGGTTTTAAAGAAAAACAAATAATGCGAAAATTATTATACTATGTGTGAGTTGCGTGAGATTATATTTGGAACTAAAATAGTTATGCCAGCCAAATTTAGTTGTATAATAATAATGTACATAAGTAACCCTACTTTATTATTTTGTCATATTCAACCAGTTCGATTCTCGGTTAAGGCAGACAAATTTCCAAAAATCCGTAATATAATGCAGTAGGTACTTAATGATTATTATATGTTAGTATTAGATAAGACTAACTGTATTAACGTGGAATCTTTGTAAAATGCAATGTTAGTTCTATCGCGATACCTTCGTTTTTTCTACCTTCTATACCAGACATTCCTAACAACTGATAAAATCATATAGGTAAAGGAGACATAACAAGTTAATCCCACTTTTTTTTTTAATTTGCTCATTTCCGACAGCTGGCTGTAGAAATAATTTTCCCGTAGGATTTGAATTGAAATTACCGTTAGAAATCGTAAAACTAATAGGATATTGTTTTTAATAAGATAATAATATGTTCTAAGAACTGTGCTATTAGTATACCTACCTATACATGGTAATAACTAATTTGACGGATTATATCGCGTGTAATTAGAATTACTTATTACACGCGATAAAGTTCATTATAATATTGCTATGAATTTATATACATATATAACTATATAATATAGTAGAAAAATGACTTGAGCTACATCTACTACGATAGGCAAAATACAGCTAAGCGCCACTTATGCGTAAGCCATCTATGCAGTGAAACCAAAATAAGTTTTTTTTTAATAACGCCACTTTTTTTTTAACGCACGATGTGGATAAGCCCTGTAGTTCCTTTGAGTAACTACTTACCTCTCGCGGTGTATCATCAGAGGCTGGCCGTCTATTACACTGTTTCACCTGAGATGAGTTCTGTGACACCTCATATAAGCAAGTATTACACTTGTTTCAATCGTTTCACAATTTTGTATGACATCTCAAACAAGACGTTAAATTGACAAGGTACATAATTGATCACTAATTTATGCTGTTGACTGTACATACCTAGCGACACGGTTCAGGAACTTTAATAATTGAACGCCTATTTTTAAAGTCCCTCGTATGTGAGCATAGTAAGTGATCGAAATTACGAAATAGGGCTGTCACATGAAACAGAGAGTATTTATCAAGGATCAGTTGAAGCCTTTTCCTAATTTGACTCGTATGCAAAGTCATAGAGTTAGTTTCTCATCCACTATTTTCTTTTCATCAATTTTATGCAAAGTTAAAAAACTACTTACAACTGACAGGGAGCGAAACTTCCACCCCGATGTTTCGCTTTGAAATCTGGAAACGTTTAAACGGCACAGGCGTTATGGTACCTAATCAAGCATTCGAGGCTAAGAAATGGAAACCACTCTAAACACCGTTTATAAGTAATTACTAATGAACGACCTAAACGACTAACAGTTCGCCGGCCGATTTTGGCCTGTCTGTTCATCATAGTAATAATTATTAACAGATATCTGCGTCCCTCCAGGCCTATTACATCTTATATTTATTATTTCTTTCGTTGTTATTATGTTATTTCAATGAAATTGTGTTGTTCGTGACTCGTGTGACAACTTTGACCCACGCTTATGAGTCAAAGTTTGCATAAGGCTAGTGACATCATCTTTACATCTTCTTCATTACATTGTATAAAACAAAGTCGCTTCTCGCCGTCTGTCCCTCTGTATGTACTTACGCTTAGATATTTCTAACTTTGCAACGGATTTTAAAGCAGTTTTCATCAATACATAGAGTGACTAAAGAGAAAGGTTTTTATGTATACTTAATGAGTTCTGGATTATGTACATAAAACGAAGCAAAGCGAGGGCGGGTCGCTAGTTATACTATATTATGCAAGTAAATCCTTGCGGTATTATATTGTAGGCACACATTATTAATATTTATAACTTTTTGTTAGCATGTGTTACTAAATTATTTGTTTTGTCTTTTACAATGTAACAATAACTAACGTTGTTAATCTTGTTGGTTTTCACTAGTAGTGATCCTGTCTACGAAACTAGCTGTCCTAAGCTCGGTTCCGGTATGGGCTAATATTTGATAATAATTAATATTAATATTAATATGAATTTATATTTAATATTGGTTCCTGAATCTTGATGTGTGTGTGATGTGAATGTGATGTGATGTGTTGTTTATCTTTACAATGTGTAAATTGACAATAAAATTTAAAATTGGAAGCGCATAAGTCCTTTTAGAGATTTACTAAATTTTAATTTAACAAGTCTGTTAAAAACCTTTCTTAAAATATGTCAAATTACATAGTTTTAATTATTCTCAATAAAGGTTCAAAGAATTTCAACACCGACTAATAGTACTTACAGTGTACTCTATAGCATTCCATTGTATCCAATTCGTCACGTTTTTTTCCGTCGAGCGTTTCATAAAATTCAATGTCGGAGAAATTTATATCAAGGTCACCGGCCAGGTCAATGGGGCCATCTATCATTAAATCATCATTAGTATTGTAAAAGCCCGTTTCTAACAATATGAATAAAAAGGGAAATACGGGTTAAACCGCAGGCAGCCTTAATGTATTAAGCGCCACTTATTCATTCTGAAGGTGCTTATTGCGTTGTGTCATTAATAAATTTGTTTTTAATGATTATTCGGTTTTGAGGGTTCCATGACGTATTCTTATATATTCTTAAATCGGGTAGGTACTATCGAACCAACGGAACCCTGACCCACCATAGAACCTTGTCACAGTGATTGACGTTAGGACTGTCATACGAAGCTATACGACAATCGTACGTCAATCATTGTGACAAGGTTCCATGGTGGGTCAGGGTTCCGTTGGTTCGATAGTACATATAGAGTATAACGTTCAAAATATATGATGGTTTTTTTTCGTGAAACCCTGAACTTTTCAGGACTGTCCTACACAGTGGCCGTTTAAAAATCCTGAATTGTTTACGCTTTCAGAAATAAAACCATCATAGTTTGTTAAGACTGTTTATCCCATTTAAATCGTACTTTAAATTATCTAAGTTAAACGTTTGCATTGTGTACTTCATTAGCATTTGATGAGTTACACAACTGGAGACTCCAACAAGGCTTTTAAACTCATAACTAATATGGCGGATGATTTAAAACCTAATGCAAACACGACTAGACGTTACGTGTCCAGTTACCTAGCGTTTTCACTCCAAAGAAACTGTTAGAAAAGAAAGAAAGTAGCCGTCGGTAATACACACCTACAAGCTCGGTGATAATGTGCAAGTTTACGCAGGCAGGCAAATAATCAGTGGCTCGTGCCATAACAGAACGCATAGCGCAGTTGAAATGGCTGGCTATTATGTTATTATCCCATCGGAAAGCATGGATTCGCGGACAAGCTAACCTTACGAAACTTTCACTACATTTCCAACGCGGAATACGTCACCAGTGCTAATTTTCGTCGGGATATTCTGAATTGTTTATCATTGCTGAGCCGTTGGATATCCGGTTTTTACTTAAGGCGCTTAAATGCCGTCATAAATGTTCTAAGTATATCAATTTAGCTAACGGTAACGTTTTATCCCCTAAATTTTTGAATATCGGTCGGTCCCGGGGACGATTTCCTGTGTGGGCAAATATTTGTTTGATGGGTGTTAGTATTTGTTCCTGAATCTTGGGTGTTTTTTTATGTATTTTAGTATGTATTTCTCTATATAAGTAAGTTATCGTTGCTGAGTACCCATATAACAAGTCTAGACCTTAGTTTCGGACTTAGTTAATTTCAATAATCGTAAAGATCGGACCACGTGTCGTGTATGTAGAGAGATAATGTTACCGTATTTTGGATGGAAATTTTCAGACTCCTCTTGATGGGCGTTCACATTATTCGGTACACGGCATGAAATACTAATATTATTTATTTATTTCATAAATGACTTAACATACAATAATAAAGGTACTACAATTAAAAGTTATATCTTAACTTATTTACATTAAAAGAAAATAAAGCTACTCAAATATTAAAGATTTAAATAATAATCACCACTATAAAAAGAACACTCCGTCTACCAGGTCCGCTCGCGGCATGATCCCTATGTCACTGGCTGCATTACCTCTCGGGATAGCTAGCCCAATCCTTTGGGAGAGGTCAGCACCAGCTCTAGGATCTCCGGAGGTGTCTATGAGCCGGGATGACAGGGCCTTAATAAAGCTTTTCATATCGGCTGGCCAAGGTCCCATGGTCTCCATTGCAAGCGCCACAGATTCGTAATTATTTAATAATGAAGAATATTTGCGGCGCTCGATGGTTTGGGCCTGATCAGCAGCTGCACGCATCGGCCCTATTTAATACTGAAACTTGATGACCTAAATGAATAACAAACGCTACAAACATCGAAAAAATATTAAACGTAACATGAAAATATATATTTTTTTAACATTAACTGAATCATTATCTTGGTCGCGATAGCAAAGCAAACATATCTTTACAAAAATGCGCATGGTTTTCTCGGCACCATGCATGCATAATGCCTTCTTTAACCAAACCTTAGTCTCTAAATTTAGTATCTGTCAATTAATTCAATCCCCTTTCGTTAGTGGCATATCGGCATATCCTACAGATATTTCGTATCATATGCCGCCTTTTGGTTAGCCAGTTCAGCATCTAAATCAACTATCGCCTAACGATTAACGAAAAGAGGCGATCCTTTTTTGTTTATTTTAAGAGCAATCGAATAGCCAAGACACCTGACGTCACCCTTTCTGTTTCCGTCCAAGTTTGCGGTCGCCCCTTCGACAAAAAGTCGACGAGGTCTCGATCTCGGTGTTCAAGGTCGATGACGCAGTGTCAAAGTTTTTGCTAACGTCAACGTAACAGGGGACTGACAATGCAACGATATCTATTTACGTATAAACTGTCGTTTTCGTTTCCTCAATTGAAATAATTCAGTGAATGCTTATTTCGTGTAACCTTGTGACAATTGTGAATATAACCACGGTTGTACTTTATTATCGAAGAAACATTTACAAGGCAAGGTAACCAACTGTCCGACTCCGATTTTGTTGATTATGATATATGTTAGGGAGTAGTCTAAAATAACAGACACGTATTTTTTTTTACCTTCCCAAACTCAACCTGTTGGTAGAAATTGACCTCCCAAGTACAGAAAACTGACTAACTTATAGAAGTTTTTTTTTTAATTGCTAGTTTCTTACTGGTTTGATTATTATGTTTAATAACATGAAAAAATAATGAGCGCGTGTTTTCTTATATCGGCTAAAACACATATTTAATTAAACAACATCGCAAGTGTATCTTCAATGAGAAGTATATAGCTTGGAAGGGTATAATCAAACCAGTAAGAAACTAGCAATTAAAAAAAAAGAACTCTATAGAAGTTAGAGGGTTTAGTCACTTTTCAGTACTTTGGAGTTTGGGCAGCTAAAAAAAAATACGTGTCCGTTATTTTAGACTATTCTCTAGCATATATCGAAAACAACAAAAACGCTGTCACAGTTGGGTACCTTTCCTTGTAAGTGGTCCTGGTTTTGAATATTTGTTATTGACGTTTTCTAATTTATATAAAAGGCAAACGTGTAGACGGACCACCTGTTGGTAAGCAGTCACCGTCGCCCATAAACGTCAGGAATGCCAGGGGCACAGCCAAGTTGCTGCCTTACAGTGAATACTCTTTATTAAGTCGTACGTTTATCGTTTGTACCCATAGCACAAGCCTCGAGTTCAGTTTAGGAGTAGGTTCGTTTGTGTAACAATGTCCCTGAGGCCCGTTTCATGAAGCTACAAGATACAAATTACAAGCGGAAGTCTCTTTCTAACTCCTTTTGCTAGAAACGGGCCACTGGTTATTACTATTTGTTTGTCTCTACTACTCATGGGACATGAGATGAGAGTCCCCGAGATTTAATTGGCGAATATACTTGGAGTCAATCCCAAGAGCTAGAGCTAAGTCATAAATCTCAGTATCTTTGTATTTTTTTAAATAGATATTATGTCTTGGAACCGTCTCTACTACTCATGGGATATGAGATGAGAGTCCCCGAGATTTAATTGGCGAATACGTATACTTGGAGTCATTCCCAAGAGCTAGAGCTAAGTCATAAATCTCACTATCTTTGTATTTTTTTAAATAGATATTATGTCTTGGAACCGTCTCTACTACTCATGGGATATGAGATGAGAGTCCCCGAGATTTAATTGGCGAATACGTATACTTGGAGTCATTCCCAAGAGCTAGAGCTAAGTCATAAATCTCAGTATCTTTGTGTTTTTTTTAAACATAGATATTATTTCTTGGAACCGTCTAAGCAAAGCACAAGTTATCTCGCTGTCTTTAAATATTCATCACCGACGTTATGTAACTTTTTTTTATCTAAACTGTGGTCAGGTTGTCTAATAGGTTAATAGTATTTTTAAATTGCGTTAAAATTACAGTTGGTATTATTGCGTAGCAAATTTCAAATAAGTTACGCAATAATGATAACAGCGAATATCTTTGTACATCTTGTCGACTTTATTACTATATCGATTTACTTTAGCATTGTAAAGAATTATTTCGAAACGTAGTTTTGTTGAGTCGTTGGCAATAGTCAATTTTCGAGTAAGTTCCACTCGCTTCACGCAAGAGGACGTTGAGCAATACAACCATATCACTATGGCCTTAATGTTCCTTGAGTTTATTGTCTGATTTTCTGGAGCGGCGGGGCAATTGTTCGATGTGCCAAGAATGAATTGAGAAGTTTATAGTTGTTCAAAATAACCACGAACATGTTGAACATAGACAGTCGATTACGAAGAGATATATCCAATTTTTCACCTTGCCGCATTATAATACTGTCTAAAAACATCTACGTACACTTTTACGAGAGTACTTCCGGTTTTTATTAGCATTTGGATGGTTATTGTTATCATATTGGCAATCGCAGTTGACGGTATATTTGTCTCTTGTATTTTGTGTTTCATAGAAACCGACCAAGTGCGAGTTTGGCTTGCGCACCGAGAGTTTCGTACCGCCAGAATCACGCATAACTTTTCTATGAAATGATAAAAACAAAAAAAAATGTATTTTTTTTAGGTATTTCATTTAAGTACCGTAAAACGGGGTGAGTGGG
This sequence comes from Acleris sparsana, assembly GCA_923062465.1. Classification (NCBI taxonomy): domain Eukaryota; kingdom Metazoa; phylum Arthropoda; class Insecta; order Lepidoptera; family Tortricidae; genus Acleris; species Acleris sparsana. The sequence continues at coordinate 15,253,457 of OV281301.1, read as the reverse complement.
GACACAACCTAAAATAAGTCATAACTTGTTCAAATAATACCAAGGTATATATGGATAATAAACGTGTAATGGAAATAATTTCAGTCTTACAATTAGTAACATAATACTTCATTTTAGGCTATGTTCCAACTCACCCCTTCATCCCCACTCATCCCATTATACGGTAATTCCGTAAAAATCAAACTTCCATCTATTATAGTTCAAAAGAGCTCACAGCAGAACGGACGGCCGGACGGACAGAGTGGGCGCAGTAATAGTGTCTCATTTGGCACTCGTTGGGTAAGGAACTGTCAAAAACATAGATTGCCAACGACTACTAAGGAAGTGGTAGGTAGTCCAGTACAGTTTGCAATCGCCAGTGATAGTATATTCGTCACTCTTGTTACGTAGAACTTATGTTTGCGGGTTGTAGGACCTTGTGCAGGGTCCGTCCGGATCGCTACCACCATCTTATCCATTAACCCACCGCCAAACAGCAGTGTTCGCATTGTGGTGTAGACTAGCATAGAGGCATTCCATCTTAGTCCTCAGGGTTGGCAACGCATTCGCAGTCTTAGGCTCGCAGTCTTGTGAATGCGAATGTCTATGAGTCACAGTTTCTTCTCACCATCAGGTGGCCTGTGTGCCTGTTTGCCTACAATATGCCATATTAAAAAAAAAAAAAACAATCGCTATTAAGAAACTCGTACTGTACGGTAGACTTGTCTTTTATTAAATGAATCATTCATTGAATTAAGCGTATGTGCCGCTACACAAACTCCATGCACAATTAAAGATCATTGACATTGTAGGGGAGAAAATCGCGTGCCAGATATTAATAACTCAACATCGCCATTTTTACTTTTTCACCAGAAACATCATTAATCTTGGCACTGTTTCTTCTAGATCAATTAGTATCCATTACACGTTCCAATTCCTAGACAAGTGGCGGAACATAACGCTGGTAAACTGCAAAGTCATCTTTAACTTCAGTTTCTTCTACTAAAAGCAACTCTTCGATTTGGCTGAGCTATTGTTGTTGATCTTTCTGCCCGTGCATTCTGCCAATGTGACCAACCGCATCTTACGATTTCTCTCGACTGCATCGCATACGCAAATGGTTTTATCATTGACCTGATTATTAATTGCTTCTATTAGGACCCTGTTATTAGGTTCAATCAATATTGCAGCTACGTATGATATGAATGTATATTGATGCTTATTGATTAGTGTAATTAGGCTTTATTGCAGTTTGGTTCTACCGATTATGTAAAGGAAATACCAAGGTCAGTTGGACAATTTAATGATATGAGTTTACTTTCACTTTTTTCTGTTACTGCTGGACTTCTTGCGTTAAATTACTAGAACAGCTTTTCGAGGAATTTAAACTACTAATAGGTAGTCTATGTTGACGCCTTCAACAACAAGACGACGTCACGATGACGTCACGAATCTCACGACCCCTCTCTGAGGGCCGGCGCACTTGAGAGACTGCATCTTACCACCGAAACGGCAACATATACCAACCTATTTGTTTATAATCCTTTTTATTGGAATTAAATTCGTTCAGACTATCATATGTCTCAATTCATGGACCGGTACCCTGAGGAGTACTGAACACACTGAACAGTCTATTGAATCTTTTATTAAAATACAAAGGACCATGGAGTCATAGGGGAGAATGCCCGCATACCCTATCATTCTATCCTTATTGTCTGTAACAAAGTGGAAAGGAATGAAGCCAATAAGCAGTAGTTACCCTTCATTAGCATTGTTGTAGATAAGATGGACTTTACTGCACAATTTACTACTTGTTCCATCTAATGTGCAATCATAAATGTCAGACTCAGTTTCCGTATTGCAATAAAATGCAAGTTGACAGGTTACGTCAACCCACATAAAACAGTATGAATAAGAACATTATAGAGGCACGTCACTTGGTTGTTATTTGTCTTTTTTTAGGGCTCCGTACAAAAAATGAAAAAACGGAACCCTTATAGTATCACTCGTGCGTCTGTCTGTCCGTCTGTCAGTCACAGCCAATTTTTTCCGAGACTACTGGACCTATAGTTGAAATTTGGTACGCATATGTAATTTGATGACGCAAACACAGTATATATATATTTTTTTATGTGAAGTTAAATTTAGACGACAAATTAGAGAAACAATGTTTGGCATACCTTACTGTTTCATATATGAAATGAAAGCACTCGTTATGAGGTTCTCAATTATTATTTTTATTATTGTAAAATAAATAATTTTGATTTTATTCATGGAACAATACGAAAATTGACCATTCCTCCCCCCCCACCCAAGATCTCCAAAACTACTGAGCCTAAAATTTTATCGCTTACAAAATATAGTTTATTGCTTGTAGATTACAGGAAAACTTATAAGAATTCTATAAAAAAAAATAAGTATGTACGGAACCCTCTCTAGGCGAGTTCAACTCGCACTTGGCACTTGGTTTTTTTTTGTTGAATCTTTTGAGATGAATATTTGGAATACATTTCCAAGTAAATTATTACTATTCGTTTTTTATGCCACTGAAAAAGAAAACGAACTCACATGCAAGATTACACCTGATGGTAAGTGAACTCAAAACCCTCACAGTTTACAATCTCAAGATTACCGTCTTACAATGACAATCTCAAGAGTGAAAATACGTTGCCAACCCTGAGGACTTAGATGGAATGCTTCTATGCTAGTCACAACCAAATAACTGTACAGGTAACTGTAGTTCATCCAAATTTTGGCAAAGGCGTCTACAAGCACTTTTTTAAAGACGAAATAAAAAAAAACATGCTGCGGTAAGACTAATCATAAGCATCTTACGCAATTACTGTCCGATGTAACCGCAAAAGGAATATTTGCGTTATTCTGAGACCGTTGAACATAACAAACGGCCATTTGCAATAAGCATCGGTACTTGCGTGGCTTGCGTCGCTGCCTTCGCAATTTTTGGCGCTTAGAATAGAAATCCTTGTATAAAATACCTTGAAATCATTGAATGTGAATTGTAAGCAAGTTGCATTGCTACTATTCAGTTTTTGCGCATCAAGGTAAACGCTACGTTGATTTTCGTGTTTTACTTCGCTCTTCTAGCGGAAGAAACAGCTCAGCGGTTCGGGTAAAATTGCTAAATGCAATTTAAAAGAGTTCACGTTCATGAATTTTATGATACTGCTACTTACTAACGGGGTATTATACTGTTTTGGAATGATGGTTATCTTTAAAATTATTTTTTAAGACACACTGTAAATCAAAGAACATACACATGCTATATTATTTTACTATCCCAAAGACGCGACGTCAATCAAGTTAAGGTTGTAGATGGCTATCATTCAATTTGGTCAATCGATTTAACATTTAGACAGTGCTATTCACGGGAAAGTAATGGCCGTCTAATTGCTTAGTTAGGCAATAGGCAATTCTCAAATATTTTTTTAATCGCAGGAGTAAGTGATCAAATATTATATCGTGAAAGTGAAACGATCACGATTCGTGCAGCCTTGACCACGATCTCTTTTACATCATCAGTATCGGGTAGATATTTGCATCCTATTTTCATATCAGCTTTTACTTCACTTTCGATCTCTGAATTTGCAATGGTTCGCGAAATGTCAAATGCATATTCTGCTTTCGTTAGTAGTTTCATTTGTTTTAAGTTTTAAATAACTTTGTTGACACTTCGATCTATGTTGTTTATCTTTTGGCTAGTGAAATAGTCTTTTGTGATTTATCTTATTGTATAATATCGTTGCTTTTATCGTTATCAATCTGCCCTTTTGAAATAACGTTGCCAAAGACGACGTGGATATAACAAGGACTATATTTTTTTATCTAACCATTTTTGACCTAGCCTCAAACGAAAACTAAAAAAGCATTTCTTTCTTTCTTTCGAATCTTTATTGAACAGACAAAAATACAAATGGCGGACTTAATACCCGAAGGCATTCTCTACTAGTAAAATAATCATACAGAAAGTAACAAAAGTTATGGAATGAAAAAGCAAGACAAAACAAAGCAAAGAACATATTTACTAAAGAATAATAGTTTATGCCAAAATTACTACCTAATAAATCAATCAATGTACACGGTATATATGTATATACATATATAAATATAAATACATAATTAAATAAGTATAATAATATTTATATACCTATAAAAATAACACCAGACACTAAAACATATTCCATAAACTCTACACAGCATAATCTCTGTAACTGCAGCTGCAGTCGTTAATATTTGAGCTCCATTTCTGTTAAGTATAGGTGTATTTTCTTCGTCGAAATGATCATTGCATTGCAAGTAGCATATTCTGCAGCTATCATCCAATTTGCAATTTTCATCGCTTCACTGAATTGTCTAACCAATTCGCAATAATCTCGCCTAGAATTTCTCTCTTAATGTTTATCGACAGCTTTATTGCTACTCGCCTTTCTGTTTGTATAAAACCACTTTTACCAAAGTGAACTCGGTTAAGTGGTGTTAAAATTAGAAATTTTAGCAGACTACACACTATTTGCGGTTCGGTAAACCACGGATGATTTGAAATTTGCTATCATCTACATAATGCGACTCATTAAGCAGACTAGCTAGATGGCTTCGGTCTTCGGACATTTACAACTGATACTCAATCTCAATTTTAATTTTAATTCGTTATTGTGTTGTCTTCACGATCAAAATTGCATACAGCAACCAACATGTGAATGATTTTTACGTTATTCGGTCCATTTTGTAGGCAAATTGAGTATCCTGGCATTTAAAAAAAGGTGTTATTGTTTCTTGAGAACATTTCCTTTCACTGTTCATTTTATTGTTCGCATTGTCCTCAAGGATAGTGATAATTACAGCATTTATTTTATTTTACGCATTGTCAATTGAAACACTTGATACTTAAAGCAAGTCGTCATTAATTTTATTATGTCTCTAAATGTAGGCCTCCAAGGCATCCTTATTGCGACATTTTGGTAAGAGAATGAAGGTCTCGGTCTCTGGTAGCCTATCACTTTAGCACCTTGAGCTGGTTTTAAGTGGTCACACTGAGTCCTTTTTACGTCCTTGAGGAAGTACTACTCTAAAGTAATTATTAGTTGACCAATGGTTACCTAGTTTGAGAGGTAACGATGGCCAAATTAGGTATTTGCGTGAATAAAAATACTAAAATTATTTTACGTCATGTTTATTATTTTAATCATTTTGCACTGTTACTTGTGGTGGTAAAAATACTGCACTAACCATTGTTATATCACATGACGTGATATTTCGTGGATTTTAATTCTACAACTGTGTAAATATTATATTTACGTCGCGTGCCGATATCTTTTGTATAACGTTTGAACTTTAATGAAATTGTAGAATTTTGTACATGTATGCATCATTTTAAAAAAGGGAATCTGCCTTAAAACTAAGTTATGGACATTTTAATATTAAAATTGATAGTCGGTCTCCTGTATCGCATTATTTTGTCACGATGTAGGTCAGTAACCCAAAACCCCAACCGTCTAGCGAGTTGTCTAGCTTTTGTAAATGTTATTATTATGAACCCCAGAGCTTTATCCAGGTACTTTGTCCTGCCTCTTTCAATGCGGCGGTCTCGCTCTCACGCGCCCGTGCGTGCGCAGGAGTTGTTTCTTGACTAGGGCAGTAAGCGGAGCGGCGCTGACGTGATTGGTCGCTGCGCTCGCGACGCCTCGCGTTCTCAATTTAAAATAGTCGTGATCGAGTTCTTTGCGAAAGAGACAAAGACCCGTGGCTTATGTCAAGTTTGTTGTTTGTGAAACACTTTTTTTACTGTGGTTCGTGTCGTGCTTTTATAGATAGTGTTTAGGTTAATAGTTTTTTCGCGGAAGTTGCAGCTGTCACCTCAGATAGATCTCTAAGGACTGTTGTAGTCTTTTAAGTTCCGGATTTAATTGCCATTTTATGCTATAACAACATTTTCTTCTAAAAAACGATGTCATCAAACTTTACCACGCAAACATTTCCTAAACAATAAAAGTTAATTTAAATATTAGTCACGTGAAGTAGAAATAAATACTGCAGTATGCATCAACTGAGCATTATTGTAACAATGTATATAAAATGTAACTTTGTGAATAATAAGCAATCTGAAAGTCGTATTTTCGAAGGCTCTCTGCACTCCCCCAAGGTTAGCAACCGTTCTTGTGGTAGCGTGCACTACTGAATGCTATGTGCCGTGAAAGTATTTTTCGATGTTGTTTTCACGCTAAAATATGTTTTAGCATATTAATAATCGTTTAAGCTTTCTATGCCTGCATAGTTTCACATTGAGGCTATATCCTCGACATCTGCATTGACAACTTAGGCTGTTTTAATCATAGCATTGACACTAATCATATGTACGCTTCGTGAGTTGATTGCATTGTTCTGAAAGTAGTGGACCATATAACTGATGGACTAGATTAATAATTGATTAAACGTTTCGACACCGATTGGTAAACTCCTCGCGAAGAATTTCGAAACAATTCACACTGTTTCAGTCACTTCACTGTTTCGCTTCGTTTTGTTCTGTTAAATTTAAATCGTATGTTGAGCCTTGATCCTTTAATATGAATTACAAATCATCCAACTGAATTCCAAGTATGGTTTTTTATAATGTCTTGGAACTTTCCATGCGTAAGTTATGGATTGTAGTAGCATTATTGAACCGGAACGTTGCTTAATCTTCTTATCTGTGACTTAACCACTGTTTATATTCTAAGATTACTGTCATGCCAGCTAAATGAAGATTAGAAAGTGCGATGTTATCGATGCGGTAAGCGAGTTGGACAGTTAATTCAACACGTAGTGGTATACACGAGGCGTGCGATATGTAATTATGATTTTATCACATATAATAACCTGGTCTGTTAGGATAGCTATCAGACCATAGCATGGTGTAATTTATTGTCAAGTATTTTTACATCCTATGGTTTCATGTAGCTACTTATCAATATATTCTTCAACAGTGTTTAAGAATATAAAGAATGGTTGATGTCTTTCGGTTTGAAGATAAAGTAGAAAATGTAGGAAATATAATGTTACTTTTATAACAATTTAAAGATAACTGCCATGTTTATCCGGAGCATGGTTGGAATAATAAGAGTTTATGTCATTGAAGAGAAAGGAGCGGCATTGTCTTCGACTTAAGTAACGTGCCGTTAAAGTTATAAATACGCCCTCGTCTGAGCTATTTGTGGCACTCAACCTCTGGTTATCTATTTAGGCTTGGACAGATAATCATTTGTATTCGTATTCAGGTACCTATTCGATTCTATAAAATTCTATATAGGTAGTGTTTTGTTTTAGTTTATCAAAATAATAATCATTGTTTATTAATTGTCTTGCTTACCTGATCAAAAATAATTCAGGGACCTCGGAGGATTGATTTGAGTTTATTGAAGATGAATCAGTTGTTTTGTTGTTTCCGTCAACCTATTACCGAATCATTAACGCAAAGTACCTATCAAGATATGTTTAATTGTATTCTGTATTCTATAATTGTATACCTACCTATTTCAACAAGTCATATTGCTTGGACTTATTAAATAATTTTCTTGCGTTGTGTTATCTTGACATCTACAGCCTTTTTCTGGATAGATTCTCACGTCTTCGCTGGCCAGTTCGTTGAATATGTAGACCAACGAACTGGTTTATACTCGCTATCGGGTGGTACCTATCTAGAAATCGTTTCCTATTAGTCCGATCATGCGTACAATAATTACTGCTTATTCGTTACAGTCTAGTATGCATATTTCTTTAAATACACAATGCATCTCTCTTTGTGTGTAAATTTCTCACTCAGCAATGACAGTGAAAGTACACTACAAAAGATAACATTAAGTGCGGTAGCTACTGTTGGGATCGGCTTACTCGCTGCGTCCCCATTATCTAATTTATCACGTAACGTAATTCCATTTGCATTCATCTGTTATACCGAAGCCTAGTGGCCGCTTCCTTGTAGAACACGGTTTTGGGCCAAAGAACCGCTTGTGCAATACGTGCTTGCGTCCCGTGACGCATCCGTTTCGAAATTAACCGTATCTGATTTACGGTTGACTATTTCATAAACTTATTCATGATTTATATCAATAACTTCATTGAGGAAATGTTCTTTGAATATTGTTTACTTAAGTTTATATACTTCATTAGTATCGTTATTATCTACTTAGTTTCGAGGGTCAAGTAATCAAGTTACTAGTGCACTTGCGTCATTGCTCTAGTTGTTACAGGTCACTTAACGAACAATTCGATAGCTACGTGCTAGTATGCTAGTAAACGAATCATTGAATATTAAATTTGCGCTTGAGAAATACCTAGCTGCTTCTTCGTGTTGTGCATCGAACCATTTGTGTTGCAAATGCGCATTGTTTCAGAAATTATTAATTTTACACGTATTGTAAACAAAGATGTAAAGCGTTGCGTGTAATAACAATACAAGTACAAGCAAGAACTGGTTACCTTAATACCACTTGAGAACAATGTTAGCACGCGAGTGTAGTATAATCAAGTAATCAATAATTATCTCTAAAACTGACATCTCTATAGAAGCTAGGATAACTAGAAAATGTTGTTGAAGCATAAAATAACGTTAAAATTGTATAGGTGGTGAATTAAGGTGAACTCAAGAACTAATGATTCTGAGATGATGATAACGATTACGCTAGTGCAATATGCCTTAATGACTTAAACCTAGAAACACTTCTCCGCTAACCCAATCAGTGAATTGCGTCCGTCGAACGGGATCATGAAATTACAACTATCAACTATGAAACATTTGGCCTTGCGGATGCAATGGCAAAATCGTAACCTACTCCTCGCAAGCGAATCAATATGAAAATCAAGAATTACCCGGGCAAAGTGGTCATGGAGGACCCGTGGCTTTCTATTAACGATAGAACGATGGACCTGGTGTATGCAGCGAACTGGGTTGGAGCCAGGAATCTCGGCGAATACAAGGAACATAGCAACTCGCCGCCCAAATCTCAATTTAATTCAATATCAAGGAGTGAGTCATGCAGAAACATAGGTCGCAGCAACAACTTGACCGATAGCAAAACATACTCACGAGAAGACAAAGGATACTCATATTCACACATTGTTCCTAGTGAAAACATATCTCAATTAGCTAAGTATCAACAAAACATAGAAGAAAAAGCAAGAGCAAATAACAATCTCATTATGCAGAATAAGTTAAAACACAGTTATAGTTTTAAAGATATGCCAAATGGGTACAGACCATCTACGTTAAAGAGAGTAAAACGGAGAAACTTTACTGAATGGGATATTGATTCATTTACTTCAAATGTAAAGTCACCTCCTGTGCCACCACAGCGAAGGGATTCTCTTAAATATGCGCATCGACAAAGGAAGGTAGACAAGAAGTATCCTTTGCCTGACCCTGGTCCTGTGCCACCAGACCCTTCCTCAGAGTCATACTATGACTATTACTCAAGAGTAAGCCAGCAAGATAATAATACTGATAGCCAAAAAACTGCACAATTACAAAAAGATGCAAGAAAAGAAGAAAACAAAGACAACAAACAGAACGGACATAGTCGTAGTTTTGGTAATGACACCATGTATCAAATAATTAACTCGATGGCTTCGTTAGACTTAACACCTATCAAAGCCAGAAACGGAATAGAACACGAAACGGATTGCGAAGCGGAAGATTTAGGCTTATATATGAGGCCTATTAATGAATCGTTATCTACATGCAATCAACTTCCTGAACACACAACGCAACAATTGTACGAACGAAACGGACGCACCGAAGATGTTAAACCTAGCTTTCGTTCTAAATCATTGAGAGTCAAAAGCGAAGGGAGAGCACCTCTTCGGGCTTACCTCGACATAGTCCAGCCTGACAGTGAGCCTTACGATGGCGTTACTGTCACCCAACCGAAAAGAAATATCTCTCCAAGCGAACAGCTTATGATGCAGTACAAAATGTTTAACGGCAACCAAAACCCCTCCACTGCGACTCCACCTGCTACCAATGGATTCCAATCAATTGACACGGTGAAAGAAAGTGATAATCGGACTACAAATGGTGTAACGAAACAATTAAAGAAAGATAAATACAGTAAACTATATAACACAGTGAGAGTTAAAAGTGACAGTAGATTTGATAGGTATAATGACGTTATGTCTTTCGAGCCTTTTAAAGAACGTTCAGTGGAACCTCGCACTTCAAATGGTAACGGTGTGTATTCAAGAAGTGCTAAAAGTTCATCTAGTGGTTCCGATTCTGACTTTTCTATTCCTAGACCAAAGTTAATTGTGCCTGTGCATACCTACGGGTTAAGGAAGCGAAGGACTGGGAATCTTTGCCAGCGAGACAGCAATGCTACCGACGCGTCTCTGGATGGTGGGCTACTGCTGGATAGTTCTCGATTGGATGATGACGCGTGTGAACAATTGGCTGAAACACATCTGTCTTCAAACGAAGATTCAGGTAAAACTGCACATTTTGTTTGTAAAATGTTAAAATATGTCGTTTTTTATATTTTTTCATAAAAGTTTATAATTTTTTAGATATTAAAACAAATGTTTAGATTGGTGGCTCGTCAGTGTTTCAAATGAAACAATTACCGGCATAGAAACCTCTTATGCTCGATTTATTCAAGATAAGGAAACAATAGCACTAAAATAAAGTATTCCAATTCAGAGTGTTATACTTAGTTACTAGCCGATCTTAAAATACCACTTCATACATTTTTATCAAAAGATTACTGATCTTGTGTTTGCTGATGTTGATGGATCGTAACCCACAAGGTTACTTCGTGAAAAAAGACATACATAAACTTTTCAAAATCAACCTTGATTTGTTTTACTTATTTATTGACAGGGGAGGGGAACCATTTTATTTTCCGCCATTTATACTTTATGTAGGCAATAAAGCATAATTATATAACTTCAAACATATGTGACAGTGACGTAGTTAGTTAAGAAACAACGTTGACGTCACGTAACATAGCATTATCTCTTGCCTGCTCAGTTGGTATGTCGTCATTATCAAGTACCGTGAAGTTGTAAACATTGTGTGAATTATAATTGCTTTGTCACTAAGTTACTTCCTTAACGTAATATTATATTTTCTACATTTTAGCTTGAACGTTAACATCATATTTTCCAGCTTCAACTACTAACAGTATTTGTACGCAAAATTATAACAAAATCGCTTTAAACCTTGTAATCGTCTAGTATGTAATTTAGGAGATTCTATAGTTTTGTTTTTGTTGCATTAAATTGTGCAAAAAGATATTTGTTTTGAAGTTTATGCGCGTTAGCTGTAGGAGCATTTTTACAGTGCCTATTATTGTATCGAAAGGCATTTCTCGCCGCATGAGTTAACTTTTTTTTTAGTCACAACTCTAAACTAACCTACGTAATTAATGTTTAAAATATCCAGAAAGCATCACAGTTTCAGCAGAAAGCAGCGTTGTTCGATGAAATGAAATTCGATGAAATGAAATTCGATGAAGTGAAATTCGGTAAAATGATGGGTTACCGTATCCCAAAAACTAAAAACTAATCAATAAAAAAAGCTACGTTCAGATAAATTTTCAACTGAGGTTGCAATTATTGCTTATTGCTTATAATTATGTAGAATGGTGACTCTAAACTTTATATAAACTCCAGGACTATGTCAAAGTAACGTTATCAATCTAAACGTAAGAGACTTTTTATGAATTTATTGACAGTGTCACTTTGACATGCTCCAAAGTGGTCAACGAATTAATTTTCTTGACTGTACGTAACTTCATACTGCCGTCTTGCTAAACAAGGCGGCTAACTGCATAGTCATAGTATAAGTATTTTGAATTTAATGTCGTTACCAATAAAGTATAAAATACTTTGGGGCTGATCTGGGGCTCTATTCCACTCGGTAAGACCATATCGCTTTGGACATGTTATCGTATTGTCAACTTTATTATAGCTCTTATTTACTCTACGAAAAAACATTACGAAAACATTTCAATAACAATATAGCTTATAGTGTGAAATAAATCAAAGCTGTGCAGTTCATTCAGTTACGTAGCTCTGTCCCTTTCTCTCAACAAAAACTGAACTGCATTGCTAAGTCATAATAACCCCCTGCGGGCGTTTATCACGTGACAAATTGTGGATAAAGCATCCGTCTCTCTCGTACTTATTATAAACGTGTTAGAAAGTGACGAATATTTTATCCGCCAGCTATATTAAGCCCCCTCAACTATAATGATGTCTGGTAACATGTTCGTGATTGCAATTATCATATTTAAAATATTCCTCAGAGCATTTTTAATTACTAACAACTGGTTGTTTCTTAAGTACAATAGAATTAATGCATCCTTTACTTTAATCCAGTTTACGCTGACAGAAAAGGACAGAGCTATAGCAGTTATATAGCTCTGTCCTTTTCTGTCAGCGTAAACTGAACTGCAAAGCTATGTCATAATAACCCCCCTGGTATGTACACGCTGAGCAATTCTAATTATAAACTGAAGGTGATTAACTGTTCTGATAATTGGTGTTAATCGGTCATAATTACCTGTATAATACGTTCAAATTATACATCATATTTTCTAAACACGTCAATATAATCAGTAAGTCAAGCACAACTTATTTTTCTGGTACATAATTGTCGCTCTTACGTCGTAAGGACGTTCGGTTTAGCATACATTGCTGACTTGAAGTGTTTCCACTGCGAGCAAATCTTTTGAAGGCACCGTTGTATGCTAAACACCATACGGGGCCCGCTCCGCTCGCAGTGAAAACGCTGCTTAAGATGGAATGCTTCCATGCTTGTCATTTCACACTTGTCTTAAGCTGGGTCCACATTTGTATCATTTCGTCGTATCGTATCTCCATCGCGTTGCACCGATGCGTATCAATATCGCTAGTGCGGACGCAAAAACAGCGTGATCATGCGGCGCGCCGTATCTGATCGCTCGGGATCGATGTTGACACGCGTTTATTATATACCCCGCACCCTCGCGATCGAATACGCGTATCAAGATCGGTAAATATGGATTTTTTTTAATACTGTATCACGATACGAAGTTATGATATGATACGCGACGCGCCGTGATCGCTATCGAAGTGGTTTTACCCCGATCATCAAAGAGACATGGTAGTGATACGGTGTGCCCAAAGTGAGCTTCCACACTTAATAATACGGCGTTATGATGCCATACGCTGCCACTACGATGCCACGGTTAGTATTGACTCATTTTTTGATAGTTATGATACGGTGTGCCCTAAGTGAGTGTCCATACTTAGGATACGCGAGCTCGATACGATACGCGTGATCGTGATCGGAAAAATGATACAAATTTGAACCCAGCTTTATAAACAACCACAACCATGCGAGAAACTGCTGCTTGGAGGCAAAGTATAGGGTAAGATGTTGATAGCTATCCAGACTACCCCTGTACAAAGACCAATGAAATGTTTCGTTTAACTGAATTGCTAAAAGGTAATGTAGAGTTTTCCGCAGAGTCGATAGAAACACTTGACAATAGATAGAAAATAAAAAATAATAGATAGGTTGCTTGGTGTGGAGTAGCCAAGACTTTTATTAAGGCCTTGGGACGGCGATCGGCTGTGAATAAAGCATCCGTCGCTCTCGCACTTACAAAGTGGCCAGAAAGCGACACCAGCACCAGCAAGGGGCTTGATTTATCACGGACTTGGTAACCAATAAAATACCTGCGTTCAAATGTACTATTTACTTTCTGATAATACGTTCTGCATAGACTTGCGAGCTTGAATTTGCTGCTACAGAACGAGGTGCTATTGCTATAGATCAGGGGTTGCCAACCGGTCGATCGCTACATTAGTTCAGGTTTAGTCGATCGAAAAACACTACATAATTGTGTACTGAACTAGGCTGTTTCATTTAAGATTTCAAGAAGTATGTAATTGGTAGATCGCACAGGGTGTCGTCAGTGAACAGTAGATCTAACCAAGTTGGCCACCCCTGCTATAGTTGTTTCCTCAATGTTTGTTCAAAATTCCGAATCTTACGTAACTGTTTCTCCGTAGCCTACACCCAACCTGGGATTTTACTCAATACTGACACTAACTTGCACTACAGTACCCTTACCATGAGTAACAATGAACGTACTCGCTAGCGAGTGGAAGCTCTGTCCCTTGCAGAGCTCGCAAGTATTATTATAGAGTGCGAGGGACAGAGCATTCGACTCGTACAGACCGATATTGCAGTCTACCAGCGTCTTGCACCGGCTGGGTTATTTCAAACAAAACAAGCGGAACAAAGTTATATCCCCTCACTTCAAACATCTTTAAAATGGAAGCAATAGGACTGAAGTAACGTCTAGTTTAGATTTTTGAGCCTCAGTTTTTACCATATCTTGCAGCGGCTGTTCTAGACCGAATTTTGCTTGTATGAACGTTATTTTTGACAGAATGTTTGGAAAAAAAAACGGCATCGTTTATACGTAAGTTCTCGTTAAAATGGTTCGCAAGCATTTTCTTGACAACCTTTATAATTCGTTTCCGCATTGTGTTCAAATAGTGGGTATATATTTTATTTTATTTTTTTGTTATACTTATATATGTATTACGTATGTACTATTTACTCGTATTTATATTTATGTAATTATCTTGACTGCATTGTGTCATTAGAAGTATTTTTTCTTCGTATTTATTATTTTTATTATTTCCTTCCCTGCACCAACCTTAAATTGTTTCTGTTTAGCCCATTGGTTGATTGTTAGAAAGTTCGCCATTTGTACTTACTTTATGTATTATGCAATAAAGTTTAAATAAATAGATAAATACAGTATTTCCAGTTTGTTACTAGCGATCGACAATCTTCGTTCTTCCATCAAACACGAGTGACAATCATTCTGTCTTTGGCAAGTGCAAGTGTGATAGCGATAGCCAGCCGAACGCTATTAAGAAGCCGCTCTGCCATCATCAGCCAAAAGGCGATATCTCAAACTCAATAGCCAAAGCAGATACAACCCTCTCCCGTTAGTATTAAAGTTTCGCTTGCTACAAGAGTTTTATCAGAGATATGTACATGTATTCTTCTCTCAAGAAACCAAAACTATTAAAAAGCTAATGTTTCCTATTTTTAAACTCCAAACGAAGCTAACCCCATTTAAGTTTACAGCTTTTGTTTATTTATTATTTTTACGACTTCCAATAAGTTTTTATAACGTTTTCTCCGCTGCAGTATCGCAACATAAACACGTATATGAACTTTTAACCTGGAGTACTAAATGCTAAAGCAAGTCTCCTTGAAACACTTTCGTTCCTACGAGTCATTACGTTACGTCCGCTGTAGGTAACTATGTAATCTAAATTAATATATCAAGTATGCAATCATTTCTCACATTACAAAAAAATTGAGGCTATTAGGAGTCCTAAAGTTTCGCCACTAGATATCAATCAATTTAAAAATTGATATAATTTTGCACTTCTATGTTGATGATATTATGATATGTTCTATCTTGTTTATCTACACATTCTGTTCCAAGAAAGCGGAACGGTTTCTTTCTTGTTCAGATGCAGCTAATTTTCGCTATAGACATGTTATTGATATATCTTTGCTATGTTAGAAAAGGTGTAAAAATAGCAAAGTTGCGTGCTGCCGCTTGCTTGACATTTGAATAGTTTGGTACGATGTCGTCTGTGAAAGGAGAACCTGCTATTTTCCCAGAATATTGTATAGAGAAACTCAATGATCACAATTATCTTTCACTTCTAAATCATTACAAGTATTTGTCTATCTATGAACATTTTTTAGGTCATCAAATGTTTTAGTTACACAGTTAGGCTTTGTTTAGGTCCTATTTATATCACTTTCGAGTACAATACTGTTAGCACGTTGAATAGACAATAGAATACGAAGGCCAATGACACCATATAAACAATCCGGATACATCCCGTTCCGTCACTTAACGTCCACACGCGTGACAAGCAAGATCATTCAACTACGATGTACAGGAAAATGCATTTGGAATTCCTTTGAATGGGAATTACAAGGACATTTCCAAAGTTAAATTCGTCACCGCAATGACGAAGCTCTATCGTTAAATTCATATAAATAGTCGCACGTTAAAGTACACTTTTAACTTGTCTATGCATAATGCTATATTACTACAAGGATTGTACACGTGTATTGTTAATACGAGAGATTTTCCACGTGCCATTTACCAGATAAAGGCAAATCACTTGAGTTATGCGGTGTTTGTAAGTAGTGGTAATATCGAAACAACAATAGATAGTGGTGGAAGAACCTTGTGTAGGGCCCGTTCCAATCGCTACCACCGACTTACCTTTTAACCTACCGCCAAAGAGCAATGTTGTGTTCAAATGTGGGGGAAGACAATCGATGAAATTACTAGCTTAAAGGCATTCCATCTAAGTCCTCAGGGTTGGCAACGCATTTTCAGTTTTGATATTGTCAAGAGCTTCAGAATAAATTTACCATTAGGAAGCCTATGCGATCGCTTGAGTTCTCCATGTCATAATATTGGAAAAATTACACATCACGGTTCTTGTGTCAGATTAAACGTCAGTTGCGTCTGTCATATGTTTATGCAAGGCCTTATAGATTTAGCTGTACATGTGTAAATAATAATCACAGTTTCACACGCTTCTCCATTTGTTCCCACTCTTATCGCTCTCAGCTGTTAACGAATCAATCGGTCTTTGCCATTAACTTCGATTACGATTATATTACCAACAGCATGTGTAGAGTAGCCACTTGTAAATCAAGTGGATAATTCTCAGGCTAAGTGATTGAAGTACATTTTATGGTCAGGCGATTATGGCGGTGCTTTATGTTCTATCTATGGAATTGCGTGAGAGTTGTTGTACTTCAAGGCACTTAGGGACTTATTTTAACCAACCTTAAGTGAGATATTCCTAAGCTCGTTTTGAGATATGCCTCAGTCATTAAAAACTGTCATCTTCGACGCATCTTGAAATGGCCATTTTCTCAAGGATTTTTCTTTACTTACAAGCCCCTACTCATTGACTTGTTGCTTTGAAATTAATCAGCTTCTCGCTAGTTTTATGCAATCGTGTGTTCTTCCTTTTGTATGATTTGATATTTTAATATAATCTCAAACTGTATCTAGATCCGTAATCTGAGTTTTTTTATGAGTATGATTCAAGGTTCAAGTTACTTTTTAATATTTATAAATAGATTATGAGTTATCATGATACATTCACCGCCGTGAGTCATCGGTCTTGGCGACCATTTTATGAACTCTATAACCTTGATTGCAAAATGTCAGAAGAGCTTAAGTACTACCTGTATTATGTTTTACTTGAATCTTGTTTCTAAGAAATGTAGCAAGATTTCTAATTTAATTTCGACACTGGGTACCCTTTGTTTTTCAACATCATTTAGGCTCAGTCTACTTCTTCATTTATTATAAACGTTATTTTTGGAGGTTAAGTTATCTTGTGTTCGCTGGTTTCATTTAGTGATATTCTCTTAAACTGTAACGTTAGTATATTACTAAAAGCACTTAGTTACCATTCGCAATCTGGCCGCATTGGATCTGTCCATTTGAAATGAAATAACAGCATCATACTTGGTGAAACGACCGTATTATTGCGTCGCGCTCGGATCCGGTAATTTAACATCGTGTGAATAATGATGATATTTATTTTTTTGTATTATAATTGTGGTTGGGAAATCCAAACCCAAAACAGCATATTTAAAACTGGCTTTTACCCGTGATTTCGTCTATGTAGAAGGCGTTCGTCGCTTTTTCCAAGGGAAGTACCAAATTTTCCGGTAAAAATGTTTTTTATAGTCTTGGATAAGGATCTAGCGGTGCGATAAATTTAATACAATTCCATTCTGTCGTTTAGGCGTCAATACTAATATACTAAGCATAATTATCATTTGCAAAAAAATACTTGAATTTATCTTCGCTGATGACGACCATGTATATGTATGGCCTTGTAGGACTTCAAGAGAATGTAAATTAAGTAGAGTTTCCTTTGAACACTATATTATAAGTTTTTTTTTTGCAGTTTGTTCAAATTCCATTGATTCGTCTAATATTTAAGATTACAAAAATAGACACTCAATTAACATCTAATCCTCTATTCCAGAGGGTAGAGTGGAGGTATCCAGGGAGAACAAGTACCTCAGTACAATGGCTCCGGGCAAGGTGTTCGGAGAGCTGGCCATCCTTTACAACTGCAAGAGAACAGCCACCATCAAGGCAGCCACTGACTGCCGACTTTGGGCCATCGAGCGTCAATGCTTCCAGACCATTATGATGCGTACCGGGCTCATCCGTCAAGCAGAATACACGGACTTCCTCAAGAGGTAAGATTTATTTTATTAATAGTGTCTTAAGTGTCAATTTTGTACGCCAGTTAAGTACTTGCACCGTATTTAAAGTTAAAACTGTCGATCAAACTAATTAAGCCATTTCATAAATAAGGTATTTTAGGTTAACGGTAGTTATATTCAATAATGTCAAAATGTACAGTATTGTGATTTTATAGTAGTGGTAGAACCTTGTGCAGGGTCCGTCAGGGTCCATCAGTGTTCTCAGTGTTGTGTTCTAGTGTGAATATTAGACAAACGGTGAAATTACTAGCAGAGGCATTCCCCTTTAGTCCTCAGGGTTGGCAACGCATTTGGTGTCTAAAAGTTACAGTCTTGAGACTGTAGACTTCAGAATTCAAATGTCAATGGGTCTCAGATCTCACTTAACAACAGAAGGCTGTGTCCGTGTGTCTTACTCCTTGCTAAAAAATTCAACCCGATGCATTTTTTCAGTTTCCGAAAATCACTAACGTTACCGTTATGCATTTTTTCTAGGCCTAGGTCTTATTTCAAACAAAACATGGAAAAGGTTGGGTTATATTTAGTTTCAAGCTCAATTTAAATTGGATCCAGAAAGTTTTATGGATCACTTCTTCCGCTACCAACATCATCACCATTAATATTTATTATTACGAGGCTCGTTAATGTTGAAACAAGTTTTCTGGAGACACAAATAAAAACTGCTCCGTCCACTAGCAATCAGGATGACCCAGAATTGAATGACGTGGTTACTGATAAAAACAACGTTAAAGCTGACTTTAAAAATGTTTTCGGAAGCGGCGACGGTCTTTTAATTAACGCTTTATTTAGACGAGTGATGAATGAAAGGTTTTTTGTTTGAACTGAGTACAAAAAACTTCAGCAGGTTATTGCAAATTGCAATGAAATTGCTTTAATAGGTGTTTTGTGTCGTTAATAGCTTAGTGCTGCCGCCAGCCGACTATTGTGTGATTGTTGTACATAATTAAACCCAACAATCTTTCAATCATTCAACGATCGTTTCTATTAAAATTGCTTAAAATAAAACAACTTTATCTGCTATTTCGTTATTTTCTTCCTAATGGGATGCGTTGTTTGCACCAAGAAGGCCAATAACCTCTGCCGGTCTCGAGTTTATTTACAAATTGTTTTGACATCTGTACTGTAATGTATGAGGATCTTGGCTTGCTGGAATTAAAACATCATGATCAAACCGATTGGAAACTTCATGAATATACTCCCTATTAGTAGATTACAATATTGCAATAGCGCAAAGCATATCTTTACAACAATGTATATAAATATTGACATTACCTATCTGTAAACTACGTATACAAAGTCTTTCTCATTCCATATCGTTGTTGTAAATAACGTGACGATAACAAAACAAGACAAGAATAATGGAAAAATAAACAGATCTGAATCAAGATAAGCTTTGGCGTACGCAAGAGTTCAAGAATTCCGTCTAGGGAACAATACCAATGACAAAAGAGAGGATAACGACCTCAAAGATACTTATGCAAATGCAGGCGTGCACTGGCCCACTCCTCTGCTTTCGACGACCCAGTACATTTGCATTCACAAATACCTACCGTGCAACTGCGAGCTTTATACATAATATTCGTGGTAAATAGGTAGTTGGCAGTACGAACGCGAATGCTAAAGTTTTCTTCGAAACAGTGACTGGACTAGTAGACGTGCGCAAATTTTTAATCAACTTGGTAACGTTTTTGAATAGTAACGCAACGGTCAAATGAACACTACCAGTGACTTATCCATTGTCTGTGGTTATTTTCAAAAGCGTTCTGTTTTCACTGTTTATTGTAGACAACATTTAACTCAGGTATTTTTCTTGATTAGGACTCTCATTATTGTTTTTTATTACTGCAGTGCGTGCTACGTTACACTTACTCAGTGTGTTATTATAAAATTAAACTTAAACTTTAAAGATAAAATTCTCGGCCATTTACATGTTTGTGTCTATTTCTGCCATTATGAACCTTAAGACATTGAACAAGAACCTGTTTTACTTGCTGGTAGTTAATTTTGCGCCCGTGTAATTGTAGACAGCCTGGCACATTGTCCTGGTATCGTATGGAGGCTTGGTAATGTCAGCAGCTGTTACAGTGAATCCTTATGCGAGTTTCGTGTTCGCTTCTTATGGCGAGACATCTTCTGTGAAGCCATTACTATGATCAAATGTAATGTCTTTATCGTCTGGTTTATTCCGCTAATGGCCATGGCTTAATTCGTCCGGACTTGCTTCAGTTATACTACGCTAATAAAATGTAACACAGTACTTGCCTCTGTAATTAGAATTACTACCTCAGTGTTGTTAGATTTCATTGAAAACATTAAGCATCTGAGACCGAGGAAACTTAGTTAATTTAGCTCCATAGAACTAGATCGTACTATTGAATGCGAAAAGGAGAAGTAAAACAAAGGAATTGTTTATGAAACCGGTGTCACCATTACCCAAGCGTTTTGCGACATACCGGCACGTTCTTGCCCATGATTATTTGCAATCCTTTCACAGCATTGACGTCCTCACCTCCTCACTAATAATGCTTGTTATTCAATCACCCGTAAATTGAATCAAACCTTTAATGATATAAACACGACGCTATATTTCAAATCATCCCGGCCAATGGGCATAGTAAATGTTTTGATTTATAAATGTCACTTGATTTTATTAGGTAATGGAAAGAATCAAGTTGAAATATCTTGGCTTAAACTGTTCCGTCAATGACTAGAGATCGAAGTATTTACTAACATTAGGAATATAATATTTCTGTAATAAGTAGGAAATTTTCAACAAAACATAAGGTTAAGTTATGGATTTATGTACATGGAAAGTATCTTTATATGTTATTTATCAACGTGGAGAATTGCCTAGAATAGGTAACTACTTGGAAAAAATATTTAAATTATAAGTATACTTAATAGTAGATGAAGCGGCACGTGACGTGAAGATAGTGTTGAGTCTCTAATAGATTTATAACTGTGCTACTTAAATTCGTTGAGATAAGGTAACTGAGACTTGATGCTATCATGTTACAAATATTTGAATATTCTGCAGATAATTAACAAATCATGTATATAATTAAACATATCCACGAACGTAAATCATGGTAAGGTTAAATCTATTTTCCTCAAAGCAGTTTGCACAAGATGTAACCAGTACATGTACTAAAGCCCTGACATAGTTTACTTACAAATTACAAACATTTATCTAGTGGCTTGGTAAATGACTTGAATACCTAAGGGCCTATTTAATTTGCGTTTCGGTCTTATGAATTATTAAAAAAATTGTGTCTATAATAAAACATCGTGTTTGTCTAAAAACCTAAACGGTAACCATCATACTTACTTAAATTAATAAGGATAATAAAGCCATAATCGTCAGAGAAAGTAAAGAAATCAATGTTACGCAACGCTACTAAAAATGAAATATTAGCAATTCGTAACACTGATTTCAATATCGGAGCCATAGGTCGATTGCGGTTTACTCATAAACCAGTATCTGCCGTAATCACCTAGGAAGTCTTTCAATTTAGACTACAAGTATGTTGACGTTCACTTTCAATAAGAACAAGTAACATTTATATTATGTGACATTTACCTGTTCCGACGACATTTCAAGAATATCATATATTTAGAATCAATTGCTTAGCATTAGATTTACATCTTTAAATCAAAACACAAACGCTATAAACGTTGAAGAGATTATAAATCGAGAAATCATTGCAATTCACGCAATAACAATATTACTACCATCGTAAATTAAGTTGAAAGATGAAAGTTTAATCATTTATACATTCATAATAACTTTATTGGACGAAACGTCGTAATTGCTTGGATAACTAAAAACAATTACACGTCTTTCGTAACACGTTTATTTTTGGTAATTTTTGTGGCACTTTCTATTCTGTGCGTCAAGTAATGTCTGTATTGGGGTTCACTCAAGGTTATACAACAATTTCAAAATTATCACTCTCAAAACTATCAGTAACTTAGTTGTGTAATGTGTTAGCTATTGTGTAATCCTTATCTTTAGTTGTAAGTACCTAATTAGTTATCATCAGTCGTACGTATGCATTAACATTTTTGAAACCCGATGTTACTCGTTTTTTAATTATTCAGTTCTACTTGAAATCCAGTCAATCATCGTCATAATTATTAAGTATAAGTACGGCTACTTAAATGTTGATAAAAAATCAATCATCACCGAAACCACGGCATGCGAGATCGACTTGCACTTGACCGGTTTCCGATGATGTAACGTCGGTCCAGTTTCTGATCTCTTTTTATTTGTTTTTCGACAGCGTTCCGATCTTCAAGAATTTACCCGAAGACACGCTTATTAAGATCTCCGATGTATTAGAAGAGACGCACTATCAAAATGGAGACTACATCGTCAGACAAGGCGCTCGGGGTGACACTTTCTTCATCATCTCCAAGGGACAGGTAAATATTAATACACTATTTCACGTCAATGCTAGACTGCCCTAATACTCGTACTAAGTGGAAGCAATAATGAGTTCTTGGTACTGAAAGTGTTAAGAATATAATATTTGAAGTCTAGTCCGGCGCGACAGGTCATGCTACTGGGAAATCGTTTTGTAATAACCTTGTTTGTCAGTGAGTCATTAGTCTACATGATTCACTGCTATCAATACAATGAATTAAAAAGTGATTTTCTCAAATCACTTCTTTATCGGAGGTTTATTTTTATCATCATTCTTAAAAGCCAGTAAATAGTTAAATGGGATTTTAACTTCACAATTTATGTGGATGACATCGTACTCTCATACGTGTGAAGATGATCTCCAAATACGAAAGTCAACAGTTTCACTTTCGTTCCGCGGTTCAACTTTCGAGAGACCGGCTGCGTCTCAACACAACGTGACTTCTTTGCCACGCCTCTATGTTTTGTAAACATAATTCCGTAACCTTCGGCTTCGTTATTCATTTTAGATTTTCGATATCTTATAATGAAATCATCTATAGAATTACCCTTTTACAATCGTTTTTTTGCATGACAAGTTTATTACATTTTGATCGATTTAATAATTACATTATTCGTTCGTCTTTGAGTATTAAAATCTTTTGTAGCCGACTAACCAATAGTCTCAGTTCCGTCTCGAATGACGTCTTTGTTATTATTAATTCGAATTTGATTAATTTACTCATCTCTGATGGTATTTTGATTTGAATAGAAACGCTTGGCTTTCTTTCTGCGTCTGACGTTGTTACGCCAGCCGGAGGTCATAATCCATTGACGGATATGGATTGACCGTGTGACTAAGATATTAATACTCCACGTAGAGTGTCTCTAGAGGTTCTAAAGGCCAGAGAGTCAAACTATTGTGCCTACAAGGTCAGCGTTCTAAAGCGAGAGGCTTGTACACCAAGTATTTTAAAGGCCGGAGCTTGTGTGGGAATGAGTCGGGGATTTTGCTATAAAAAATAATTTATTAACTGTGTAAAGGCTTGATTTATTAAAAATAATTACGGTAATTGCACAAAAGTTCTTAAAGACTTTAACTTGCTTTTAAACCAGCTGTTTCTTATAATCTTAACCAGTGTACTACAGTCAGTACTTACTTTTGTAGATTACTCAACCAAAAAAAAGTATGATTAAAAATGAATCAAAGTTACATCATGAATTGGATGCGTGGATTGTTGGTGTGATTGTATTGTAGTTCCATATGTTAATACGATTTCAGTGCGTAGTTCAACTTTATTGTTCGTGTGAAATAGTTGGACTGGCGTATGGGCTTTGTTTAATCAGCCGGCTTTTGTTACGACTTTGGATGTTTCATAGTAACCGTTTAAAATATTTAGAAGTTTCTATAGTAATTTTATTGATTCGAGAATACTTTCGAGGTTTTTGTAATTAAGGTTACAATAAACTTAACATCATTATTATAAACACATTTAAGACTCCTTACTCTAGTTAGTTCTAATACGTCATACGTTTCGGTAATGTTCTAAATTATTTTTTGTAAGTAGGGTTCTCAAACTGAGATCGTTGTAACTTTTTGGAAAAGATAGTTCAATCTCTACCTAAAAGAGAGGAAAGTTACACATCAAATTTGATTTGACATTTATTTTATGCGTTGCTAGCTTGACGAGATCATGCAGAATAAACGCTCTTAATAAGGAGATATACCCTTCTAAAAATGACGGCTGGAATCAAAGAATATGTTGACGTTGAATGATAACTGCCAAAGTAAATTGTATATTAAAACAACCGTGAGAACGCCAGGTACAAAGCCCGTTTCCTCATTCTGTTAATTGTAAGGTACATGACCTTGTATTGTTACAAAAAGTACAGAAAGGTCCTCATGTAATTCAAATTTTACAATCTTAAAACTTGTTAGTTTACATAACGCGCAGGCAAATTTTGAAGTACTCGTAAGTAAATAATGTTAACGTTCAAAGCGTGTTAATCTTTCTGCTTCATCAATCTGTCTCGGGTAGCCGCGGGAAAGTGTAACCTCAACCACAATATCTTCTAATTACCGACAAATTGTTCGCTGTTATTGCTTTCAATATTTCTTTATGAAAATAGATGAACTCACTAATCCGGAACGTGAGTGACCGTTTGCGGTTCTTGTGAAATGCTCCGGATTTACGTAAAGTAAACTTGTTACTTCAAGCCTCGTTATCTCATCCGTTTCCGCTGTTATCTCACCGAATCTATTTTGTAAGCAAGTATTTTTTTTATGTACATTATTGCAAGTCACTTACAAGCTTGCCTTTTAGTTACAGGCTTGTCTGAATCAGGTTAAAAATGTTCTCTCTGCATCATTAAGCAAAATCCGTCTATCACCCGTGTCTGTTTGAGATGTGACATAAAAATATATTAATGAACTCTTTCTAACGTATTCATAGAAATTAAATCGAATTTACATAATAGAACCATAAACATGATGAAAGTTTTAGTTGTTTATAATAATAGGAAATATAAATTTCAAACGAAATGTAGGACACGTACAGAATTTGCGTAACGATAAACATTTTCCTATTCCATTATTGGTTAGCAAAAATTTTACACGTCTGTATGTTTTCATTAGTGATATTTTTATTCGACCTGTTGCTCTAATGGGCTTGGACAACGTGTTTTAAAAGGTTTTATTGTTATATTTCAGGTCAAAGTCACCCAGAAGCTCCCTAACAATGACGAGAAATTCATCAGAAGCTTGACCAAAGGAGACTTCTTTGGTGAAAAGGCTTTACAGGGGTAAGAACATGGTCTTTTTCATGAACTGTTGATTACGGCTGCTCTGTCAATCTCATTGATTAACCTTTTTGCTCTGCTTATTTCAGAGATGATCTTCGAACGGCAAACATCATCTGCGATACTCCAGAGGGAACTACTTGTCTCGTCATAGACCGGGAAACCTTCAACCAATTGATCTCGGCCCTCGATGAGATCCGCACCAAGTACAAGGATGAAGGGGAGAGTCGAGCTAGGTAAGAAATTGTATGGTTAATGTTTTAAACGTTTTCTTCCTTTTGTAGTAATAATAATATCAAAATAGGTGTTTTGCATTAATTATAAAGCCTCTTGACATGTTTTAAAGTCAAGTTCAACGTCAAAACCGAAACTAAAAAGCATAAGCATAGTCTGGTATAGAGAACAATAGATTTCATCTAAATGCTGTTGCCATTGTATCGCTTATCTTTTATTTTTCACCAAAACAATGGATATTTTGGGAAGGTAACAAACGACGTCTTGATTTCACTGTCTGTAATTCGTTCTGTTTCTGTTATGCTGCAACCATACGAGTGGATATTTTAATGGTAAGTATACGAAGATGAAATATTTTTTAAGGTGTCGAGAAAACCTATCAATGTCAATATAGTTAAAAAGAAATCTTTAATTACACGTCGCATGGAAGTTAACTCTAAAACCGGTTATTAACTTTCCTCTTTAGCTAAGAAAACACATGTCTTTGCAAGCGGCATTGAGCTAGAATAATTACAATTCCCGCGTTTTTGTGAGCTTGTGAAGTGAAGAACACAATACGTCTCTGCCGCTGTAATGAAGTATTGCCCTGTCAAATATAATAGAAATGAAATTGAGAACGTACAAAAGTTAATTATTCATCAAAGTAATCAAAGACTTACTAATGATTTACAAATTGGTTATGGTCGTATTTCCTTGCTGACGTTTGTGTTCTTATTATTGTGTTTTGAATTTCCAGACTTAACGAGGAATTTGCCAACTTGCGTCTATCAGATCTCCGCATTATTGCGACTCTTGGTATCGGCGGCTTTGGGCGAGTGGAACTGGTTCAAATCCAAGGGGATCCAAGCCGATCCTTCGCCCTGAAGCAGATGAAGAAGGCCCAGATCGTTGAGACGAGGCAGCAGCAACACATCATGTCAGAGAAGGAGATCATGTCCGAAATGAACTGCGAATTTATCGTGAAATTGTATAAGACATTTAAGGATCGTAAATATTTGTATATGCTGATGGAAACTTGCCTTGGAGGAGAACTTTGGACCATATTAAGAGATAAAGGTAACCTATACACCTACACATTCATATTGTGTAACTAGTGGTTTTAAAAAGATTTTAAATGAAGAGTTCAACGTTGCCATAAAAATAACACTTGTATATAAACGTCTTTTTGTGACATGGTTATCTAAATATAGAAAGGAAGTCACGCATTACCTAAAAGTGTTTCGTTGCCCATTGTGACCTTTTTATGGGCGTCTTCGACACTTGAGTCTATTGTCGCATGCCAGGTTCTGTATTGTAAATGATGGTTTCCTTTTCAGGACAATTCGACGATGCCACCACGCGGTTCTACACGGCGTGTGTGGTGGAAGCCTTCCACTATTTACATTCTAGAAATATTATTTACAGGTCTGTTTTTTCTTATATCGTCGTAAATTCCTGGAAAATATATAATCTTGATCCATTCTATTATCAAGGCCATTGTTTTGTATGCTGGTCTTGTTTAGTTATTTACGGTGTATGAATGACTTCTTCAATCTTATGATTCCTCGATTTAACTTTGAATAAACATAGCTTAGCTAAAATAAACAAATTCTTTACCATTCTCTATATCTATCTGGCTAAATAAGCTGCAAATAGTATAAATACATCTCAAGAAAAGATCTCGTAAATGATGCAGGTATTAACGAGGTATCTTCTTGATAGATGTTTGTTACTATATTCAGTTTGTTTAATTAGCAGATTAGGAAATATAGGGTGGGAAAACAAATATTTTTTAAGTTATGCTATGTTATGTCATCATCATATTTTTCTAAACATGTTTGAGAACATCAACAAGCGATGGTAACCTTATACAATATGTTCTATTAAGTATATCATTTGAATGCAGTCTTAATATCTAAAGTAGGAAATTTCCTTTGCTTTTTCGTTTTAATTTAGATTTTGTCTTCTCCGAAATGAGTTTTTTTTATCTTTTACTATAAGCAGTGCAACAATAAAATATCGTGTTTATTCTACGTTAGGGTAATTATAAGGATAGTACAGCGCAGGTCGTAACAGAGAGAGTTTGTCCATTAATATTCATTACTTTTTACTAGCTTCTCCCCGCGACTTCGCTCCGTAGATTTCGATTATAGTTATTGCCTTTCTCCAATTATTACCACACACACAAACTTCCGCATTTTAAATATTATATATTTTCTACCAAACTTAAACCTCCTGTTTTCCGTTGATAAAATTATCGATCGTTTACCAAAATACCCACAACTCGATTTCAGGGACCTCAAACCTGAAAATCTTCTCCTGGACTCGAAAGGCTACGTAAAGCTGGTCGACTTTGGTTTCTCGAAGAAGCTACAGGCCAGTCGCAAGACCTGGACCTTCTGCGGCACGCCAGAGTACGTCGCACCAGAGGTCATCATGAACCGCGGTCATGATATCAGCGCCGACTATTGGTCCTTAGGTGAGTTGATCATCATCAGTGGAAGTAGGAAGTGCAGCTAGTTTGCCTAAACTTAGTGCAAATTTAGACAAATAACAGAACATAATTAGTGAAACTAAATTTGCCGGCCCTTGACGCCATTCCAGGCAAAAAAGCGAACAAAACTGACCGAGGCAAAGTTGTTATGGGACAACATAACTTGTAAAAAGTTGATCTGCCTGAAGGAAACCTAGCAGTATATGTAGATGATTTCATGAAGATTCATTTTTAAAAGCGTGACCCTCTTGACTACGGTAATAGTGACTGTTTTGCTGATACTCGATCAGGTAGAGTTAATGTTGGGGCCCTCTGGTCCCAAATGTGTTGATTTATGATTACCAAACTAAACTAACTGTTCTGTTTGGATATTTTGCTGTTGCTCGAAACTACTCACCAATAGGTGGCGCTACTGTTCTCATTAATATCAACAATGTTCGTCTTAAACTCTGTAGTTCTTACAAACAGATAGCGCCAACGAAATCTTTACATAGTACTTTATTTACCAATAGATGGCGCCACTGTACAACATCATCTAAAACTTTGAATTCCAGGTGTACTCATGTTTGAACTCCTCACTGGTTCCCCGCCATTCACCGGCGCGGACCCCATGAAGACTTACAACAAGATCCTGAAGGGCATCGACGCGGTGGAGTTCCCTCGATGCATCACCAGGAACGCGGCTAATCTCATCAAGAAGCTGTGCAGAGACAACCCGGCAGAACGGTTGGGTTACCAGCGAGGCGGCATTACTGAGATACAGAAGCACAAGTATGTTCTTTTTTTTTTTACTGCTGGTTTTTTTAAAATACTTACTCCGATAATAGAGCGATGCCTAATGTTTCTCACCCCCTATTTTTGTAGGTAGTTATTATAAAATATTAGGTTTGTTTCCGCTTTTGTTTGTTTCATGTAACATATTCAAATATCTTAAAAACGGATTAGGCTTATGGCAGAAACGCTACCGCATTTTGTACGGAATTTGTTAGCGTCAGAATCCTCTTAAAACTTTTAATTTTTGCATTTTAATTCAATTGTTATTTTGATCCCTAAAATTATCAAAAAATGGGAAGGTGATAAACAAGGCCATAAAAACTACACGTCATTATTATTTGTTCAATATTCCAAATGCATGAAATACAAAATCTAAATTAATTGACACTCTTCTGGTTGAGGGTGTCAAAAGATATTTACAATACTACTAAGCTGGTATTACTATTCCTTCACATACACGCAACACATAAGTTTAGCATTGTTTTACTGCTATCAACATTACCGATATTTAAAAACTTCATGGTCGTGCAGTGTTTCAGGCAGGATTGACTTCTTATCTGCCTACTTAAATTCTTGCTGTAGAATTTATAGTTTTGAACAATAAAGATTAATAAATAATTAATTGTTCTAGATGGTTCGACGGCTTCAACTGGGAGGGCTTGGCGCAGCGCACCCTCTCCCCCCCAATCATGCCTGTGGTCAAGAATCCAGTGGACACCCACAACTTCGACCAATACCCCCCCGACGCGGACGAACCACCCCCAGATGACCTATCAGGCTGGGATTCTACCTTCTAAACCCCGGCTCAATCACAATTGGTCTAGGGCACGAGTCGCTTCAAGCGTCTAAAGGGTATTACAGACTAACAGTCCGTCGGCCGATATTGGTTTTGTCAGGTCACACAGACTATCAGTTTTTCTTTCGATTTAGGACTGACGTTTTCTTTGCACTGCAAGTGTGGATTCGGGGTAATCTCGGACAAATACGTCCTTTGTCTGACAGTCGCCGTCACTTGTTTTTTGGTCGGTTTCCAACTGTCGTTTGAAAACTGTGACTGTGTTGTAAACGACAGTTCTAAAGCCGAATGTTGCGAATACTCCATTGATTTTGGACGGCTGGCCTCCTGACAGACTCGGGACTTCAAGTAAACTGTTACCCCCTTATTCATAAGCGCAGTATAAAACTATTTTAGTTAAAATGCGTGTCGTCTCTTTCTGTCAAATGGAAAGGTCACAATGACAGACAAGGACGAATCATATTTAAGCATACTTTAGCTATTGCGCATTTATGAATAAAGCGTTTAGTCTGTAGTGTCCTTTAGGTCGATCAGGAGTTGAAACTTTGAGTTTACATTGTAAATTTCGATCGGAATTATATGCCTTTATGGCTTTTATGGTCTTGTGGAACGAATTAGTTTCGCACGCTTGCCAACTTAATTCGTGATAATTCTAAAACGTACACGTGCGTTTGACTTATAATGCCCCTAGTTTTATTCGAGGACAATCTTAAGATGAATTTGTCGTTATTATATTGCCATTAACTTAAGATACGTATTTTATATTTAACAGGGTGACCCGAATGCCAAAATATCGTGTTACCATAATCAAAATGAAAAATGGCCTGTTTTTTAAATCTTTGTATTCTTATTGACAATTTCCAATTTCTTTAACTAAAGAATAGTATATTGATTTCATGATCGGGAAAGCCTTCAACATTTTTTAAACTTACATGTACGTATTTTTATTTTATTTTCAACGGAAATGTACATTTGGTCTTACTGTTGCCAGTAATTTTGCTAGTACGAGTTTTACTTAAACCTTTGCGTAAATCGACTGGGTTATCTGTTTCTTCATCTTCATTAGTATGGTGCTCAAATGTTGTATCAAAGAGTTTTCTATCTTAATCATCACTATTATTTAAAGTATGAAGTTTATTTTCAACATATTGTCTTGCAATGAATACTAATCTTGTTTGTCATGGAAGTCATGATTGTGAAATACAAAAGTTTTTTGTGACAGAATTGGCGCAAACATGGTGCCAGACTGACGAGATTAATGTCAGTTGTAAAATATTGACAGCTGTCATATTTAAAATCTAACCTTAAATACAAAAATAACTTATATTTTTTCACATATGACAGCAAGGTATTTTGCAATTGGTGTTCTGGTTTACAAGAATTCTTATTTTGCCATTGGTATACCAGGATAGCACTAAATATTTTACGCGATTGCCTTCTAAGTGTTATGCTGACTTCTCGAAATAATTGATAGAATTCCGTGGGATATGCTAGTGTTTTATTATTTTTAACAAAATACATAACCATTTGTATTACTAATTAGTTAGTACTCTTAGAAATAAGAATAAATTATGAATTTAATCTATAGTATCCAGAAGTCCACTAATCTTTTGCTTAGTTTTGAGTGAAGTTTAGTCTGTCATGTGCTAGACCCATCTCGTTTTCTTACCTGGTAGCTATCTCAGAAACATGACATATTCTACGTTTAGTTAGACTATTAATATCTAAAGGAATAATTAAAATAGTCAATATAATAAGTCTTCCATTAAATTTCATTGTAAATATCCTATTAGTAATGAATTATTATGAATAACAAATATTATTAAATTGTGTATGAATTTGTAAGTAAATATTGGTAGATGTGAAACGATGTTGTAATTATGAAATATATTTTTATTTTAAGATCACTATTTTTGTAATCACTTTAGTTGTTACGTGAATATTTGAGAAAGTATGTAAAATATACTTTAGTCTAATATATGTGTTGTTCTTTCTTATATAATCTTATTTCTTTCCTCAATCCGGACCGTTTTTCGATAAACAAGATGAAAAGTACTTTTATCTCAAAGAAAACCTAATTGTCCATGTATACAGTTCTATTTAGTATTTAATAATACAGTTGTATTTTCCTGAAAGAAAGAAAGAAAGAAAGAAAGGATGGATGAAAGAAGATTGACGAAAGAGATATACAGAGCGAAAGTGAGTGGAAGGGTCGGAAGAGGCCGCCCTAGGCGTACTTTTTCGAATCAAATCGGAGAAATACTGGAAAAGGGCCGAATCTTAAGTACCCGAAACCGACGTGCGTGCATGACTCGATGTATGAATGTGGAAGAAGCGAAAGACATTTGTCAGGATCGTAGCAGGTGGAAAGAAGTCGTCTCTGCCTACCCCTCTGGGAAACAGGCGTGATTTTATGTATGTATGTATGTATGTTGTATTTTCCTTTTAATAAAATGCTTTACGTACTTTTCCTCCACTGTCCATCTTTTTCTTAAGGCTCGTATTAATAATCTGAACAGCGGGCGTAGTATGCTTGCTTTTATCGCATGACAAAATGTTGATAAAGACATGTACACAAATGTTGATGTGACATGTTGTTAAAGCATCCGTCCCTCTCGTACTTAATACGCGTCAGAGAGAGACGGATGTTTTATCCACATTTTGTCACGCGATAAACGCAGCCATATTAGGCCCCCTAGAGTGTAATGCTCGTCTCAAGATGCGTCAAAAATGACAGTGACACTCTACGACTTGACGTTTAGTTTTAACTTTTAACTCTATCTTTTGGTTAATAATGCTCCAAATAATTCCCCCACCCACTTCCCAAAAAAGTAGTTAACATTAAAACTGTAATAAAAAACGAATTGTTTTAGTATAATTTAATGAACAACTTCTGATACAAATATAACAAATATAGCATAAATAAAGATCAGAGATGATAGATCAATCTGAAGGTCTTTTTAATCCAAATGATAATTTGAAGAAGGGCAGGGCGACTTTAAACGGGGAATCTGACGCCGAATCAGCAGAGAACGGGTTATCTGAAACTTTATCAAAAAACAATTAAATTATTATTTAAAGTCCTTATTGGCTTTTTTGTGACTTGTGGCGCTCTTTGGGGGAGGCCTTTGTCCAGCAGTGGACGCCCCCGGGCTGATGATGATGATGATGATGATGATTGGCTTTTTCTCCTGTATTTTGCCAATGTCGAGTTAGATAAAACACTCTCATTTACCTATTAGATAAATAATTCCATGACACACATGAGGACAAGCATTGTTCGTTGTTCGGTATATTCTATTGTCATGTGGATAGCTCCATGCGCTTATGTCAAATCGTGATAAAAAAAAACCTAAGTGTTTCAAATTATATGACCGTAGGCGAGTTTATAAAATTATCTTCTGTAAATGAATTAGATTTTTTTTCACTTTGCTTTGCAATTGCAAATTGCATTTTGTTAGCACCTACTATGCGGCACAGATTTTAATTTACACAGACAGAATAAATGCCACTGACATAATAATAATAATTGATATTTAACACTCAACCTCGCTACCATTATCTTTTGTAAATATTCTTTGGTTTACTTATAGGTTAGGGACAAGAACCTCTCAGGCCACGAGATGGTAAGTGGACTCTATCCTGCTCAGCTAAGACAAATGGCGGTCCTTATACAAAACTCCTGAAGTAATTGCAAACTAAGTACTTAAACCTGCCTACCTATCTGCTTTAGCAATTTAATTTGACATACCGCTTCTTGGCTTACGTGCGCAGTGAAGGCCATGCTGCACTCTTTAGAAAAAAAGGGCGTATGTCTCATAGAATCGCGAATGTATAGTGACCTTAATTCTAAAGATAGGGGGTTCATTTTGCCTTAACTATCAAATTGCGCATGCGTCCTTTTTATTTAGTAGGGCAGCATGGGCATTTGTTATTTTACTTACTTAACACTGCCCATGCGTTGCAAGCCGTAAGGGCTAATATGAAATGCCACTATCGTAGTAATTTTGCCTAAATTTCATAAATTATTTTTATTTACCTAATGGATCCATAATATTGTCCAAAAACATCTCTGCCAATCTGCAAGCAGCAGCCTGTTGGAAAAAGTAAGTAATTAAGTCGGTGAAGTATTTTTTGTTACTTTTACTTTAAAGTAATTGATTTTTTTATTTTATTTTTAACAATGTTTTCAGAATGTACTGCGTGCGTTGCGATACATTGCAAATTATCTAAATAATTTAGGGATATTTTTGATCTTTGGACGGTTTTATTCTTCTGCTTTAAAGTAATGGCGGTCTACCAAGTTATCTTGCCAGTGTCAGTGAGAGAGTATAATTAGTAAATAGAACAGTAAATCAAAATTTACAAAACTAAAAGCCGGGCAATTTTCAATCGGCCATCTTCGCTCCCCGAAGGTTACCGGACCAATCCTTGGACATTTTTGATTTGATTATCTTTTTCTGTCAGATTCAAATTTAAGCACATGTTTATTATTGTTCATGAACAGGACCTCGGCTCAGGTAACACTGTTTTTTTTTTCTTTGCCCCGCGGCGACTTGAACAGCTACTACCGCGGGAATATGGCGTTTCCACAATGAAGTGATTTCGCCAGTGTCAAGTATATATAAGTATAAATCAATATAGCAATAAAACACAATCCAATCTTCTCTAGGAAGATTGGTGGCAACGTTGTACGGTGAAATGTAGGACAGAGGCCAAGATAGTTTTAACCTCTGTACCACTGCGAGTTCACTTGAAACTTGAAGTAAGATGCCAGGATACACGAAATAAGTCCAAGTCTTCTATCACTGTGCAACACAAAGGCATTAAAAGTACAAATCACTAACAAAAAAAACTTTAAATACACAAAAATAAATTACACGTTCGCCTTCTTTTGGCGTTGCAAATGGCCCCCCGGTTACCCCCTTATTAGACACGCAATAGCTCTGTCCTTATTTGCCATTATGACATTTGAATTTGACAGAAAGGGACAAAGAACACAATAAATAGTTTAATATTAACGAAAATGTCTTCTTTAAGTAAAGAAAATGAAGAAAACTTATTATTAACTCCATCGGAAATAATTGTTCATCGCCGACATTCACCCAAGACAATGAAATAATTAACAACATTACACAAACCGTAATGCCAAATAAAACTGTTCAGTACCGTTTTGAAAATTGTAATTTTACCAACTGTTTTAATAAGAACACAATAACTAAAATATGTTAATAGTGCGTTTATGAAGAGGGTAAGTTTTTTTTTTAAATCAAACGAAAGAGTTGACTCTGTTGAAAATAGAATCTCTAAAAAAAATCCTCTGTCAAAATTTGGTACACGTTATTTTTATTTCTACTTACCAATAGCAAAATCGAGTGTATAAATATTTTTCTGTACATCTCAATACACGTCAGTGTAGCAATAACGCAATTCAAAATGAGGCTTATTTGATGGACACCTGAAATTATTTGGCAGTTGTGCAAATAATGTTACCCTTGGATGAATATTTGAGCAGTTACGGAATTAAGACATTTACATTTTTAGAGATCTATTATTATAAACACTTTCAAGGATTATACTTAGGAATTTTATTTAAATCGAAACATGTTTTACGTCTTTTTGTGACCCTATCATGGTTTTGGACTCCACTTCTTGCGTAATCGTTTGCCATCTCCATATGCCAAAAATACTGAGGGCCTAGTGAAAAAAGGTACAAGTCGACTAGACTCAAAAAAAAAACCGGGCAAGGGCATGTTGGACCATGCTCATTGTGGGGTTCCGAAGCCGCTAAGTAGGGGAGGAGGGGGTAACACCGGATAGTTAAGAAAAAATATATATAATTAACTATAACACGAAGATATATTTCAATAATATCTAATATCAAAATCAACTAGTAATTGACTATCATTTGGCACGAACTTATCGAGATCAAGTTATTACTTAAGAAATCAATCAACATTTGCTTAAATTTAGTAAATCCGATTTCACCCCTTGTGTAAGGGTAAAACCAGATACCATAATTTTCATGGTGGGGGGAAAACAGATACTAATTATTTACAGTCATGACATACAAAAACAATAATTCCTGTGAATGACACCCGGTGCAACCTTCGTGGGCCCATTTCAGTCAAAACGTACATTGAATCCAGGCATCCTCATTTGCATACTCTTTACGTTTCTGATTGTGTGTATTTTTACCAGCTTTTAATTTTTTACCTCTTTTTTCCCTTGGGTGAAGGTGTTTGTGGTGCTTTAGTTTTATTCTGTAATAATTCATTTTTGTAAGGAGACAGTCAATTTGCCAGTTTTACCCCGGCGAGCTGATGGTTTCCTATTTCTCTATAACGTGTGAGGAATACTACCTGATTTCACCCCGTCTGCTTCTACACAACGGCCTTGATTTTGCAAATAAAATAAAAAACGCAATAGTTTAGCGGTCTAATTAAAAAATAAAATTAGAAATCATTACTCAAATAGTCACTATAAGGATATAAATCATTACCATGCATGTTATTAAACTAAATATATATAAATATTTCATCAATTACCAATGTTTACTTTTTTTCTCAACGGCAACGTAACACGACTCACTTCGCCAGCCACCATTTGCACGCACACTAAGCGGCTTCTGCCCGTGCTGTCTAACGTGTCTAAGCGAGTCAGCCATAGCAGAAATTTGAAATAGCACGCTATCTGCTTTTACCCGCTATCTGATTTCACCCCACCTTCCCCTACTACAAACATAAAAACAATAAGTTGTCTACTAAATCGTAATAGCTTTTCTTTTAAATTGGTTATGTGTGCTTTCATTGCGAGGCACTTTTTAAAGCTTAATATTTCATAAACGGATCACGTAATCGAAAAAATTGTTCTCACAAACCCGCAATATTTGGAAGACCTATCCAACAACACCCTACACTATGGGGTAAACGAGAAAAAAAACATCCCCACGTTACGTGTAGGGGAGATACAATAAAAAAAAACAAACGTTTTCATTTTACCACTTCGTTGGCGTGACTAAAACCCAAAAAAAAAAACATGCCAAATTACAGCTTTCTAGTACTAAGAGTCTCTGAGCTAGGTTGCGGAAGGACGGACGGACGGACATGGCGAAACTATAAGGGTTCCTAGTTTGACTGCGGAACCCTAATACAAAAGGGTATATATTTGAACGGAATATAATACAAGACTTAAACACTTTTTCACTTGATCTTCAGAAGACTTATACCCATTTTCCCTAGGACCCCAGTAGTAGTTAATGTGATTGGTGCATAACGCCTTATTATGTGTACAGTCGCATAACGGTCGCATACATTTATCTACATTCATATCATAAGTTTTCTAGAAACCTGTATCTTAATGTTCACATTATAGTATCGTTGACCGATCCTTTAATGTGAACATTAAGATGCAACCACATCGATAACCGATAATTCAGTGACATGCAATACTCTAATGTTAACATTAAAATACAACCACAGTTTGCTAATATAGGTCATTTGCTTATTGTTTCTGAACATGTTGTGGGGAAGTTATGATATGGGTTTAGATAAAAAATGATAAGCAATGTCGTATGTATAACTGTCATTGCATTACGATGAAACAGGAGCACGAACGCTTAAATGTACGTAGGTATAAAGGTAATTAGGTGATGCAGAATCTTCGTGGATTGGAAACACTGTAAATACAGATCATGAAATTTCCATTTATTAGCTATTCCGTGTCGAGTATTTAGTTGAAGGATTTAATATTTAGTTTAACTGCGCAACCTGGCATGGGGCGCAAGTAACAAAAGTTTTGCGTATTTTTACACGACTGCCCAAAAAAAGAAACTGTGTTTTAGGTTCATGTATGTATGTAGGTAGGTATGTAATGATTATTTATTCTACCACAACTTCTAAACGCCTAAAGTGTGTGTTATCGTTAGAATCTTTTCACCATCCCGGATGACACAGGTACCTACAGTCAGCGTCATATAGTTTTTAGCATCCAAAGTAGCCAAATAGTTCGTTACACGCCCTTGTTACTACGGTAATAATGACGTGTAACGTACTATTTGGCTACTTTGGATGCTACCAACTATATGACGCTGACTGTACCTAAAATGTTATGATTGAAATAACAACAATAACAAAATGTCAGACACAAAAACATTCAGATTCATTCGGCGGAAGCTTCATTCACTAAAGGTGTTGTGTGATTTGGTCGGGTTGTACCGTATTGCTCAGAGGGTATACGCGAACAGCTGGTCTAGTTAACGCGCCGGCGCATGATTATTACCTACAATATACAAGGGCACTTCACGCCCCCCACCGCACCTCCCGCGGGCGACGATTGATGGGTTTCGATGGCCGCCAGTCGGGTTCTCACTGCGAGGGAGAGCGAACGCACGAATGTCAAATAAGATCTGACAACATGGTGGTGAGTTGTGCGGTGTATGGATGCTTATCAACATCGCAAAGCCAAAGCATTAGGAGTTTCTTTCGCTTCCCTAAGGATGAAACAAGGTAAAGTACCTTATTTACTACGTTATTAGTGTTATATTTGTGTTTCAACTGTGGACCTCCCCCCGCCTTCCGCCGTCGACAAACCTCGCCGCGCTCGTCCGCGTATCGTGTTATGGATTTAGTTTAAATAGGTACAGTTGATCTTTTAATTAGGTGTACGTTTTAGTACTCTACCGCAGGTTTAAATGTAGAATTAATAGCTGTGATAAGGAGTTATAATGTACAGGTACTTACATATACTTAAGAGTTCGACCGTCAAAACTCAAACCGCGTAGAGTAAAGTTTTAGGGATTCTTACCCAAAAGGACCCTATTACCGTCTATTTTTTTGTCTTTTTGCGATTTGCATACATAGCATAATATTGTGCTAGTCATTTTTAAGTACTTGTTTGGGTAATTCCGTGTCTGACGCTTTGGCACCAAGCTGTAAGTCTGATACCTATGTTCTTTGAAAAATAAATAATTAAATTAACATTACTACATGCATAACATTACTCTAGATAATAGATAATCATGTACGGTTGATTTTTTTACAGAGTGCGTAGGTAGGTTTCGTTTCACAAGAGAGCTGTTATTATTATTTTTTTAAAAGGACCTGGGTAATTTAAGTTTAAAGTTTTCCTTATTTTTATGTTATATATGGGTGGTATTTCTGTGAATGAATGTTTCCTCTTTCTTCTGGTCTCTAAAAAAATAAAATATGCAGCGCCTACGAGGATGGTACGGAACCATTCGTGTGCGATCTCGCACTTGACCGGTTTATTGTTAAAATTGCTCGAGAGCTGCATTCACATGGTGCACATCCTATTTGGGTTGATCTCTAATTTTAAATATGGAAACGTTAATTTATACATATATTTTTTCATTTTATTATTATTTGCTAATTTAAGTTTATATATATTTTAAATTAAATAATACATGTATAC
This sequence comes from Acleris sparsana, assembly GCA_923062465.1. Taxonomy (NCBI): domain Eukaryota; kingdom Metazoa; phylum Arthropoda; class Insecta; order Lepidoptera; family Tortricidae; genus Acleris; species Acleris sparsana. Next base: position 15,214,213 of record OV281301.1, on the reverse strand, counting down.
CTAGACAATAAAATAATTTAGAAATCAATGTAAAATAAACAAGAATATTTTTGCTTATTTGACGACGCGGCTATCCTAGATTCTAACGACCTGGCAGCCTACGGTGCTGGCGATCCCTGTTTCGAGTCTCGGTAATTGGAAATCTTGGATCTTTTTTATGTATGTATTTAAATATGTATGGGCATGCTAATGTTTATCGTTATCTAGTATCCATAGCACAAGCGCTAGAGCTTAGTTTGGGACTAGGTCAATTTATATGAGCTAGTCCCATACTGTTATTTATTTATTAATGTAAAAGATAAAAAGATAAAAGATATAGATAAGTAGGCCACACGGGCACTTTTCTACCAGCGCTTCGTGGGCTTGATCACAAACGCTACATCCTAGATACACATATAAAAATAATTATTTTATTAAATGTTACTTACGTTAATTTCAGGTGCAAACTCTGGGTGAAAGCTGCTGATCGTCCGGATCTACTAAACAAATCAGTGGAAGATCTATACAGAAGTCACGTTATGTGTGATTTACACTTTGAAGCTAAATATCGTAATTCGAAAAAGTTAAAAAGCGATGCAGTTCCTTCTTTGAATTTACCGTTAAGAGAGCATTTACATGCAACTATATCAACTCAAACTGATGTTAATACGTCTCAATATTTTTTGAAATATGAGATTGCCACTCAAACAATGCCAAGTGATATAGAAGCTACAGAACACACTATAGATTCAACGTCAGAAGATGAACACGACTGTATTATTTCTACAGCTTCAAATAACAATACTGGCATATCACAAGTCAAAGACAGCAATCGTGGTAACAGAAATGATAAAAAAATCAAGTTGATGGCTCTGAATCTATATTTTGCTAGCCCATTAGCTTACACAGTCGTGGCAAAGTTTTTAAGCCTACCAAGTGTGCGAGCGTTGGGTCGAATGAAGATCGATATGGGTACCAAGGTTGATTCTAATACTCTAAGTTTTTTACAGACTAAATTAAAAAATCTTCCAGAACTTGATAGGTACTGCATAGTTTGCGCTGACGAAATTTCCCTCAAACGAAACTTACATTATGTTGTAAATAAAGATAAAATCGTAGGTTTTCATGAAGTTGAAGGAATCCAAACAAATGAACCAGCTACCCAGGCTTGCGTTGTAATGGTTAGAGGAATGTTTTCCAATTGGCAACTACCAATAGGATATTGTTTATTAGCTTCTAGCGAAAAATATGAAGAACTGAAGTCATGGTTGAATGGTCTCATTTCAAAAATTTTGAAAATTGGATATTATGTTGTGGGTTTCGTGACTGGTGAAGGTTCAAATTTTATAAAACTGGCGAATGAGCGCAATGTGTCAGTCGATAAACCTTACTTTTTCATTGACGATAGAAAAATTTACAATATTTTTGATGTTCCACAGCTATTTAGATCACTTCGTGATAATTTAATGAAATATAACTTGGAATTTTTGAACAGCGATGGAAACAAAGTAACAGCTAAATGGGATGATATTAAAACCTTTTATGAACATGACAGTGCAAAAAATCATTGCTTGGCACCTAAATTGACGGAAGCTCATATCAATCCAAGTAGTTTCGAAAAAATGGAAGTTAGATACGCAACCCAAGTTTTTAGCTATACAGTAGCAGCTGCGATGGACTTTATTCTAGATAAATCCTGCTCAGGAACGGTTCAGTTCATTATTCTAATGGATAAGACTTATGATGTGCTAAATTCATCTGCTGTAAAACATCAAAATAAAAATAAAATTGCTTACGCCGCCAAGCAACACCAAACGGAAATATTGCATGAATTTGAACATTTCTTGTCAACAGTTGCTGTTGTTGATGACAAGAAAAAAGACGTTACAAAATCAATACAATGCTTGCAATGCTTCAAAATCACACTGAGCAGTATCAAAAGTCTCGCAAAAGATTTGCAGTCTGTCGGTTTCAAGTTTCTTCAAACAAGCCGATTAAATCAGGATCCTATAGAAAATTTCTTTGGCTCTTTTAGACGGCAAGATGGTATCCGTCGAAAACCGACACCAATTCACTTTAGCAGGGCTTTTTATAAATTATACATAATGAATACGCTTAAGCAATCACATCATGCTAACTCTTCCGATGATTTCGATACACTGGTAAAGTACGCTAAAAATAAAGTAGCCAGTATTCAGCAGCAAAAAGAAGAAGGGGTATACTCGGATGGAATACCAACAGTTACGGTCGGTACATTGGATTATCGCTTCGAACTTCCCGAGAATAATGCCTTTCTATATGTGTGCTGCTATCTTCTTAAGAAATGTACAGAGGTACATAAGTGTGAAAGTATGATCTCTTATTTAGGCACCAACAGCCAGATATCCGACGATAGCATATTTTCCAGTTCTTCCGATCAGAGAAAAAATATTGTTATCACTCCTCCCAAAAGCTTCACATCTTGTATCAAAGCTATGGATGAAAAATTTAAACTTTGTTTCCAAAAGTCAATGCCAGAATCTATCGGGAACCATGTCCTAAAGGAATTAAGCAATATATCTATAAATAAATGCTGCCCCTGTTTTCCGAATGAATATTTAAAAAAAATGTTTATAAGATTTCGTATGTTCAATGTTTTACGATTCAACAATAGAGTGTTTAAATACGAATCATTTAAGGTAAAATATTTTAGCGTATGTAATATTTAGTCCTGACGACATTATAAACTAAAATAAAAGAAACAGTTTACTCGTTTTATTTAATGTCCGAGAAAACGCTCGTATATAAGTATAGTTTGTTTAGAGCTCCGTACCCGAAGGCAGTCTTACGGGGCCCTATTAATACTCTGTCCGGCCGTCCGTCCGTTCCTCCTAACTTTAAGGGGCTGTAAATTTTGAACCTTAATAGATACTAAGTTCTAGGATTGTACTATGACTGTGCTATTCCCATTAGTCCGCACCCCGTAGTTCGCACTGCGGACTACTGGGAATAAAAATTCCCTGTAGTTCGCACTGTTTAATTCAACATAACTATGTTCAATTTCATATGGTATTATAGGAGCAGGAATATAAAAAAGTAATTTTAATTTCACACATTTATTTAAAATTAGACTGACAATTTAAAAAAAAACAAAAATTTTACGAAAAATTTAGCAAATCGACCTAGTAAAGCATTTTTGCTCTATATATATATATATATATATATATATATATATATATATATATATATATATATATATATATGCGAACTACTGGGAAAAAAAATCAAAGTAGTTCGCAGTGCGAACTACGGGGTGCGGACTACTGGGAATAGCCCACTATGACGGACGCCACTTGAAAAGTCTTCGACCCCATCCGCCGTCTACCCATTGACTGGTTTTCGCGCGGATCGCCTCACGTCTCAGTACTGTAAGTCATCACTGGCAACATTTTCTCTCTTAATATAAGTGCTTTGCTATTATCGGTGGAATCATTTACAATATTCTCTCCTCCCTGCTAGCTCCTTGAGCTCTTTATACGACACGACGTGCACCTTTTCCTTGATGTCCATGTAGTTTCTTCTTGGTCTTCCTGTGCCTCTCCTGGTTTCAATCTTTGCCTCTGTAATGTTTTTGTCCAGCATGTCATGCCTCAATAAATGGCCATTCATCCCTCCTCTTCTGTTATCTATAATCTCCAAAATCTTAACATTTTAAGGTGTGACCCGACCGCTGCTTAAAATACGACGACGGTACGGTATCGCACACAGCTGCTTAAAATACGGTGTCGTTGTGTCAACAAAAGCCGGGGTCATAGTGACAACATGGTGCCGTTTTTGACTGATGTGGGATCGCACCTTTACTTGATCATTATTAATTCACCGCCTATGCTTGCACCATCCCGATCCGGACTTCCGCGGTGCTATCGCCATCCTTCTCCGGAGTATCCTGCAACTGCGCTGGAGTCGACTTCACGCCGGCGTGCTGTTTGTTTGCAGTTTGCGGAAGTTTGCAAAATGGGGTCAGGTTTGTCAATAATGGAAGCAAACCGAAGTTGAATCTGTACGCTGGTAGTGGTTTTTACTAACTATCCGCTTCTAAGTACATACGCAGGCAGTTTTTCGAGCATGAGTCACCAAGTTAAACAAAGACAGTTAATACTTATTAATTAAATGTATCTATTCCAGTACACATCAGAAATTAAAAATTAAAAGTAAACGTATTTAAACTAAGCTACTTAAGTACTAAAATATATCAATAATAATCACCAGTATTAAAAAATATATCTCTGACGCTATCTAATATTATGTGCGTATATCGGTTCACCCTGTTGTGGCATAATTTTGTGAGTTATAATTATTTGTGGCATAATAGTCATAAATATATAATCATACTAGACTTACGCATAAACCGTTATCGCAGAATCTACATTTGCATAGTTTTTTACGCAGAATTATATTAGTCTGAATATTATTCGGTCTTCATTTTCATGCTCTGAATCATGTCTAGGTACGCATAAATTAAATGATCATAAAATTGTTTTGCTGAAAACTATCGTTGCAGAAATATGTTTTGTCATAACATTATTTGACTGATTTTTTTTTTTTTTTATGGCACAGAGAAGGCAAACGAGCACACAGGCCACCTGATGGTAAGTGGAAACTGTGACCCATAGACATTCGCAAGCCTAAGACTGCAAATGCGTTGCCAACCCTGAGGACTAAGATCGAATGCCTCTATGCTAGTCATTAAACCGGCTGTCTTATCCCCAAACCGGAACACAACAATGCGAAAACTGCTGTTTGGCGGTAGGTTAATGGATATGATGGTGGTAGCGATCCGGACGGACCCTGCACAGGGTCCTACCACCCGCAAAATTGAATTTGAATTGAATTATCGACTAACGTCAAAAACTAACGTAGCAGTCACTTTTTGATAAGGTCACCATTCTAACCTAACCTAACCTTCTTTTCTGGTAGCAGTAAGTACCTATGTCTAGTAAGTTTCGGTCAATCGATAAACCTACCCTACTTTTCTGTTTTCTGGACGTTTTTTTGTGCTCGCAGTTCTAACCTGTAACCTGTGTAAGTATGCCATAAGTTAGTTTAATTTGGACAATCGATAATATGCGGATTAAAATTATGCTAAACAGAATTATGCGTAAAAATATTCGGTCATAATTCGGGATGTTACAAATTATGCCAAATAAGGTTTCTGCCACATTATCATTCGCCGAAAACCGATTATGCTAAAAGATTTTCGGACAATAAATGTTAAGCCCCCGTATATCAAGTAATAAAAATATTATATATAAAATTACATTTCACTTTGATGTCAGAATCAGAACGACGAAGTCACTTATACCGTAACAGATTAGATAAAAAGTAATAAACATAATATAGAGAATCATTTTGTTTTTGTAAATTGTCAGTACGTCATGTCAATGTCATGTCATATCATCTGTAATAGACGGACAGTGAAACTGATTTTTCTGTCATATACATTTAAGGCAATGGAAAAACGGCGTCTGTTTTGCGCTTGCTTACATGAATAAATAAATACCAGGGTATAATACTACACAAATTGATCGAGTCACATTAAGTCAACGATGGACATATTTATACAAACATACGTCACGACACGTTAGGGTCTATATTTTCTTTCAATTACACTTTATTCGTTTAGCGTAGGTACTGTCCGCGTGTCACACTCGGAGCTGGCTGAAAATCAGCGCTGCAGGTGTTTAACACCTCAGCATTTGCGGGTGCTGTGACCTTGTGCGGGGTCCGTCCGGATCGCTACCACCATCTTATCCATTAACCTACCGCCAAACAGCAGTGTTCGCATTGTTGTGTTCCGGTTTGGGGATAAGACAGCAGGTATAATGACTAGCATAGAGGCATATTCCATCTTAGTCCTCAGGGTTGGCAGCGCATTTGCAGTCTTAGGCTTGCAGTCTTGTGAATGCGAATGTCTATGGGTCACAGTTTCCACTTACCATCAGGTGGCCTGTGTGCTCGTCAGCCTTCCCTATGCCATAAAAAAAACAAAAAAAACAAAAAAAATATGCTGAGCTAGTGTCCGATTCACTGCCGCGAAGACACACTCACTACTTGTTTATTGTTGTTTCTGTTCTCCCTTTTTTTTCTGTGTCTTGTGTGTGTAGTGAATAAATTTAATGTATTTTTCTTTTCTTTACTAGTAAAATTTCAACCAGTTCCCATTATTGGTATAAACGCGAATTCATAATAAAATAATATTCGTACGTAGGTGTAGTTTTTTAATGTTATTTTGGGACCCATTTCAAGAAAAATAAGTCAATTTCATTAGAGATGTCAATTCATTTATAACTTTTAAAAAACTCAAACATCATTTCGTTTCGTGACGTACAAGTTGCCTACCATGCAATATTTTGGGTCTAAATGAATACCAGGGGAATTCTCACACAAATTGGCCTAGTCACAAACTAAGGCCTAGGCTTTTACTATGAATACTAGACAACGAAAAACATGCTATGTATAGACGTATACTCAGAATCAAATAGGTACTTCCTAAGTATTGTTTATAATAATAATATTTTTTCTTCGTTGTCGCGTACTAATGAGTAATCAGTTTTAAATGCACGCGGTAAAAATGATTAATCGAATGCCTTGTAACATTTCGGTGTGATGCATCACCCGCGGTCATTATAATTAGAAAAAAAATTATAATAATTATTCAGTTAGTAGGCCGCTCGGGCACTTTTACACGTCAAGAATCTACCAGCGCTTCCCGAGAGGAGACCACTGCTGAGAAGAAACGCCGCAAGAAACTCAGCAGTCAGTAATTTTTTAAACATTTTGCATATTATTGTGGTACTACTTAGTCTAGCATTATATAAAGCTACACATATTAAATTAAATATAATAATCAAATAACATGTGTAGTTCAGCAGGAAACACGTTTAAAAAACTAACGGGAGAGATAGAGAGAGAAAAGAAAAAATATAAAATAAAATCAACTACTTATGTGAATATGAGATGGTGCAAGACGACCACATAAATGTTTCGATATGTTTTCCCGCATCAACGGTGTCCCCTAAACAAGAAAAAGCAGGATAAAGCTTTTGCATTTGAACAAATTATTATTGACTAAGTTTCGGATATAGGCCATGCATTTTTGTCTGTTAGATAATCCTCGACCCTATAACACGCTTTAGACATTAACGACTTTTTCAAGATTTTTTTAAGTGCTGGAAAGGGTAACTTTAAAACTACGTCAGGTAATTTATTATAGAAATGAAAGCATTGACCAACAAATGATACTTTACGGACACGGAATTTTCGAATAGCGATTTTTTTTTCGCACCCATTAACTAAGAAGTGTACATAAGAGTGATATATAAGACCGAAATGTTACAAGTCAGTCGTCACATTTATGTATTTTTAACAATTAAACACTATGACTGTAGCCCTAAACGTGTAGCGAGGAAGCAATACATTTTCGCGCGTTGATCACACCATTCCTGTAAAACATAACTTGGCCTCTGCTGCCCATGGCTCCTCATACAACTCCCGTACATGCTTACGCTGGTAGTTTATTAATAGAATAATTCAGTTCCGCAACTGGGGTCGGGCCCTCGTTTATTGCCTTATCAATCTAGTTATTGACTGAACGTTTTTTTTAATCAACGGTATTTATTCAACAATGAATTCTGGGTTCGTAGCGAAAAAGGGTACAAGTCTTCTGAAGATCAAGTGAAAAAGGGCTTAAGTCTAGTATACTCCGTTCATGTATATACCCTTTTTATTACGAGATAAGTCAACTTGTACCCTTTTTCACTACGACTCCAGAATTGCAGTTTACTGTTGCTTTTGCTTGAAAAGAGAAGAGACGAGAACAAGAGCGATGTTTGACAAAATTGCAAGGATTTGTTTGACATGTTTGGTGATATTGCGTTTGCGCAACTCAAAGATACTTAGAAAAGTAAACCGTTCAAGTGCGAGACGGAGCTGCGTACCTCGGTACGACAATACGATGAGGGGCTTAATTATTTCACTTTCTATGATATATTTTTTTGATAATTTTACCGTATTAAAATATTCTGGAAAAAAGACGCTATATTTGCGGTTCATAAGATACAGCAGGTGTGAACAAAAAAGTGTGTTCCTAGACTTCCAAGCAACAAATCCGCTGTGCCGGCACCAATATGTCTTTTATTTGGTACCCCTATGGAATCTCTAATCGTCATTTGTCCTAATGCATCGTTGTCCGAATTTTTATTTATCCTAAAGCAATTTTAAAACATTTTACTGTTGCTTATAATACAACCCTAACCTAACCTAACCGCAGGTATGTGGCGAGAATTTAAAAAGTTGTCTCACTCAGCTGAAAACCAATTTAGGACAAATGAATTAATGCCAAAGATGCTTAGGACAAACGTTAGTAGGGATTCCGAGGACCACTCCTTTTATTTACCTGACAAGTGAGCCACTCCAGTAAACACTTTGCCACTTTACGTTCGGCAAACAGTAAGTCGCAAACTGTTAGCCTAATAGGACAGCATCCTTAACTGTGTGAAAATCTTCGATATTCGTTTGTAGTATTATGATTTTCATTCTATATTCAGTTTAAATTGCTATGACTCGGTACAGTAGACTACAAAGAGATCAACTTTTGGACCTTCTTCCAATGCAAAAAGGTTTTTTTTTTGGAGTACTACAAGGTGTATGGAGATCTACCTAAACAGACAACAAACTGTACGTAAACAATTTACAAAGCAAAATGGCTTAGTATTTATTTTATCTATTAGGATGAAGGTTATTTGCAAATATCACCAAAGTCGTTTATAAGTTATAACCAACGTTATTCCTTATCCCAAAATCATTCATGTCGATTGCATGAACCATTCTATTCTAGTCCCTGTGCTCTCAGCTGCTGTATGAAATTGGAGCTCATGCATGCTGGTTTTTAAGCAAACGTATATCCAATCTAACTTGATCTTCGATTCAGAATTATTAATACTATTTCAAAGCTCATAATACAATGGTGGAAAGTTAACGCGTCTCAAAGTGAAATATCTCCTCAAGTCAGAGTTCCATTATCAAACTTTGTCTTGGTACTTGGATACCAAGAATTCGTATATGGTATTGGAATCTAATAAATTTAGTGAATACCTAATCGAAAATACTTTACCTCTCTGGATAATGATGAAACTTTCATATGTATTGTGTGTAATCATGAATAAATTGGAAAAGTATTTACTTTCGTCTGATACGGAGACCTTTTATTATATGTATGTAATGTTAGTCAAGATTTGGGTTATTGTAACATCGTATAACATGTTAAAATTCAAACGAAAAGTATACAAAAAAAACCGGACAAGTGCGAGTCGGACTCGCTCACCAAGGGTTCCACATGACACGGTACGTTTAACTCAATTCAAAATTTGTACCGCCGCCGTTCCTTGCATAAGGACCCTGTTTTTTTGTGATTTCATTTTAATATTCGTATTATATTCTCATTTATTTTTTTTATTGGATTTTTTTTTGTTTCATATTTTTCCCTTTACTAGTAGTATAAGACGGTGGTACTTGCCAAATTTTATAGTTCTAGGTCAACGGGAAATACCCTATACATTTTGATTCGCTCGAGTGTCGAAATGAGCGTTTTTTTCGGCATAAACGGCCTTATCTTTTTTTTACGTTAATGTACAAGTTTGATTTTTTCACAGCTTCAAGGGACTGTAGAACAGAGCGTATGCTTTTAATTTCAACTAGATACCTCCACGCGTTCCAGAGATAAAGGGTCTTCACAGAACGACAGATGCACAGACAGACAGACAGACAACAAAGTGATCCTATAAGGGTTCCGTTTTTTCCTTTCGAAGTACTGAACCCTAAAAACCATGAAGTTTTCATAAGGAATTGATTAGTTGTTATTAAGCTATGCAATTATTTATTATATTGCTAGCGCCACAACTATCACTACTTAGCAATTATTCTTTTTTTAAAGTAACTTTTTAATCGCAGGCACCAAATTTTCATTTCATCGACACGTGTAGGAGTTATAATATTTTGTGGTTACAGGTCTAAATATTTTTTTTTTCACCTGGGTAAGTGGATATGCATACCCGCCCCTAAGCACTTGCACAGACTAAAACCCCCGGGGCGATAGGCCAATCTGGAGGGGGTTAAGGGACCGCTATACTGCCAAAACGTTAAAAATAACGGTTTCCCTGTGGACTCATTCAGGCTTTACTATCCCCTTCGCGTTCTCCACTAAAGGCACTCCGGAACACAGCAGGTATTTTCCAGCTCAGGACTTATTGCGGATGATAAACCCCCTGTCTAGCACCCGCAGGCCCCCGTTACGGTGGCATGCAGCTGATGTAAGACAACCGCAGCCGACTCAATCGCCTGCGGCATTTTGGCAGCGCTTCCGCCTCAACCTCACGTTGCCGCGCCACCGCTTCCTTCAGCGTTATTACTATGTCAGTGGTGGTAGGACCTGGTGCAAGGTCCGTCCGGATCGCTACCACCATCATATCCATTAACCCACCGACAAGCAGCTGTGTTCGCAACCGGTGAAATTACTAGCATAGAGGCATTCCATCTTGGATCTTGGATCCATCGAGCGTTGGCAAGCTTGAAGTATTAGGATTGCAGTTTTGAGATTGTAGTCTTGAGATTTCAAATGTCTATGGTTCTCAGATCCTACTTACCATCAGGTGGCCTGAGAGCTCGCGTGCCGTCTCATTGCCATAAAAAAAATGTTGCCCAAAACATGGGAAAGCTCTGTGGTCCGGCCATCCCATAGGTACACGCACATCGAAAACGAGATGATTACTTCAACAACCAAAATAATTTGACTTTTGTAGTCGCCGTAACAGCTTGAAATCGAGGGTCAACGAAAACTGGTAACATATTTGAAAAACCGTCCATCATAACTTGATCTCCGATTTTCTCGCTGTTGTTACGTGTCCATAGGTCAAAAACAACTGGCTTTTGTCCTTACGCTACGGAATGACACCGGTGGGGTCTCATTAACTTTGGACCCTTTCATTCTGTGCGGTTTCCTTTTGAATCGTGATCCTGGTTTGCATTTGCCTTGGAAATTGTACCTTATTTGAAAATCAATAAAGTTCAAAATACAAGTTTTTCTTACGTTTAATATACGTACATATGGTTTTAACTTAAGTTAGTTGAACCCTGGTATCATCCTGTTTTTTAGCAAAAGTAATCCTGTTAAAATAATTTTGTTTTTAATCTTATTTTATTGTCTGAAATATTGTGATAATTCCTATAGAGAAATTTTATTATTTTCAACGAAAAAAAATGTACCGACATATAAATATTTTTTAAACATCTAATTGGCAGAAATTGTTACGTGTCTACCTAAGTAATTTAATTTGTTTCAAACACAATGTAAATTGTAAATTGAATAAATTGAAAAAAAAAAAAAAAACTGGTCATTTTTTTTTTGGACACGATTTTTGTAAAGCACTTTTTTCTTACCTGTTCGAAAAATTATAATCAAAAAGTATATTTTTATTGTTTCAAGTATTATTACCACGGAACCCCAAAAGAGAAATCTAAATAACAACACAAATAAAACTCATATTCAGAAATATCCCACATTTTATAATACAGAACAAAAGACGATTTATGGACTATGATCATGAGAATAACAATATAATGTACAGTACGTGTCGCGTATTTATCAAATTTATAAATCCAATGAAAGTGTCAGAACACCAATAAAGTATGTACTTACCTATAGAAACTCACTTAGTATTAACTGTAATATACACCTATTATTGTATTAACCTTTGCCTGCGGCCGCTTGTTCAGTGACACTTGTAGCCACTTGTAATTCTAAATTTAAACTCTAACACCGTACAAAAAATACGTTTTTTTTGGTAGAACAGTGACATCTATCGAATAATAGGGTAAAAGACAGCGCCATCTGTTATCGAATACCAAAGAGCATTTGTCGTTGATCAATTATTTCAAAGATTTATGAAAATCATTGAAGGTTATTGGGATAAAAAGTAGATATTCTATGTCCGTCTTCATAAAAAACTACATAAGTCCCAATTTTAATAGAATCTTGCCAGCGAGAATGTTTAGTGGGGGTTGGACCTTGCACAGGGTCCGTCCGGATCCCTACCACCATCTTATCCTTTAACATATCAATGAGAACGATGAAATTAATAGCATTTGCCTTCCATCTTAGTCCTCAGGCTCGGCAACAAATTTGGAGTATTAGGATTACCTACAGCCTTGAGATGTCTTGAGAATTCAAATGTCTATAGGTCTCAGTCTATGTTCTCCTTGCGTTAAAAAACAGAAACAAGGACAATTTATAGTTATCCTGTGACTCCGTCCGTGGTGGATAGCGGTACGTTACTCCCACCAGAACTATTAAAAATTCCGGGAAGCATAGTTTTTTTTTGCCTGTGTTAGTGGCCTACTGCAGGGCAAAGGCCTTGCCTCTTTCGCCATTCTTCCCTACTGCTTGCACGTTCCCACCACCACCTCCATCCTCCATCCTCGTCTCACCACCTTCTCTTTGGTCTACCTCTGCTCCGGTAGCCATTCTGTCTGTAGGGTCCATTCGGTGACAATTCTGGCCTGATGCATATGACAAATATGTCCAGTCCAGTCCCGTGATATCGTGGTCTTGGATCCTCTTTTAATCTAGGATAGGAGTATCAGAATACCGGATTTTATCCAAGGATATTATGGAAATGACGTACGTAAACACTTGTTGCTCCCCCCCCCAATTAATCCAAAAACCCCATTTGCTAAAAATGTTTCCATAGCGTTACTCAGTGACAGGGTATTTACACTTCAAAGGGCCGACGCAGGGTGGTGATTAATTATTTAAAAATTACCATAACAGTGCAAGCGTCCAGGGTTGGCAGAAGTTTGATAATTAACAAAGTGTATTGAATATAAAGAAAACTGTTTACGACGTGATTACGCACAAGTATATCTCTTGATTGGCTTATTTTTGCCAATAAACCAAAAAACCTGTCAAATAATAAAAAATAAAAAAAGAATTAGTTCACCCATGTATACCAGATATTATAATAGTCAGATGAACGTACACACTGTAAATATCGTCACACAAGACCCGATAACAATTGTATCCAAAAATCTTTATCCAACACTTCCTGAACACGCAGCAATTAACGATTTCTTTCCACATAACATTAATCGTTTATACCACAATAGACAGCCCTGACTCACCCCTTATTAGTGTGAATTCAGTGAAATGAACCTCTCACTACGAACTAACTTACCACACCACTTGAAACCCACAACTATTTCCATTTACTACCCTATCCTTTACAGAATAAAGTTGTATATTTGGTAAGGTTAATTTACGAGGTGTATTTGTATGTGTGCGCATGGCCTATATACGGTGAATAGGGGCTGAAATTTTCCCTCTACGAAATAATTAATTTATCTGTTGCAAGAGGAAAAATGCCGTATTTTGTTGGTGCCATGCGGGTGCTTGAGACCGGTTTTAGGACTTTTTTTGTAGAAATTAAGATACTAAATTATAATGATAAAAAGATAAAAGAAATTTATTCAGTAAGTAGGCCGCTCGGGCACTTTTACACGTCAAGATACTACCAGCGCTTCCCAAGAGGAGACCACTGCTGAGAAGAAACGCCGCAAGAAACTCAGCAGTCAAGTCATTTTTTAAACATATTTCATAATTCATATTACAATGGTACAACTAAATCCAGCATTATATAAAGCTACAAGTATTAAATTAAATATAATATCAAATAACAGTAGTTCAGCAGGAAAACATGCCAAAAATGTTACGGGAGCGAAAGATAGAAAAGAATAAAATAAAATAAAATAGAATCAACTACTTATATATGTGTATACATATGAGATGGTGCAAGATGACCACATAAAAGTTTCGATATGTTTTCCTGCATCAATGGTGTCCCCCAGACAAGAAAAAGCAGGATAACGCTTTTGCATTTGAACAAATTATTATTGACTAAGTTTCGGGTGTAGGCCATGCATTTTTGTCTGTTAGATAGTCCTCGAGTATATGAGAAAGACATCACCATCGTATATGACAACGACGTTGTTACCCTAGGTAGTGACCCTGCCTGCGAAGCTAGCGGTGCCAGGTTCGATTCCCGGTCGCAGCAAATCTTTATTTAAAAAAACCGAGCAAGAGCATGTCGGATCATGCTCAGTGTAGGGTTCCAAAGCCGCTAAGTATTCCAAACAAAAAAACAAAACAACAACAAACAACTAATTTTCTATTTATAGTCATTTGGTGCCGTTTTAGATGATTTTAGTAGGTATAAACACTTTAATCACCTGTATCTAAAAACCAATGATGTCTGCTTAGCCGTGATAGTTTTTCTTTTGAATTCGTTATTTGCACTTTCGTTGAAGATATTTTTAATATTTCACCAACGGATCCGCAATATTTTTGAAAAACCCTATCCAACGATACCCTACACACGGGGAAGACGAGAAAAAAAAATACATCCCCATGTTACGTGTAGGGGGGCTTACACTAAAAAAAAACAAGTTTTTATTTTACTACTTTGTCGGCGTGATATTCACTACTACTACTAGTTTGACTACGAAACCCTAAAAAGAAATGTTTTGGCAGGTATTTTATACTGAAAAATGAAAACTAAAAACTAAAATTGCAAAATCTACCAATCAGACGCTTTAATTTAGTAAAGCGATGGTACACCAACCGGCAGCTATCCCCTGGTTCCCCCTATAGGTATGCTCCCACGGACAACCACCGGTTAGCGTAAGAAAAGGTTCACTAATTTTGCGGGTGGTAGGACCTTGTGCGGGGTCCGTCCGGATCGCTACCACCATCTTATCCATTAACCTACCGCCAAACAGCAGTGTTCGCATTGTGGTGTTCCGGTTTGGGGATAAGACAGCCGGTGTAATGACTAGCATAGAAGCATTCCATCTTAGTCCTCAGGGTTGGCAGCGCATTTGCAGTCTTAGGCTTGCAGTCTTTTGAATGCGAATGTCTATGGGTCACAGTTTCCACTTACCATCAGGTGGCCTGTGTGCTCGTTTGCCATCCCTATGACATAAAAAAAAGAAAAAAAGTGGGTTGCCAAATGAAAAAGTTGCGAAACGATACGTTCGACCAAACGTATTTCGGTCAAATGAACGGACCCCGTAAGAATATTTAAGAAGAAAGGAAAAATTAATAATGGGCTCTATGAATGAAATTATATGGATTGGTGAACTACGCTATGGATGACTCTGTCGCGTGCCTGACCAATGCTAATTCGTTTTCAACCCAGTGACCCACCAAGTCAATGGAATGGGTCTTCTAAAATAGCCGCCTTTTCATAACAGCAGAGGGGCAACAGTTCCTAAGGGTGGAAAGGTGCTTCTGGACTTCAAACGATCATAAGATGCCCACTCGCCACTTAAGTATGTAACACATACGCCCTTGGAGCATATAACTCTTGCGACTCCACTCTGACCATCCAATAAAGGCGAGGCGAGGCGAGGGTCTGTTCCTCGTCGTCGTACACTCCAGCTGCTCGGTGAAGGCAACCAAGAGGTGAGGAACAGGATCTTCCCTAAGGAAAGTCCGTGGTCTCACTACTCACCAACAGCTCACTATATGTTCAATATTATCTTGCTTTCTATATTCTATCTTTTATTTGTATTTTAGTACATAGATAATGTTAAATCACGCCTGTTTCCCGGAGGGGTAGACAGAGACACTTCTTTCCACCTCCTACGATTCTGGCAAATCTATTTTGCTTCTTCCACATGAACACATCGAGTCATGCGTGCACGTCGATTTCGCGTACATAATATTCGGCACAGCAATATAAAAAAATTACACAATTAACTAGATTTTACCTGCGACGTCGTTTACGTAGAACTTTATAATTGTATCTTTTCCCTTTTACGCCATTAGGGTTTGAATATGACAAAGGCCTTTTAATATAAAAGTAATTAAAAAGCGTAAGCAACGCGGAAAATAACATTTAATTACACAAAAGGAAACTAAATTAACATTATGTCGCCCCTTTATTGTAAACGCCACAAGAGTAATATAATGGATCCATTATTTTATTTTATTAACTTGACCTATTATATCACCAAATACATGAATGTCTGAAAAGGAGAATACATTTTTTTTTATTAAATAAGTGAGTTCGGAAAAGTAATACACACAAAGGTTATTGAACTGCCGTTCATATAATGTTGAAACTATATTAACGTAACTTGATATTTGACATAGAGTTTATTTTCACGTTGAATATAATAGTGAGTATAGTGACAAATCTGAATGCTTTTAAGGAAAAAGTCGTGTCATAACAATGTCCTTTTATAATTCCTCTTTTCTTTTATTTTGCAGGTTGTTTCTAATCTAGTTAAATTAGATCCCCTATTTAAAACAACCGCTTCTTCTCAACGGGTCAACGTAAAATAGCTCTATTATGCACTTGTGCGTTAAGAATAACTACTCTGATCCAAGCGTTGAGTGACCGTCCGTGCGTGTTGACAATGAAGAACTAATAAGGAGTACATGATTTGCATGTGGCATGCCATGCGGCATACTTCATTTAATTCCGCATGCATCGGTATCGGAATTATAGCGTTTTTGTCATTTTAGCCCTCGGTCTGTTAAGTGTTGCATGTAAAGTCTTTACGCAATTGCATTATATTTTAACTTGTGGTATGTACATCGGCATACCTATCCCTATAGGATCTAATTAAGCCAGTCCAGAGGGCGTTGATTGTTTAGTCTTTGGTAGTTCTTGTTATCTGATGATACTTAATTCCAAATCACGTGTCTTATGAGTTTATATAAATAATATTTTAAAAGTACATATTGTAGAAAAAGTATTAAAAGAAGAAAAAATTTAATATTTTGCTCGTGTGTCTTTTATACGTTTTTTCTTTGGTTGTCTAAGGTCTATTACATCATTGGATATTTAAGTTTTCCGTGATTGTTGTACTGAAATACTGAATTACATTTAAATTATACCAAAGGCCACAGAGTTACTGGATTTTACAAGAGAATTTCACTCAAAAACTTGGCTGAGATGCTCGTCTTGAGAAAAACTATACAAGGAGAAGCCTCAAGTTTACGGCCACCTGACGACACGTCAGATGGCAACTGAGACCCATAGACAAAATAAATTCTCAAGACTAATTACTAAGACTCCATATGCGTTGCCAACACTGAGGACTAAGATGGAATGCCTCTATGCTAGTAATTTCACCGGTTATCTTATCCCCACGCCGAAATACGATAATGCGAATGCTGCTCCTCGATAGTTTAAAGGATAAGATGGTGGTAGCGATCCGATCGGATCCTGATTAAGGTCAAAGTGAACGTCATGCAGTTAATTATAACACTATTATATTGATTAAAAACTCCTCTTAATTTGAAACCTTAAAACAATTCTTAACTTGATCATTTTACCAAACTCTAACTGTGGCAATGTTCTTAATTCATTACTTTCATTTCACAGTCTTCTATAAGATACCCGATCGAATAAAGGAATCTTCCGAGCTCATTATAAAACTATCACGAGCCCCACGGCTGATTCGCAATCGGGTCAAGACAAGATGTCTGAAAGAAGCCTTATAGGTCTTCTACCAAGCTAAAGCAAGTACCTAGAGCGCGAGACTTTTTCCTTTTATCGAGCGGGTAAAGTCAAAGTTACGTCATCAAGAAAATTTGTATTACAATTTAAACTAGCACAGTCCGTAACTAGATCTAAAAAAATTGCACGTTGACGTTAATATTTTGGTCATCGAGTAGGAAAAATGAAGTAGTCTGTCGCAGTCAGATTTAAGTCTGGCAGATTGACTTATGGGCTTCATTCGGAGGTCGTTTTGATGATATCTAGTAGCAACAATATCAGGATGCAATTAACGAATAGTGGTATTACCCTGGTCTATCAGTACTTAGCCTGTTTTATCACCTAACTGAAGTTATGTTTGTATAGCAAATGATATCGTCAACATACATGTCCCACATTGAGGACAGCAAGAATCCTGACGCAACCTTCCGACTCCATCATTAGATTAGCTGTTTGATCCCAAAATATTGCATTGTCATCGGGATGAAATATTGATTATGTTAAATAATAACGTTTAAAGACATATAGTTTTGAAATTAAGGCCAGCTCTTAGGCCTTTGTTCATCTCGGTAACTCGACCGCAAACCCGTAAAAATGTAACCTTACGATAATATGTCAAAAGCAATATAGTTTTACCTAATATAATAGAGCCCCTGGGCCTTCAAATAACGACCCCTTTTTTATTGATGAGATTATGTTGCAAATATAAGCAGGTATATTAGATTTTTTAACATCAATTTGGATGAATAGTCGTAAGTCACATAAGTTATCAAGAAGAAGAGTGATTGATGAGTGTACCAATGCTTGTTTTTTTCTGAAAACATCCATTAAGATTAACTCTGGATACAAATGTCGATGGCACCACTGTTAGAAGTGGAACAACGGTGAAAATATTCTGCTTCTTTATCTTTTCTCGAATAATGTCTCTATTCCAAGAGACAGTTAATAACTTGAAATCAACCTGAGAAGTAATAAGTTTCTGTAAAAATGTAGTTTTTGGGACATTTTTTCCCTTTTTTTGCAAAGTCATGATCTGCTTCATCATCATTATCATTGACAGCCAGAAGACGTCCACTGCTGGACGGCCTTCTCCAAGGTTTCCCACAACGATCGGTCCTATGTGCTGTCGTCCAGCGGTTGCCCGCGACCTTTATCAGATCGTCGGTCCACCTTCGCCCACACTTCGTCTCCCGGTCCGCGCAATTATATGCTTATCAAAAACAAATTAATGCGTCCCAACACTGTGGGTCTACGTTAAATGTAGCGATATCCTGTCCCCACATGTCAACTGCATCATAAGAGTACTAGCTCTAAGATATGATATGTGGTCCAAATTTCAGCCCATTCCATAAACTGGAACTGGTTAAAAATTGACTTGCAAATGTGAAGCGTAAGTTTTTAACCCTTTATTACTGTAGTACCATTGGATAGTACCATCAATGGTACTAGTGACACATTTATGCATCGTTAGTACCTTTGATGGTACTAGTGACCAGTGTTGATTTTTTTGTACCATTGATGGTACTATCCAATGGTACTATATTGTATATTATCATAATTTATAATTACTACAAATAATCTACGCTCATTGACTTTGAAAAGTGTCAAGCTCCCATTTTACCTGTATTATAAATAATAAAATTCAATGAGACAGGTTCAGGTTATTCTTAATCGTTACTCGATAGCATTATGTTAATCTCTACTTGTAGTATTACTACATACGGAAAATAAGATGTTTTAATGGTACTACGATCTCCTAGATTCTTTGATGTATCAGTAGTACCATTGCCATTTGTTTCGCAAGCAAACCCTGAACATTTGAATTAGTATAGTTTTTAATGGTACTAACGATTCATAAATGTGTCACTAGTACCATTGATGGTACTATCCAATGGTACTACGGTAATAAAGGGGTTTTTAATTAGACCGGGTTGAATATTTTGTCAAAACATATTTTTCGAGATAAGCTTGCTTTTCGTGATACATTGCGTTGCAGCAATAGCAAAATGCTAAAAAATGTTAAAACAACCCGTCAATGGATTGCTACAAGCATGCGACCAACGAAACTGAGCCTTTAGTGATGGTAGCACCTTGTGCAACGTCCGTCCGCATCGCTACAACCATATTATCCTTTAACCTACCACCAGCTGCAGGTTTAGTATTATTGTGTTCTGGTGTGAGGATAAATTTCTAGCATAGAGGCATTCCATCAAAGTCCTCAAGGTTTGCAACACATTTGCGGGCTTAGAATTGCAGTCTTGAGAATGCAAGTGTCTATGGTTCACAGATCCCACTTACCATCACGTGGTCAGATTCAGGTATTTGGTGATTGGTTAAAAACCAAACGAATAGAAATGCTAGTGAGCCTAGTGCATCTTGTCAGGGCCCTCTGCATGCCAGCCTTCTCGATGGCGGCGTTAAGAATATCTATGACACCATAAAATGTATAGCAAGCATAATATTTGCATATATTATGCACCAATTTTCGGCCTATTTCACACGATCCAAAAATAAAGAGAAAATTGTAAGAGTAAAAATCCAGAAAGTTCCAAGCATTTGTTCGCAGTTACACAGAATTTATTTAACAGGTACGCGCATCAACGAAAAAGTTACCTTTGGGAAATTCGCGTTCAACCTCTTCTGTAACTCGTGATTCAGTCAACCAGGCATTCTTTGAGGCATGTAAACTCAGTTTTGGGGTTCCGTACCCAAAATCGGCACCCTATTTCTAAGCCTTACGTGTCGGTCCATCTTTTAGGAGCTGTAATAGAAACTTGGTAAGCTTATTTTCTGGCAAATAATAAAAATCAAACGGTAAAATAGTATACACACAACAAGCGTCAACCGTGTTGTGATTATAGTGCGAAACCTACAGAGAAACAACGGCTGTAATGAAACCCTCGGTGCGCGAGTCCGACTTGCACTTGACCGGACTTTTCATGACCCATTTCCTCAGGAAAAGTAAAAGTAATCAATCTCTTTTTTCGATTCCCATAGGAATGCCCTTTCCTCAATAGAAAGAAAAACGGAAAAATTAGATCGAGAACGATTGTTACAAATTTATCCTTTTATCTCTCACTAGAGGACGCCCGCGACTTCGTTCGCGTAACATCAGTTTCCTGCTAGTTCACTTAATTCTTCCCGTTGGGGATCGATTTCGATCGATCGAAAAATCCTCTCTAACGCCTACCCGAGTAGGACCTTCCAAAATTCTGTAAGTTGGCCACATGAGGGCTCTGTTACACGTGTCGGTTATATGGAGGGCATCTACTAGTGTTTCGGAGAAGTTGCACCACACCAAACTTCAGCTCCTCAGGAAATCCAAAGCATATAGGGTAAAGTCACCAGTGGTCAGCCGGAGACCAATAGTCGACCTTATTTAAGTGCGAAAAGTGGGAAATATATCTTTCGTACTCTTCCCACTCAAACAAAGTATAGGCAGAGGCCGACTACAGATCTCTGGCTGACCACTGGTGACTTTACCCTAAGTAATTTTAGCACCATACACAGCAAAGCGGTCACTAGAAAGCTTTATACACACACGTATTACACTTGTTTCTTTAAATTTGCATAAATACTACATTAGTACATAGCTAGTGACGCTGTTCAGGAAATTAAATAATCAATCGCCTATTTTTAAATACCTCGCATGTGAGTATAGGAAGTGATTGAAATTATGAAATACGAGTGTCGCCGGAATCATCCTAGATGAAGCTGATTACTCGTATACTCGTGATATTAAAAAACGTACGTTTTTTACGTATCAGTAAAATCGACCATTCTGTCAAGCTACTGAAAGGGATTCGAAAATCAAACACCTGATTCACAAAATTTTGAGACGGTCGCGTCGAGTGCCTACGTCAATTCCTTACATTTTGTCAGTTTCGAAAATCGTTTACGTAAGCGTTAAGCAAATTGTCTAGCCTCACATGAGCCTCACAGATACAGATTGAAAAGATGATCTATTGTTCTTCAAATTCAAACGGGCATGTCAAATAGTTACGTTAGTTATTTGTTGTAGAATACAACGCCGTTATTGCAACCTTGCCGAAGCAATTAAAGCCCGATTTCCTCCGCACATCAGAACAGACGTTACTCAGTGTTACCGTATATGCGTAGTGACGAAAGCATTTTCCACAGTTGGTTGCCTGTGCTGCGAACGATTTTCAACGCGTTTCACGCCAGTATCACTCGAGAGCTGGAGGAGACCGCGCGTCCGTCCGCGGCCGGCCCGCCCGACATCGCGAAACATAAACAAATCGAACGATGATTGAAAAGTGATCTTTTAACAATAGTGCTATGAAACTGGAGTGTGTTTTTTTCTCAATCAATACTATTTCATGTTATATGTGTGAGTGAATGTGTGTGATGCGTTACGATATATATTAAAGACTACTGGTTGCGGTCATTGCCTTCGAGTTTTTCAGGTAAGTTTATTATGAAAAAGTCGGTATTTGGTTTGCCGTGTAAACGGCCATGTTTAACGCTAGAAGTTGATCGCACTGAGCGTTTCCGTTGCAGCCGGATATTCCGTTAAAAAATGATACGGTGCATGCAACTGGGCTGTTGCCAAATAATGAATCATTAAGAGTGCAATTAAATTATACTTACTCTCATCATGCAAGTGTGTCGTAATCAGCGTGATTAAGGATTACTCAGCTTCTATTATGCTTTGTCTTAGATAATGTTGTTATCATCTTGTTAACTGCTCTTGGCAGAGGTGGCCCTTGCTGTCAGGAGATAATCTTACATAAATTGATGTAGTCCCAAACTAAGCTATAAGCTTGTACCCCTACTAGGCCACAATACATAACAGATGTATAGAGAAATAAGTACATAGAAAACCTCCAACACTCTGAAACACAGTTTCGAATCGAACCTGGGTTCGCTAGCTCCATAGGCAGTGTCGCTACCAACTACGCTCGTCAGTCAAGAATCAGAACGTAAACAGTAAGCGTAAAATGAATAGAATATAGAAAAGAATCTTATCTACGGACTTTCAAGAGGCAACACGTGGTCTGAAAGATGGTAATATCGTAACGCCATAGCGTCGATATCAGTTTATTAATACGGCCATCAGCTGCTGATAAACGTATGGTAAGGGAAACTGAAAGACGTACGTTTTACGTCTTATTCACATTATGTCAAGAGCGAATAAGGTACGTCCTTATAATTATCACCAAGTCTTTGACAGATTTATTGAAAATGACTCGGCGTTCTCTATTGATTGAGTGAATGTCACTAGTCATAACAATCCGTGATGGTATCTCTTAGCAGAAAATATTCATTCAGTTGATTAACAAGGAAATGTATGAAGGTCGTCATTGCAAATGAACACACAGACCACTAGTTATATCGTCTAGTTTTTAACTTGGCTGCCATTATCGTCAAGAAAACAAGTCTACGTAAGCTTTAAAAAAACAACGCTAAAGCTTTAAGCTTGTTTTCGACAGAACTCTTTCTTTCTAAATTATGCGTTCACGTTCGACCTCAAAGATAGGGCTTTATTGAAGCGGTACCAAAAACGGTAATCATGTTGTTATTAACATTCTCAATTGGACAGTTTAAAAGTCACATTCCGTTATAATTCTTTTGCGGTACACAATTCAAATACACTCGCTATGGTCTTATCCGATATGGGTATCAGATAACAAAGCTAAATAATCAGATAGATGAAAATGATCTTCTTTTGTTTTTTTAAATTGTTTTCGGGGTTGTGACTGTCAGTTCCTTTCTTATTCTTATTATTCCTTATCAAGAGTGTGTTTATTCATTTGTTGTTCCATCTTCATGTTTCAACGGCTAGATATTGTCCAATAGGTACTTACTTTAACCATGAAATTTGCCCTGTTACGGAGGGAAAAGCGAAATAAAATACTTTAGCTACTTATACAAAAGAGCATCTGTCGTTTTTCCTTAGTTTAATTTCACAGCTAAACCGCTACTGGTTTTGACGTGGTATAAAAATAGCTTAAACCTTGGGAAACACCTATTTAACTGGCTTATTTGGAGTACTGCGTTCAGTATTCCCTTTTAGTATGAAAATAGTGGCCATAATTCCTTAAAAAGAAACAAATAGGAACTATTGATGATAATCCCTTTTACTCCCCAGAAAATTTAAAGCAGAACCGTTTATAGAGGTCTACGTGGACGCACAGGTATTCAATAAAACTTAAGATACAAGTGGATTGGTGTATGTACAAAATAAACATTCAATCTCTTGCTAGAACTAACCATAAAGCTAGCATTACATTAAACAACTTGCAGAGCACTAAGTGAGCTAGCTAGCATTTTATATAGAGTATCTTTACACTAAGCTAGCTCGAGCCGAGATTCTAGGTAGCAAAAACGATATCGTCTTCGACCTGTTGTCGTATTGTCAACGTTTTGATAGCTCTTCTCTACTTGACAGTAATGGCGGAGTTAAAACAAAAACAAAAAAAGGTTGAAGACGAAAAGGTTTTTACTGCCGAGAATAGAGGGGCTGTTAGTGATCCAATCTAGTGCGATGACAGCACCATGTAGCACACTAGAATTAGCGGTCTGCAATTTGTAAATTGTAATGAAATAAAACAACAAAGGAAATGAAAAGAAAGGAACAAAATACAGATGTAGACAGGCGTGTTGTGCTGCCTTTAAAAAGCATTTCAAGAATTATTTATTAGCTTCTCAAATATCTGGATCATAAGCAGTTGTACACATACGCACATGCACACGCAAGCACACTCAAACGCACACACACACATACACACGCACACACACTCAAACTTACACACATACACGCAGATATACAAGATGTATTGTTTTTTTTGTTATTGTATGCTTAATTTGATCTCTCTAAAATGATCTCAAAATAGTAGCGATATTATTTTAGGTATTTGATATTATTATTATTTTAAAATTTTAACGCCTTCGATTGCCATATATCTACTCTCCCTGGTCTCACTGAAAACCAGCGCCTGTGTATGTTTTACCAACATTCAGAGGCATAAAGCTGAGCGGAGACCATTTTGGCCATAATAAAAAAAAATTAGGTTAAGACTTAAGAAATTTTCCTTGTAAACTGTTTTTTATTTTTGTGCCGAATAAATTATTTTTCATTTCATTTCATTTGTTGTCACAAAATGGTTCCAGCTCATCTGTATCCTGGCTTAAGCACTAATGTTGGCGTCAATTTAATTCCAAATCTTTGTTGTATATCCTAAAGCTAACCTAAAGATAACGTAGTCTTACTGATTCCATTAATCCTTGGTTTCTGACTTCGCAAACATATCCGGTCAATATCTGGGTCACTGGGATACGCGTCTTGTAAAATATCATATATCCTGCCTTCCGCGTTCCTGACATATTTATACGTCTTCTTTTTGCTTACTGCGTACCTTTATCGATAAAAAGGAAAATATGTATATCTCTTATCCATGTTTTGTCTATGATTGTGTTTACAGGATGATTGGTTATATTTGAAAAAGTAAATGCTGTTCAATAGGTCATAGTTTTTTCGCACAAACCCTTGAGTGGTTGGAGAGGTGTTTATTTAAATGTAAATTAGTATTTAAAATGATAAAATGAGCCGTTTTCTAAAAATGTAACAGTTTTACAGATTTGGTACCTATTGTTCTATCGTTTTGCAATATCTTTACTTATTTGGTGATAATATAGTTGTGGTAGATAGTAGGTGGTAAACTAAGCAATTCTATTCAGGTACGCTACTTACAATACAAGTTATTAGAGGAATAATAAAGTATAATTAACAAACGAAAATTATATAATTCATGTTAAAAAAAAAAGATCACTACTTTGTTGTAAAACACTTCAATATGTTAGTAGTGCGCATTTTTTGAATAAAGAAAGCAACAGGTGGCGAAGTTGTTGGAACAAGGAAGACTTCGTAACAATTTCCTCTCGGAAAACGCTTTTAAAATTGAACTTTCTACTTAAATAGGAAAATTTAGAGAAACAGAAAGTACGTGTAATGATAAAGATAAAGATAATGGTAATCATTCGATGTTCTAAAATGTTTGTGTCGTTTTAACTTGCCTATAGGTAAAAAGATAAAAAAAATCCCTTGAAGAAACCTCAAGAATCTACCAGCGCTTCACAAGAGGGCACAACGGCTGAGAAGAAACGCCGCAAGAAACTCAGCAGTCACTCTTTTTTTAAACATAATATCATATTAAAAGGGTACTAATTATATAAAGCTATAAATATTAGATTAAATATAATATCAAATAACATGCTTAGTTCAGCAGGAAAACATGCCAACAATCTTACGAGAGAGATAGAGGGAGAAAAGGAAACAAAAGAAAGGAAACAACATAAAACGGTGCTAGATAACCACATAAAAGTTTCAATATGTTTTTCTACATCAACGGTATCCCCAAGCTTTTGCATTTGAACAAATTATTATTGTAGTTTCGGGTTTAGGTACAGTGGGCCTTACCTACCAGATCTCGCAGTATTCTTATAGAGTGCGAGGGACAGAGCATTCGGCTGGGTAGCGAGCGGTAATTGTAACTCATGGTACGGTTACTGACTGAGTAGCTGCACACTTTAGTACCGTGTCATTTTTACCTCATGTTTGAACTGCTGCACTAATCTGTCAAAGGCTTTAAAGAGACAAGGTAATAAAGTGTGCTGTCAGTGCTGCTCATAAGGCCGACTGTACTTTATGTTACTTTACTAGCGTCCCGCCCCCGCTTCGCTTTGTGTCTGAATTTTCTGCAACACCCTGACATAATTCAGAATGTTTTATAAATGAAAACCTTCCTATCACTATCTATTGAATGAAGATCCGTTGCTTAGTTTGAAAGTCGACAGACGGCGGGACGTGTCTTTGTTAGATACAAGCAGAAGCAAAAAAAGGGTCAGAGTGCGTTTTTCATACTAAAGAGGCTATTTCGAAGACTTTGTTCCTCGCCAGGGAATGCTTTTAGTGAATTCTGATGATGAATACCGCTAGCATCGATACAGGACTTCCAGAGTGCCTAGGATACCCAACTGAATGAATCTGCGGTTAACGCCGGAATTGTGCATGTTCAGAAAAGCATCTAGAATGGCAATAAAATGTAAGGAAATCCAAATACTGACCCAAACTGTCCGGCTGTGGTGTTAACTGATTGTGCGATCAGTTAGGTATCTTAACAAATTTTGACCTCCTCTATTAAACCTTGGAAAATCCACCATTAAACCTCACTCGAAACAACCCCTGGCAAGGAACCAAGGCTTCGAAATAGTCGCGTTTGTATGAAAAACGCACTCCGACCCGGTATTTTAGCTCCTGAGTGTACGATGTAAATATCGCAAGGTAAGTTGGCTCTGAAGATCGCAAGTGCGTTGCCAACCCTAAGGACAAAGGTAGTAGTTACTCTTTTCACTGAGAGTCTTATCACCATCGCGCGGGTGGTAGGACCTTGTGCAGGGTCCGCCCGGATCGCTACCACCATCTTATCCATTAACCTACCGCCAAACATCAGTGTTCGCATTGTTGTCTTCCGGTTTGGGGATAAGACAGCCGGTGTAATGACTAGCATAGACGCATTCCATCTTAGTCCTCAGGGTTGGCAACGCATTTGCAGTCTTAGGCTTGCAGTCTTGTGAATGCGAATGTCTATGGGCCACAGTTTTCACTTACAATCAGGTGGCCTGTGTGCTCGTTATGCAATAAATTAAAAAAAAAAAACTCCCTGGCTGACGTGTTTTTTGGGTTTAGTGTTTAAAGTTCACTACTCTCCCAACCGTGCAAAACGGAACGTAAACGGTTTGTTAACTTTCTTGGGACAAATATAATAGATACGAAAAAAGTGTCAAGCACAAAAATGTTCCTTATTAAACTTTAACAAGAAAACGTAATCAGAATTATATTTTTCGGCTCGACGGTATTCAAGCTATTGCTGCAGTACTGGCCCCTAATATATCACCATTGTATTATATCGATTGAATACATGTAATTACTCAGCTATCTAAAGATTCTTGCGGCGCTTCTCTACAATGGTAGTATTGTACGAAGCGCTATAACCGAAGCTATAGCGCTATAGTTATACATTAAAACGAATGCTTTTGGAACGGTTGCCGTAGGCAAACTTTCCAAAACTATCCTTACTTCCTCCTCTTTTCAATAATATTAAAATGTATACTTGTGTACTTACTTAATTGATTTGCAATTTAGGTGCATGCATAGCAAAAAAAATGTAATTAGAGCGCGATCTCGCCAACAAACTGTCTTGTCAGTTTGGCGAGTTAATTTGTAATGATAACTTGTTATGTACGCTTTGAAATAATAAACAAAAAAAAAAAAAAAAAAGAGTAAGAGCCCTAATGTGGTCAATTTACTAAGCAAATATTTTGAGTGAAACCGAACTGGATCAAACCAGTGCAATTCATTCTTGCGTGGCAATGTTAAAAGGTGCCATTCAGCTAAACCTGAAAAGTCGTTTAGTTATGACTTCAACTGTGCTATATTATTCATCTTTTATATAAATGCCCCACTGCGTCCTAGCCATCGATTTTCTCGGGTTATAAAGGGAAATCTGTAATTATCAAAGAACGCCGCTAACTGCATAGTAAAAGCATAAGCATTTTGAATTCAATGTAGTTACCGATATAGTATAAAATGGGTCAACAACTTCATGTCTGCTAGCTTCTTTGGTATAACGGTAGAAATATGATATTTCACTAACAATAAGTATGCGTGGTAGTTCAGGCTTTTAAGTCCCAAGTGGGAAATTTACTATTAACTGGAGGACTTTTATGAATACTGTTACTCAATGGGGCAGAAAATACATTGGCGCAAAATAGAAGAAGGATTGCGAAGCTAAGTTTGGAACGTCGATTTTCAAGTCTCTGCGGTCCGTTTCTCTGTCTATCTGTCTGGTTGCCAGAGGGCTGAATCTCATGAACATTTGAAACATTGGAATTTTCACAATGTGTATTTTAAAATTGTATTTTTTTTCTTGAATTTTGCTTGACTATATCAATATCTGTATATCTAGCTCTCGAACTGAATTGTAAGGTACGGAATCTTTCGTGTGCGAGACCAATTTGTACTTTACCTACCCTTTTTTTTATTGTTTTTTTAAGTTACGATTTTTGGCAAGGGGCAGACGGTTAAAAAAAAAGATGGATGCACATGCACAGGCCGAGCCGAGTGGCGGTGGTGAGCACAGTGGGCGGATTTTGGAAATGATGTTAATTAGTGAAGTTTGACCAAATCATTTGACAAACGTATCATTTTACAAACTTTTATTTCACAAAGAGATACTGCCCGCCGTATTCTTTTTAAGTTTTTTTATCTCATTTACCTATGCAATATGTAATGGTTAAAGCACAAACACGTTTTTGCGAAATGAAAGTTTGTAAAATGATACGTGTGTCAAACGTACCCTAATAACTCCGGTCAAATGAACGGACCCATTAATGTGGCCTATTTTAATATCTGTAATACTATTTTTTGTCACGATGATTTGGATTTGTTTTTAAGCCTTTTTTTTGGCACACACGAGCACCAAGGCTGCCTGATGGTGTGGTATTGGAGACCCATAGACATTTGAATTATCAAGACAATCTTAACACTCCAAATGCGCACGAGTGAGTAAACAATCAAAAATATCGCATTACCTACATTAGTACATCAATAATTAGGAATGTGTACTTAAAATGTCAAGAATATGTTTGTTGGTTACATTAAGAATAACTAAATAAAAAGCATGCTTTAAACACCAACTTTTTTTTGATATTGTTCATACAAATCAAATGATACCTATATTGTAATAATTAAAATAAAATAAAAAATGTTGACATAAATAATTGATTGAATATCCTATGTCACTCGGGAAGGTGAAAGGATTCTAACGATACCACACACGTTTAAATTAGCTTAGGCATTTAAAAATTATGGTGGAATAAAAAATCACATTCAGACATACATGAACCCTGAAAACATTAAACTCCTTTTTTTGGGCAGTCGTGTAAAAATAGCACAGTTCTATTATTAAACGGTATAGTCTTTATTATTTCTAGCGAGCCGATCTTCTACACAAAGGCCATTGTTTGTGTACAATACTATTATCTTTCTTTGTGTCCGTAACCGCAAGCCGATTACATACAAAAGTTAGAACTACATTGAATGTCCATAGAATTATCAACCCTATCCTCTTAGTCAGTAGGTTTAAAATGTAAAGTGTCAGGATACAGATATGTCTTTATTATTTGAACCAGTCTTATTCCCTACACAATATTACCATCTTCTAATAAAGACATATCTGTATCCTGACACTTTACATTTTAAACCTACTGACTAAGAGGATAGGGTTGATAATTCTATGGACATTCAATGTAGTTCTAACTTTTGTATGTAATCGGCTTGCGGTTACGGACACAAAGAAAGATAATAGTATTGTACACAAACAATGGCCTTTGTGTAGAAAATCGGCTCGCTAGAAATAATAAAGACTATACAAAGATCAATGCACTAAATGATCGAGAGATCGTTATTGATCGATTGTTTCAATTGGGATCACTTTAGGATCTGGCGAACGATTTTTGACATTGGAACTTCATCATCATCATTTCAGCCATAGGTCGTCCACTGCTGAACATAGGCCTATCCCAAAGATTTCCACCTCACCCGGTTGGAAGCGGCCTGCATCCAGCTGGTCCACGCGGACTTGACCAAATCGTCCGTCCATCTCGCGGGGGGTCGCCCTACGCTGCGCTTGCCGGTACGTGGTCTCCACTCGAGAACTCTACTGCCCCAGCGGCCATCAGTCCTTCGAGCAATGTGGCCTGCCCATTGCCACTTCAGCCTGCTAACCCGATTGGCTATGTCGGTTACTTTAGTTCGTCTACTTATCTCCTCGTACACGTCGTCGTCGTCGTCGTGTCGTTCTCGACATTGGAACTTAATAAAGTTTTTTTTTTTTGAGCCGAATATGCTTTCATAAATCTATACCTAAAATAAAAGTACATTCTAATAACAGGTAAATACATATAAAACAGGCGAGCTTACCGCTACATTTTTCCGTGATAACCTTAGACTAAAAATATGTAACAATTGGACAGAGTTTAATTAATCGAATGCCATTCGTAAAATAACGTGTGAGTGTCATAGGCTTTATAATAATTATAAAAGTGCATCATTTAGGTTAACAATGGGCCTCATAAGGAAGCTCAAAGTCACTCAGAGGGCTATGGAGAGGGCTATGCTCGGGGTTTCTCTGCGTGATAGAATCAGAAATGATGATATCCGCAGTAGAACTAAGGTTACCGACATAGCCCTAAAAATAGCTAAACTGAAGTGGCAGCGGGCGGGGCACATTGCTCGCAGGACTGATGGCCGATGGGGTCAGTAGGTTCTGGAGTGGCGTCCGCGGACCGGAAGACGAGCTGTAGGTAGGCCTCCAACAAAATGGAGTGACGACCTCGTCAGGATCGCGGGACCACGGGATGCGAAAAGCACAAGACCGGTCTGAGTGGAAAGCCTTGGGGGAGGCCTATGTCCAGCAGTGGACGTCTTTCGGCTGACATGATGATGATGATGATCATTTAGGTTCAATTGCCAGTCAGGTTTAATCTTTTTACGTTTGAGTAAATAAGTGATAGGACTCGATATGTACGAGATTATTGTATCTCGTACATATCGAGTCCTATCATTTATCAAGTTCAAGTCGTCTACATTTTTCGTCGCTTCTAACATCAGATTTGCGCTTAGTTCTTACTTGAAACTAAACTCTTTACTATGTAAACGTAAACCGTAATATTAGATCAATAAAAAACAACCTCTGTAGAAATCTATTCTTATTACGAGTACTTAACAAGAAACAAGAAAAAAATGTCAATAGCCTCATCAGAAGTTAATCAACCGGTCATAATTGCTCCTCAGCTCCTCATAACGTGCTAACTGCGTCGATGACGTGACATTACCGAGATTAAAGTATCGTTAGATAAATAAATTCATTTTTTAATGTTATATAGAATGTATACAAGCACACAGGCCACCTGATGATGAGTGAGATCTGAGTCTTATAGACAGTATTATTCTAAAAACTACAATCTAAAGATTGTAGTTTTTAGACTTCAAATTCGTTGAGGACTAAGATGGAATGCTTTTATGCTAGTAATTTCACCCGTTGTCTTATCTCCACAATGGAACACAACAATGAGAACACTGCTGCTCGTTTTTAAGATCCTATTTGTATGATTGGTATCAATTGAAATTTACAATGATGTATACAAAACCAAGCGAACCAAATATACCATTATTACTTCTTGTTCACGTACTTTTTATTAACCTTTTACGTTTGCTCTTCTACTGAGACTGCCAATCCTGCCAAAATCCAGGCAGTAAAAGTGACAGTAATACCATTTATATAGCTCTGTTCCTTTCTCACCCAGAAACTTAGTGCCGTTTGATAAGTCCCTGTTCCTCTAGTTCCACTATTTTCAATGGTTGTCTTACCCCTTTACTGAAACACAACAGTGCTAGCACGCCGCTTGGCAATGGCTTGACAAGATGAATCCTGGTCGCAAAATCTACAGTTTACTGTTATGATATTGATCAACAAATTGCTTTTCATAAATAAAAAATAAAAAGATGAAGGTTTTACGCTTATTTATACATTTCCAGCTTTACGCAAGCGCCCTTAGCACCATGGAAATAGAATCTAGACTACTTCTAACGCCTATCAAGTAAATACCAGCCCCGTACTTCCATCTAAAACTAAAAGGAAGTATAAACACAGGCTTTATAGCGTTATACTACCTTTCTCTTTTGGACAGCAGCGTACTGGTGGCACGTTTGCAGCGGAAATTGCCGGAACGAGCGCTATAGGAAGCCCCCGAGTCACGTTCAGATGACGTCCCGAAACCGGCCAGATGGTAGGCTAGGATCCCACAGCGGTAGTCCTGTCTTCGTTAAATAAAAGTTTTGCCCGTCGTTCTGTCAGGAAGTCCACTGAGATTAATTCTATTATTTATTGTATCCTGGGTGATCGTACCAGGGGTCTGCATAACTTGCCTGTAACTTATGTGTGTCGTTCTGATTTCCCTTTTTAACTACATAGTTAGTTACGACAAAGACTTACTGAGCGAAAAGCGAGAAAATACAAGATGCTAGCCGCTCAGTGGCGCTAGATAAGATGCGTTCTGCTGCCGGCCGGTTATATTAATTCCCATTCAGATTCGGTTTGATTCTATTTAGACAGTTTTAGCAAATCATTAACAAGCAACTTATCTAGGGCCCCAGGTAAAAACTTAAGTAAAAGTCAATATACTTCAATAAGTTTGGTTGTTTGTCTCTGTTAGCTCTAATAAATAATTTCATATCTTTTGAGTCCTCCTTAAAAATACATGAGACGTTTTATCTAGCTGGATTCCACGTGAAACTGTGACGATGCGCTGCATCACCAGTGACGATTGTCAATAAAAACGCAATGTGCTCGTAAACTTTTAATCATAACATAATATTAAAATCTGCTAATACTTCCGTTTACTAAGATAATCAGTGCTCTTTCTTAATGCCAATGGACTCGCAATAAACGCTAACCCATTATATTTTCATTCGAATTCTAGTAAATGAGTATGGCAACATTGGAAACCATGCAGTGGGATCTCACCCTATCCAAAGCCAACAAAGCCGAACATAAATATGTCGAGTACAAATCTGTCAGCGTTTTATGATATTTACTAATATCCTCGATACGGGAAATGAGACAGATGTTGTTGCTATGTATAAAAATATAGTATAGGTATAGATTCAAATGGATTGAGATAAATTCTTAATTATTTGATGTTCTCGCGACGCTTCTTCTCCCCAATGGTTTTGTTCGAAGCGCTTGTAGAGTCACCCCATAAACACGATGTGGAAAAAAGCCCTCATGTGGCCAATTTACAAATTAATCTTTTTTATAGCTGACACATTCGTTTTCACATTGCTTTATTAGTAGTGCGATCGCAGGTCTTAGGACGGCAGTATTAAGACTGTAGTCTCGAGTATGGGAACACCCTAAAATGTCGAATTATTGAATTCCGTTTTTTTTTTGGAATACCGGAAAAATGGAAGTCGAATCATCAAAATCTCTAATTTTATATTACCGAGCATTAAATTCACGAAGACGTTTTTCCGAATTTTATATTTACAGATCTTAACAAAATTAACTAACCATATCGGTAATGTAAAATTCGGAATTATGAAACTAAATACTTGAAATGAATTGAAGTATTCTACTTGAAACAAAAGTTGACTGCACATTACTAACTAAGGTCAATCTCACCTTGATAGGTTAGGTTAGGCTAGAGTTGCATCAAGACGCGAAGCTAAAGCTATGGGGAACAGGAGCTCCGGGAAGCGGAGCTCCATCGACTTTGTCGGAAATTACTTACAGTTTTTGAGCATTATGCATATTAAATATAATACAAGGTATTACACAATATTTTATCAGGCGCTTATGTGAAATATTAAAGTATCATTCTCATGGATAAATCAACAATCATAAAAATCATAATTATAATTTTTATCACCGTAAAATAAATTTATCAGACTTATTATAATCTGTTAAAATGTTCGGAATAATTACAAACTCAACGAATAACAAGATTAAACAGTATTTATATTTAATATATGTGGGTGATGTTGGAGTTTCATGAAAACTCCAACATTGAGTGAGGCAGCGTAATAAGCTTGTATTACGTAAAATTTCACATTTTCTAAAAATAAAAGGAATTCTGTACCGTTTACGGCATGGAAATGACGTCGGGTAGACGTCATTCGAATGAGTTCAAAACTCGTTTAAAATTATTATTTTTAGATCAAAACTTTAACGGTTTCTTTCATTCTCCGAGTATTTCAGAAGTATTATAAATATCAGGGGACAATGTCACACCAATTGACCTAGCCCCAAACAAAGATCTAGACTTGGACTATGTGTACTAGACAACGATATAAATACTTATATAGAAATATATACTTAAATACATAGAAAAAATCTATGACTCAGGAGCAAATATTCGCCCTTACCGGGACTTGAATCCAAGACCTCTAGCTTCGGAGGCAGGGTCACTACCAACTAGACCATCGCGTCGTCAAAATATATAATAAATATAATGTTCTATTTACTTATTACTGTTTCCCATAATTTTATTTGTCATAATGATATTGTTGACATAATTATTGATAGTCATAATTTTTATATCGCTGAAACTATACACTTTTCATAATTTCTGAAACGTCTAATGTGTAGACAAGGCTTGTTTAGGTTAGGTTTTATTTATTAAAATCCTGAAAAAGTAACAGTTTTTGTTTTTAAATACCTTATTACTTGCGATGATTATGACCTAACACACATTATGATTGAAAATAATTATGACAGACAATATAGACCAATACTAACTATTACGGATAATTTACAGTAAAGTTAGTAAAAAAACCTTTATTACAATCTTGTTTAAGGCTAACTTTAGGTTACACGAAAAACTTTTTTAATTGGAATAGACAAACGAGCACACAGGCGATCTGATGGTTAGTGGGATCTGTGACACAGACATTTGCAGTCTCAAGACTACAATCTAATGTCTGTAATCTACCCTGAAGACCAAGATGGAATGCCTTTATGTTAGTAATTTCACCAGTCGTCTTATCTCCACTCCGAACACAAAAATACGAACACTACTGCTTGGCGGTAGGTTAAGTAAATAATACTTTAAACGCATAATAATATACTAGCTGTTGCAACTCATCCTGCGTAGACAGATAAAATTATTTGCATTCTTGTGTTCCGGTTTGGGGATAACACAGCCGGTGTTATGACTAGCATAGAGGCATTCCATCTTAGTCCTCAGGGTTGGCAACTCATTTGCAGTCATAAGCTTGCAGTATTGTGAATGCGAATGTCTATGGGTCACAGTTTCCACTTACCATCAGGTGGCCTGTGGGCTCGTTTGCCGGCACTATGCCATAAAAAAAAATAATCTTTGTTACTCGGTGATAACAAAGGATTTTCAAAATCAGTCTAATTTTTGAGTTTATTCATAAGACAAAAAATACAAGCTCTCTCTCTCGTAGGTACTAATATGAGTGTAGATCCCGTACTCTTCTTATAATAAGATTGATTTTTATTAATTTAAAATATCAGTTTTCTTATCAGTTATAATAAGTTTCAGTCAAAAATTTCATTTTTGGGACATTTTTGTTGTCGACTTAACTTTGCAAAGTCCTTATCTGCTTATCAAGGCCAAAGTTAAATATAGCGAAGATCCTATCGCCACCTTCTGATTCCATCATCAGATCACCTCCATGTCATAATAGTATTGCATTGTCATCCAATTTACACATGTATGCAAATTTTCAGCTTCATCCGGGTCATCCACAAATCCTCTAGCTTAGGTGAAAAAAATTAAACTAAGTATATCATAATACAATGATAATGAAACAGTGTACATACTTAAATTATCTTTGAATAAAAATGTGTATGTATTTGGTTTAGTAACAAGTTCTGTACGTCCATGATGGATAAACTGTTTGTTCTAATTATATCCTTGCTAACATCCCAGCTAACGGTTAAATCATAAACGTTATTATTCTATTATATTATAAAAAGTAAAAGTATTTTTTATTTCAAACCCAATGACGTCGTTATTAAGAACTGAAAAGGAAATTCTCGGTTCAGAGCACCGCATTGATAGAAGCCGATCCCACCCGATTATTCTACATAATGAGGGTCAGCACAAAAGATAATATTGCGTATAATATTATCTTCTGTCGCTACAAGTTATTGGACTAGAATTATTAAGTTCCGGGTTTGCGGTACTGTGATGAAATTGAAAAGCTATGTACGTCTATTAGGGTCTCTATTCGTTTTTGATCTGTTATTGTATTGTTCTTAACTCTGACGTCTTTATTTCTATCTAAGGCACTGGTCCCACCGCCGGCTACTGACTATAAGCTAGTAGAACTATGAACTACAAAAGACTGGGCGAGCGGCGAGAAGCGAGTAAAGTTTTGATAAAAAGATAAAAAAGATAAAAGATGTTTATTCAGTAATTAGGCCGCACGGGCACTTTTACACGTCAAAATCTACCAGCGCTTCGCAAGAGACCACTGCTGAGAAGAAACGCCGCAAGAAACTCAACAGTCAGTCGTTTTTTAAAATAGGTACTACTTATGATATTATACAATTATATAGCTTAACCTAGCATGATATAAAACAATGAATTTAACATAAAATAAAAATAAAAATAAAAAACATTCAAGCGTAGCTTGTGCAAGAAAATGTGTCAAAACTAAGAATTTTCATAGGGAGTAATAAGTAGTAGTAATAAAAAAAAATATTTATATAAAATATGTATATATATTAAAAAAATATATATATATATATATATACTTTCCTATGACAGTGCAAGACAACCAGTGATAGTTTTGACTCTCGGCAGGCATCGGCGAGTACCGCTGAGCTAGTTTTATAGTCGATAGCTTTTATCGCTGCGGTCAACTAGTAAACAGCGGTCCCACCGCCAGATATCGGCGAGCTCGGCGAGCAACTAGTAAAATTCTGTACTAGAAACAGTTGACAATCGGCGGGGGGCTAGTAAAAATTCTATGGAATTATAGCTTACTCGCCGGGCGTTGGGAGAGTGTCCTCGCCGGCAGTGTGAACAGCGAGCGATGAACTATAAATATATATCTCACTCTTTTATTTACACGGAAGCGATTATCTTTTGTTCGTTTCATGGGCTAGAACAAAGTCGATAGTTCATATCTCACTCGCCGGAGGTGGGACCAGTGCCTGAATGAGAGCTATCATATCGTTGACAATACGATAACAGCCTCTAATTCAACACGGTAAAACCCATAATCGTATTGTCACCGTTTTGATAGCTCTTATTTCCTTGACAATAATGATGGATGACGTCAAAACAATACCATAACATGTCAAAGACGATATGTTTTTTACCATCGGGAATAGAAGCCTAGAAGAATTGCAACTTAAGTGAATAAAATTTACTACAAACTGTGTTCGCATGTTGGTATCCGGTGTGGAGATAAGACACAGTGAGATTACTAGCATAGACGTATTCTACGCATTAGCAGACTTAGGATATGTTTATAAGTGTTAGATCACACTACCATCGAGTGGCCTATGACCTCGTTGCTCGGTTGTTTATTTAACGCAGAATTTATCTTTTCGCTTTTAGGCTGACATTGTAGAATTTAATATCTCTAGATTAAGTTAGGTTAGAGTAGGTTTTTTAATAATAATTAAAATAAAACCGGTTCTATTGTAAAAACGGCCAAACGACTTTTGCGTAAAAAAATATATGCGATCCAACAGTGAACCAAGGTAGATATCCAACAGTGGACCGTGCTCGTATACTTTCTCTATTTTGTACATATTATATTTTCTACTAACAATTATAATACCTATCTTCCTTACGTTAACAAAATTTGCAACAGATAACCATAGTACAAATAGTACAATCCGCTGATTTAATTCTAAAGCTAGAGATCCGTAGGCAAGTTAAACTTACTAATACATCGAGCGACAGTCGTAGAATAGATTACCGCTGCGGAACCGTGGCCTAGTTCCCAGCTTCATTAGATTAGGGTTCAGCCGGCAGGTATGGCTCCAGCCACGTTGATCCCTAGGCTAGAGGGAATTGGAAGACATTAGGGAGCTGTAAGGTGGCTTGTGAAAGCTTTATAAACTAGAACCTCTATTCTACTGGTTGAAACGATATTGCCTTCGGCCACCATTAAGAGGGGCGTTCAATGAATTCTCGCTATTGGTATCTTGCAAACCTTTTTGGTAAACTTCTTAATACTGGCCGCTACGAGTCATTCATTGACACAGAAAAAAGTAAATTAGAAGGCCACACGTTCTTTTGTTTTTCTGCTACTGCTGAACAAACGTGATCACCATGAGCGATTTTAAAATGTTAATTAAATTGGAGCATCGAGCAGTGATTAAATTATAACTCTAAAAACTAAAAAGGGAATAAATAGAAAGTCTATTAAAGAAGGAATGGATTTAGTTTACCGTGAGTCCGCTCCTTCATTATCTACTATCCAAAAGTGGTCAAATGAATTAAAGCGTGGGAGGGACAGCATAGAAAATGACCCAAGACCTGGTCGGCCTGTTAAAGCTTCTTCACCAGAAAACATTCAAAAAGTGGAGAGAATTATACTGGAAGATGGTCGAGTGAAGGTTAGGTCTATAGCACAAAAAAACAATATTTCTATTGGTACAATACATGATATTATCTACGATCATCTTAACATGTCCAAAGTTAGAGCGAGATGGGTACCACGAATGTTGACACCGTTTCAGAAGCATACACGCGTTGCTTGTTCTTCCGACTTCATTAAGCTGTGTGGTGAAAACCGTGATTTGAACTTTGCTCTAAAAAAATGTTACCGGAGATGAAACTTGGATTCATCATTATGACCCTTTTTTTTCTTTTTTTTTTTATTGGTAAAAATAATATTTAAAGTCACATTAAATAACTAATATACGGTCATTTTGATATAAGTAATTAATTATATTTTAAAGTTATACATATGATTCATTACATAATACATTCTTTAGTTTTGATAATTGTACAATAATTTAAAAACAATACACAATAATGATTTAATTCGAGTGATAGTTGACCATCCATTATAATGGGTTGTTAATGTTTGTCCATAGGTCAATGATCTCCTTGAAGGAACTCGTCAATATTGTAACAAGCTAAGTTGATAAGCAACAATTTCAGTTTGTTCGAGAATATTGCATCACTTGCGGACAACTTTATATGATTAGGTACAGTCACGAGATTTAATTTGGTACCCACCTTAGGTCAAAAGTCAATCTGACATTCTACAACAATAAGGTTGAGTTTCCTTAAAGTTACAGTCACCACACGGGATTGTTGAGCCTCATAATTTAGCCATGTAATGCAAATCGGGCGTACTCGTGTGACATCGTCGTGAACGACTGATAACGAATGATGACACGTCTATATTCATTCATAATGCAATAAGGTCGAAACTTCAGTTCGATAGGGTTGAAATGTCAAGTTAAGACATTTAAATGTCTTATCGAATCGACCCTTGAAAATCTTGAAATGATATATATCAACGTGGCGTGGTGGGTCCCAAATTAAAGCTCGTGGCCCTGACCAATCATGATATATTATGATTTTTCCGCAGCTATCGTTACGTTATGTTATAACAATCGTCGCTAGGTTACTGTTTCTAGACCTGTAATTGGTTGGCTTTGGGTGTAATCACTCTATTGTCAGGTTGGCAGGCTTGGTCTTCGGGTTAGCCAACAGTTAAATAGGAAGTCAACAGCCAATAACGTTCACCATGGTGTTGACCAATGAATAAGTTGATTAATTCGTTGATAAATCACCCATAGCAACAGCCAATAACGTTCGTCATGGTGTTGACCAATGAATAGGTTGATTCATTCGTTGCTAATCGGACAAAGTCGGCTATATTCGATTGTGGTAAGAAAAATGCTACTACTGTCTTCGTCATACGTATTCGTGATTAATCGTGTAATCTCGTAAATGCTCGTGAATGCCATTATACTGCAAATTTAAATAACTTCACGATGGCATAACAAATAACTTGACATCTCTAATGACATTGATGACTTCAAGCATATTTTTCTTGAAATGGGTCCCAAATTAAAGCTCGTGACTGTACCACGTTATAAACCCTGAGAGCAAACAAGAGTCGATGCAATGGCACGTTAAAGAACCACCCACCCAAGAAATTCAAAGTCGTCCCTTTAGCTTGCTAGATTATGGCGACATCACTATTCTGGGATTGAAGGCATATTATTAATAGATTAGGTATAAAGAAAAGCCAATTACGGGAAGCAATCAAAGAGAAGATGTAGCAGATATATAGTGTATTTTTGAAGACGACGTAAAAGCCCACGGCTATGAAAGAAACCCCAAGGCAACGATCAAGAACTAGACAGCTCGCTCACCTCGTGAAGTCCGATAGCCCGGCCAACCTCCTGGTGGCGGTAGCTCCTTGATCAGCTGCGTTGCCTAGGTCTTTGTATGCACCAGAAATAGTCCACAACACCAATAGAAAGACACCAAAGCACAGTGTTTAACGTCGCGATAGTATAGCGTGTGCGCGCGTTGACAGCCGATAGCGTAATGACAGCTGCGCGCGGGGTGGAGGTGCAGAGCCTCGTCGGTAAAGCCAAAACACACGGAACAGCTCTCAGCGAGAAACCAATCTAGATTCCATGATAGTTGCCTTTACTATATAATAAATACTAAACATATTCCCCCCCGCTGCGAAATTTAAGATTTCCTGAATATAGAGCAAAAATTACATAGATTTCTACGTAATGATAGATAAGAACAGATAGCATTCCTTTTACATATTTTAACAGCTTACAGAATTTACAAGTTAAGTGCTATTATAGAGTCAAACCGAAACTATCGAATACAGCCTACCTAGAAGTGAAAAAAGATGCTTGGCAACCATAGTTTAAAAAAGTTTTGCATTTAAAGTTTTTATTGTAATATTAATTAAAGAATGGAAAGATTAAAGATTACGATTAGCGCTTAGTTAGTTATGCTATCATCACTTACAGGAAGCACGCAAAGTTTAACGACTGGTCGCTTACAGTCGCGCACTCTACCATCATTCGAGCTCATACGAACTGTTGCGACCCGGACAACTCCATCAAGACCCGGATGGACGTCAATCACGCGTGCCACTGACCAAAGTAACGGTCGCAGGTTGTCGTCCCTCACGAGGACTAGATTGCCAATCTGAACAGGTCGGCTGTTCTCTGTCCACTTGTTTTTCTGATTTAAAGTATTAAGATAGTCCCTATGCCAGCGTTTCCAAAAATCAGAGTGTAAGCGCTGTATTAATTGCCACCGATCGGTAAGGGAACTCCGGTCAGTAGCTTCACTTTTGTCAGGAACAGCGGTTAGCGGGCAAAGTGTCAAAAAATGACCTGGCGTTAAAACAGTGAAATCGTTAGGGTCATTACTAATTGCACAAAGAGGGCGGGAATTTAAGACAGCCTCAACTTGTACTATGAGCGTATGGAACTCCTCTAATGTTAGAAGGTGTTTTCCTACCACTCTCGACAAATGGCTTTTGACGGAGCGGACACCAGCCTCCCAGACACCTCCAAAATGAGGTGAGGAAGGAGGGTTAGTTTTAAATTCGATAGCCTCGTCAGCGGCTGCGACTTCCATGAGCGATGAAAGTTGGTTTTTTGCCCCTACGAAATTGGTGCCGCAGTCGCTAAGAATTAACGAACACCGACCTCTACGGCCTATGAAGCGACGTAGAGCCGCGATGAAAGACTCGGTGGACAGATCATTAGCAATTTCAAGATGTAGAGCTTTGCTAGACAGACAAACGAATAGGCAAAGATAGATTTTTTCAGGTCGCACTCCACGGCGGCGACGACCAAGAATGACCTGAAATGGACCAGCGTAGTCACAACCCACGCGTTGAAACGCTTTGACGGCAGTTACCCTAACGCGAGGAAGGTTCCCCATGAGAGGTTGTGAT
This sequence comes from Acleris sparsana, assembly GCA_923062465.1. Lineage (NCBI taxonomy): Eukaryota > Metazoa > Arthropoda > Insecta > Lepidoptera > Tortricidae > Acleris > Acleris sparsana. The sequence goes on along the minus strand of OV281301.1, from coordinate 15,172,102 downwards.
GGCACAGGTTTGGCGCGAAAGCACGGAATGCACCCTGACAGACGTTTTGTTATAGCTCGACGAGCTGAAAGGACCCAAAAGTTTTGGGCTAAAAGAAACTGGACCATTTGAGGCCCGGCGTGCAACGATTTCTTGTGAACGTCATCAATGATCAACACCGAAAGACGATGGTTAGACGGTAAAAGAATAGGGTGTTTGGCATCATAGTCTAAGTCCGAATGTTGGAGCCTTCCTCCAACTCGAAGCACGTTGTCTGCAGATAGAAAAGGACCTAGTTTGCGAAATGGCTTTGACAAAGACTTATTTTCTTTGAGCGCTCGGATCTCTGTAGAGAAATATGATTTTTGACAGCCTTTCACTAAAGAAAGAAGAGCATCATCCAACTCTCGTTCACATATTGGACCAGAATATGTTCTTTGCTTACGCAAAATACTCAGATACCTAAGTACGGTCGCAGTTACTCGCAGGATTTTCTTCAGAGAAGAGAACCGGAGTAAAAGCTCCTGTATGGAATCAATCTCTTGTGTTACTACAAGAGCTGATTTTCCTTCTTCTTGTCGTAATTCTTTTGTGACGTCAGATGACATGGGAAGAGTTGTAGTCCGTGGCCAATGCTGGGAAGGATAAGAAAGAAATATTGGTCCTGACCACCATAGAGGATGGACAAGCAACGCATTTGGTAACAAGCCCCTTGAGGCAGCATCAGCTGGGTTGTCATGTGTGCTTATATAGTTCCATTGCGCGGAAGGTATTTTCCGCTGAATTTTTGCCACCCGATTTCCAACAAATATTTTCCACTTGGATGAATGGGAAGCGATCCAAGAGAGTGTGATAGTGGAGTCAGACCACGCATAGACTGTTTCAATGGTAATCCATGATGACAAATGAGGAAGAACCGCGTCTATAAGATCCGAAAGCAAGCAGCAGGCACACAGCTCCAACCGCGGCAACGTTATCCGCTTGGTCGGCGCGACACGAGATTTAGCACTGACCAGATTAGTAACGAAGGACCCATCTTCCAGCTCTGCTCGCAAATAGGTTACGGCTGCAAAGCCAGAAAGAGACGCGTCCGCGAACCCATGCAGTTGATAAGCAATAGCACGGGGATGGGTGATCTGCCGAGGCACGGCTAGATTCGTCAAATTGTTCAATTGACCCGAAATCTGGCGCCATGTATTTAAAATCTCTGCAGGAGGTTCCTGGTCCCAATCGAGACCCAGGAGCCACAGTTGTTGTATCAAACACTTTGCTAAAAAGATGACGGGGGAAAGCAGCCCCAAAGGATCAAATACCCGAGACAGCTGAGAGAGTATCGTTCGTTTTGAAATCTCTGCAACAGGCGGATGGACCTTATATTGGAACTGGTCAGACGAAGAGTCCCAGTGCAAACCGAGTACTTTTATGACAGCTTGAGAATCTGCATCGAAAGAAGTTATAGTTTGCGTTAAACAATGCTCAGGCTTCAAATGCTGTAACAGCTCTGGGCGGTTGCTCGCCCACTTACGGAGTTCAAAACCTCCTTGGGACAACAGACTAATTAGCTCTCCTTGCAAGGTAAGAGCCTCTTCGACAGAGGACGCACCCGTCGGAATGTCATCAACATAAGTATTTAACGATAACGCTTTGGCAGCTAAAGGAAAGGCTTCACCGTCAGTTATAGCCAACTGCTCGATAGTACGTAAAGCTAAGAACGGAGATGAAGATACTCCGTAAGTAACGGTGTTAAGCCGATAGTCTAAGAGAGGGGCATCGGGGTGAAAGCGCCACACGATGCGTTGAAAGTCTCGGTGTTTGTCCGACAAAATGATGTTCCGGTACATTTGACGGATGTCCGCCGTGAACACAACGTTATGAAGGCGAAAGCGTAAGAGGATAGTTGAAATATCTTTTTGAAGTTTAGGTCCCGTCATCTGTGTGTCATTCAAAGACAGACCTTCTCCATCTCGCGCCGAGGCGTCAAAGACCACGCGGAGTTTCGTTGTAGCGCTACATGGAGACAACACACAGTGGTGCGGAATATAATAAGACTCACAGGCATTAGTGTCAGAGGAAGGGATCTCTGTCATATGACCACTATCTAGATAGTCCTGCATAAAATCGTTATACGATTTACGCAGCGAGGAACAGTTAGATAAACGCGTTTCTAATTTATTAAAACGTCGCACAGCGATGGATCGCATGTTACGAAAAGTCGGTTCAGTATTTTTAAACGGGAGCTCAACTATAAATTTACCGCACGAGTCACGCTTGTAGGTAGAAAGAAAGGACTCCTCACAAGCTGAATCTTCGGGTGACAGTAATTTTTCTATCACGGGTAGATCCTCGATCTCCCATAGACGTTTCAGATCGTCCTCTATATCATGCTTAGATACATGAAGCGTTTGTACAGATGATAGACTAGAGTACAACGAAGGAACATTTTGACGGCAACTAGAGCGACCTAAAAATACCCAACCAAATATTGTATTTAGCCCCACGGGCGACTCATTGTCGCCTGGGATCAATCCTTGCAGAAATATTTCGTTCCAAAGCTCAGACCCAAGAAGGAGGTCAATCGGACCCGGTGTGTGAAAGGTTGGGTCGGCTAACCTTATAAGACCCAACTTTTCCACAAAGTCAGTCTGCACTGTGACGGAAGGCATGTCATCACAAATTTTATTTATTACAATGGCCTCAAACGATAACTCTTTGCTTTGCTGCTGACCTTCCGGCCGAAGAGTGCATTGGACGGTACCCAATACTGGCGTGGAGGCATTACCCAAGCCGAAGACAGATGGGGCGTTACTTGAAATATTAAGGCCCAGGCGATTGGCGAGACTCTGGGTAATATAGTTTGCTTGACTGCCCGAGTCAAGCAGAACTCGAACAGTGTGAAAGGCACGCCATTTGTCTGAAATATCCACGCGCGCAGTAGACAGAAGGACAGTTTTATTTGAGGTACTATTTGTCGAAAGTCCGTGTACTCCAAGCGCGTTCGCTGTGGAGGCGGGCGGCTGAGTTCTATTCTCACTGCGCCCGACCGTATTCTGAAAGTGCAGTAAAGAGTGGTGACGGTGACCACATGCCCTACAACAACTTTTAGACGGACAGTTTGACACCATGTGACCGGTGCGTAGACAGTTGAAACAGAGTTGCTTGTCACTTACAGCTTGCGACCGATTCGCGACAGTTAATTTTTGAAACTCGGGACAGTGAGCAATAAAATGCTTTCGAGAACAGAAAAGACAAGGCGGTGGTGGGGACGAATAGGAAGAGGACTGATGGCCCACCAACGTCGTCGGGTGGTCGCGTCGCGGCGCCGGTGCAGCGCGCTCCGGGCGCGGCGCGAGTGCGGCGGCGGGCCGCGCGGGCCGCTCGGGGAAGGAACCCGCACCGGGTCCCGCGCGCTCCACCGCCGTGCAATAGTTCTCAACGAATGACTCCAATGATCGATAGCTGGGAATGTCTTCCGACGTGACAGTCATTTCAAACTCTTTCCGTACAGACGGGTCCAACTTAAATAGCAGTGTATAAAAGATAACAAAGTCCCACTGATCAATCCGCAGTTGTATTGATTTTAAAATGGCTAAATTTTCTTGAAATGTATCTAAAAGAGCTCGAAAGGCCGACGCAGAGTTATTTTGCAGTTTCACATTAAGTATAGACTGCCATGCCAAAAAGGCTAACTGACGTTTATTTTGATAACGCTTTACTAAAGTTTCAAATGCAATGTCGTAATTATCGGATGAGATAGGAAACGCCTTTATAAGGTTTAATGGTTCCCCTTTTAATGACGAAACTAAATACTGAAACTTTTCTATTTTTGAAATTTCGTTTCTTTCATGTACTAAGGTACGGTACAGATCATAAAAAGTTATCCACAACTTGTAGCCACCTTCGAAAGTGGGAATGTTTATCCGCGGCATGCGAATATGGTACGCCGCGGGAGTATTTTGAGAGACGGCCGTTTGTGAAGGAACCACATAACTAGGTTTTACATCATCCTTAAATAAGGCGAGTTTAATTTCTAAAATGTCCGTGAGTGTATCGTCAAAGCATTGGCGAGTCTCATCGGCCTCCGCGATTTCTTGCTCATCCGTTAACGACGCAACTATCTTAATGTGATTTTCCTCAAATAAAGTTTGAAATGACTCTAATCTTTCCACATGAACCTTTAGGCGAGGTATTAACTCCGGAGATTCCATGCATCTTTTTGCACAGATATAAGCATCATTTAACCGCTTAAGCGCCAAATTACGCTTGCTTTTTTCTACCTCTAACATAATGACTAATATAATTTATGAACAAAAGCAACAGGCTTCAAACAGACTCTCAAATATTTTATGTAGAATAAAGGCTAGAATTATAATATAATACAACAGTAAACGAACGAAACCTCAACAAAACTTTAACAAAACTTAGTTAAGTCTTCCAGAATACAGACTCGCTTAAAATAATCTTGTCTATCGCGCAGAATACGGACGCAGCGCCGGCCGCCGCCGCCCGGCTAAGGAATGCCGAGCGCCGCGAATCTACCCGCAGTACCCACGTACAAAAAATATTTGTTCGAGTAACTTCTTAAATTATGGAAATATTACGCAATACTTAACATTAATAGTCTTTACATGTAATATACAAACAGCACTATGAAAGTAACTACGAAATGAGATAGATGGTAACACTGAGTTGACAATAATTTGCTACAAAGCACGAAAGAATGCTATTACTGTTACTTGAATTGTTATCTACTATATTATTTACTGGTGATCAAATTAATTTTATCCGGTTCGTAATGGATCAAGAAGTATGTAGCAGATATATAGTGTATTTTTGAAGACGACGTAAAAGCCCACGGCTATGAAAGAAACCCCAAGGCAACGATCAAGAACTAGACAGCTCGCTCACCTCGTGAAGTCCGATAGCCCGGCCAACCTCCTGGTGGCGGTAGCTCCTTGATCAGCTGCGTTGCCTAGGTCTTTGTATGCACCAGAAATAGTCCACAACACCAATAGAAAGACACCAAAGCACAGTGTTTAACGTCGCGATAGTATAGCGTGTGCGCGCGTTGACAGCCGATAGCGTAATGACAGCTGCGCGCGGGGTGGAGGTGCAGAGCCTCGTCGGTAAAGCCAAAACACACGGAACAGCTCTCAGCGAGAAACCAATCTAGATTCCATGATAGTTGCCTTTACTATATAATAAATACTAAACAGAAGAGGAGGGGAAAATTGACCAGAGGAGTGCTGCTTCTTCATGACAACGCCCCTGTGCATATTGCTCATGTTGCCAAGGCTGCAGTTCTTGACAGTACAGTCCAGATTCGGCCCCCAGCGACTACTTTTTGTTTCCCAAACTTGACAAGGATCTTCGTGGAGATCATTTTTTTAATGATGACGCGTTGAAGGCAGCGGTGGTGGCGCATTTTGACATCAAAGACAATTTTTATTTTTATTAAGCTTTGAAAAAACTAATTGACAGATCTTATAAGTGTATAAACATAAGGGAGGAATATAGGGAAAAATAAAAAAAAAACACTAATCGTATGGTTTTGTTTTCCTTCTCATACCGAGCATTTATTGCACGCCCCTGGTACCATCAAGTGACTAAGAGCTATTATATCATTCGTATATATAAAATTATCGTGACTTATTCACCAATGTTTGGTTTCGAGTTAAGTCTCTTTAGTAATATGTCTTAAAATCGAACGCTGAAATGTTGAATTAGGTCACTATAATTCTAAAGATACGCATTGACAATACTGTAACACGTCAAAAGCAATATGGTTTCACCTAGTACAAGTACAGTAAAGGAAATTGATTCCTTGACCACTTTTGACTATGTCAAAGTGACGTAATCAATGAAAACGTAGGAGACTTCTTATGATTATATTTACAGTGTAACTTTGACATAGTTGCATTGCGGGTGGTAGGACCTTGTGCAGGGTCCGTCCGGATCGCTACCACCATCTTATCCATTAACCTACCGCCAAACAGCAGTGTTCGCATTGTTGTGTTCCGGTTTGGGGATAAGACAGCCGGTGCAATGATTAGAATAGAGGCATTCCATCTTAGTCCTCAGGGTTGGCAACGCATTTGCAGTCTTAGGCTTGCAGTCTGGTGAATGCGAATGTTATGGGTCACAGTTTCCACTTACCATCAGGTGGCCTGTGTGCACGTTTGCCTTCTCTATGCCATTAAATGGCATTTTTAGTATTTGTTATTTTTCTTCAGGGTTGTAGGTACAGTCAAGGAATTTAAACCCCATACCACTTAGGACTATGTGAAAGTGACACTATAAATAAAATAAGAAGTCTCTTACGTTTTGATTAATTACGTCACTTAGTCCAAAGTGGTAAGTATAGGATTTAAATTCCTGGACTGTACTATAGTAGTAGTATTATAATCATACCAAATTTTACGCTTATAATAATGTATGTATATGTATAATGTTTATTGTACAAGAATAAAAAATAAAAGAACAAAGGTGAACTGACCCCTCTCCTTTATGTTTTACCGTTTTTACGAAACAACAAAAATAAAAACATGTTTAAAAAAAACTCTCTCTTTATTACCTGTTTTAATTTTTTATATTTGTTAGTAAATCCGCCGTAATAACATATATTCAGAAAAAAAAACCTCTCTGCCTCTCAATGGCAATAATGGCGGCAAAGTTCAAAACAGAACTACAACACGTCATAATCAACAAAGGTTAACAAACAGCACTACTATAGTACTATTATTCAGTAGCCCAGTATAATAGATCCACGATTTTAAACAGATGTAACGTATTTAGGGCTCAAGCGTAATTTGGAAGTTGAATTCAATGCCCCTCACTTGATTTCTACAAAAAACTAACCCATTATGGAGTTTATTTTACAAAAGCGAAGCGGACTCAAAGTACTTATGTTGTCATAGTGAATATTCAAAACCAACACCTAGCAAGTCTGAAAATGAATTTCAGTTTATATTCATGTACAGCGGTCGTAATAATAATATGCTATTAAAAGGAAGTATAATGCTCTTGCATAATTATACTGTGTTTGCATAATTAAGGTGTTAAGGTGTTTAAAGAGCGCGGTGCAGATAAATTTATGTTAGTAACAGTAACATACTTCCAAATATATAAATGGAAATAACCGGTCAAGAGCATGTTGGACCTTCCTCAGTGTAGGGTTCCGGGGTCGGGTTGCATTCGTCATACTCGTCATTACGCATAACTGACAAAAGTCATAAATTAGTTCGCATAATTTTTGAGAGCATAAATAACAATTGTTATAACAATTTCGAATTAAATTTTATTTTGAATTATTGACGATGAATAATAAACGTAGCAAGCGTAGCATAGCATTCCATCTTAGTCCTCAGGGTTGGCAACGCATTTGCAGTCTTAGGCTTGCAGTCTTGTGAATGCGAATGTCTATGGGTCACAGTTTCCACTTACCATCAGGTGGCCTGTGTGCTGGTTTGCCGATTTTATGCCATAAAAAAAAAAAATGATAGGTCACAATTTTAATCTAACCTAACCTACTTTTCTGGTAGCAGTTTGACTAAAAACAATTATGATCCACAATACAGTGACTAAAAGATTTATGATATTGAACATTATGGTTTAAAATGTATTATGACAGTGTAAATATATGCGCAGTATCATTAATGAGAAAAGATTTTTATGAGCAACAACTTTATGCGTAAAGTGTTATGACAATCGAAATTATGACATTAGTTGTTTTGCGACCAGACGGACCCAGGGTTCCGACACCGTTACTATAGTCAAGAGCAATGTAAACGTGTCCTTTTGAACTGAATTACCATAGAAAGTTCATCGTTTTCATTGCTACTGAGTGTAGAAATACAAAAAAACTATATCAAAACCAGTAAGAACTAATTTTCTATTTTATGATGGTGATTAATTTTAGTAGGTGTAAAAAAAATCTAACGTTCTAAGCAAACTTATTTTAATTTTTTGTACGACAAAGGAACTTGCTCCATGCTTGCAAATGTTTCTAGGAAAGTTCTCAGTAATTATTCAAAAGATTTACAAAGTTCTGAGAATACTCTGCATCTTACACATTGCCAGTCATAACAGTTGGCGGTCGGGTTTTCTTTTAAACTTAGCAAAAATAGATTAACAGTAAAATCATCATGCCACCAGCGGGTCTTTGAGTCACCCATTTTCAAAAAATGAAAAAGTCATGCAATTATTCAAAAATTATTATGGTAGCTATAGCTAGAGGTTAGAGCAAACGATTTTAGGACAAACAATGTATATCCAGCAATAATAGCTAAGGTTATATTGATAACATATACATATTTTAGAATCTTGGACAATTCTGAAATGGATTGTAAAAATGGTAAGTATTGTTTTACGGAACTGAAAAATCTTCGTTCAGAATCTTCCACGAAATTTAAATTAAATTAGAGTAAGGATCATTTATCTCAAACTTCATTCCAAGAATTAAAAAAACGTTTTTTTCCTTCTAAAAAGCTTTTCATACCCTCTGTAGCAATATAAACTTATTTACAGATATCTAAATAAATATAACCTCAACGTACACAATTTTGGGGACGAAGCCAACGTGATTGTGGTACTAATGTACCTAATAAACGTTGGCAAAAGGGTACATGAAAATGAACCCGACCACCCCGATCACCAGCCAGATAACACGGACACTAATGGTACAAATAATACTTATATGGTACATTTAGGTAGGTACGTGTGTTGATTTTGTATACCTGCTCATGATATTAGCGTTTTTATTTAAGTACAAAAGGTTAAAGGTATTTAACTTTACGCCAATATTTAGGTAAGAAACTCACTTTCGTTAATTGCATAAACTGATAAGAGATGGCGCTGTACCTAGAAATTCCGTTGTTCCCACGTGACCTTACCGCAGCAGTTTGGATGATTAGACGTATGACCCTACATCAGGTCCAAATTGCTAGTAAATCTTGTTGCCTGGCACTGTATACGTTGGCGTAATTAAATTTACCGACATTGTAGCTACCGCCGAAGAGTCTGTAACATTTATAAGCGAGAAAACCTTGTTACAATGTCTTAAAAAGGAGCTGAGAATATCTTGTTACTATTTTTAGAAAAGATAAGATAAAATAAGATAAAAGAAATTTATTTAGTAAGTAGGCCGCTCGGGCACTTTTACACGTCAAGATACTACCAGCGCTTCCCAAGAGGAGACCACTGCTGAGAAGAAACGCCGCAAAAAACTCAGCAGTCAGTCATTTTTTAAACTTATTTCATATTGCATATTACAATGGTATGTACAACTTAATCTAGCATTATATAAAGCTACAAGTATTAAATTAAATATAATATCAAATAACAGTAGTTCAGCAGGAAAACATGCCAAAAATCTTACGGGAGAGAAGGATAGAAAAGAATAAAATAAAATAACTACAACTACCTACTTTCTATGAACTTCTATGAACATAGTAACAATATCATTTACTATGTTGTAACAGTATCACGTTTTATACTTAAGTAGCGACCCGTCCTCGCTTCGTTTCGGTTTATGTGAGTTTTTGTAACACCCGTACATAATCGTTCCGTAAAAAAATATGTAGGGTAAAGTCACCAGTGGTCGGCCAGAGACCAGTTGTCGACCTTTTATGAGTGCGAAGAGTGGGAAATATTACTTTCGTACTCTTCCGACTTATACAAAGCATAGGCAGAGGTCGAATACAGGTCTCTGGCTGACCACTGGTGACTTTACCCTAGCTGATGGTGAAAACCGCATCAAAATCCGTTGAGTGGTTTAGGTAGTGGATACACAGTCAGACAGACAGACTAGACGCGGAAAGTGATTTTGTTTAATTCTCCTGAGGCCCAACGAAAACATCAGCATGTTGTCACTACGGCCCGTAGTCCTACCAGTAGTACATTGTTTTTATACTCATTCAGACTCACGTACTTAGAAGACAAAATAGCGGGTTTTCTATTAAGTCCTACTGGTAGGACCGTGGTACGCTATGACTACACAACTGTCGAAGGAGCCGGGTCTGAATGACAAAGTTAATAAGTACTATGGGTAGGACCTTGGGGCTTGGGATGTTATACTATACACCGTGTTTTTTTTGATTTACGATAACTTTAAGGGAACGTTCTTTAGGTCAAACAAAGTAAATTTCCCGAAGACAGACAAATGATAAATCTAACGGTTTTAAAGATATTTAATTTTTAAATTTAATCAGTTAATCACGTTAAACTAGTGTAAAAGGCTCTTAATTGATAACAACAATTTTCTTTTAATACTTATGAGTAAAGAGTTTCCAATTGTTAGGTTTGTATACGCGTCAATCTAAAGTGACAATCTTGTACCTGTCAAGTGTTATCTTTACTTGTGTGTGTATGTCACGCCAACATAGACGTATTTGACACTGATTATTAGTTAACTCTAAAGGCCCTTTTAGAATGACCAAAGATAAAAGATTTCATTATTTTGTTCTAAACTGAAAAAAATGTTTTTTTTGCAATATTTAAAAATCTAATCTACCAATTAGTTTCTATGGATATACCTAGTAATATGCCGAAGTTATCGTAAATCAAAAAAAAACACGGTGTATAATATTAAAGATAAAGAAGCATCAGACCATTTCGTTGTGATGTAGCTTGACGGTATGAAATAATATTGATATATTTAAACGACGACATTTAAACCACTAACGAAATATAGCGTAATAATCTATCGTTATTTTTCATAACATTATGTAGGTCTGACCCCGCGTGCATACTAGATGTGGTGAGAGGTTACTTTTTCTCATGAATAAATTAAGGTTCTATATTTTTTTAAAGCCAGAAGATGAAACACTTAAACTTGGTAGTATTTGCTTTCTAGTTCAAGGTTGATAAGGTAATTTATTTGCGTGTCTAGAGCTTAAATATACGAAACTTTGTAAAAGCAATTTGATGTTAAATTTATTAGTTTTTGCTGAGACCTTAAGCATCTTTTGCACAGCTCATTATAAGTCTAACTTTAGAAAGATAATGTGATACTAAGTAAAGTGTGCGTTCGTTTCAAAGACGTTTTTTGTCACAGCTTTGAATCTCATTAAATGTTTCGAGTAAATATTTAATTGTTAAAATTAAGACACTGTGACTAATATTGATACAAGGTCTTATATTTAAAAGACATGATATTGTCTTGTCCTCCCCTAGCTTAGCGAAAGAAAAGATAGGATGGGGAGAAATAATACTATCAATACAGAATAGGATTGGAAGTAAAATTATTGATTAATCGTCTAATAATCGCCACGAATAGTTCGTATTTGTAACTTTTAACCAATTCAAGTGTAGAATTTGTTACTTTAGTTTATGTTTGATGAAAATTCATTGTTCATAGTATTAACTGGTGGTTTGAGTGGTGGTAGGACCTTGTGCAGCGTCCGTCCGAATCGCCACCACCATCTTATCCATTAACCCACCGCCAAGCAGCAGCAGTCGCATTGCTGTGTTCCGGACAGCCGGTGAAATTACTAGCATAGAGGCATGTGTTAGGATTGCCGTTTTGAGATTATGGTCTTGAGATTTCAAATGTCTATGGGTCTCAGATCCTACTTACCATCAGCTAGCCTAAGTGCTCACGTGCCTTCTCGTTGACATAAAAAAGAAAATAATATTTCTAGATCATTATTACTCTCAGCAAGCACCGCTATGTCGTTTGCAGATCGATTTAAATTAATTAAAGCCTCATTCAATATTAACCTTGCTACCCTTGCTTCGTCGACTGCCATATCATAGAATGTATCACTTCGCTGAATTTTCAATTGATCTCTATGCGCAGGAGTTTAGTTTTTTGATAGTGACAAGTCTAATCTATTTAAGATAACCTGAAAACAACACGGCTTCAGCAATAGCTTTGGATAAAGTGAAATTCAGTAAAATAATACATTCGATGGAAACATTGTCGACAAAACATCACCCTTATGACGATTGTAAAAACATTATATGACTGGTAAAAGTGAACATCGCTGTCTAACTTCTTGCGAAAGTAACGACTCAACTCGTGCTAGAAGAGGAAAATAGTTGTTCAATCGGCTGCCCCTTTCTTTCAATTCAAAACCTAGTAAGTCTCAAAAACTCAATTTTGTGATTTTTGCATTAAACGCGGTTTTTAGCCTATCTCACTCAGGTTCACATTTAAGAGTACCTCGAAACCTAGTAAGTGCACAAAAAACGGGCTTGTCCACTTCAAAACCTAGTATGTCACAAAACTATTTCAAAAACCTAGTAACCCCAATGCCACTGCATATAATTTGATATGTCATGTAATTTATGTTGTGTTATATTGAGAAATAAAATCTGAATCTGAATCTGAATTTAGTATGTGACATGCACTTACTAGGTTTTGAAAAACATAGCATCAGCTCAATAATTATTTACTTGCATTTAATTTCAAATGCTAGTATGGCAGACTTATGGCACATGAAACATGTAATATAGGAAATTAAAAAAAGATATATATACCTAGGTATTCGTCTTAAACGCTCTCCTGTAAAATTACCTCAATGTCCCTTGCTGGGTTTTGAAATGGGGCAGCTACTGTCTTAACAAAGTAAAGTACAAGCTGAGCTTGGTTTCTGCACAATTTTACAAGTTCCACTTGAAGCCTTAACCTGGGCTTAAGGTGAGCAATCACGCTTATCCCGAACCACTTTACTTTCTGTCTTAGCTTCAGCCAGGTTAAGCTGTGTGTTTTATATAACCGGCTTTGTGGCGGTATAAACAAGGAGAATACGACATGTTGTTTTATTATTTAAAATTGGAATGAATCGTTTTATAACAATGTGTTACCATTAATTTTGTGATTTCGAGTCTTTCAATGGTCAGATTTGTGGTATTTTCGACAAGTTGATTTGTCATTTGTTTCATGTCGCATTTGAAACCATAAGCCATTAACGGGCATAACATTTGGCAAATTTAACTACTTACACATTATATGAATAAAGTAAATTCTAAATATGGTCTACTGGTTTTGTCGTAAATTGGTTTTTTTTTAACCTCTTATGTTTTTCTTCGAAATTTATCGTCCTACTAAATAGTGAAGACGAGCCTCTTTTAATATAGAGATTAAATCTCTATAAACTTATAAACAAATTTATCTCAATTATGAATTTGCGGGTTACTCTAAAAGAAAATTGCTTTCTTTTATTATAATAATGAGGTATAATATTACCTTCTAACCTAAAGGTTCGTTATTTTCATAACATACGTGTTCCGAATGCCGTATTGGCAAACTAATATACCGGATTCTTTATTATGGTACGAACATCGGCTTTATTATTAACTTCCTTTTCCTTTTTATAAGACAATCATTATATTAAGTAACAACTTTTCATTTCTTTAAGGGTCTTGTTTTGAAAAGATATTTCCTGTTATTCACGACTTTGTAGCTTAAAAGTCGTTTTTCTGGAAAATTATAACGTTTTTCGCAATTAAAAGTATTATCAAATCAAATCAAATCAAAATCATTTACTTCAGCCATCTTAGGACCATAATATTATTATAGTGTAAGTAAAAAAAATAAAATTAAACTTAAAGCTAGTAATATTTTTACCCGTGTTTTTTTTTTATTTACGATAACTTTAAGGGAACGTTCTTTAGGTCAAACAAAGTTAATTTCTCGAAGACAGACAAATTATAAGCCTAACGGTTTTAAAGATATTTAATTTTTAAATTTAATCAGTTAATCACGTTAAACTAGTGTAAAAGGCTCTTAATTGATAACAACAATTTTCTTTAAATACGTATGAGTAAAGAGTTTCCAATTGTTAGGTTTGTATACGCGTCAATCTAAAGTGACAATCTTGTACCTGTCAAGTTTTATCTTTACTTGAGTGTGTATGTCACTCCAACATAGACGTATTTGACACTGATTATTAGTTAACTCTAAAGGCCCCTTTAGAATGACCAAAGATAAAAGATTTCATTATTTTGTTCTAAACTGAAAAAAAATTTTTTTTTTACAATATTTAAAAATCTAATCTACCAATTAGTTTCTATGGATATACCTAGTAATATTCCGAAGTTATCGTAAATCAAAAAAAACACGGTGTATATCAATCAAAAACATTTATTTTTCGGAACAAAAGGTGTTTTTTTTATGACAATGTAAAGGCACGCGAGCACCTGATGGTAAGTGGGATCTGAGACCCATACACATTTGAAATCTCAAGACTACATTCTCAAGACTACATTCCTAAGACCTCAAATGCGTTCACACCAAATTCACCAGACACCACTACAATTGTACTGTTACCTAGGTCATCTATCTTTAAATCAAGTTGAACCTTATATTACCTATTATTTATCATTAATTACAAGAACGGAAACTTTTTGATTCTAATCGCAGTGAGAAACCGTTTAGTGCTATTAGCAATACTTAACAGCTTAAACGTAATAATCATATATCAACAGAAACGTCTAACTGCCAAGTTGCCAACAAGTTGGCAAGTTGCCAACAAGTTTGCCAAACATGTGCCGCCTTCAAACCACAATGATCGGCACGGTTCAAGCCAAATGCCTTGCCATACTCGGAACTTAGGCACGTGGCAAGAAATAATATCCTAACCTACAAAACTGGGGTCCTATTGAAAAAGGGCACAAGTCGACTTAACTCGCAATAAAAAGGGTATATACATGAACGGAGTATACTAGACTTGTACCCTTTTTCACTTGATCTTTGGAAGACTTGTACTTTTCCACTAGGAAACCACCCTAGTAAAATATCATTAAGTACATTACTACACTGATATTATAATGATATAGCTCACCGGATTGCAAACCTTAAGTGGCAGTGGGCGGGGCACATTGCTCGTAGAACTGATGGCCGTTGGAGCGGAAAGGTTCTAGAGTGGCGACCGCGAACGGGGAGACGAAGTGTTGGCATCTGATAAAGGTCGCGGGAAACCACTGGATGACAGCAGCAGAGGACCGATCGTTGAGGAAAACCTTGGGGAAGGCCTTTGTCCAGCAGTGGACGTCTTGCGGCTGATAATGATGATGATGATGATAATGATAACATTGTAAAGATTGCAGATTAATTCATAAATATTATAAATGAGAAAATCACTCTTGTCTGTTTGTTATGCTCTCATGGCTAAAGCGCTGAACAGACTTCGATTAAAATGTCGTATGGAGATGGCTTGAACATCGATCAAAGACATAGGGCATTGCTAGATCAAAAGAGTATTGACTCAAAATACAACTGTAATTTAAAATCAACTTTAATACAACTTCTATGAATTGGAAACAAAACTAGCAAGGATTTTGAGTTGATACTGTTTTCATATAGCAGAGCGCCCTCGCAGTTTTTACCCGCAAGTAGCAATAGACGACAACTAAGCGAACAAATTCGCGGGTAACACCTAGTAATTATTATTAGTTAATAAAATCAATTAACTTAAGATAATATTAAACTAGAGTCAGTTACGAGGGAGTGTTTCAAAGTCTATATCCGCTGCTTCAATACGGTTACTATTTTACTAAGAGCAACTAACCGATAATTGCTAACAGATGGCGCTGGTAAGAATGTCACAAAGCGCCATCTATCTGAAAATAGCATCGTCAATCGGTTTATTGAATAATTTTATTGCGTTAAAATGTAATTGCATTTATTTAGCTAACTAAGTAGTGTGTGGTGTTCTTTTTATAGTGGTGTTTGGATTATTATTATTTACTTTAATTTTAATGTTAATACATTTAGTTTTAATATTATATATACTTCTTTAATATATTTATAATTCATTTTGTCTAAATTTGTTGGATTTGTTAAATATATGATAAGTACATAACAATTATAATACGTTCCCATAAAAAGTTACACAGCTACCTTACTACGCTACGTTAAGGCCATATTTTTTTACTTGTTAACTTACATTAAGAGTGAAATGGTTTTAAAACTGACGTGCGTGCATGAAGAGATTGATGAATGTAGAGGCAGCGAAATTTGTATGTTTAGACTACGTACGAACAAGTCGACGGAGCTCCGCTGTGCGGAGCTCCTATTCTGCGTAGTTATGGAACGCCAGGTGCACCTGGCGTTCCATATAGTATCTGCCTACCCCATTGGAAGACAGGCGCGTAGGTATGAATGAATGAATGATGGTTATGTAATTATAATCTAATTGTAAACACATAATTCATAAAGGATCATCTAAGGTAATTTTACATAAGCATTATGTTATTATTCAAAACTCAAAGTAAGAAAGCGTATCGAAACTTCAAATATCCTACCCTAAGTCAAGCTCGCCCGCCTTCAGAAGTTTTCTTAGAAACTTTTTCCTTTCCGAATCAATTTAGCAATACAGAATTAATTCAGAAATTGGTTGTATTTATTTTTGTTACTGTTATTGAGTGAGTTTTATTTTAATACGTGTAATATTTAATTCACTTACGAAGTTACAGGTGATTTTTTTACAGGCGTGAACGCTGTATTTAGGGTAAAAAAAACAAAATAGAGGGTCTAAATGAAACCAAAAGAAACATGGTAAATTATGTTCGGGATATGAATATTGGTATTGATTTAGACGCACGCTGCACAAAGTCCTATCACCATCAATATGCTTTGTAGTAAAAACACTGGTCTAATACCAGCATGTACACATTTTCTTGTCTTTCGCAGTACTATATTGCTTTCCCACACCTCTTATTAAACAACAGCATTCTACAGTACATAAAAGTACAATTAATTAAGTTTAATTGCATCACTTTAACCAGCCAAAAATGCATACCGCATTCATAACGCCTTAGCAACGCAGCCTCGATCGATCCGTCGATTTGTGGGCCGACTTGTTGCAGCCCGAGTCCCTCGCATGAAATAATTTCATGAATTTCAGCCGGGTGGATGTTGATTAGTTCCGGGATTGATTTTCGGTAGTGTGTTGAATTTTAATTACGAAACTAGCTAGTATAATGTAACGTGTGTGTAATTAAAATTCCGTGTTGTGCTTCCTAACTATGCGTAATGCTATTCTATTTATATTATAATCTAGCGACTGCCCTTGCTTCGCTTCAGTTTACTTATGTGATTTTTCTGTATCACCCGTATATACACTATTTATGATACATTAAACTCTTCTTCTTGAATCACTCTATCTTTTTTTTTATGGCATAGAGAAGGCAAACGAGCACACAGGCCACCTGATGGTAAGTGGTAACTGTGACCCATAGACACTCGCATTCACAAGACTGCAAGCCTAAGACTGCAAACGCGTTGCCAACCCTGAGGACTAAGATGGAATGCCTCTATGCTAGTCATTACACCGGCTGTCTTATCCCCAAACCGGAAAACAACAATGCGAACACTGCTGTTTGGCGGTAGGTTAATGGATAAGATGGTGGTAGCGATCCGGACGGACCCTGCACAAGGTCCTACCACCATCTACTTATTGATGTAAACTTCATTAAAATCCAGACAACGGGAAGTGTAGATGTGAAAGTCTTTAGCATGTTTGAATGATTGTCTTTCATGGAAAAATAATAGTAGCAAATTGAAATAAAACCATTAGAGCCACAGTGTAGCGCAGTCATAAAATATTATCTTATTCATATCTCCAGTGTATTAGAGTGCAATGGATCATGCCAAGGAATACGAGATCGACGCGATTGGTCATGCTTTCGAGGCTCATCTAAATTTCATGAGCCACCGGAATGCCATCCATTTGACCCAAGGCCTCTTTTGATAGTAATGACTGGCAAATAATGGCATTACTAAGGTCCGTCAGTTGCATTATATATATCATTAATTAAATGGGTACATATTGTTAAATCTTCATTACAACAGCTCGGATTATTAGGGAAAACGAGGAACGCATTCGTCAACACTTTTAGAATAACCTTAGCAAAAAGATAACGTTCACAGTTTGAGTATCGGTAAGTTTATAATATTTTAAATCATGTTACTCGTTCGTTACAGTTTTTAATCAACAGTTACAGTTTTTAGTTCTAGTCAACTCCGCAATGGATGGACTTTACAATAATGTACAAGGTAGACAATATTTTTTGTCAGTTTTAATTCAGGCACAGTTGGAATAAATTACTAATAGCCTACCTAGTTTCCCTATTCCTAGATTCGTTTAGTTTTGTCCTAATGCATCGTTTTATCCGATGTTTCGTTTACCCTAAAGCCTAATTTTAGCGTTTTTTTTTTAATACAACCCTACCCTAACGTGGCCGCAGTATTTTGGAAAACTTAAAAACTGGTTTACTCAGCTCAAAACCAGTTTAGAACAAACGATGCGTTAATAACATAACGTTATGCCTTCAGTAGAAAACCGACGATGATCGTTGATGGTCTCATCGTCCATAATCAGCACGATTATCGTACGAAAATCCACACGATCGCCCGTAGTAGTTTGTCGAACGGCAAGCGAACAAGATGGCGTCGAATATGTTGCATCTTTATATATTTAATAAATGGAGGAAAATAAACTTGCTTGCTTGAGCATTAATCGTAATAAAACAAAATATTTAGACACAATTAAAATAATATTTAATTTTTAAATTGTCGAACGGGGAATGAATGATCAGCGATGGTGTGGGCAGTTCAACGCACCACGCGGCGATTCCCTGTGACGCGCGCCCGAAATCCGACAAATCATGGGTCGCAGGCGATCATAGACGATGATCGTGGAGTACAGCCGAGTAGACCCTCTATACAATCGTGCTATCATCTATAATCGTCTATAAAAGATAAAGATAAAAGATGTTTATTCAGTAAGTAGGCTGCACGTGCACTTTTACACGTTAAAAATCTACCAGCGCTTCGCAAGACACCACTGCTGAGAAGAAACTTAGCAAGAAACTCAACAGTCAGTCGTTTTTTTTTAGGGTTGAGTATCCTTTAAACGTTGTTAGGGATTTCGAGGTGCTTCCACCATGTTTGATTCAGCTACACATAATTTTATTCGTGTCTGGCAAGATGCGAAAATACAAGCTTATAACTTAATGAATTATTAACAGGATGTATTTAGACAAAGAACACAACTTGCCGTGCTCCAATCGAAATTGTTCGATAACTTACTTAACACGAAATCACTCGTAACAAGTAATTAAATCAGATTTCGGCACGAGTAAGGAATGAATTGCGATTCTGTTAATTAATTTGACTTTTCAACGCTATTCAAGTTGTCTTCAAGGAAATAGATATTCTAACACTGCCGTCGCTATATGTATTTGAAATAATCATCTTTGTTAGGAAGAATCTACATAATTTCCCAACTAACATTGATAAGCCAAAAGCAACCAGGAGCACAGGAAAGCTCAAAACCACTTTTTATAGACTGGCCAAAACTTCAAAATCATTCTTGGGAAATTGTGTAAAATTCTACAATAAAATTCCAAAAAGTATTACTGAACTTACTGACTCTAAATTTAAATCTGTCGTAAAACAAAAACTAATTTCCCGAGCATATTATAAAGTAAACGATTATATCATGGATAGGGATGTTTGGCAGTGAGTCGTCCGTCCTGCATGAGTAATCTACGCTTAAAAAAGGTGCACCTACTGTACAAAAATACCGTGATATTGTAAACTATTTATAATTATAATGTAATGATGTAAACCTTTTTCTTGAAAAAAATATACCTTGCCGAGTTTCTTACGCCGGTTCTTCTCGGGGCAAAGGTTTTATTTTTCGAACCGGTGGTAATGCTTTTTGACATTCATAGGTGCATTATATTATGCCTAAATTGAAGAATAAAGAACTTTGACTTTGACTTTGACTTTGTACAATTAAATTCAACTAACAAAAAAGCAATGTTTATTTTGGCATATATTTTATTAAAAACAGCAAAAACTTAAGTTTTTTTTTTTATGTCATAGAGATGGCAAACCAACACACAGGCCACCTGATGGTAAGTGGAAACTGTGACCCATATACACTCGCATTCACAAGACTGCAAGCCTAAGACTGCAAACGCATTGCCAACCCTGAGGACTAAGATGGAATGCCTCTATGCTAGTCATTACACCGGCTGTCTTATCCCCAAACCGGAACGCAACAATGCGAACACTGCTGTTTGGCGGTAGGTTAATGGATAAGATGGTGGTAGCGATCCGGACGGACCCTGCACAAGGTCCTACCACCCGCAAAAGTGAATATTTATTACTTTTTGATCCGCATTCAGGAGTTCTGTTCTATTCGGTAAAACCTAATTTATTTTGACTTGTTATCGTATTGTTATTAACTCGCCCGCCATTACTGTGAAGTAAAAAGGACATAATTGACAACATTTCATTTTGGTGACACCTGCAAATTACTATACGAATCGAAAGGGTTTTTCCTCCTGAACACGGCAAAATATTTATTTAGATTTATTCTTCTTGATTTACAAAATTACAAGAAAGTTAAAAAATATATCGAGTTTAACCAATACTATGCCTGAATAAATATAATACCATTGCCTTTTTCACGAGAAAAAAAGCTGTCATACTTCAAATTTGACATTGACACTTTTTTTTTTTATAATTCAGATTGGACTTACGTAATATGTCCATTGTGTCGTAGAAATGAAGTTACGCCCTTTTAGAATAAGTACATCATAAATTAATAATAAAATAATTATTCATTCTAGAGAAAATTTACCTTCCAAACAGTATCTATAAAACGAATAAAATTAAAGTCTTGAAAATATGAAATCTTGTCAATTATAGTAATCTTATGTGGTCGAACTTTTGATGCAAAATGCTATAAATAATCAGATCCCAGTCAATACGATGACATGTCAAATCAGGTTTTACTGAGAATAGAGCTCCTGTTCCTACTCGTACTTTGAATCATACGCCACTATGGAACTATTTCAAAGTGACGTAATGATTCAAATCGTAACAAACTTCAAACAGCTGAATTTAAACGTCACTTTAACATAGTTCCATAGTGGCTTAAGAACCAAATTGGTTAACTGTGCGTTTACATTATTTACTTAATTTTCATTTACAGCAGTTCTTTACAAATGGTGTTCCGAGCTATTTGAGCACTTTGAATATTTGTTACCTTATACACCGTGTTTTTTTTGATTTACGATAACTTCGGCATATTACTAGGTATATCTATAGAAACTAATTGGTAGATTAGATTTTTAAATATTACAAAAAAAAAAAATCTGTTTAGAACAAAATAATGAAATCTTTTATCTTTGGTCATTCTAAAAGGACCTTTAGAGTTACCTAGCTAATAATCAGTGTCAAATACGTCTATGTTGGCGTGACATACACACACAAGTAAAGATAACACTTGACAGGTACAAGTCACTTTAGATTGACGCGTATACAAACCTAACAATTGGAAACTCTTTACTCATACGTATTAAAAGAAAATTGTTGTTATCAATTAAGAGCCTTTAACACTAGTTTAACGTGATTAACTGATTAAATTTAAAAATTAAATATCTTTAAAACCGTTAGACTTATCATTTGTCTGTCTTCGGGAAATTAACTTTGTTTGACCTAAAGAACGTTCCCTTAAAGTTATCGTAAATCAAAAAAAACACGGTGTATATGACGCTGACTGTACATCATCATGATCTAACATTTGAGGAACCACATGTACAGTAACTCACATCTTAACTTGCCCTCCTACGGTGCAATTGAACAGAATTAAACTGTGTTCTACTTTCCCATAAAACTGCGAGTTTCTTGTTCAAGTTCAACGTAATAGCCTGAGTCAATCAACTTTTTCCGACTCGTTCAATCTGTGGTGTATTCTCTTTCGCACCTAAGGCAAGGTCGATCAGTCGACCTGGGCCTCTATTCTACTGGGTAAAACCATATTGCTTCTGACATGTTATTGTATTGTGTTTAACTTGGCCGCCATTCATCATCATCATCATCATCAGCCGCAAGACGTCCACTGCTGGACAAAGGCCTTCCCCAAGGTTTTCCACAACGATCGGTCCTCTGCTGCTGTCATCCAGCGGTTTCCCGCGACCTTTATCAGATCGTCGGTCCACCTTGTGGAAGGTCTGCCAACACTTCGTCTCCCGGTTCGCGGTCGCCACTCTAGAACCTTTCCGCCCCAACGGCCATCAGTTCTACGAGCAATGTGCCCCGCCCACTGCCACTTAAGGTTTGCAATCCGGTGAGCTATATCGGTTACTTTACTGTCCGCCAGTTCTTGGCTGCCATTACTGTCAAGTAAATAGGAGCTAACGTAAAGTTGACAATACGACATGTCAAAGGCAATAATGGTTTTATCCAGTAGAATACGGACCCTAGGGCTTTTATTCTTGTTTAGAAATTACATTGTGGACGTTATGAGAGCTTTTAGTGCTAGTTAAATAAGAGCGGCCATAAGGTCGACATACTGAAGCAAAAAAGGATGTTTTAAAACGCACGTTTCTAAATTTAATATATTATACTTGTTTGACCTAATTGAATGGCAATATAATTATGACGGTGTCATAGGCTCAGTTTTCTTTTAACTTTATTGTAGTACAGTAAAAAAGTAGAAACTACAAATGGCGGAACAGAAAAAAAAATTCTTCGTGACTCTTCTTCTTCTCCTGCTTATTTATGGCAGTTCCGTAATGATCGAAGTTCAAGTTAGTGAGGATAAAATCAGTAAAATGTAAAACAAATTAAAAGTAAAAGCCGGACATCTTAATCGGTCATCTGCCCTCCCTAACGGTTTCCGAATCAAATATAGCTTTCTGACTCATAGAACAAAAATAACGGTTATTTCTCATAAACTGTGAACACTATTCACTATTCGTCAGGATTTTTTCTGATTTTTCGATTTGTAATCATCGGAGAGGCGGTCATTTTTTGTAAATTTTTGGCTATAAATCATAAAATTTGCTATAATCAAACCACTTTCATTTTTAACCCCCCTTTCTAAACTATTCCATCAAGTTGATATAGTATTGTTGCTAAGAAAACCTGCTTTGACATACAGACAGACGGACAACGAAGTCCCACCCTAAGAGTTCCTTTTTTACCATTTTGGTACGGAACCCTAAATAGTGAAAAGCAAACCCACATGGCGAAACTTTAATGGTAACATTACATCCTACCAGAACTTCAGAACTATAAAAGAGTTCAATCAAACACGCTGTTGCTCCTAGTGGAATAACACCGTTCATTACTGTAATGATTGCGTTTCGCTTCTCGGTACTAAGTCGTTGGTTTACCATACAAAATGACATACAGACCACCATGATTCTGATTGAATGTTAAAGGTAACTGTTTCTATACTTGTATAAAGAAATTTAACTTGTGTTAAATTGAAGATAACGATCACTATTAAATGGATGATATGAAAAGGAATTATCCAACTAAGTTACTCGATTTATGTGGATTGCTTTGATAGTTTTTTTTTTCATATGCCGTAAAAAATGCATCATTGTGAAGTGTTACAAGTTTTTAAGTATTAAAAGTTAAGCAATCCAGGTAAAAAATTAAACATATGCTCGAACGTCATTCTAATTTTCCTCTACAAAACGGAACCCTCGGTGCACGAGTTCGATTTACACTTGACCCGTTTATTCTTAAACATATTCAAAACAGTCTAAGTTTTTTTTTCAGGCCTATTTCTCAATAAAGAGTTCAGAGTTGAATTTGCAGTATAAAAATCTCCCTTAATAATTATTTTAATCCTATTATAGTGACCCAGTGCGGGCCTAAAGTAATCCATTACTACATTTCCCTCAATTAATAACAAGATAACCGTTGATTGCAGGGTTTCGTAGTATTGTGAGTAAATAAAGGGTACCCGAGGGAAATAACAGCGTAGATGTACCCCGTGAGCGGTAAATAGCCCGCCTTATCACTCCCGTTCCCGAACGAATAAAGGAGAATGTCCACTACTGTAATACGCTTCTTTGTAGACGAGAACTTGTGTGACCTGCGAGAAAACGATTCATTATTTAGTTAAAATGGCGATTATAAAGATGGTATGTTCAATTATGGACCAAGAAAGCAGCCCTGTGGCAGACCGATGTGCAGGCAGACAAACAGACGGGGTAAGACTAGTAGCAGTAGACTATAAATAAATGTTGAATAGCCGCATGTTCTATTCTACGTGCAAAGCTCTATCGATATGGCTTGTTTTTTGTTTAATTAGAAATTCACACGACAGGGTTTGTATGAAGGAAGAAATTCACCCGGACACCGGGATGATTCCACAACATTGTTAGCCCGGGGAAAACTGGGACAAAAAAATTCCAGATGGTTTTTGGCGTATTTACTCGTATATGTACTGTAAATATTGGAGAAATCGTTTGAGTAATATCCAAAAGCACTCAGAGGTCGAAACAATACAATCTGTTATGTACATCCTAAGTAATTAGCACCGCTTTCACTTAAGCAGGATAATCAATTGCAAACACCCCCTGTTCGTAAAGTACTCACTTCCCACCCTACCGCTCGCTTTTAATAAGAGATTCGCCGACACACACTTTGCCACAGACCAAAAAACGAGGAACATACCTTATCCACAATCATACCTCCCACCAGTACTTAAAAAAGAGGAAGAGGTCTCGAGGGCCCTCTGAATAGGAGGAACGTGCTTTATCTACTTACCTAATTACTTGATTGTAGCAAAAAAATACGACTACATAATAAATTCAAGAGATATTTACTTACTGAGTACTTCAGCCATTTGTAACGCTAAAGGGGTTTTGAGGAACACTTTTGATGGCTTAGTAAGCAAAAGATTACTTGATGTGACAACGCAAAAAAGACGTCTGGCTGTGGCATCGTACTTTATAAACGGATAAACATGTTCAGGCGGGAGAGTTTTAGGGCTCCGTACCTCCAAAGGAAAAAACGGAATCACTATAGGATCACTTTCTTGCCCGTCCGTCCGTTTGTCAAGAGCCTGAAACTGGGGATCGCATTGAGGTATTAAGTTGAAATTAAAACCATATAGCTAAGTTAACGTAAACAAAGATACGGCCGTTTATGTCGCAAAAAACGTATATTTCAAGGGAAACAAATTTATAAGGTATTTTCCGTTGACCTAGGACTATGTAATTTGTCAATTGCCAAGTACCGTCTACAAGTATAGAGAAAAATCGGAAACCAATACATTTTTAATCTCAAAAGAACTGTTCAAATTTTGAATTGAGTTAACCGTGTGATGGGGTATCGTACGAGCGTGACAGGGCCTTATTGGCACAAGCTTCAACAGGTTTTTAATTATTATTATGATGTATAGTTTTCTATTTATGACGAAGAATGAAAACCTTTTTTCTCGTTTACTTGTCACTGTTTGGCCCAATTGTTGACTGGTAGAAAACGCCTGTAGGCGTTAAGAACGCCATTTGTACTTACTTAGTGTATTGTCCAATAAAGTTTAAATAAATACTTAAATATTCATGACAAAAAACAGCGCAGGAAGTGGCAACAAATATGCCTAAAGGTCTTGACGAAACGTCTCAAAACCTCAGACATTTCCCGTCGTGACGCACTTAATGTCTTTAGCAGCGTAAGTAAAAGTTTGTAGAGTCAGGCTTATAAGTAGCTGCACACTTTAGTACCTTGTCGCGTTAATGTGTTTTAAAGATTAGTGCAGCAGTTCACACATAACCGTAAAGTGACAAAGCACTAAACCGACCGTACAATTATCAACGCGCTGTGTAAAATTATTTAACTTTCACATATGACGTGCGGCGTTTAAAATTTTCTTTCATTGTTTTCCATGTTGAGGCTATCTCGGACGAAAACTAAAGATAGCAATGCCCTTCTTAACTAAAGAACATGTGTAGATGAGAATTTATTGGCATTTGCGACCTTGTTAACAGCTCTAGATGGTTTATTATTCTTCGAATTTTTTATTACATTTTGATCTTTTTACTGGTATACTATTATATCTATTGTTCTTCGAATTACAC
Source organism: Acleris sparsana (assembly GCA_923062465.1). NCBI lineage: Eukaryota > Metazoa > Arthropoda > Insecta > Lepidoptera > Tortricidae > Acleris > Acleris sparsana. The sequence continues at coordinate 15,146,281 of OV281301.1, read as the reverse complement.
TATATTCCTAAGGTTATAAATGTTCTGAGAATTTCCAGGTCCTTGTGATAGCAATTCAATTGTTTTACTTAATAAATACAATTCTAAGAATGGTCGATCTTTTCTAAGAAGATTGTGAAGTACTTAAATGATAAATTGAGTTTTCCTGGGTCTCTATTCTAGACGTAAAAACCATATCGTCTTTGATCTGTTATGGTTTTTTTTTAATCGGCCGCCATTACTGTCAATTAAATAAGAACGAACAAAACGTTGACAATACGAAAACAGATCCAACTCAATGGTTTTTACGGCTTAGAATCAAGGTTAAAATTAAGGATCTTACTAATTTATAAAATTCAGAATTGTAAGTTTTCAAATCATTATAATCGCACAAATATTATCGTAACATCATTTTCTTTGAACTTCTTGCATTGAAAATGTAAGAATGTTCTGAAGAATTTAAGGCTTATTCATCAATTTTCAGATAACAATATATGACAAATGAAATTTGGCTCTGTCTTCTTCTTTCAAATGACAGGAAAATGGAAAGTGTTAAAACTTAAACATATAGTTTGAGAGGGATAAATCGAGCCTTATCCGTTTCTTTTCTCAGAAGACTGAACGAGCAACCTGTGGCTCTAGATAAGATGCATTGCGAGATCGTTATCGCTATCAAAAATGTATATACACTCAGGAGCTATGAAAACCGGTCACCTTGTATGATAATTCAATACAAAGTGACCAGTTTTCATGGCTCTTGTCAATATATCGAATAGGATTGACATCAGTTGCCGGATAGTCGTGTCAAGCGCTTATGTCAATTCCATTTTTTAATTACTTTACCTTTAATGTAATTAAACACATTCCTGGCTATTACACAATCAAAAATAATATCAACTAAGTATAATTTTACTGTAACGACCACGCAACACGTTTGCTAACAGATCGCTAAACCGATCCGGCCGCACACCGCAGAGAGATGACGCCTGTCGGCAATCTATTGTGGCCATGTTCTGCTAATAATTCACTATTCACTACCTACACGCGATATAAATATATACTACGCGATCGATGTTATAACGAATATTACCGAACGCGTTTGCGACATAACAGTTCAAATTAAAACGACAAGACGGACTTGGTTTAGGTTTAGACACATTCATACCATCACGCCTGTCTCACAATGGGTACGCAGAGACTATGGAACCTCAGGTGCATCGGTCCAAACATACCTCTTTCGCTTCCTCTATATTCATCAAGCTGTTCATGTTCGTACATCGGTTTTGGGAGAGCGTCGTTTAAATCTTACATATTATTACAAATTAAAACTAACCGAAATAGCCCAGCAAATTATGACCATTGGGATGGAAAAGTTCTAGATCTTCGGATCGGAAAGCGAACTGTTGGCAGGCCTTCCACAAGGTAGACCGACGATCTGGTGAAGAATTTCCCATTCGTGGAAATCCTTGGGCAAACCTATGTGAACTAGTGGACGTCTTTCGGCTGATATGATGATGATGATGAAAACTGACGATCAAATATTCAATTCCACAAAATTAAATAATCTAGCTTCACTTCGCATACAATTGTATCACAACGTATGGAATGACGTCTAATTAAAGTTAGCGATCCTATCGCACGTGTCTGCGCAAATCGCGGATGCGCCGGCGCAGCGACGACACGCACGACAAAATCGGTTTCATTTTCATTTGCGCTTTATGAGTATTTGCCCGTTTCTTTAATATCGTTTTGTGTGTGGATAAGAAACACTTTTACAAGCTTCTATTCAAAGTTATTTTATTAGTTCGTTTTTGCGTTAGTTTATCGATTCCATTCGATTACAAATTGCCAGAAATTTTCATTTATCCTAATTTTTTAAATTTATATTTTGTCATGCAATTAATGTCATACGTCTTGATTATTTCTTTCTTTCTTTATATATAATAAAAAATAAAATTGTACATGTCATATTACGTTTAATTTACACATATAGCTGTCACTTAATGCTAGTTACAGATTACACGTTAGTAACATGTATTAGTGAGGCAAGGCTGAGCTAGCGAACCAGATGCATTTGGATGTTGAAACCTATTAACCTATCTACCTAACCTAACCTGACTCTCGAAAAATGCGTGGACTGAGTAGTAGGCATTAGATGATTATAATATACATAATTGTGACATTTTGACGAAAATATGTATTATATGAAATAACAAACATTGCCAAGCTGGAATGTGTAATGTGTGGAATATGGCCTAAACAAATCCGTGAGATTAGTTCTTGAAATTTACTTTTAAAACATATTCCACAATTGTAATTCTGATTTTCAATCATCTGAAGTTATTAATACCAGTTTTAATAAGAAGGAAGAAGAATGGAAAGATGGTTTTAACGCTCGTTTCAATGTATATTCATACTTTGATTTTATTGTATGTAACTACGTATTATTAACTCTTTACTGCATAACAATGTAACAATGACATAATGGGGGATTTATCCCTAATTTTAGTCAGCTCTTTTATCACTGAAGTAGATGACTATGGTCATTGCATGTATTTTGTTTGACAAACGCCAAAGTTTAACCTGCTTAAAACTTATTCGCCTTCCGAATTTTGCGAAAAAACAAAAGAATTCTCGTGTATATTAATAAAAAATATGCACTTTTAATACTGTTAAATAAAAAGTTAAGAGCGTCAGTCTAGCCGCCATTTGCAGTTAGGTAAAAAACAAATGAAGGGTGTGTTGGTCAGAGTAATTACTAGCGTATTAAATGCATGGAGTTTATTACACGGCTGACCACGAAGTTTTCTGTTATAATATGTTATTTATATTTAGAATAGGTACTTTTTACCTACTATTTACTTATTGTTTATCCAATAGAACTTATAGAACCCCTAATTAAGCGATTTTATTTTATTTTTAACCAACTTCAGAAAAGGAGGAGGTGGTACGTTCCACTGTATGTATTTTTTTAGTTTTAGTTCACCGATTTCTCCGTCAATTGTGGACCGATTTCAAAAAATATTTTCACTGTAATAGTCACTATAAAAAAATTCAATACAATGTTTGCATAGACACTTATTATGTAGATGAAAGTATGTGAAAAGTAAGTCTGTACAAAACTGTGTCAAAACATGGTCGAAATTTATAGTGTACACATGAAATTAACTTTGACATATATCTGAAACCGACAAGTAAAATCTTCTGGTGTAGTTGTTGCGTAAAAGAATTACCTGTGGGTAAAAAAAGCCTTGTTTGTTGCTTTGTATCCTGAAATGAAAAATACAAAATGTTGTTAGTACGATTCCTGGAATTTTCCGGTTTCAGATCCAATTTAGTTTCCGAAGCATGCGCAGAAAATTGAATTTGATTTAATCACTGGACGTGAACGAAATACTTTCGGCGTGACATTTTAACACGCTCTCCTGGACTGTAAAAACTTAATCAAGTTAACACTGTGCAAAAATAAGTGATTTCTATCCATTTTATATGGGTATAGTATTCTGGGCGTACTGCGTTTTTGGAGTATCCACTCGTAGATAAATGGTTTTTTTTATTTCATCACAGGGCTCGTAAATACATTTGATGTAAAAACGATAAGTACAGCTAACTCATACTTGGCTTGCTTATATTATTTGTTATCTTTCTTAAGGGTTTTGAACTACAATGACATCAAATTTAATGCTTGTACTAAAAAAAGGTTGAACGATTGAAGTTTAAACGATTCTTGTATGGGGAACCCCGTTTCTTTTATATATAATACTAGTGACCCGCCAGCGGCTTCGCCCGCTGCAAATTTCCGACTATCCCGGTGTTTTTTTTTTCTTTCATACAAACCTTGTGTCTACGCCTCTAATGCGTGACCCAGACGATCGCGGGGCAAGAAGACGCGGGGGGTCATCGGGAACTGGTTCGCCGCCCGCGCCGCAGCGCCGCCACCGGGGACGGCCCGGCGCCGCCGGCGCCGGCACTTGCCAACAGATCTACAATAGGAGCGCACGCGTCCGAAATTGTACCTACTTACCTAAATCTGTTAATTTTATTATAATTTGTATAACGAAGCAAGTCTTTTTTATTTTTAAACGAGTTCATTTCCGAACATCTGGCGACCGTGAATCAATTTTGCTATCATTAGCAAACGTATCTGCAAGCGACGGATTCGAGTACCTTCGGAATACCGTTACTCGAATTTAAATTTGCAACGGAACAAAGAAGCTGAATTTGGGTTGGCGCGTATGCTGCCTTCACTCCCTGGTGGACGAGACGAAGATCGCCGTTGGTGCTGGACGTCGGGATTTATCCTGAGGGAAGTGGCCTTATCCTTTCATTACTTTCTTTTTTCCCCTTTAATTTGTGTAAGTAACTTTCCGCTCCGAGAACGTCAAGATAGTATCATGCTTACGCGTACTCTCTTTATATTATAGTTTTTCGGCTATTGCAATTTAATGTACCTACCTACTGCATAATAATTTCATGCTAATTTCTCTTCCTTCGCAATTATAAGTGCATAGCTTTAGCGGTGGGGACACCTTGTGCAGGGTCTGTCCGTATCACTGCCACCATCTTATCCTTTAACCTACCACCAAGCAGTGTTCGTATTGTTGTGTTCCGGTGTGGGGATAAGACAACCGGTGAAATTACTAGCACAGAGGCAATTCCACGTTAATCCTTAGGGTTAGCAACGCATGTTAAATCTTGCGGCTATAGTTGAAATTGCCCATTGTCTTACCTATAATATGTATACCTACCATTTGCTCCAGTTCAGACCTATACAAGAGTCAAACTAAATTAAAGTCCTGCTTATTTCTTCTTTGCTTGTCGAAGCGCATTTTGAAGCTTATTAATATCGTCGTTAATTTGGGGCTAAACGCAAAATTTTACCGTCCTTATAGTCCTACCTTCAAAAAATAAAATAAAATTATTATTCACATTATTTGCCGATACTTCCAGGATTTAACGGATTATCCGTCGAAGAGGCAAGTGGATCGTCTGGTGCCGCCTGTGGTTGGGGGCCCGTGCTCGCACGAGTCGTCGGCGGCTGAGACGGTTGGATTTCAGTGCCACGACATCAGCTCATCGAGAGGGTTTGCATAATTATTGAACCTACTTAATTCATTGCTTTGATTCAACATTTCGATTAGTTTTTCTCGATAATCCACTATTGTTAAGCAATGGCCACGGAAGAGAAAGACCATTTTAAGGAATTGTTGAAACGCCGCAGCGTAGTTAAAGGCAGGTTAACCAGATTTAATGACTACCTTCAGGTTTTAAGTCAAGTTGGAGCAGACAAATTAACAAATATTCAAATTAAAGAATTAACCATGAGGGTCAGTAGAATCCAGGAAGTGTTAACCGAATTTAACGAGTTGCAGGCGGAAATAGAATTACTTTGTTCTGACCTAGATGAACAAATATCAGCTAGGGATAACGTAGAATCTAGATTCTTTTCTGTTCTTTCCATGGCTGAAGAATTAATGGAATGTGCTAATATCGATAAAGGTACCGCATCTAATGAGAGTGTGTCAGTTAAATGTTCACATTCTATGAATTCAATTAAATTACCTACAATTGATTTGCCGAAATTCGACGGGAACTATTTAAAATGGTTAGAGTATAGGGATACTTTCGACTCCCTCGTAAACACGAATAATGCGATACCACTAATTAATAAATTCCATTATCTAAGGTCTAGCTTAGAAAGTGGTGCCGCTGTCGTAGTGAGATCTCTGGAGTTTACAGCTGATAATTATAATAATGCATGGCAAATTTTGTGTGATCGATACAATAATAAAAACATTTTGATTAATAATCACCTTAAGGCGTTACTTAGCATTGATCCTATAATAAGGGAATCTTTTAAAGCATTACGATTCTTAATCGATCATATATCTAAAAACTTGAGGTCTTTGTGCACACTAGGTCTTCCTACAGAGCAGTGGGACGTTTTAATTATATTTATCGTCTCGGCAAAGCTAGATTCTACTACGAGTCGAAAGTGGGAAGAATGCAAAAACAATTTAGCGCATTTACCTACGTTGGAGGAATTTTATTCGTTTCTGCGTAGTCGAGCGGATATCTTAGAGACTACACATTATAATAGGTCTGATAAACCAGATTATAAACCTAATTTCCAAACTCATAGATCTACCCCAGTTAGGTCATTTTTAACCGCATCGGATTCTATCGCAAAAATAAATTTATGCCTTATTTGTAACCAAGGTCATTTCGTACATGAATGTTCCAAGTTTAAAGCAATGAGTTACGAAAATAGAATTCGAGAAGCGAATAAGTTAAAACTTTGCACTAAGTGTTTACGTACTGGTCATAATATTTACCAGTGTCGATTAAAGGGCTCGTGTCAAGTATGTCGCGGAAAGCATAACACCTTATTGCATAAGAGTGAGAATAGTGCAGCACCGGAGCTAAGCGAGCCGGGCGCGTCTGCCTCGCCCGCTCCCGGTCCCGTCGCGTTATCAGTGGTGTCGATGACTCACACGCTATTGTGCACGGCGCAGGTAGAAATTATTAACGAAACTAATCATACAAGTGTTATTGCCCGCGCACTACTGGATACTGGTAGTCAGTCGTCGTTTCTAACGGAGAATATGCAAAGCAAGTTAGGATTAAATAAAACATCCAATGATAAATTAAATGTTTGTGGTCTAAATAATATAAAAACCAATATTTCCGGCAGTTGTGATGTTAGGATTCAATCGTGTTCAACTTCATTTAATGCGCGAGTTTCTTGTTTGTTAGTGCCAGTGATTACAGGCAGTTTGCCGAGCGTCGAATTAGATGTTCGTGAGATAGGTATTCCTGATAGTATTCAGTTAGCAGATCCCAAGTTCTTCCGGCCCTCGTCTATAGATATTCTATTAGGGGCTGATATCTTTTGGAGTATTATTGGTACAAAACAAATCAAGTTAGGTTGTAGCATGCCTACGTTGCAAGAATCGCAGCTGGGTTGGTTGATAGCCGGACCGATAGGTGTTAGTCAACCTAAGGCAAAGGTCTATTGTCACTTCAATCAACTTATCGATATAGACAATTCCCTTAAGAAATTCTGGGAGATTGAAGAATTACCTACTGATACCAAAGCGTATACAGTTGATGAGCAGTTTTGTGAAAATCATTTTTTAGAGAATACCAGCCGTCTGCCTGACGGTAGGTTCTGCGTTCAAATGCCCTTAAAGGAACCGGAAACTAGTCTCGGTGACTCATTTCACTTAGCAAAGAAACGTTTTTTAAATTTAGAATGCAAATTAAATAAAAATGAGCACTTAAAACAGGCTTACAGCAAATTTATCGATGAATACCGGGTTTTGGGTCATTTAAGGGAAGTTGAACGACCAAGTTCTGGTAATTACCTACCTCATCACTGTGTCATTCGGGACAAAAGTGAAACGACTAAATTAAGGGTCGTTTTCGACGCCTCAGCCAAAACTTCTACAGGCAAATCACTTAATGATATACAAGCTGTAGGTCCAGTCGTTCAAAGCGACTTATTTTCAATCTTATTACGCTTCCGGGGACATAGGTTTATACTCCTAGGGGACATAGAGAAAATGTACCGACAAACGGCCTTACATCCTTCTCAGCGACATCTCCAGTTAATTTTATGGAGAGATCAATCCTCGTCATCCGGAACGGCAGCAGATAATAATATTAAAGTCTTGCAATTAAATACTGTGACGTACGGGATAGCCTCTGCTCCATTTCTTAGTACTAGATGCCTTATGCAATTAGCGAACGAATGTACTGATGAGAAAATAGCAAGCATAATTAGATGTGATTTTTATATTGACGATTTAAATACAGGAGCAGAGGAAGAACAGGAATTACAACATATATATAAAAGTGTAAAAGGTATTTTAGATTCCGCATGCTTCCCCTTAAGGAAAATCCGGACTAATTGTACACAAGCCTTCACAACTGATGACACGATCTCCGACCCAATCGATTTAACCAAGGAGTCCAGTGTCCTAGGGTTGTGCTATTGTCCAAAGTCGGATATTATTAATTTCCCAACAAATATTGAACTAGCTTCAACACACACAAAGAAATCAGTAATCTCGACTATTTGTAAAATCTTTGATCCGCTAGGTCTAATCTGCGCAAGTATTATTAAAGCCAAGATTTTCTTGCAGCAGTTATGGATCGCTAAGTTATCTTGGGACGAACCTATACCTAACGGTCTCTTAGGAAGTTGGCTGAGTTTTATCACTAACTTACATTATTTGTCGGATATAAAAATTGAAAGATATGTTCGTTGTAACCTCCCAATAATAACAGAAATGCATTGTTTTGTAGACGCGTCTCAGAAGGCCTATGCCACTTGTGTTTATCTACGGACAATAAATAAAAATAACAAAGTTACAGTTAGGTTGTTGTGCGGCAAGGCTAGGGTTGCCCCCTTGAAACCCACTACAATACCTAGACTGGAATTACTGGGAGCTTTGTTGGGAGCACGTTTATGTCATAAAATAATTAAGTCACTCAGATTTGAAATTAGTCAAAAAACTATTTGGACGGATTCGACCGTCGTCCTTGGTTGGTTAAAAACTGATGCAAGAAATCTTAAAATGTTTGTTTGTAACCGGATAACTGAAATCAATGAATTGTCGTCTGACTTTCAATTTAACCATGTACCAACCAACATGAACCCAGCTGACCTTGGCTCGAGGGGTGTTGACCCCAAGGACCTCGCTGCATCCTCCCTGTGGTGGGAAGGCCCTTCGTTCCTCAGGAAGGACCAGAGTGAGTGGCCCCAGCAGGCATGGTCAGCCAATAATATACCGGAGGTTAAGGTACAGTCGTTTTTGTCACGTGATAATCCCAATGAGGACAGCCTGTTCATTGACTTCAATAGGTATTCTAGCTTAAACAGGTTACGAAGAACGTATGCATACGTATTACGTTTTGTTTACAATTGCAAGCAAGAAAAGAATAAGAGGATATTCGGCACTCTAAATGCCGATGAATTAAGTAAGTCCTTGAAACTTTTATTAAAATTTAGTCAATTAGAATCTTTCCCTACGGAAATTAAATTAATAAAACAAGGCAAAGTATTACCTAACAAAAGTAAAATATTACAATTAACGCCTTTTACGGACTTAGATGGAATAGTTAGAGTAGGTGGCCGTTTAAACAACTCGAACTACGATTATGACAAAAAACACCCTATACTGTTAAGTGCAAAGCACAATTTAACCAAATTAATAATGCTCAATGAACATTTGCGGTTATTTCACGCCGGTCAACAGTTGCTTTTAGCCTCGGTTCGTGATAAATACTGGCCCGTCGGGGGTAGATGCTTAGCGCGCCAAATTCCTAGGCGGTGCGTCGTCTGCATTCGACTCCGCGCGAGTACATTACAACCGATAATGGGACATTTACCGGAGGCACGAACTAATGCTGATTTTCCTTTCGGCTCGTGTGGAGTTGACTTTGCCGGGCCATTCATGATCAGTAGTCGTAAGGGACGAGGTGCTCGAAATACTAAATGCTATCTGTGTTTATTTGTCTGTCTTAGTACTAAGGCAGTTCATTTAGAACTAGTGAGTGACTTAAGTACCCAAGCTTTTATTTTATGTTTACGACGATTTGTATCACGCAGAGGTAAACCCCACGAGATCTATTGCGACAACGGTAGAAATTTCGTCGGCAGTTGCAATGAATTGGGTAGGGTACTGAGATCCAGCCGTCAATCTGTCTACGATTATTCTGCTAATGAGGGCATTAAGTTCGTCTTCAGCCCCGCCTATTCCCCGCACTTTGGCGGAATATTCGAAGCTGGAATCAAATCTGCAAAGTTTCATTTAAAACGTGTAGCAGGTAATGCTACCTTGACGTTTGAGGAGTTGGCAACATTATTTACGCAAATTGAAGCCATCTTAAATTCACGCCCGCTATCTCCTCTCTCGTCCAATTGTTCTGATCCTTCTCCTCTGACCCCAGGCCACTTTCTTATCGGGAGACCGCTCGTGTCCATTCCCACGCTGCCTATCAACGCTGCCAGACCCAACAGATACGAGCTCGTCGAGAAGATCCGCCAGCACTTCTGGGAGAGGTGGCGCCAAGAGTACCTGTCGGAGCTGCAGCAGCGTGTCAAGTGGCGCACCCCGCAGCGCGAGCTGGCGCTGGGGGACGTGGTTGTGCTGAAAGAGGACAACCTGCCGCCGCTGCACTGGCGGCTAGGCCGTGTGTGCCGCCTGTACCCGGGGACTGATGGCGTCAGCAGGGTAGCTGACGTTACCACTTCCAAGGGCTCCGTCCGAAGGGCAGTCAATAGGATGTGCCTGCTACCAACTTCAGACCCTAAGGATGACAACGACGAGACGAGTGGAGCCGCCTCCAGGCTCCAATCTACTGCTTGAAAGCCACGGCTTTCAAGGTTCCGGAGGATGTCTACGCCTCTAATGCGTGACCCAGACGATCGCGGGGCAAGAAGACGCGGGGGGTCATCGGGAACTGGTTCGCCGCCCGCGCCGCAGCGCCGCCACCGGGGACGGCCCGGCGCCGCCGGCGCCGGCACTTGCCAACAGATCTACAATAGGAGCGCACGCGTCCGAAATTGTACCTACTTACCTAAATCTGTTAATTTTATTATAATTTGTATAACGAAGCAAGTCTTTTTTATTTTTAAACGAGTTCATTTCCGAACACCTTGCCTAGGCAATAACGAATACAACCGAAAAGGAATCAGCCAAATCGGTTCAGCCGTTCTCGAGTTTTAGTGAGACTAACGAACAGCAATTTATTTTTATATATATAAATAGCACTCAACAAAGCCACCGGCTAGGTATCTATTATGGGTCAAAAGATACAGGTCCTTAAATTTAGGACGAATGGACAGAATGAGAATCAAAGGTTAAGTAAAAATGACCCATTTGACACCCTCTGGGTACCAAACCCTACAAATTAAGTAAAATATGAAAACAAATAAAAAATAACCAAGCACTGACTCAGCTTAACGCTGCAGAAACTGAAAACTGCAGCGCTGATATTTTGCGTTTGATGTATCTTACGTCTTTGTTAGAGCGGGTTCCCTCTTCCCACTAGTCAGATGTCGGATCCGACAAAATATCGCGTGTTCTAATGGCAATACATTTCATATGAGGTTCACATCTATCTGTGTAGGATATATAAGAACAGCCAAATATACAATGTATTGCCACCAGAACACCAGACATTTCGTCTCTGCTTTTAAGAGAATCTGCTTTTAGGCTCGTATGGAACGCAGCTTATATACCAAATCAAAATCTTCGTACATGTAGGTCGTAGGTGTATGTAGTATAAAAAACGAAACGCCTTTGTTAGGAGTTTTCCTAGAATCCGCGAGAAACCTCCAAGACGGCACATATATCTCCAGTGACGACATATTTAGTGGAATTGGATAATTATGGCTATTATTGTATCGAAACACTTCAACGAACGTAGAATTTTCATTTCATCGAAAGGCACTTCTCGCCGAATTTTTTTTTTGGTAGTCACAAGTCTAACTTAACACTTACTTACGTAATTAATGTTTAAAATCGTAATCATCGTGGTTTTAACAGAAAATGGCGTTCGAATTAATGAAATTCGACGAAGTGAAATTCAATGTGCCCAGATTAACTGAGTGGTTTATTTCGTAGAAAATCTTGTTATTATGTGATGCTGTGTGATAATATTTGATAACACAAAACTGATGCACTGCAACATATAATTTTGATTATTTCGTAAGAAAAGAAAAAATCGGACGTGAAAGACTGAAGTATTTCAGTACATTGAAGAAAATTTACCGAGAAATCCAATGTTACACCATCGCTCAAAATATGTCGAATATATCCCAGAGATGTTATTCTACAACAAAACTTTATTTTTGGCTGCTGAACGATCGTACAGCTTAAATCGTTAAATGGGTTGAGAGAGGTTGATGTATGAAGTGTCAAAAGAAGCGTCAGAAAAACCATTCAAATATAACTTTTACGATGTCTGCCAACATGAGAAAGTTAAAAATAAATTGTAATAACTTTACTCGTTAATTTTGAAATATTGAGGATTTTGTGTGTATCAGAAAAGTCAACGCGACGATGATTCAGTGCATCCTATAGGCTCTCTAGCACATCCTTTCACTGTCTGGAAATTGGCTGCTTATATCAACTCTTACCTCCTGAACATTATTAACTTGAATACCAGGGTTCCATAGTCACGGTGAGTGCTTCTCGTCACCGCACTGATGTTATGTACCGTCGTTAAAATTGGCACTCCGTGTACCGCGCTCGGCCGCGCCGACCGTTCGTAATTAAACCATATTTTGTAGGGTTCTGTTCTGTTGGAAAATGTTTTAAGAACCTTTTTTATTGTAAATATACGTCAGGGCTCGTATTAAGGTCGCCTTTACCGCGGTGGATAAAGCATACGACACTTTCACTCGCAAATACAGACGCTGGAAGTGATGATGCCAAGCTTTTCGTTCAATAAGACGGAATTTCAACCAAGTACGCATGGTATACCATATTTATTTATCTCAGTTCTCAGGATTTGCATAGCATTTGGACTCTAAGGACTGCAGTTTTAAGATTGAATATTATTATATATTACATATTTAGGTCCATAAAGGGAACAATCAATCAAACATCAATTAAAGAAAGAAGAATTTCAAATTTATTGTTATATACACTATAAAATAACGAGTAATGGACACTTAAAATCATATTTTTGACACAAACTCATTCATCCCCGATTACTGTCTGACATAGGCGTTCCACAAACATCATTTCCCCCGACCTTTATCGGATCGTGCCAGAATAATCCATAATGCGCATACTGCATTTTTATTTCAGCACTGCGGAACCCTCCCACCTATTCCCATTCCCCTGCTCCTGTGACTGTATTGACGCGTCTGTACGATGCGGTTTAGTTCCCAGAATATTGTTTATTATTGGATACATCGCTAATTGGGCGGTCGTGACGTGATGGCTTTTGGTTGAGCTACGTGTCATTGGGAGAGGCGCAAAATTGGTGGCTATAGTTTGAAGCCATTTTGTGAATTGTCAGTAGGGGATATTCTGCTGCGTACAAAAGTGCAGTTGATTTTGCGTCGCCGTTGTGAACTAAACATGACTTTTGTATGAAATCGAATGGAGCAGAAATTACGCGAGTGAAAATATGCGGCTCACAACACAACTCACAAAACGCTCGTGTGGCTTCACCTTAAATGATAAATGTTCATAATTACATAGTATAAAACTACGCAAAATTTAACAAATACCAATATTTCTCTTCTTTTAGGTATTGGTATTGGTTAGAAAGGTTGTCTCCGGCCTTTTAGGGGTTCCTGTTACCTATTGCTGCTCGGACGCTAGGGTTGCGCCGACGCGGTCGCTTGTTACTACGCACGCAACTAAACTTTTATCTATGAAAGCAAATAAGTTTTAAAATGGTCTAACGTATCTCAAAATCTAAAGGTAAAGGTATTCTCTAGGTTTATAAAGTCTACGAAAAGCAAGCCTTAAAAAACCCGACTGTTGCTCACCAACTTTGAATCGTTATAGATTTTAAATGATTCAAAATGAGAAATGATGAAAGAAACCCAAAGATGATTTTTGAATAGCTATTCAATGATACATTTGTCATCATTTGTCATTATTCATTCGTTTTTTTTTCTTTTTTTACATCTTTAGTGACACTCACAAGATTAAGACAAATGGATTGACATAAGAATCGGTTTCTAGAGCGTCACAAAGACAGAAACATAAATACATACACACATATCGTCGGATCCTAGGAAAATGGGCGCAACCATCATTAAGGCCGTTTTTCTCTTCTTTCAAAATCGTAATCTACTATTTTTTCTACACCGAATGGCTTCTAAAAAACTTTAGAAATCATAAAATTAACAAAGATATTACATTTTTTAAATTGAGCCTCAATTGCATGGCGCCATTTGATCCGGCGAAATACGCCGCGACTGTCATACCGGCCGTCTTCCGCGCGGGGGCAACAAGCGGGACGGGGTCGCTAACGCCTGACCGTCGGTATCACGCGGAGCGCTGACGCAGAAGATAGTGTTTTGTTTCGTGATTGCGATGCCGTAGAACAACATGAAAAGATCACAGAAATTGATTCAAATTGCTAGGGATTCCTATGAAAACAAAAGAAAACAAAAACGGATGTCAATACGTAAGTAAATTTTATAATAACGTAATTTAATTTTGAGAATACTCAACTTTATTCATTTATAAACATGTGAAGTTCTAGCTTATACTTGCTATTACTTGTATTAATTATATTACCACTGATAATATTATTATAATTTCATATTTTTATGAAATAGTAAGAATCAGTTAGTTAGATAACAGTATTAGGCGGTAAACGAGGAATAGAGCCACTAGATATCATAACGCCCTTCTTCGGCGGGTGTAACGAAAGTTGAAATGCGTTTTAGGCAGGATCGCTATGGTTTTTGCGGCTGTATTCGATGGACTTATTTTTTAAAAGTTCTTTTTGACACTATAATCATACAATTTTGTTAATATTAACATTTATAATGCTTTATTACGTTATTATAAAATTGATTTTATGATAATGAATACAAAAAAATAGCATTTTTCTGTTTTATCTGTTTTTTATCAAAAGGCCTTAACCAACGTTAAGGCCATATTAACTTATTGTGTTGTAGATTTTATTATTAATTAATATAATTTTAGCATCTCCAGTGCCACCAGGGTCGGAAAATGAAGTATCATATTTAATGGGCTGTATTGGTGATCAGTTAAATGAGGTGGTGAGTACCTATCTACTTGTCAAGCTAAGTCAAATTTTGAGTTTCAATTTATCCTAAGTTATCTGCTTTGTATAAATAATTCGAGTGTTCAAATTTAAGAAGTTATACTTTTAAATAACGAACATTGTTGTAGCAGAAAAAATAAGAAATTGTGTTTTTAATTTATTTTAGAATGTTGTATGTTCTTATAAATATCAGGATTGTCTACGAAACTTGGCACCCATTTAGATCTCAATTCTTGTGTCGGTTCTTAATATTGAACTTGGCTTCCATTTTCACATTTATGTTTTGATGGGATATTATTATTTTTTGTCCAATAACTTATGTTTTAGTTTGTCATGAAACTTTGTATAAGTATCTATATCTGCTTACAGCAATCTAACAAGTCGTTTTAAAATGAGAGCGAAACTACATTTGTATGGAGAACCGAGCTTCCTGCGAACTCTTAAACCATATACATTTTATTCGAATAAAAGAAGTTGTGCATGATAACTCTTTCATATTTAGCTACTAATAATAATTAAAAAGCATATTATATTGCTTAGTAACCACTTATTAAAGTAATCGAATAATCGAATCACAACCCATGAAATAATAATTATTATTGAGTAGTTCCAGTGAATCTGTGATCTTCATTTATCATCATTAGAGATGGGCCGAATACGGACTTTGCCGAATACGATTATTCGGCCGAACATTCGGTTCAGCTCTTACCTAACCGAATATTCGGCAAATCGCTCCAAAAAACTTACTTAATTAAAACAACTCTGGTTTTTCTTACTTAAGCTACGGTTGTTGCATTGATTGTTTGCAAAATAATTGTATTTATATTTTGACGCATATTTATCTCTTTTTGGTAGTTGCTTAGAAATCTTAGAATTTTAAAATAGGATGTCAATCCAACAAACTACGAAACAACCTACGCTCGTTATTTACTTTGTTTATTCGGTAAATATTCGGCAATGTAACCGAACTATTCGGCCGAATACGAACATTGAAAAACTTGCCGAATATGCCGAATACCGAATATTCGGCCCATCTCTAATCATCATCAACAATTCTACTTCACTAAATGGTGGTTTTCAAGAGCAAATATGCACGTTTAACTATATGCTAATAATGCTTTAAAAAATACCGAAATGTACCTAAAATATTTGAAGAGTTCCCTCAATTTCTCCTGGACTTCATCATCAGATTCTGATCTGATGACAGTGGGACTACTCCGGAAGTTTGTTCTTTCAAACAAAAAAGAATTCTTCAAATTGGTTAATAAATGTCGGAGTTCTGAGGTAACTAGCATAAATAATAATAATAATTAATAATAAGACGACTAAGGGAATAAAGGCTTGCAGTACTGTTAGGCGATGGGCTTGCAACCTGTCACTAATACACTGGTAAACATCTTAGCCTGATTGTGCAAAATGTGGTTACAGAATTATCAACAAGTTTTTAGGGTTGTTGGAAATTCTGTAGCTCTGCCTACCCCACTCTGGGAATGAAGGCGTGAGTTTATGTATGTATGTATGTAATTAATAATAATAATAAAACTTATAAAATCACTGTTTTCAGTTTTTTTATGTGTATATACACAATTATCTATTCGGATGCCAAATGTCACCTTTCTAGGTCACCTGGAAGTGGGTTAGATTTTTGATGATCTGTCAGTCAGTCAGTCAGTCAGTCAGTGGTAAAAATGCCGATTTTTAGACGTTAATATCTCAATAACCGTTTAACCTTTGTTTATGAAATTAAGGGTTCTATTCTAGTTGATCTAAAGGACTAATTTTAGGGCACGCCACGATTATAAATAACAAAATGTTATAAATATAATGTACATAAAAGTAAATTTTTTAGCTTCAAAATACAGATTTAGTACAGTCTGCGTCATAAATAGCTGATCACTTTGAACCTTGTCGCATTACCACCTTTGACAATCTTGTTTGACTTTGCTTGTTTACAATACATGACTGCAAAGCGACAACGTTCAAAAGTAATCAGCTATTTTTGACGCACAATTTTCCTTTTTTTTAATGCTCTAATTATAACAAATATGTTCTTACTATATTTATTCATAAGATCTTTATTTTTAGTAACCTTTAACAATAAAGATTCGATTTTTGTATAAAATAATAACATGTTTTTTTGGTATTAGTTTTGTTGATTTTAATAGAAAAAAAAGTGTTTGAATATTACTACTTAATTAAACATTTCGTTAGAAAAAGTGAAGTTTGATTTAATTATACCTTATAGAGTAGCATCCTACCTATAATAGTAAAGAATACCAAATTAAAAAGGCCTCTGATGCGGTTGCGACCCTGAATTTCACAACGAATAAGGCCTCTTCCTTACTTACGTCTCTATTCCTCGATGAAAAATAAAAAGATATTAAAATTGGTGTCGAAAAAGGACGTAAGGGACAAAACTACTTGATAAACTTAGAAAATTATTAAAAACAATAACTTATACGTATCCGTAAGTGATTAAATACCTAAGTTTAAAATTTCAGATCTCTAAGTTATAACCTGATTTATTTAGACACAAAAATGCGTCTCCTGAAAAGTTGACTTTCTGTAATTACGCCCATTTTCCTAGGATACGACGATATATAGAATATATGTGTGAGTCTAGTAGGGTACATGTTTTGTAATGGTTATTCAAAAACCAACATCTTGTAAATACCATGGTTGCAATGAATAAGTAAATATGAATATGAATATATAAAACACATTACCCTCTTTCTTCGGCAATCGGGTAAACAGCAGAAAATGTGAACATATACGCCGACAAACAGGAATACGACAACCTCAAGGGAATACTCGATGATAAGTTAATTTTATACAACATAATTTGCAGACAGAAACTGGCATCAAATAACCTTCCAACCAAAGCGGGAAGACATAAATACCTGCCTGAAGTCTAGCTCATAGAATCCTCTGGGAAATAGGCCGTTAACTGCGAACTCCAGTTACTTTGAATTACCTAAAATAAAACAATAAAGTAACTTCCAGTACTTTAGCAACTAACGGAGTGATTCAGGTCTTCGGTAACTAATCGATATGACCCTGTAACACTTCAGAACTCAACAATAGTTGTATCGTTAATTAGTTGATTCAACAAAGATGTTCTCTGAGGGATGGTTTCTAATTGAATTGTTTGAATCGGCTGATTGTTAAACAGTTTAGACAACACAGTAGTGAAGATGCCACAAAGTGATGTGGGTAAACCAATTACTGATGTGAATAATGTTTTGCCATCGTTTAAGTTCGAATTGATCTTGCTTTCTCAATTAGACAGTAAGATGAAAGCGAACTTTTCCGATAAAAACGATGGCAAAACATAATTCACTGTAGCAGTAGCTTAGGTAGTATATACAGGGTGGTACTCGATAAACTGTACATATTTAAAGGGGTGAAATTTTAGGTTAATTTATCGGTAAATTTATGTGGATTTTGTGCGCTGCGCAAGAAATAAAAAATAACCCGATGATGATCCGACGCGCTACACAGCAATTTCAAGTTCGGGCCACATTTTGCCTCCAAGAAAGAGGAGGACATTTCGAACATTTAATTCCATACAAGGAACGTCCTTTTCAACATTAGGATAATTTTATTAATTTAAATAAATAATTTTGTTACTTAACACAAATGTGACTTTTAATTTTAATGTATGCTTTTGTTTTCGTAAGTTTTAGATTAGCTTTTTTTATTAGTTGAAATAATTTGAAAACGTTTTTAGATCTAAAATTAAACGAGGAATAATAATAAGCAACAAAAAAGGGGTAAAATAAGTTAAGTTACACCATCACAAGTAAGTGTACTACCCAAAATTTATTAAAAAGTTTAAAAATCCGTAAAAAAACACCATTGGCTAAAAAAAAAAAAAAATTGTTTTACCTATAAATTAACCTAAAATTTCACCCCTTTAAATATGTACAGTTTATCGAGTACCACCCTGTATAATGGTCCTTAGGGGTGCGCTTCAATCGGTCTAAAAAACCTTTTGTATTATTTCATATCACTAACCACGAAAAGCATAATGAACGTCTAATTGTATAATTTCATGAGGCATACGATCGAATAACATAACAAGTTAGTATTACTATCATTTTCTTGTTATTATGCATTTTTAGTTCATTTCTTCTAACTAGATTAGGTTATGTTATAACTGTGACCACATGAATAGGAATGAAAGCATTTAGAAATATTTATTTTTAATTATTGAACATTATAGTTTTTGAAATTATGCATCTCGTTTTATGCATTTTGCATGACTATTATATTGTTGGTATATTAATTTGTGTTATGTAACATCGCTTCGGCGTTTAAAGTCAAAGTCTTGAAATGTCAAGCTGCCTAGATCGTAGAATGTCAAAGTCTCAGAATAACCAGTTAGTAAAACGTCAACATCTTAGAAAGTCATACTAGTAATACGTCTAAGTCTCAGGGTGGCCAGGTAATGAATCACCATCATCTTTTAAAGTCAAAGTCTTGAAATGTCAAGCTGCCTAAATCGTAGAATATCAGAGTAGTAAGCTTGACGTTGTAAGACCATGACATTACACGACAAGGACGTTCCAAGATTTTGACGTCATCCTATATTGACATTATTTAAGCACTTGACATTTCAAAACTTTGACTTTAAACGCCGAAGTGTGTAAAATGAATAGTAGACCATTTGTTGTTATGCTAAACATTACCCCGTACTTAGTGTTTACTAGATTGCTTAAATAATGGCGACCCCTTCTTTCAGAGCGAATATTTCAAAAACGGCCCCATCGATTTTCATGAAACTTATTGTTGGCTTGGAACCACGGCTAGAAAACTAGCTTTCATAAAAAGAAAAACCGTACCCAAATCGGTTTAAAAGCTACACACAGACAAAGCGAAGACGACGAATACATTGCCTTAATGGTAGATGGGATCAAAGTACAATAGACATTTTAGCAATCTCATAACCGCAATCCTAAGATCGCAAACGCGTTGCCAAATCTGAGGAGTAATACAAAATACCTACCTAATATTTTATGTCTGTAACACAAACATACAATCATTATTGCTTGCTAACCTACCAGTTACAGAATAAGATGGCGGTAGGGATTTAGATGGTACCCTACATAAAGTCCAACCTTAATAATGTCTCTGAACTGAGTATATATATTACGTGCTTACTTTGTGGGAAAGCATTTTCCAAAAAGGTTGACTACGTCATCCATCGACACTTTTGACGAAGATAAAGCAGTAGCCTTGGTCAAAATCAGATAGATAGCATCAACATCATCATCATCATTATCATCTTCTTCTTCATCATCATCATCAACATCATCATCATCTTCTTCTTCATCATCATCATCAACATCTTCATCATCATCAACATCATCATCTTCTTCTTCTTCTTCTTCATCATCAACATCATCATCATCATCATCATATTTATTTTATGCTGCATTTGAAGTAACCGATAGTAATAAATAAAATTGGACAAATACGATTGAAAACAGTATAAACTATAGGGGTTTTTCCATAATCAAGTCAATTTGTACGGCCAGACATGCGAACATTGAATTTTATATCGTCTAGACCAACTGGCTGGCCGGAATCAACTTTGACCGAACATAGTCTAGGTTACATCCCGGACATAGTCTAACTTAGATTCGTTTTTGTATTATAAATAATAATAGAAAATAATGAAATCACATTTATCGCAATATTACATTACCGTATTGGTACAATTATAATAAATAACAAATAATTTTGTAACGTAAGTGCATCTGATGGTGCTCGTACTTATCTGAATTGTTATATTATATGTTATAAAAGACAAAAAAGATAAACGGTGTTTATTCAGTAGGTAGGCCGCACGGGCACTTTTACATGTCAAAAATCTATCTATTTGTGCCTCCACGGTTTTTTTTAATACAATGAAACCGTCGTTTTGCAGGAAGTTACTACTTTGAAGAAATAATTTAAAAACAATAAAAAAGTATTATATGGTAAAAAATAAATAGTGCCTACAATCTACTATCAATCAAGCGAGAATCTACCCTGATTCTCGCTTATTGGAAAAAAAACAAATCAAACAAACTATTCATCAAAAACCTGGCCAACCCGAGCCAATTTCTAATTGAATCAGCGCGAGCACAAATCACAATTGATAATAATTTTGTACTTGCGTTTTTTTCTTCGGGACTTATACAAAATCAAACCAAAGTTGACGCTTGAATGTTTAACCATTTTTACGATAAGCCAAAAAAAAAACTATGAAAAAAGGCATTTCTCGATAATAATAAATTTCTCTATAATTTCCCTTTGTTTAATCCACCGTAATAACTCATATTCGGAAAAAAACTCGCCATAAATAAAATTACCGTAAAAAATATTTTAATACTCCCAAAAATATTCAGAAGTCCCTCAATATGCCTGCTATTTGAAGTATGACTTGACACAATTCGACCTACCTCAGGAATATGACGGCAAGAACCAATAACGAAGGTTTACCGAACCAAGTAAATATTAAATATGGCAGGTTACATGGATATTTATATGCCTAAGGGTTCGCTAAATTGAAAGGTGTCAGTCTTCTCCTTGAGACGCATTTACCTTGTTTACAAACTATTAGTAACATATAAATGTATTGTGATAATAAAAATCTCCTAACAAAATGCGAAAACGTTTCTCTCTCCTTTGAATATGTTGTATATATCATAAAAAAGGATGTCTATACGTTATCCATTACAAAAAAAAACCGAAGCGACCTAGGTGTTCATAATATTTTAAGTACAACATATTCAAAAATCTTGAAAATCAGACTTGATTCAGGTGTTGAGAAACGTTTTCGCTCGGAGCTAAATTTGTATTGTTTTTTTTTGACAGCTACGCGATTTTAGCGCTACACAATCCTCTTAAATCTTACTGTACAAAACAATTGAAAGTGTTTATGTACTAGACATTTCTATGGTATTATTTTTTAGGCATACCATCGTTTTATTAAAGTCAAGTCCCATAATACTTTATAGATAGGCCAGTTAGGAATGAATAACAAGCGGACTGTAATTAAGGGTTGAATATGTAATTAAATAAATGACATGCGCGTTCGCGTCAAGGCGCAGAAAAAAGTGTCGTAAGTCGCGCCGCGCGCCGGCGCGTGTCCCGCGCGCCCCGCTTCGCCGTCGCTCCGTTTTGACGCGTTAACACTTTACTCATATTGGGTGTTAGCTATATGTTTCATTCCGATAGCGTATCAATTGTCCTAAATAATTTTAGTAATAATTCTAGTTAGTTTAATTTTTATGTTCCTTGTTTTGATTGTAATTAAAATGTGTTACCTAATTAATCAAGTCGTACATTAAGTTATAATGGGTAATAAGCTATATTTTATTTGTGAGATAGCTGTTTATCATAATGTCGAATGTACAAAAGTTACGTGGCATAAACAAGAACTAAAAAATAAGCAAGAGAAGTACGACGCCGAGCGTAGCGAGGAGTGTTAAGGTCCTACTCTACGATGGCTCATCATAGGCCAACGTAGGAATGGAGTATGTTGCTCGCTTTAAGGTGTAAATGCGTCTCCAACGCTCGGTTATGATGGGCCATCGTGTAGCGCGGCCATTAGGTTGAACTCCGACAAACAACGCACAAGCTGAGAGAGTAAAGCGAGCATACCGCGGCAGCAACTATAAGTAACCTAGTCTCATATCATAACGCATCCCTAAAAACAATTGACTCATCCGAAATGGTTTTTTAAAAGACCTGAACTTATATTCTCTCCAAAAATGTGTGACTTATAATGTAAATGTAGTAATTCATTGCAATATTAAGTTACTGCGTTCAGAAGCCATGAAACTATATTTAAGTGGCGTCTCACTATGAAGGAGCTATTGATACCCTGTGAAGTGGGTAGATTGTCAAGAGGTTATGAGAGGGAACTGAGTAATTCTGATCAAGTTCATCGATACTTAGTATTTCTGAGTAAAAGTAACTAATTTTGTAGACGTTATTCTGAACAGTAGTTTAGTAAAATGTCCAAGGATAAAGAATATCCTTGAATTATATACATTTTTTTTTTTCAAACATTTGTTATTACTGCGCTAAATCCGAAATAATAAGATAGCTTTTTTATAGAAAAAAATAAATAATAAAAGAGGTTCCCATACAATAAACGTATTTCCAATGTATTATTATTGTTGTACCGTATCTGAAACATACAACATACAAGCGTTAAATTTGGTATGATATAGTACAAACCCAGAAGAGAAACAATAAAAAAGTACTAAGAAATGGACAAGTGAGAGTTTGACTTGATCTTATTCTATTCGAAATAGAATTCAAATTGGAATATATATATGGTATATATAAGTATATACATACTGTGCGTCGGCACCAAAACCTTAGTGCGCGAGTGCAACTTGCTTGACCGGTTCTTCAGAATGTATTCCATCCTATTGTATAGCAATGTCGAAAAAGCCTCTTCCTGAGCCAAAAGGAACCAGGAAGGTTTTTTTTTAATGGCATAGAGAAAGCAAACCAGCAAACAGCCACCTGGTAGAAACCGTGAGCCATAGACATTCGCATTCACAAGACTGCAAGCCTAAGACTGCAAATGCGTTGCCAACCCTAAGTACTAAGATGGAATGCCTCTATGCTAGTCATTACACCGGCTGTCTTATCCCCAAACCGGAATACAACAATGCGAAGACTGCTGTTTGGCGGTAGGTTAATGGGTAAGATGGTGGTAGCGATCCGGACGGACCCTGCGCAAGGTCCTACCGCCCGCAGAAGGTAAACATTTGATATTAATCTATATAAAACGAATACATAATCAAAGAGCGTTCCAATTTTCACGATTCAACGGCCAAAAATAGAACGCGTAAAATTGATCGGTCCTCTTTTTACACCAATTTGATATGAAAGAACTCGTCCAATCATTGTTCTGGCCGTATAGACTCAAGTTCCAAGCAATAAAGGGGCAGGGATATATGACTCTTATAGCTCTGACTGGAATTTGGCAAGGTTCAAGACATAATACGGCGAATAAAGACATTGAATTGGTTACAAAGTGATCCGAAGTTCTTCTAACGCGTTCATACATACTAAATGGCGATCTGTTCATCCTAAAGTGACACCTTCGGGGAAGATTTATTTATATCAATAAATCACATGAACCGAAGGTTAGAGGTGTTTTAAGGTACTTGTCGTACCGCCACTGATAAGCGAGAAGCGAATAGATATACTTTCTTGTTTTTATCATATCTACAACATGTTTTACCTTTAAATCGGGTCGCTGAAAAAAAAAGACAATAGTCTTCGTACAAACTTACGCAATGCCCATGACGACAAAAACTTACACTATGGTATGTTCTCTACAATTTTATCTTCAACCAGATTGAATATCGGCTACAGTCGTATACATATATACATATAACAAAAGAGAGATAAAGGCAACAAAGCGCGATGTGGAGTTAATGCAACTGTAAATA
This sequence comes from Acleris sparsana, assembly GCA_923062465.1. NCBI lineage: Eukaryota > Metazoa > Arthropoda > Insecta > Lepidoptera > Tortricidae > Acleris > Acleris sparsana. Next base: position 15,122,060 of record OV281301.1, on the reverse strand, counting down.
TCCTGCCAATAGAGACATATTTACCGAAGCGTACTCCGGAACAAATGTCCGGCATATATTCCTTCAGGCTGAATTTATATTGAACTGAACAAGTACCTATAAAGAATAGATGAAACATAAAAAGAATAGATACAATATAAAATACAGAATGATTCATCGTCTTTGATAATTCTATGGATGAATAGACCAGGCGCCTTAAAGGTGCCTATAAGGTGCATATAACGTGCGCACAACAGCCAATTATTCCTAGGTTCCTCAACATAAAGCAATCTTCATCTTCATGATAGCTTTATATTAATGAATGTATCAACAACATCTATACTTATACAGCGTGTGTATTCGATACGATCCTAAATTTTAACATACGATAGGTTTAAGCAGTATTAAGAGGTACAGTAATAAATTTTAACAAATACTTTCAATAATTGAGTATAATGATTTTTTTAAGTTTTCCCGGCCAGCAATAAGTAAGTAAGTAAGTATTTATTAATTGTAAACTGTGTAGAAACGATGGAAAATAAAATAACAATAGCATCAACAGTTGCCCATTGCGAGCATTCAATTATTGTGATTAAGTCTAAAAACATACGAATTTAATAATTTATACATATATCATGGCCAAAGAATTCGTTAAGATCATAAAATACATTATTGATAAGCCATTTTTTTAACTTAAACTTAAAGTAATGTAATGTAAATGTTGAGTTTACAATTTTGAAGGGCGGTTTGGTTTTGGCGGTATTGCTTATGTAGACGACTTGGTTATTTGAATACATTGCGTGCAGAACTAATTGTATGAAAAAAAATATGTTTTCTTTTGTTAACTTAATGTACCAATTTACGTTAATTAGGGCCTTATCTAACTGCCCTTAAAATATAGGATCGTATGGAATACACACGTTGTATAGTCGTCAGTGGCGTTGTGGGCATGAAACTTGTGACGACAATAGGCGTTGTTGGCGCTCAACGGGTCCATTTGATAATCGCTCACAGTTCTTCTCACCTTAGAAAACTAAAAGTGCAAAGTTTATTTTTATTTCTTTCGAAGCAATTTTGAAAATACTTTTTTTTTAATAGATAAGTAAGGTTTGGTCCAAACTTGTCAATCTTTAAAGAAATATATTTTTGTTGCTTATTATGCTTATCTGTAGTTAAGCTTCCTGTTTAATGTCACGTTTTTGCCGTAGATGCAATAAATACGATAGATACGGTAACGCCGGCCATCTGTCTTGTTGCGATACAAATCGGGTTTCTCATGAATTTGCTCTATTTGGTCGAGGGATTAGCTTACACTGCTTACAAGTGTCCCGTTATATTTATTGTTATCGAATTGCTTTCAAATTAAATTAAATTGGTAGATGACTAAGTGCGATGAAAGAAAAAAAGCTTAAATGTTAAAAGAATAGTTAGGTATATCTATGAATGTATTTTGACTCATGCTTTAAAATAAATAAATACATTATACATTTAAAAAAAGAATCTCAACACATTGTTCGCTGTAAACGTTAAAAAATAAAGCGGGGGTATCATGATTTACTGTATTCTAACACAGCGGCAGAAAAAAAATACGTGAAAAGGGTTGTGGCAAAAATACCTAAAAACCTTCTAAATTGTAGCAAGTATTTTCCGTTTGAACCGAAAACACAGGCTAAAATGCATGAATTCACAGCGGGCAAATTCTTTTTCAGAAACATTTTAAAAACCTTTTTGACAAAGAGCTCGTTTCCGTTTGCAATTCTTGTCTATTGTCGCTCAAACCGTTTCAATGTTCCATGAATGCAACCAATTATAGAAACAAACGTATTCGTTCTCAATTTAAAAAAATATGCTTCGATTGCAACAGCCAGTCAGTTACTGTATTTTTGAAATGAAACATAAAATACTGTTGTTTACCGAAAATAAACATCATCACATAAAAAAAAAACAGAGGACAATGTCACACCAATAGACCTAGTCCCAAACTAAGCTCTAGGCTTGTACTATATACTTTAATATATATAAAAAACATCTATGACTCAGGAACAAAATTATTCGTGCTCATCACATCTGCCCAAATAACTGCCCTTACCAAACCAAACCTTAAGAATCTATATTATTTTGAAGTGTTCGGTATATCTGTATCTAAGCCAAGATTAACTGCGCGTATTTTATAAAATACAAAAAATCCACCAATATAATGCCTTAATTGACAAAAGGAACTTTTTTTAAAGCAGTTCAAAAAAAACACATACTTTAAAAAAATGTGCATTAATTATTAACTGAAAACACACATGATTTTTTCTCCGTCTCAGCTAGTGCTGGACTTAAAAAAAACGTGGTTACAAGCAAAATGACGTCATTCCGTCCACTTAATAGTGTTTTGCTACGATAGAAATTAATAATAATAATAAAAAAATAGTATGCTTTTGAGACGAACCACTATAAACATGTTGACGAGAACACCTTTTCAAAAGATTCCCGTTTATAATTAGAATTGAATGGTGCTGCATTTATAACTCAGCCTCTTTGAAACCTGATCGTCAGAAGGTTAAAGAATAGAATATAAAAAGTGTATATCAGGCAACAAAGCCCATAATTAACTCGGATTTCCACTGCGGCGCACATTGCCCACGCACAGGCTACACACGCGTCACGTGACCCACAGGTATAAATTCACTGACGTCATTTCGTAGTAGGGCTATCTATAATGCACTTTGATACGAAGAGAATTGTTACGTGTGGTGAGTGCGTAGAGAAGGTACGCCGCTGTCGACTTTCGTCTTTTTTTTTTTATGGCATAGAGAAGGCAAACGAGCACACAGGCCACCTAATGGTAAGTGGTAACTGTGACCCATATACACTCGCGTTCACAAGACTGCAAGCCTAAGACTGCAAACGCGTTGCCAACCCTGAGGACTAAGATGGAATGCCTCTATGCTAGTCATAGTGCGTAGAGAAGGTACGCCGCTGTCGACTTTCGTCTTTTTTTTTTTTATGGCATAGAGAAGGCAAACGAGCACACAGGCCACCTAATGGTAAGTGGTAACTGTGACCCATATACACTCGCATTCACAAGACTGCAAACGCGTTGCCAACCCTGAGGACTAAGATGGAATGCCTCTATGCTAGTCATTACACCGGCTGTCTTATCCCCAAACCGGAACACAACAATGCGAACACTGCTGTTTGGCGGTAGGTTAATGGATAAGATGGTGGTAGCGATCCGGACGGACCCTGCACAAGGTCCTACCACCCGCAAACACTCTAACAATCACAACAATATAAAACACAAAACTAGGGTCTGACCAGCGAGTCATGACACAAGCATTTCTTTCTATTTCTTCACATGGCAACAATTCTACGATGAAACAAGCTGTCACATTATGAGTCTAACTATCTATCGTCTATCGCTATGCATTTGGAGTTACCAGCTAGTGATATTTAAATTTTGCCCCCATTTTTTGTGTCACCACACTCACCACACACAGGTCAGACTCTTACACATAAGCTATTTAAACACATTCACGGTGTGAGATAAGGAAGGCGACCGGAATTCCTTTTTTAAATAGATCTTAGAACTTTGGTTGAAACTCTTACCACAAATGATTTAAAGTTCATCTTGTGGCGGACCTCCAACCACTCGACCCTTATATTAACTCAAGTCTTGACGCATACATGCTCTACGGACTTCTTTGCTTCCTTAGAGTAATGTAATCATATTATGTACAACTGCATCGTGGGGGCAGAATACAGCAAGTGGTACGGTCCGAGGTGATGCCGCACTAGTTCCTCAGCGCGGGCTTCATCTTTCTCTCCACCCAGGTATAACCATCGTCGTCGATTCCTCGATATTAGCACCCCGAAACCAGGTTCTGCTTTGCTTTCGTAGAAAACTTTGCTGGCTGCTCAGTTACTGATCTTATGGCAGCAGTAGCATACGTGCGGTTTATGTTGAAGCAATATACATTAATTGTAAAGTTATATATTATAGTAAACGTCGAGTAAGGTGCTGTTCAATGACCATACACATTTTCTCGACGTAACGTTAACGTGGACGCGCCGTTTTTCTCGGCGACAGATGGAGTGTATACAACTGGATTGGCGTAATATTTTGACCACATTTAAAGGCACGCCACGCCATTTAGTACCCGCTATTTTAAATACGTTCTAGGTAGAAAATGGCAGCCAGAGAACGCATTCACGACGACGCCTTTTGGCTTAGCGCGGTCGCGTGGCGTGTTTCAACGTTGAATGTCGACATTCACGATAATTCCATTTGGATTGCGCGTTGGCGTGTCGCGCTGCCTTTCTGTCCATTCGGAAATCCAACGGACCGCGCCAAGTACTTCTAAACGCTACAGTTTTGTCATTCACGGATCGATTTTAGCGCGGCGCTGCTTTATTCGTTGTTCTTTATTGGAGTGATCGTGAATGCCCAGCTTTACTTATTCAATAGAACCACTTAACTAAGTATTGAGCATTTACAAAAAAATAATGTAACGTTGGACGTTGGTATGATATGAATATGGCTGCTAGCCCGAGAAGAAAAAGTATTAACGCTTACTGTGTAAGAGTACTAACGACAATGTATCCAAAAGGTCAAGAGTTCTTGCTGAGTCACACATCGGCCGTCTATCACCGTCCGCCCGTTTTTACCTATAAGTGGATACGAAAGAAATTGTAAATAATTAATAGGTATGCTTATTCTGTAAGTAGGGTTACTACCAGATTGGCAGCGCCCAAGAGAACAATGTTGTTGAGAAGAAGTGCCGCACGAAACTCAACTCTTTCTTTGTTCATGCGTTGCGACCACAAGACTTCAAAAGTTCAAATGCGTTGTTAATTCTGAGGACTAAGTTGGAATGCCCCTATGTTAGGAATTTCAGCGGTTGTCTGAAACACCTCAATAAGAACAATGCTGCGTGGTAGTGGGATAATGGATAAGATGGTGGTGGCAATCCGGACTGACCTTGCACAAGGGCCTACCACCACTAATTTTATTGCAGCGATTTGCGGGTGGTAGGACCTTGTGCGGGGTCCGTCCGGATCGCTACCACCATCTTATCCATTAACTTACCGCCAAACAGCAGTGTTCGCATTGTTGTGTTCCGGTTTGGGGATAAGACAGCCGGTGTAATGACTAGCGTAGAGGCATTCCATCTTAGTCCTCAGGGTTGGCAGCGCATTTGCAGTTTTAGGCTTGCAGTCTTGTGAATGCGAATTTCTATGGGTGACAGTTTCCACTTACCATCAGGTGGCCTGTGTGCTCATCAGCCTTCCGTATGCCGTAAAAAAAAAAACGATAATAATATTTAATCAACTGTTTCAGGGCGTCTATTTAAGACGATAAAAACCATATCGTGTTTGATCTGTAATCGTATTGTCACCGTTTTGATAGCTCTTATTTCCTTGACAGTAATGGCGACTGACGTCAAAACAATACCATAACAGGTTAAAGACGATATGTTTTTTACCGGCGGGAATAGAGACCCAGGTCCACTTTATGTGGAAATTGTATCAATATGTCCGTTGATGGTTAATCTTATAAAGCCGCAAAACGCACTAAAAGCGGAAGCAGTGCGGTGCGGCGCTTTCACATGCTAAAAAGAAGTGCCACGCTCCCACAAGAATGAAAAGGGATGGCTTTATGTGCTTCCGCGCGAAGAATTGTGAGATAGTTCGCGCGCGCCTTGATAGCAGCGTCAAATTCAACAAATTGCTGTTTAATTTAAAACTACAACATTTATTGAAAAAATGGTTTTCCAGGATTGAAAAGTTACATATACTCAACTATTGAATCGAAAATCATCCTTATAGATTATAGGGTTTTGAAGATTCAACCTTAAACATGCAAAAGTGTCATGTTTGAAAAATAAAAGTATCGAGCATTTTATTTCTAATCGTGTTTTCACGTTTGCCAGTCTCAAGCTAACATGATCAAGTTTAATATGCCCAAAGAACAGATAGAAAGGCGTTATGGTTGTTAAGATCCAGATCGCGGAACACTACAGACTTGAGAATAGGTGGCCTCTTTTTATGTGACCGCACAGCACCACGCCGGCTCCGCTCTCACTGCGGTTAGCGTATTAACAAATGAAAAATGTGGTATTTATATTGTATTGCCTATTAAAATACGAACAATATTATAACAATTAATCAGTCGAAACATTAAAAAAATGCAATACCATACGTGTTTGATACTGCTTTTACTCTCAAATTAAGTTCCTCGAATTCTATTCAAATTACTATTCAGTGACTATATTTGGAATTTAGCCAATCATCGCTTGACCTTATCCATCCCGGATTACATATCGACGTATGGGCTTCAATAGCTTTCCTTTTGATTGGCTGGGATTAACAGCATACGGACTCGGATTGGTCGATTTGTTAAATTACTTCTCGCCAATTTATTCGAAGAAAACATAATACAAGCGTTTATAAAAAATGTTAGTTCAATTTGTTAAATCTTAAACATTTTAATTAATCACATATCAATATTGAAAATGGCAAAGTTACTTTGTTTGTTTTTTACGCTGTTACAGCCAAACCGCGGAAACGATTTAAAAAAAAAGATTTTAAAGTAGCTATATACCCGGAGGGAGAAGAACATTGGGTACTTTGTATACTGGAAAATTGCATAGTTCCCGAGAGAAAAGCGATAGACGACTGCTGCCGTAACTCTTAAGAAGGCGGCTAACTGCATATTATAGTTAAAGCATTTTTTATTTAATTTGGTTATCCGTAGAGTATAAAATGCTTCGACGACTACGTTGCATTTAGGCGCTTTTTTTGGTACGGGAACGGCTAGTACAGTCACTTGCAATAATATAAAATCCAACATTGAGTATAAAAATATCTGATACGTCTTTATTACTAAAGTAATAAGAGCATGTCAGATACATTTGCGCCCAATGTATGATAATATATTATTGCTCTTGACTATAATTAAAGAAATTATTGAACTTACTGACTCTAAATTTAAATCTGTCGTAAAACAAAAACTAATTTCCCGAGCATATTATAAAGTAAACGATTATATCATGGACAGGGATGTTTGGCAGTGAGTCGTCCGTCCTGCATGAGTAATCTACGCTTAAAAAAGGTGCACCTACTGTACAAAAATACCGTGATATTGTAAACTATTTATAATTATAATGTAATGATGTAAACCTTTTTCTTGAAAAAAATATACCTTGCCGAGTTTCTTACGCCGGTTCTTCTCGGGGCAAAGGTTTTATTTTTCGAACCGGTGGTAATGCTTTTTGACATTCATAGGTGCATTATATTATGCCTAAATTGAAGAATAAAGAACTTTGACTTTGACTTTATTACATCCATCTCGTATCATTTACGCTATTTTCATGGGTCGACATAAAGGTGCTCAACCACCCAGAATAGGTTTTCCTTTGTTCTTTGCACTATACAAAATCCGTACTTCAAATTGAAATCCAGTACATTTTAATTAATTGCCCACTTTATGAGGATTGTGGCGCGGCGCTAAAATCGCTTAGCTGTCAAAATATATCCATACAAATTTAGCCCCGGGCGAAAACGTTTATCACCCCTAAAATTCCATAAATCAATTCCGATTTTCACGATTTGTTATTATAAAGACCTAGGTCTGTACGTTTCTGTTATTTTAAGGAGAACGTATTTTCTTTTTGTATGGCATAGAGAAGAGTAAGTGGAAACTGTGACCCATAGACATTCGCATTCACAAGACTGCAAGCCTAAGACTGCAAATGCGTTGCCAAACCTGAGGACTAAGATGGAATGCCTGTATGCTAGTCATTACACCGGCTGTCTTATCCCCAAACCGGAACACAACTATGCGAACACTGCTGTTTGATTAAGGGAGGAGAAACGTTTTCGCATTTTGTATGGAGATTTTTAGCTTCACATTCCTCTTAACTGTTTTAACCGTCATTTATATCGAACGTTTATACTAGGTACTACACTCAGGAGCAAAAATAACTAGTTAGAGTGCGTTTTTCATACAAACGAGACTATTTCGAAGCCTTGGTTCCTCGCCAGGGGTTGTTTTGAGTGAGGTTTAATGGTGGATACTCCGAGGTTCAATCGAGGAGGTCAAAAGTTCGTAAGATACCTAACTGATTGCACAATCAGTTAACACCACAGGAGAGTTTGGGTCAGCACCTGGATTCCCTTACATTTTATTGCCATTTTCAATGTTTTTCTGGACATGCACAATTCCGGCGTTAACCGCCTATTCATTCAGTTGGGTATCCTAGGCACTCTGGAAGTCCTGTATCGATGCTCAGGGTATTCATCATCAGATTTCACTAAAAGCATTCCCTGGCGAGGAACCAAGGCTTCGAAATAGCCTCTGTAGTATGAAAAACGCATTCTGACCCGTTTTTTTGCTCCTGAGTGTACTAGCACTGTTATCTACCGTTGCACATACAACTACAACCCATTATAAATATAAAAATAATAATACTTAGACAGGGATGCCTTTTATTCCTCAGAAATAGCATAATTTCCTGTTTCCTAAACCCAATTAAAAGAACTTTATAGCCAGTAAACTATCTAGTATCTAATAAGCGTAATAAAATACACTACATAATACAACGCTCAAACGGACGTGCTGACCTTATTTAACTCTTACTTAACTATTGTTAATCAAGCCCTTGTTAAAAATGCAAGAACTCATTAAAAAACCAATTCAATAAACCACTCTTATACGACTTACTATGTTTTGAAATACAACAACAACATACTACACTTACGATGTTTTAACATGAACAATGCACTGACCCAAGTCAATATTTCATACGTGTTAATAAACGATAAACCCTGTTCAATTTACAACTCTAATAAAACTGATGAAGTTGTACAATGCAATAGTGAAATGATGTGCTTATGATGTATTTGCACGAGCAATCCACTGACATGAGACAGTTTTGCGTCTGGGTAAAATTAATTAGTGAGCATTTCATTAGTTACTTAGGATGTTCAGAAAATGTGAGAGGACTTTAGTGTTTGCACTTAAATTAGCCTTATTTGTTTCATTACAAGGATTCATAAACTCAATTATTTTAGTTTACGCTGAGCTAGTTTTATAAAAGGCATCTCCAGCCGTTAACAACTTGTGAAAACATGAGGTCTAACGGTTGTTTTGTTTATATAATGTGTTACAGCCGGAGTAGTGCCTTTTAGCCGAAATACGTTTGGTCGATCGCACTATTATTTCTGTAACTGTAAATATTTCAGGATTTATTTCCGTACTTTCGTGTAGACCCTATAGGTTAGGTTAGGTTAGTTTTTATAAAAATCCTGAAATAATTATAATTACAGAAATAAAACTGGGTTGGCAAATGAAACGGTTGGGAAACGATAGATTTGACGTAACGTATTTCAGCCAAAAGGCAGAGAACCGTCACAGCCTTATGTGAAGATTTTATTTAATACTACATAAACGTAAAATAGTGTTGTGATTGAGGTGTATTTTTGCTATTTATAGTATGGTTTAATTATTGCATTGCTTTAACACTAAGAACTGTCTGAATACTTACTATGTTTTGAAATAAATGTCTGTGTTCGAAGTAATTAAATCTTCACATTATAATAACATTAGTTAGCAATACTAAGTTAATTTTCTCTTATATGTTTCATATCCTAGATATGGGGCCTAAGGACGTTTTTGCATCAAATTAAAAATCTATACACGTACCTTAGTGAACATTGGTCGAAGTAATGTTTTTTACGTATAAATAGTTGCGCATTTTACGAATGATTCCAAACTATTATTTGCTATGAAGTGTTTGAAGATTATATTCTCAGCCAAAAAATAACAGAAAAAACCGTACCTCTTTTTCACTCCATTGTACGAAGACATGTTGTTTATAAAATATTGCATCAAACACAGAAAAAAAACATCTCACATAATACAAGACAAAATTTAAATATTCCTTATTAAAAAGATGTTGTAACTCAATACATAACAATATTAACCCAGTCGCGAATCTAGAGTAGCCAAAGCGACCTACAAAATGGCAACTTGAGAATTCTGAATCGCAAGAAGGAAGCAGCGGCGTGTTCTCGACTCATTATTTCCGCTAGCTGTTAAATATTTGAATTGAATTAAATTTCAATTTCGTTACCGTTTGTACTAATGATTTCCACGTGAGTTCACGACAATGCATGAAGATATTAAGGTCGTTAATAATAAATTTTTACTATAATTGGCTTTATTTATAAACCTTTAGGTAGCATCTTTCGAAAATAACATAAATAACCTAACGTTTTTAATTTTGGTACCAAATAAAAGGGCATTGGGTAAGTTTGTAGGAAGATCATTGTCTTTTTTTTCAGCGGTTTGTATTTATTTCTTTTGGTTCAGGGGACTTCCAAATAGGACATAAATATATACAATTAAATGAGTTAAAATACGGAACCGAGGTATTAAAGATTAAAGTATGGATTGCATTGTTCCTAAAAGACAAACAAACTTTTATACAAATTCATGCGTATAAAGAGTACAATTTGTAGCATTGCAAATGGCAATGGTTTTTACAAGGGTTTATGCAATTCTCTAACAAATTTCTTAAAGCACTGCGCCTTGAATCTTGCTAAAGTTTATAAACTGCGGTGATCGTCTTCAGCGAGTCAGTTGAAGAGCTCCAAAGGATGACGCATCCCTTATTGTGGGTCTAAAGATGAACATACAGTGCAAGGATCCTTCGATAATCGCTGGAGTTATCGTATTCTAGAGTGGAGACCGCGAATTGGCAAACGTAGTGTAGGACGCCCTCAGACTAGGTGGAGCGACGATCTACGCAAAGTGGCTGGCAAGAGCTGGATGAGAGTGCCCAGGAATCGTGCTCGTTGGCGTGCAATGGGAGAGGCGTATGTCCAGCAGTGGACTAATATAGGCTGATGATGATGATGATCTTTCGATAGCCTACATCACAGTTGCAGAGTGCCAGATAGACCGCGTAGATCTGTTTGTGTATTTGGGGCAAGAGCTGTCATTTGACAAGAACGAGCAAATCGGGGAAGCACGTCGTGGCATCCACCTTGAATAATGTCTATGTGATTCCATTGTGCTGATGGTGGCTAATGTATATTTATTGTGGTATTAATAAATACACAAATATATAATAACTCTGGATATTGCAGTTTCGTCGTGTTTTCACGATTGCCAGACAAATTGACGTTGCTTTTTATTCATAGGCCACTATGGTACTACGTCAGAGTGACGTTTTGATGTAATTCCTAAGAAGTCTCATACGATCTTAATCATTTCACTTTGACATAGTTGCATAGTGACATGAATCGAATCGGTTGACTAAAATTAAGAAGTTGGACGAGACTTCTTAAATCGCAAACACTACATCTTTCAGAGGCTTTTTGGCAACAATTCCAAATTACCCGAAGCTTTGTGTATATCATCGCAATTCACGATCTCCTGGGAAATCACCATAGGGGTTTCGTAGTTTGCGTTCACAACAAATTGACATGTCACCGAATGTGAGAACGAAATAATGTTATTACAAAAGTTTATGTTATGACTCGTGATTTACAAACAACGTGTGGGAGCACTCTGAATTGGTGCGATCATTCATCATACAAACGTATACTCCTAATCCAATAGGCATTACCTAAGATCAAACTCCGGTAGCAATATCAACCTCATTGATAACATTAGAGAATTTAAACTGGTTCGATTATTGAATTTGTGGGTGGTTAGGAGGGTATTCTAATTGTCAGTTTGTGTAAACAACTTTAGTAAACAAAAGCGGCCTGCACACGTAAATTTCGGACCGTGGGAAACGCCACGCGCCGTTCTACCTTCGTTCTGAACCGTACGTGTACATGCAACAGTAATAGTAGAATAGTAAAAAATGTACGGTTCGGAACGAAGATTGGAACGGAGCGTTGTGTTTCCCGCGGTCCGAACTTTACGTACAAAGGCCGCTAAAAGACGGTTTGTACATCAATCTCGTAAATATTTTATAATAACTCGAAACCTTAATCTACGAGTATGAGCTGCTAGCTGGTAAGCCTACACCGTACCATAAAAAATGACATCATTTAAAAAAAAATGTTTATTCTTTTTTGACGACCGTTTGTCTCTGTGTCAGTTATTGTCTGAGGCTCTCTAATTTTGTCTACCTAACTTAAGATGTCGGCCAAAATCTAGCTTTGTCTAGTCTGCAAGGATACTCCAACTTATATTGATAAAATTTACCAATATGATAGTAATAAACAAAATATTGACCAACGATTGTGACTAAGGAATCTGTTTATGACTGTTTTATTTCCTATACCACACCCAGACAGACAAATATATGCAATCGCTGTGATAAGTAATTTTATATCTTGAAAGTAAGTTTTAATAGGCTTTCTTTACTTCTAACCTTTAAGATTTTGAAGAATTTAAGTCCCAAATTAACGACCTATAAGAGTTTTTATTGGTTAACTTTGCAAACATTCAAGCTTATCGTAAAATATTTATACTACACGTTAACCATTACAACCTTTATTATCGTACACTGAATCATTATTTAAAGTATTAACATAAATCAAAGGCGATATTGGCATTATGCCGGCTTTGTAAAAAAAAACGCCTACAAAATATTACCAGCCTTTATGGCCTCTACTCCCGAAATCGAAGTTCGAAGAAACGTTAGCCCTGTCTTGTCCCATAGATAGCATAGTGACTGTAGAGTGAAAGAGATAGGGTTTCTGAAGTTTCGTATTTATTTGTATCACTAGGGCTACATGTAGGCATATGGGATATCGTTCTATTTATCTTCGTCCTGACATATCAGACAGGCTTTTGCGTGTCTTAAATGGATCTAGTAACGAGACCTTTTATAAATCTGTGCTTGCAAGCGGCATCAGAATATGTAGGTAGAAAATAATAGGTTACCATGACTGCTAACTATAATTCTATATATTGCCTAAACTATTAAACAGTGAAAACCTTAGAGGTATAAACGTTTTTAATATAATATCTTTTGGAAAAACACGTAATACAATGTCCCTGGTTTAAGTACCAACGCAAAAACATCCAACATTACTATTAAAGCTGAAAACTTTGTTTGTTGAAATGGATGCGAATATAGCCAATTAAAAAAACATAAAAAAGTGACTTTTTCCACGACCAATTCATAAAACTAATAAACAAAAAATAATTAAAATGGCGTATGTGCGATTGCATGTAGCAACATACGTCGTTTTGATTACATGTAATATAAGAGTAGATTTTATATAATCACAAATGAGCGTATGTCTACACTGAGTTGGAGTAACATGCGTCTTTTTGGTTGCAAGGCAGGGTCGTTGACCGCTGAGTCGGATGTCAGCTGAAGCACTGCACCCTTTCGACACTGCGGCACCGAGTAGTGTTGTGCTGTTTTGACGATAGTTTCACTTAAATTTTATCGATTGTCGATGCTCTTAAATAATGCACATACGATATGGTTGGTGTATTTAGCTAGATGTCGCGATTTGATTTGTACACTACTAGAAAAACATACGTTGATTTTTTGTCGGTTGAATATAGTTGATGTATATTTACAAATGAAACAAAGACCAGGGGGGCTATTGCCTAACGCACTCGCAATCGCAATCGTTTTCATTTTAAAAGTCGAAGTGCGTTAGGCAATAGCGACGCTGTAATCAAACGCTATATTCTACTCGGGAAAACCATACTGCTTTTGACATGTTAACGTATTGTCAACGTTACGATAGCCCTTTACTTCACATGGCGGCTGAGTTAAAAAACATACATATCATGTCAAAACCAATATGTTTTTACCGAGTAGAATAGAGCCCCAGTAAGCCATGGACTTATAAGTAATTTGTTTTGTTTCAGGTACGGAAAAGTCAAGAGTCCTACGACTAAGTCTAAGGTCTTCTCTGTGCGGTAAGAGAGAAATTGCGAAAAGTAACTGAATGCTATGTTTTTTAAGGTTTTTGGTAAGGTTTGCGAGGTCAACATTAAAAAAATATTTAATTATTAATTTTCAATATAACAAACAAGAAAGATTTCATTTTAAATAATCGTAAAATTTTAATTTAAGCATATGGCATTATCTATATTTATATATTTTTTACATGTTTATTTTAACTATAACTACTGTATTCGTTACTGCTGGGAGTGATGGGTAATGAAATAACCATATTTGTATTTGCATTTTTATTATTGTATACTGCTTGAACTAGAGGGCACCTGTAATATCACGTCACCAGATCTCCAACAAGCGTACAATGACATATTAAAATAATTTATAACTAAACGATATGTCTTACTAAACAAGTGGCTGTAAAGATTGTTATCGTCATAAAACAGCAACCTAACTAAACCAAATCTGGACGCTTTCCTACCGATTACAGTTTCTGTACCCATTAAGTCAGCTTCATCGCGGCCTAATGCCACACGCAATCATTATCGATATCGATAAAATAAAACTCCTCCCTAAAAGGCCGCCTTGTTTCATCTCGCGCTATAAATGACCAGATTGTAGCTCAATGGCTACTTTGTACTGTTGATATTGCCTACTTTATGGATTAAACAGACGCAGCAAAACCACTCTATAGGACGCGGAAGGATATTAAACATTCCTCTCTCTAAGTGGTCCCGTTGTTTTTGTACTGTTTTATAGCTTGTTCCAATGGTAGTTGTGAGAGAGAACTGCTTCATAATCCATTAAAATGCTTTAATATGACATAAATTGATTTCATTATCGATTCAGGTCAGGTTTGCGGTGTGATTCTATTTCTCGGGGTGGTCTTACAGTGATTCAACGCCGCAAACTGGGATTTGTATGTAATTATAGCACGGGAAGTGTGTCGCAGGCGGTTAATATCTTAACTTACTCAATGCCCGGAACTATCATATCGCAGTAATTTAGTTAGGAAATACGGATACGGGGCAGTGAAGGTGTGTAGTTAGCGGTATGATATTACAATATTAATAAGGCAGAGTAGTTGGCAGAATATCTAAATACGTGTTAGGCCTTGAGAAGTGAATAAGATATCATTTGATTTTAGCCAACGGTTTCAGTTATATAGTTTCAGCAAGTTTCGAGATAATTTGTGGTATTAGGTATTAGGGGGGTCCGTTCATTTGACCGAAATACGTTTGGTCGAACGTATCGTTTCGCAACTTTTTCATTTGGCAACCCACTTTTATTGCTGTAACTGTAAATATTTCAGGATTTATTTCTGTACCTTCGCGAAGACTCTATAGGTTAAGTTAGGTTAGTTTTTATAATAATCCTGAAATATTTACAATTACAGAAATAAACGTGGGTTGCCAAATGAAACGGTTGCGAAACGATACATTCGACCAAACGTTGTTCGGTGAAACATTAGTGAACCGGTATTAGGATATATGTAAAATACTTTATATATTTAGGTATCACATGTAGCTTAATGCTTAAAAGACTAATGGTGGGTTCCAATATTGAATCTATTTCTTACTTACACGCTGAAAATATTCTGTCCCATTTGTCATTTTCTGATTCAATGACGTCAAGAATCGCTTTATAAAGTCTATGTAGTAAATAAATATCTTTAATTTTGCCAAACAGTCGTAACATAACACGCTACTTTTGGCATGATATCGTGCACATAGCGATCCAAAATTTTATTTTTGTTCAAAAGTTTCTCTAAATTCTTTTAAAACTAGCTTTTATCTATTGGGCATTTCCTTAAAAGTTTGTACCTAAAGGACTAAAATTAAGAAACGTTAACTTTTGCGCTGACTTACAACAATTACTCGTACATTTATATACTACCTCTCGAAGGCAATAAGCAGTATCTAAGATCAGCGATCAGAGTAAGAAACGTTATAGCCCGCTTTTTGAGAGCTGCGAGATTTAAATAAGTGGCCTTTCATGATCCTTTTAACACGTGAGACGAAACAATAGAAGCAGACATACACATTTTCGCATTTAATTTATAATTCAAGTAACTCTAGTTCCGTTTTAATCCGCAATCATAAGAAACACGAGTAATATAATTCGCAACTTCCTGAACCTCATTATATCCAAAGGTCAGACAAGAAATACAGTCTTCAAACTCAATATTATCATAACCCCATCTGAATATTATTAAGTGCGAGAGAGGCTGAGGTCAATTTGCTTGTAGAAAACTGCCACGGAATTGCTTTTTGTTACGTTAAAACTTGTTTTCACCGCAAGAAATCTCGGAATTCGATCGGACGACGTCGTTTCTCTGAGGAAATAGAAAATGTTCGCAGTGCTTCGTCACTGATGGCTTAAAAGAAAAGGCAGTGGTCTGTCCATAGAATTCACAAGATTTATCCTGTTTTGTCCTTGGATATTTTTGAATGTAATTTTTTTTATTAAAAATCATCGTTATTAATTAGTTTTTTTGACGTGAAAATATCAAATCAAGTAAGTAGGAAGTATTTAATTTATAGGTTGACTTTTTTATTCATAAACCTGGGAATCATGATGTCCATAGAAACTCCTTAAATAGTTGCATATCTAAGTTGTTGGTAATTATGTAGTTCTGCCGTCCCCACTCTGGGAATGAAGGCGTGAGATTATGAAGGAATGAATGAATCTAAGTATACAACCCATGACAAAACCATACCCTAGAGAGGGAGAGAAGAGAACTCTAATAATTTAAGCGGATAGCATTTCCTCTAAACTGATAACAGAGCTGCAATGGGGAGGGCACTTTACAAACATGAGTAACCTGATTGTTTACATCTTCCGTTAACTTACCTGTTATGAATATAAATAAGCATGTCTGGTTCTTCCTCACCAGACCAATATTTACATTTTGTTTTGGTTAGCATCAGGATATAACTAGCTGAGTGAGTGACATGTTGCTATGACTACAAGAGCAGTATATCAGTTACGTTTGAACCTCTGCATGAGTCTCGTATCACTCAACTCACTGTTTTTGAAACCATTTTTGTTTTATGAAACTATCGCATTAGCTGCTTCTACTGGGTTAAACTACTTTGAAAACTTTGCTTTTGACGTATTTTGGTATTGATTCTCGGCTGCCATTACTGTCAAGTATCATAAGAACCTTATTGACGATTCGATAATACGTCCAAAGTAATAAGATTTTATTGTATTTTTTCATTCGCTTATTGTATATTATATATACCTACATAACAAACGGCTTAATCTACTTACAGTGACCGAAACTGTATTTAATTATAGCCGAGTTCTAATTGGATTTATTTGTGCTTAATTTTTTGAGACTTGCCATAGTTTTAGTTTTAATATTTACTTTGTATTATAGGTACAGAAATATATTTATGGTTATTAAACTTCTCCTGACAAAACTGTTGCTATTACATTAAATCTGACAATTTGAGTTAAATTATAGCTAACCTCTGAGACCGGGTATTTCTAATTATAGACCTCTCAAATTACTAATTTGCCAAGCGGCTGCACATCACTTCCCATTCGAACCTCAGAGTGACCCCTGGAATCAACTCTCCCATCGGGGTAGATAAGTTCCTGGTTTCAATCGAGCACCGCCTTGCTCTTAAGTGTGGACGTAACTTTAAGTGGCAACGGATACTTGAAATATTAAAGCAATTAGTTACGTGTCAAATTTAATAAACTATTAATAAATAATACATGAGGCGAAATAAAATAATTTAAGCTTAGAATAACCTGAAAATTTGATATTATACAAATTCCCTTTTGTAGTGGTGACGTATGCTTGTATGTAGAATATAATCGATAGTTATTGTCTCAATAAACCAGTATTTACTCGGAGCTCAGACGTTTCACTAGTTCTCCCATTACTTTCCCTACATGGCGACCGTGACAGGACCATATCCGGCAGCGGCCGGTACGGCACCAATTTTTGTGCGTACTTCGCTATCGGCAGCTTGAAGCTAACCACATATATAAGGAAATAAAAATAAAATAAAGATGTGCAACACGAAGTCATTTCAATAAATAAAATTTCATAAAAGTCATTTGGACTTCTCCACTCGGGAACAGTTAATTTTTCGAGATAAAAAATAGCCTATGAGCTATTCCAGGTTCCAATCTATCTCTGTGCTAAATTTTCATCCAGATCTGTTCAGGCGTTCATACGTGATTGAGTAACAAACATCCAAACTTTCGCAATTATAATATTTCTAAGATTTGTACTGTAAAACTAACCTAAAATAATAATACTAAAAACGAATTAAGTCAATATCAACTAGGATAAAATATTAAATAGTACTCATACGAGTTGCTCAATCGACTGAAGCTTGTTTAGTCAAACTGCCGATTGATTGGATCCCAAGACGTTTACAATCGTCTCTTGAGATCCACTCAGGTTTCAAGCACCCTCGACCCACTATAATCTACCCTTAGCTGTACTCTCGCTGTCCTGGCTGTATTAGGACTTGAGATTCTACTCCATTCCTTTACAGCTGATGTTGGCTTGAATAGGTCAGATTTGACATCAAGAAGATATGGTCTGGAAGTAGGTCAGTGTTGAAGTTAGATGGTGTGATGCAATTTCTTTTGTTATTTACCATCTTTCTAACTCCCGACGCAAAAAGAGGGGGCATATAAATATGACCGCTAGGTGTGTGTCTGTCTGTGGCACCATAGCTCTTAAACGAGTGGACCGATTTGGATGCGGCGTTTCTTATTTAAAAGCTGGTTATATAGCGGTGGTTCAGAGCTGGATTACATGAAAATCTGCTTTGAATATAGAGGTCACCAGTATACCGGGGGTTTTTATCTATCTAATACTAGTAGATAAGTTTATTCATAAGGAATCACTATTGAAATTGTGGAAGAGCACGAGAAGATAAAGATCCAACGGTGTCAACTTTCACACCTATTATATAATCTATTTACAGAAAATGCCGAGTGGTTGTCGGCTTAGAAGTGCCACTCCATGCCTTTTCGTGGAAGTCGTAAGAGGCGACTATGGGATTAAGTTATTACTTAAGCTTGTTTGTGCAAAACGTGGTTATAGAATTAACAAGAAGTTGTTGGAGTTTTTAGTAATTCTGTGGTTCTGCCTGCTGCTCTAGGATGAAGGCATGACGGTATGTATGTATGTATGTAAAATAGGAAAATCTTGATTGCGGTCTTTAAATACGGTGGTAAAGTAAGTCTTAACAAACCAATTATGTTATAATAAAAACACGTTTTTAAGGTTTTAAAATAGGAAAATCTTGAAAGTTTGTAGTATTTAACTGCCGTAACTGTTCACTGTTAACATTTTTTGCGAAGTACAAACAACATGCTGTTGACTGACCAATAGTGAAAAATGGTCAGTTAACTGTGTGGCTGATGGTACTGAATTAATTTAATTATTTGTCTGAAAATGTTGACTTTGCATGTATTCCTTAGAATAATTATTACTTTTACTTCACGGTCATTAACGTAAAAAAAAATGTTGATGTTGGTAAAATGACTAGTATTAAAGCATTCATTCCATCTTGGTCCTTAAGGTGGCAGCGCATTTGCGGTATTGAGATTGCAGTCTGGAGATTGCATTTTTGAACCTCAAAGTCATCTGTCATTATCATGAGCCGGTCGAGTTTTGACCACCAAATTTATAAAAGTGTAATAGTAAAATTATTATTTGTGGTTAAGTAAGACCTGATGCGATTTATTGTCTACTTTCGATCACTCTTTTATTATGGCATAGAGAAGGCAAACGAGCACACAGGCCACCTGATGGTAAGTGGAAACTGTGACCCATAGACATTCGCATTCACAAGACTGCAAGCCTAAGACTGCAACATTACACCGGCTGTCTAACTCTGTTCTCAGTTATGATGCAAACGCTACTTACGTTTCTCCTTTCTATCACTTATAAATAATATATGGGATGATAATTGACCACTTAGTCAACGAGAATGGCATCCCATACATTTTGAGTGAAAGAAAAGAATTTCATTAGTAGGTGCAGTCGAGATCACAAATATGTGTACACTTTAGTACCTTGTCACTTTAATCGCTGTGTCATTAAATAGACGAGGTACTAAAGTATACACATGTTGATGAACTCGAATGTACAGCAGGAATCGCATCTTCGGGTTTCCCGCCTCTATGCATTGAAAAACATGTCTTATAAAATAGAATAACAAACAGGTAATAAAATAATACATTACACAACCAATATGACCAGCTCTATCGTCCCCCTGAAAAATCGAGGATTCGTCTCTCACTGTCAAGTTTCCGGACGCGTATCATATTACGACGTAACAATAAATCTACGCAGATCTTGTTAGACCTTCGCTAGTCCAATGAGATTTCTTCTTATTAGATTTCACTTCCTAACTTGTTGGGACAAGAGTAATTTTGTTAGGATGGCATGGAAAAATTGTATGAGCATAGGTAATAAATGACATAAGAAGAAATAAAAATGGCGACCTGCTTTTGTTTTAGTGCTTATGACTAACTGGCAAGCTGATAACTCCATTCGAAACTATAGGAGTGCTTTTAGAAATATTACTATAAATTTATCCCCTGAGAAAGAGGGTTTGGTAGTCTGTTTGGAACACAATCATACGTAAAAACATAGGAATTTGTGTAATAGACTACACTTTTACAAAAATATACTTCAATTAAAGTTTCATGAAGTTCTACGCCTAACAGATTCATAAGAAGATTTGACACGCATCTACTTATTTAATAAAGATGTAAAATAGTGTGTGTTGTTTGTTGTTTATGAATGTCGCTGTTAATCTCTTAAGGAAGGATTTGAAAAATCTTTTACCATTTGAAAGTTAGGTAGGTACTTAAAGAACTTCCCGTTTAAGATACATCTAACAAACCCCCAGGTACTTATTAAAAACATTGCAATTTCAACTTTATACATTTCCTTTTTTCTTCTTCCATCATATCTTTCCGATACGCTTCTTTGACTCTTTCTGCCACTAAAAACCTTTGGCATTCTATAATGATTGTGTTGTTCTTTCCAATAAAAATATGCACCTTTAATGTTATTAACAAACCCATTAATTTTATTACCACTATCGAAATTAAATTATGCTCAGATCAATTTATTTCCAAGGTGTAGCTTAACGCTTTCGGTGCCAAAAACTAACGTATTAAGGGAAAATTTGTATAGGATAAGGGGAGCGTGGCAGTGAAAGTATCAAGACGCGTGTTTAATGTTCCTTCAAGGAATTACTTTCTTGATCGCGACATGTGTTATATCGTTTTGTTGTAGTAAATGAGGCATGCTTTCTTTTTCGCCTGACTTAACTAGTATTGTCTTCCTTCAACATAATTAATTATGCATGTAATTAAGCTCGTATTTATTTATATTATGTGTAAGTACATATATTGCTGTATAGTAGCGACGATAGAAGATAAACTTGATTCCTAGTCCACCACGGAACTATAGTGTGTAGCGGAAAACAAATAAACTCAGGAGCAAAAATAACGGGTCAGTGTGCGTTTTTCATACAAACGAGACTAATTCGAAGCCTTGGTTCCTCGCCACGAAATGCTTTTAGTGAAACCTGATGATGAATACCCCGAGCATCGATACAGGACTTCCAGGGTGCCTAGGATACCCAACTGAATGAATTTTCGGTTAACGCCGGAATTGTGCATATTCATAAAAACATCTAAAATGACAATAAAATGTAAGGAAATCCAAATGTTGACCCAAACTCTCCCGCTGTGGTGTTAACTGATTGTGCGATCAGTTAGGTATCTTAAGAACTTTTGACCCCCTCTATTGAAAGTTGGAGTATCCACCATTAAACCTCACTCATAACAACCCCTGGCGAGGAACCAAGGCTTCGAAATAGTCTCGTTTGTATGAAAAACGCATTCTCACCCGGTATTTTTGCTCCTGAGTGTATTACAAAAAAAGTTCAATAATTGTATGCAGACATTAGTTAGACCTTCAGTAGTCAAATAAGCTTTCTTTTAATTAGATTTTAATTTTCCTTAGAGCGTCAGTCGCTTATGTTGTCAATTCTATAAAAGATAAAAAAAAGATAAAAGATGTTTATTCAGTAAGTAGGCCGCACGGGCACTTTTACAAGTCAAAATCTACCAGCGCTTCGCAAGAGACCACTGCTGAGAAGAAACGCCGCAAGAAACTCAACTGTCAGTCGTTTTTTTAAATACTACTTACTTATGATATTATACAATTATAAAGCTTAACCTAGCATTATATAAAACAATTAATTTGACATAAAATAAAAATAATATAAAAAACATTCAAGCGCTGCTTGAGCAGGAAAATGTGTCAAAACTAAGAACTTTCATAGGGAGTAATAAGTAGTAGTAATAAAAAATTAAAACATATATAATATTAAAAAAATATATATACTTTCCTATGACAGTGCAAGACAACCACCACATACAAAGTTTCGATACATTCTCCTACAGAAACCGTGTCCCCTAGACAATATACAATATTTAAATATTTCTATGCCTATTTTATTATTCAGTTATTTAGGTGTATAGTTAAGTTTAGGCCAAGCATTTTTATCTGTTAGATAGTCCTCGACCCTATAGTAAGCTTTAGACATCAACGACTTTTTCAAGTAACTTTTAAGTACTGGAAATGGTAACTTTAAAACTCAGGTAATTTATTATAGAAAAGAATGCATTGACCAACAAATGATTTATAAACCTTACGGACACGAAATTTTTTAATAGCAATATATATATGTACTATCTGTCAGTGTTCCAACATCGCTTTAATTTATAAATCCTGTCTATCTAGGCCCTGTGACCAACACTTTCATCATCATCATCATTTCAGCCTATTGCAGTCCACTGCTGGACGTAAGCCGCCACAAGGCCCGATCTCCCGTTTTCGCCATCCAGTCACCACCAGCCACTTTAGTCTATGCTAATCATTGGATAGCGTGGTTTCCTGACACAGGTATTCTTATAATTAAAAGGAGACCTCAACTTGGTCTGTAGCTATGTACGAAAGAAAATAATAAATTTTATCTTTATCTTATCTTATAATTTATCTTATCTTTAGGGAAACCTTTGAATTTTAGGTTAGTAGAATGATCAGTGGGTCTGTAAAAGTCACTATAATAGCTATCAACTTTCTAAAACTGTAAAAAAATAAGGAATTGACATGAGCGTTCGACGTGACGCGATCATCTAGCAGCGTTTTTGTTATTGTTTCGCTATGGTAAGTGGGATATGACCCATAGATATTTTCATCCTCACGACTACAAGCTAAAGACTGCAATCCAAAGACCGCAAATACGTTGCTAACTCTGAGGACGAAGATGAAATGCCTTCCTTTTCTTTTTTCTACGTCAACCTTGTACATTTTCGATAACGATAACTTTCACAAAGCATCTTATCTAAACACTAAAATTACAGTTTCAGTTTCATCCTACTGTAGGCATTCATAGAAGTAGAAATAGGCTATATGAACTATATAAAGAGAGGGAGGAGAACAAGAATGCTGACTTCTTAGTTTATGTTAAGAATTACTCTAGGACCTTTAAGCAAGTTTGCTTGACTGCTAAGTCAAATTTTTTAGGTCTTAAGCTCAAAGCTTCTGACAATAAAGTAAAAACTGTGTGGAAAATAATAAATAGAGAAACGGGTAAATCAAAAACTCGCGATAATCAAATCACCATAAACAAGGGTGACAAACAAATCATATCAAACAAAGACGTGGCCTTAGCGTTCGAAGATTATTTCTCCACCATAGCCATTAATACCACGAAATGTCTTCAATCATCTGCGATTGGAGCTCAAAAATTACTTTGTGGTAAGGTTACTAAATGTAATTTAAGTTTTGATTTTAGCCATGTAGACTCATTTTCAGTCGTAAAGGTATTTAAATCACTCAGTTTAAAAAAAACCGAGGATTTATGGGGAACGTCAGTTAAAGTCATCCATCATATCATAGATATAATTGCACCACACTTAGCTTTAATCTACAATAATTGCATTTCAGAGGGGGTCTTTCCAAATCTTATGAAATATAGTAAAGTCATACCACTTTTTAAATCGGGCGAGATGAGTGATTTAACGAATTTCCGTCCCATTTCTATTCTACCTGTTTTAAGTAAAGTTTTTGAAAAGTTAATGTTAAAAGATATGTTAGGTCACTTCAATAGAAATAAACTGCTTAACAGTAATCAGTTCGGCTTCACCAGAGGACGATCCACAACTGACGCAGCATCTGTACTCATTAAATATATATATAATATTTGGGAGAAATCTTGTGATGCAATAGGAATTTTTTGTGACCTTTCCAAAGCTTTCGATTGCGTAGATCATGAGACTCTTATATTAAAATTAGAACATTATGGTCTGTCAATTAATTCTCTAAATCTTATGTCTTCATATCTTAGTGATAGAACACAAACGGTTGTGGTAAACAAAACACAGTCCATGGGAGCAGCTATTAAACTAGGTGTGCCTCAGGGCTCTATATTAGGTCCTTTCTTATTTTTGGTTTATATTAATGACTTACCACGCACGGTAGATAACCTTTGTGATATTGTGCTATTTGCTGATGATACATCATTAATTTTCAAGGTAGAACGAAAATCCGTCGATTACAGTAGGATAAATGCCACGCTAGGTAAAGTACTTAATTGGTTTACTAGTAACAATTTGCTACTCAATGCTAAAAAAACTAAATGTGTTAGGTTCGCTTTGCCTAATGTTAGACCAGTAGAATCCAGTTTATTTCTAAATGATGAGTGTTTGGAAATGGTAGATAAGGCGCTTTTCTTAGGGATAACTATAGATAAAAACTTACAATGGAGTCCCCATATAGCAGTACTAGCAGGCAAATTAAGTTCGGCAGCTTATGCTGTTAGAAAAATCAGGCAACTTACCAATGTTGAGACAGCTCGCTTAGTTTATTATAGTTATTTTCATAGTGTTATGTCGTACGGTATTCTGGTTTGGGGAAAAGCTGCTGACATACAGACTATATTCGTGTTACAAAAAAGAGCCATTCGTTCTATATATAACCTTAACTCCCGTGATTCCTTAAGATTAGTATTTAAAGAAATTTGTATCTTAACAGTAGCGTCACAATTTATTTATGAGAATATAATTTATGTCATTAAAAATCAAGACTCTTTTGTTAAGAATTGTGATATACATAATTTGAATACAAGAAATAAAAATAAAATTGCTATTAAAAAATTTCGTGTCCGTAAGGTTTATAAATCATTTGTAGGTCAATGCATTATTTTCTATAATAAATTACCTGACTCAGTTTTAAAGTTACCATTTCCAGTACTTAAAAGTTACTTGAAAAAGTCGTTGATGTCTAAGGCTTACTATAGGGTCGAGGACTATCTAACAGATAAAAATGCTTGGCCTAAACTTAACTAAACACCTAAATAACTGATTAATAAAATAGGCATAAAAATATGTAAATATTGTATATTGTCTAGGGGACACGGTTTCTGTAGGAGAATGTATCGAAACTTTGTATGTGGTGGTTGTCTTGCACTGTCATAGGAAAGTATATATATTTTTTTTAATATATATACATATTTTATATAAATATTTTTTTTTTTATTACTACTTCTTATTACTCCCTATGAAAATTCTTAGTTTTGACACATTTTCTTGCACAAGCTACGCTTGAATGTTTTTTATTTTTATTTTTATTTTATGTTAAATTCATTGTTTTATATCATGCTAGGTTAAGCTTTATAATTGTATAATATCATAAGTTTTAAAAAACGACTGACTGTTGAGTTTCTTGCGGCGTTTCTTCTCAGCAGTGGTCTCTTGCGAAGCGCTGGTAGATTTTGACGTGTAAAAGTGCCCGTGCGGCCTAATTACTGAATAAACATCTTTTATCTTTTTTATCTTTTATCCCTACATCTGGGTTTTACATTTAAAAACAACCTTACAAGACTAGAACGTTTCCTTTGTGTTTTCTTCTGAGAGATTTCTTAATGGAGGCAACATTAATTTTCAGACCAGGATGGTTATACTTGAAAGTTATTCGGAAAGGCGTTTAAACGTGAAATCCACATAAAGTGAAATAATATAACTCAGTGCCATCGACTCCGTATGGAGCCAATATTGTACGTGTATCAGGCACGCAGGGACGGATCTTTATTGGGGAAAGTAAAAGACCTTAGGAACAGAATATACAAATAGGACATGAAATTTAATAAGTGTAGCCTATATTCTGGGGCAATTCCCACTAAGACTTATACAATAAATAATAAAGTAGGGGTAGTGCCGTAGCAACGGAACATACAGTTGAACATACAGTTGTGTTTCAGAACAATCTGTTGTTATGTTGTAAAATATCATATTTTGTTCTCAAATGATAAAAGGTTCAAGTTTTGAAACATTCCATCATCATTAACCTATTATTTTAATATGCTCTATAAGGGTTCTAATATTTATCAATTGTTCGGACTTTTATTAATAGAACTAATCTATATAAACTGTTCGTAGGGTTCTGTAGACCATTATAGTTACAAAATGGTTTTTTTTTAAATTATTACTTATATACATAAAATTATTACGTCCACTTAGGTTCTTGTCATAACTCTTAATAAGAGTACTTCACACACTTATCAACACTTTACTTGGTTGACAAATTCCAGACAGGGGAAGAGACAAGAGGCAATTATGAATTAATTAGTATCCTTTCACCGTCTTGAACTTTGTCAGGTTTCACCATACTACGAGCTTAGTGCTACCAAAAAATGACATGTCGCGTCGATAAGTGTGGTGAGACACTTATGTATGTAATATTTGTTTGTATACAATTTGTTCAATGGCCGGGTTCCTTAACAAATAAATGATGCATTAACACTCCATTCAAGTATTACTTTGGAATATACCCTTTTGAGGCATCAATGTATTACGAACTAGGTCAAATTTCTGAAGTGTTAACGTAAAAATTAACATTTCAGCTGAATTGAACACAGTCTGAACACGTTCCTCACAGAATATATTTAGGTCAAAGCTTTTTATGATCAAAATGTACTATTTACTGCATATAAATATTGTGTACGTTGCTTTCCATTAGAATATTACTGCGCTGACATGCAAAGGAGTATTTCATTTTCAAAAGAGATTTTGTTGTATACTTTATGCAATGCCAGTGGCAAGGAAAAATACCGAACGGTTCTTGCTATGCAAATTGGGATCCATTCCAATCACTACATTTGTAATGATATGATCCACCATCTTTACATCTTGACGTGTACAGGCGTTCCAAAACCATTTCGAGGCGACTTACTGACATGCATTCAACTGGTTGATTTAATTCATCTTTTGGCTTTTGGTACTAACGGGCACATCAACACCAAAAAAAAAGGCATAATGAAAGTAATCAAATTTTAATTAGTTCCCTATAATGGTTAATATTGTTGAATGAAATGAGTCGATAAAACATATTGTATCATATTCCCACTCATTATCACCATCATTATCTGCCCGTATTAGTCCACTGCTGTCATCCAGCGGTTTCCCGCGACCTTTGTCAGATCGTCAGTCCACCTTGTGGAAGGTCTGCCAACACTTCGTCTCCCGGACAGCAGCAGAGGACCGATCGTTGTGGAAAACCTTGGGGAAGGCCTTTGTCCAGCAGTGGACGTCTTGCGGCTGATAATAATGATGATGATGATGATTAATCCACTGCTGGAGAAAAGCCTCTCAAAATGCACACCACTGCTCCCGATCTTCAGCTTCTCTCGTCCAACCTACACCAGCCTATCTGTGCATATCATCGCTCCTTCTTGCGCCAAGTTCACCCGGAGACCGATGCGTTTGAAAGATAGCCAGGTTGTTCATCATCTGATGCAGGTCCTGCAGAGTTTCATGATAATAGCGCCTGCAAATCTCAGTTTTGTGAGGTACTCGCCGTTTACATTTATACCAAGTTTTTCCCAGTTAGGCGTCCTGAACATATCGTCGAGTGCAGCGGTGTCTTGTCTCACGCCTCGCCGCAGGAGGACGGGCTCAGTTCGCCAGTTCTGGATTTGGACAAACATAGTCGCGCCGTCATACAAACCTCTCAGCACTTCTACATAACGCCAATCAATTTGGCATTGCTGTAAGGACTGTAGAACCTAGACTTATTCCCATTACATTTACATATAGTAGACGCTTGTAACCGAACTTCGAACCCAGAATTGCTAGCTTTGTAAACAGGATCACTAACAAAGAGGGGGTAAGCAAATCCTGATGCCGGGACCAACAATTAGCTAATTAACTGATCTATCTGACAACTGAAAACAAAATCAATTTCCTAAGTAAAACTCTTTAATTTGCTTATGATCTATTTCTTGCAAATTCTCAGTCGCCAGTGACCTGGAAAGGCTTGAAAAAGTTTTTGAAATTAGTTTCTTATGCATAACCGCGTTGAAAAGAAAATCTTGTAAACAAACTTAACCCTTTTATCCCCTAAGGCTATCCCGGAACCATATTTTATTACTTACCACAGTGTACTTTTATAAGTATGTAGTAGGTATATGTATTTACTAAGAAGTGACTCAAGAAAACATGGTCTCTAAGTTCATCTTTCTCTAAAGGTGGGATAATATTTATTTCGTCGTAACTGGAGTTCCTTGCGGCTCTTCTTCTCCACAATGATGGGCTTGTCTGAAACGCTGGTAGATTCACTCTATATTAACGAAGTATAAAAGAGGCATCATGTGGCCAATTTACTGTATTGGAATTTTTAATCTTTGACTGGCTCCGTGACCATGTCAGTGCGCGTGTCAGGTGCGGTTATGAGGATGGTATTTTTCAAGTTTCCACATTTAGCGTAACGAAGTCCTGTAAATTTTCCTTGCAGTCCGTTCTGAGCGGATCCCTATAGTGCGGAAGGAGCATCTAAAGAAGAAAGAGACATTGCGAATCGATACCAAGATAACCTTGTCATTTAAATATTAATAAAATACAATACTGCTGGGAATGTCGCAAAATTTGTAAGAAACAGCGCAACCATATTTTTGCTGGCCTATTCGCATGGCATGCAAACCTTCTTATTTAGTATGTAATGGTACTTTTTTTAAATTTTCCCCTAGTATTTTGTAGTAATTCACAAACGATACCTCACTTTTAGTAAACTCTGTGTACTGTGTAACTAATGCCTAAAGGAGTAGCAAAATGCCTTGAAATGTTTAGGAAATAAATCGCTGGGCAAAGTGGTTTTGGTGAATTTGGTAATATAAACGTCAAAATTGTGGATAGTAATTCAATAAACAAATGGTTTCAGGAATCTTGGAGTATTTGAAATGAATTTTAGCTAATTAAGTAAATAAACGTTAATATTGGATAAAATTTGGCTTATGTTCTCTAATTTTAAATATCTGTAAACCTAAATTCAAATTCAAATCATTTATTCTGTAAGTAGGCCCTGTAGGCACTTTTACAAGTCTGAGTCTACCAGCGCTTCCAAAGAGACCACAGTTGAGAAGAAGCGCCGCAAGAAACTCAACAGTAAGCCGTTTTTTCCAAATAAATCACTTATTACAATACTAAACTTAAGCTAAGCAATTTATTAGAGAAGATCTCGTGGTAGATGAGAATCGAGTTTGATGTTTATAATTTTAATAAAATTAGAGATCACAACCTGAATTGGACCCCCAAAATAAAAAGCAGCCTAAGAAACGACATATATGGTTTTATATTGTACATTGGTATCTTGTCATCTACGTACGTTAACCCATGTTATCGCAATCGAAAATGTACAGGGCTGAAATCCTACACCGCAAAGCCATATTGATATTAAGTTGTCATCGTATTGTCAACATTTTGATAGCTTATGTGCTCGTACTTGACAGTAATGGCGACCAAGTTATAAACAATACCATTATAAAACGTCAATAACATTACTTTACTAGTTGACTAAGGCCGGATTCGACCAAACTGGAGTAAGTTTTTACTCGAGAGTAAACCATTGTTTAATCTGGAGTAAGTTGATTTTGCATTTTACCAAATCACAATCTCAGAATAAGGTACTACACGCAAGTAAATATTTACACGGCCGATTTTGGTGGAGTAAAGGAACAAACTGAGAGTAAGCTATTGTTGTCAAAGTCACTTGTCAAATGATAAACAAATTGTCAATATGATATAACATTTCTCCAACTGCATTTACCTACAAAATTAAATGGTTACTTCGTTTAAAGTAAGGCCAGAAGAAACAATATGACACTATTCCTTGTCGGTTTATACATTCGTTCATCATTCACTCTTACTCCACAAATCAATAATACCGAGTTTAGCTTACTCCTCGAGTTCGTTGGAAAAACGTAATCCTAGTTAATCAGGAGTAAATTCCAAGAGGAAAATTATTCCCGTAATAGTTAGACTAGTGTAATTACGTGTTTGGTCGAATCCAGCCTAAGTAGAATAGATGCCCAGGAGGGCTGGCACAAGTTTTCCACGTCCTTGGTCGCTCGGATCTCCTTGTGCTAGCCGTACAGGATTGACATAAGCTGCCGAACGTTTGCGCCGGGAGCTTAAGTCACGTCGAGGTCACCAATGTAGGAAGAAAGAGAGAAAGAAAGAAAATATATATATATTCCCAACCAAAGCACAAATAAGGTAAAAAATATATATACATAGTTGGACAGTTGTTGTGAAACTGTCCCAACGCAGGATGTGGCGCTGTAAAGCCAGCGCTGGTCTTCCGATGGCCCCGCTCGGTGACAGCACGAAGAAGGCCGGTGAGAAGAAATGTTTAAAGAGAGATTTCTCTCCAGGCGGGGGTTTTGGTGGGGACCAAAGTCTACTGGATTGAAGTTGGACGTTATATAGTTGACCTGACAGAGGAAACTTCGTTAGCGCACTGTCAGATTTATTTGCGCTGCCTGACGCTGGCGGCTGGTCATTTGGTTGCTACAAGTTATCGCTGGATGTCGCTAGAGCGCGACATGTCATGTATTTTGGCAGTTTTCGACCACAGTTTACGTTAGCGTGAAGCATCTTGTCTAGGGCGTTAGACCACACGACGAGTACCTGGATACATTTAAATTAAAAATACATAGCCTTGTAGTAATTTCTGCAATATTTATTTTAATTACCCACATTAACATAATGACACAATCTTTTAATCTCATAGTTATTAGGGTTAAGTAAATAAACTATAAAAAAACCGGTCAAGAAAATGTCGGGCTATGCTTAGTGCGGTGTTCCGTAGCCAACAAAGAACTGTCCCGAAGACCATAAAGTAGCTCATTTCAATCTATATCTTATTGGTGTAACACTTTATGCAGAAATTTTGATGTCCAATTAACTGTGATAGTTTTATTTTGATTTCGTGGTTTTATTAATGATAAAAGCACTCAAGATTTTCCTCAAATGCGTACTCTGAATGAAAAATTGATACATAATAATTTACAAAAAATATTGTAAAATACTACCTCATTTGATAGCGGAATTCTAAAAATGACGCATATTAACTAATGCAATGAACGCGAGTGTTTTATGATTATATTTTGACGTAACGTCGCGGTCTTTAACTATCAAACTGTAGGACCTTGTCGCATGAAATCTCTGAATAATTTGATACGGTTAGTTTAGTAAGTGTAGTGATAGTGACCCTGCCTAAGAAGCTAGCGGCACCGGGTTTGATCAGGGCGATTGAGCACAACAAGGAATGTAAAGTAGTCCATAACCGTAAAAAAACAGACTGCCGGACGGTAAAATCCTTGTAGTGCACAACCGCCCCATAGGCAAGGGCATCACGTTTACATGTAGATCTCATTTCCTACTAAAAAGTAGGATCATCAGGTGGCCTTTTGTGCTCGTCTCTCATCCATAAAAAATGGCAACTGGAAAGCTCGCTCATTTACCTCCATCATCATCATCATCATCATCATCATCATCATCACCATCACCACAATCACCATCATCATCACCATCATCAGCATCACCACCATCATCATCATCATCATCATCACCATCACCACCATCATAATTATAATCATCACCATCACCACCATCACCACCATCACCATCATCATCATCATCATCATCATCATCATTATCATCAACATCATCATCATTCATCATTTTGATTTGATTTGATTTGATTTGGTTTGTGGTCGGCACAGTATTTGTTCCAAACATCCCTATCAGCGGTCATCTCAGTATTCACTGGTTTTTTATATCTTGCTTTACCTATCCCATCCACCTCTTCTTAGGTCGCCCCCATACAATATTAGCACATTTACCTCCATATTATAAAAAATAAAACCCTCTTTTTTAAGTTACTGTACGTCCTACGCTCAAACGTACGTTATACATAGTGATGGGCAATTTCTAAAACGTTGCAGAACATTCCTTAACTGCGGAAATTACAGCTGTTGAAAGTTACATACATAAATATAAACTCACGCCTTCATTCCCAGAGTGGGTTCGATTTTTATTTGGCAGAGTTACAGAATAACCGACAACTCTTGAAACTTTTTGATAATTCTATAACCATATTTTGCAAAATGAGGATAATATGTTTAACAGTGTATTAGTGACAGGATGCAAACCTAACCCATGCCTAACTCTACCACAAAGTTAATTAGATGTAAATGATTCTAAAAGTAATGTTTCAAGTAAATTCCATTTGAATTTCTTGAAAGTGTCAAAAACTCACGTTATATGACACAACTATAGTAATTTTCAGAAATTAAAGATGTCTCCTCTGGTGCTGCAGGTGTCTATGGGTGACGGTAATCGCTTTCCATCAGGCGATCCGTCTGCACGTTTGCCTCCTATACCATAAAAAAAACATTTTGGTAACTTTCAGAACATCGCATGAAATTTAAGTGAAAGTTTCACTTTGGAAACTTACAAGCCGCCCATCACTAGTCGTACGTAGATTGCATCACGCCGGGCCCTGCGCATGACAGTTTAATTTTACTCCAATAAGTTGGCTATTTTCGGCCAAAATGTTAACGTCGACGAGAAAATACAGGATTTAGATTGGTCCTTCACTGCTGCGAGAGATTGTAGCGTTATTGACGAATATCGTAATATGGTGTTTAGCGGTTTAATAACCAAGTTCAATTCAATAGTTAAAAGTAACATCATAACACATTATTTGATCAAATTTCAGTGACATGATTACAATTTTAATTCATTACTTTGAGTTGGAATACGCTTTAAAAAAATGGATAAAGTTACGCAATTGAAAATAAAATGTAACAAAACTTAAGTTCAGCCCGTTACTATTTGGTACTAGCAATCAAAAACTATCTATGACCGTTATAAGTTAGTACACATTTAGTGCATAATTGTTTTCCTTCGTATTTTCACGGAAACGTACGAACGTGTCATGCTACTTCAGTCAACCTCAGTACTTTTTGTACTGTGACCGACTGAAATAGCAAGACACGTTCGTACGATTCCGTGAAAATACGAAGGAAAACAATTATGCAGTACATCTGTAGTTAATATTATTATTTTTTCCCCTTGATCTCCATGAGTCCCTATTAGGTGCCTCTTCCAGCGAGTTGCACAAATATTGTTTCACAAAAAAACACTTAAAGAATGTACAAAATTACCCCTTTAAGAGATCTCTTCCAGTTAACCTTGGCATGACTGATATTATTCGATAACATTATTGGAAAGCCATTATCATCGCCATATCGAGCTATATCGACATAGCACAATGGCTCATTTCTTCTGGAACGTGGGAACAAGTTATAAAACAAAACAATGGAGAGAACAAAAAACAACAACTGGTGTTTTCTTAAAACGTTACAGCTACTGTTACTAAAGGTCTTGTGCAATGCCACCGTATATAAGATTTGATGCGAGTTTAATTGTGTTGCGAAATATGCACTTACACCGTGAAAATTGTTCTAGTATTTAACGTTATGTGGCTCTAACTCTGCATTTTATCTAGAATATAGTCTAGAATGTATTATAACACGGTCTATAAATTCTGTCGAACTACGCGGCTTCTACGCTATGAATTCTGTTTACATAGACATTAATCTTTCGGATGCATTTAATGGTATTAAATTGGTATTAAAGAACTACCTAAGTGTAAAAACGGAAAAAAATATAACATTGTTTGATACTGTATAAAACAACAGAATGTAACAAATTATCAAGCAAGAAAGTCATGCAAAAACGAATTCCAATCGGACTCCTAACCTAATTGGAATGCGCTCAGTAAGTCACACAAATTGACAATGCCAAAAGTTTTAGAGGTCTTTTGTCCGTTACAAATAAGACAAAAACCTTATGCATCCGCAGTTCCAAACTTTGGAAACTCAGCAGAAGACAACTTCAATACATTATCGGAGTGTTTACCGGGCACTTCGGGGTTAAACATCTCCTAGCAAAGATGGGCCTTTATGACAACACAGATTGTAGAATGTGCGGCGAAGAGGCTGAGACAATGAAACACCTATTGTGTGAATGTGATACCTTCGCTGGAGTAAGAATTAAAATCCTCGGTTGTGGATACCCAGAACCGAACGATTTCAAGGCACTGCCATTGCACTCCACTATCCGCTTTTTTGGATTAAGTGCTAAAAGAGGGGTAATTTACACAAAAGATCCCACAGGGTCGAAGTGTATCCGTAAGGACTCCACAAAAAAGATAAGATAAGATATCTATCCGCAGTTCAAATATTAGGACAGAGAATTATACAATACTTAATCAAAATAAGCTAGATAGCATTAACACAAAACGGAAACTTCAAGCTTCTGTATACACACATAATCAGCCAAAATTTTATTAACATTACCCATGTCTAAATACACTTTTATAGCATTTTTACGACTGAACTAAACTATAACAGTGTCTGTTTATGTTCCCACGTAGCCAATGGTTCGACTAACCCATAGGGACTTTCTAACAGAATATTTGACACGCGTGCGGATGCGTATCGAATATTTATTAGCGTTAGCCTGATACTCATACAAAAAGGGCACTGGAGTTGACATTGTGTTATAGTGTCCGGGTAATTTAAAATGGGCCTTATGCTGGCTGGTAATAATGGTGTTCTTGGTTTTCAGAATGAAGAAATATCGAGGGACAATGTTACATAATTTAACCGAGTCCTAAATTACTATGCGTACTGAAGCTGGCCTTGCTCTATGGGAACTTGACTACCGATTTCTTATACTTACAGTTAGGAGCAATGGAAATTGGTCACTTTCTATGGTTATTCTATACAAAGTGACTCGTTTTCATTGCTTTTGACTATACTTGTAAAACTTTTTCTTGACTGACGGACTGACAAAGCGCTGGATCAATAGACTTGCAAACTTAAAGGGGTAGATTCTTTGGGTACCATAGGAGACCATTTTTTTTTAAATGGAGCCCTGACGAGAGTATACTAATTCTACGTGTACGAAGACGTAGGTGTACTCTTGTAAGGTCATGGACTTTAATTGATGAACCACTATAGTACCTTGTCGAATAAAACCAACGATAAATTCCTATGTAATTTCTATCTCGTCATTTGACGCCGTTATTATGACAAGCTTCTATGGTTGATCAATATTTTGAGTCCTTGATGGTAGGTATGGGTAAATAAATACCATAATAGATAGAAATCATTAATAAATCAGTGAGAAATGTGGGCTAAAAGATGTAGTGACCATAATTGAAAAGGGGCATGCTTCAGTGGTTCGTACATTATTAAGAACCATTTAAGAAAATTGACGAAACAGATATTAAGAGCGAAAGTGGAAGGGTTGGAAGGAGCCGCCCGAGGTGTACTTTTTTAAATCAAATCGAAGAAATACTGGAAAAGGGCCGAATCTTAACTACCCGAAACTGCAGGCATGCATGACTCGATGGAAAAAAAAGATAAAAGTAAAAGAAATTTATTCAGTAAGCAGGCCGCACGGGCACTTTTACACGTCAAGAATCTACCAGCGCTTCCCAAGAGGAGACCACTGCTGAGAAGAAACGCCGCAAGAAACTCAGCAGTCAGTCGTTTCTTAAACAAATTTCATATAACAATGGTAGTACTTAGTCTAGCATTATATAAAGCTACAAATATTAAATTAAATATAATATCAAATAAAATGCGTAGTTCAGCAGGAAAACAATGAAACAATGAATGTGGAAGAAGCGAAAGATCAGTCAGGATCGTAGCAGGTGGAAAGGAGCGGTCTCTGCCTACCCCTCTGGGAAACAGGCGTGATCTAATGTACGAGTATGTAGGTGTATTAATATTCGTGCATATATAACTATATTTGGCCTGATGGGATCTAAGCCAGAACCCCCAGGTTCGTAGGCAGGGTCACCTACATTTACTCGCAATTAGGTTTAACTGGGTCGTCAATATTAATGTATTACGTTACCATAGAGAAGTGTGATACATTATAACATCTAATATTCTAAGAGGAATACAAAATACAACATGACAGTAAATTGGGTATACTGCGGTAACTTTCTTATAATTTCTTTATGATTAGTTCAGAAGATGGGTTAAAAGAGCGTAAGCGCCAGACACCATAAGGTCCCTTTTTCTTTAGACTGATTCAATAGAAGTATTTGAATAAGTTTTAGGTTATGCTACGTGAGTTCTGTTTTTGGAAACGGAAATTGAACACAATGGAATTCATTTGTGTTTATTTACGTTTTTAACAGTATACTATTTATGTATAGAGCGACCTTGGCGACCGATATGAAGTTTTTAAATAACTGTCATTATGATAGATATGTTATTTATTAAGGATCGTGTATCGCAGAGTTTGAAATAATGAGAGACTACAAAAGCCACAGTGGCTTATGAGTAATCAGTGAATTCGGAGTAAAGGCTACCCTGAAGGAAGTGTTTACGAAGACACCTCTAGATTAAATTTCGATCACGAGTATCAAAAGTAATACCTAAGTATATGAAGCTACTACAATCAGCTCACGTGTTTACTTGCGGGTCCTTACAAAACCGGGTCGTAGTCTATTTCTTATTAAATATTCTTCTTTGAAACCTACTGAGCTTTATCTCCATGTTTTTTTAGGACTGACCAGCGATTGACCTCTATCTCACGTGATAAGCTTGCTGGTTCAGTAAAAACCTATTCACTCTTGTTTTGCAGACACCCAAATATACGAGTATATCAGAAATATACCTGAAGAAGCGAATACTCTTTAGCATTTTGCAGTAAAGAAGCAGCTAAATTATTTGTGCGAACGACTGGTATTTCGACAGAATAAGGGTGAAGCCGCTCCCTCCGCCTGGACGTCCGAAGATGGAAAGGTGATGGCAGAATTAGGTTATGTACCTAATTCCTGTGCACACTCTCCTAAATGCAACCTATAGAAAACAGAGCTACTCTACGTCGATGATATTTACGCCAAAAACAAGTAAAACAGCAAAATTTCTTGCGAATCCAAAGGTCTGATAGACTGGTGGGTCTGGGAACTCCTCCTTGATCTATTCTTTGTTGCTTCAGAGAATGGAACCACTGATATTAGACCCCGCAGCATAATATTGGGTATGTAATAATAAGATGTTGGATAAAATTGACACTTTCCTCGCATTTTCGTGACAGAGCCGGGATATTGGGAGGTTTTATGAGATAATATTGAGCGCAAGTGAAAAAAACTGATAGGAATATTTCTAATAAAAAGAAGCATGCGTTTTGGAATAATACTTATATACACAGTGTATAATACACTATATGAGAAAAATCTAGCAATATTTTATTGGAATGGATTCATAACATTCCTTCATTATTGTGTCTAGATGTAGTGTAAAACAATTTATATCATTAATAGTTTGGCTCTCTTGTAACAAATGTTTTGCGACGAAGCCAAGAAAAAAAAAGACAGTCAGTTCTTAGAAATGCTATTACTTCAATTGGGATGAGCAAAACAATTACCACAATGCTGTCATCGTAAAACTTTGTGTGATCTTCGTGTGTGTATATGTGGCATCATAGCTCCCCAGCGGTAGGAGCAATTTGGATTCGTATTTTTTCAAATCAGTGCTTGTTCTGTTCTGTTCTGTTCTGTTCTGTTCTTTTGACACCTCCAGCCAGCAGTTCTGCTGCAAGGACCCGTACGCGCTGACTTCGACGGAGAGGAGATGTTAGATTAGGCTAGCGGGGAGAAGCACGCCCGCCCGACCGGTCCAGTAAGAGTAGCGAAGAGCCGGCCGAGCACGAGAACCTTAACCCACACCGACCAGCCACTAACACTAAACCGATCAGGGCATGCGAGCCTCGTCGCCTTTGCTGCACCAACCATCTCCGCCCGCCGCAGGCAGCAGCGCACCTGCCCGAGACACCGGAGAGTCAAGTAGATAGGATAGGAGTGTAGGGTTTGCAGTCGATATAAGAGGAGAGACGTAAGGTGGAGCCAACCCGAATTCAGGCATCGTAAAGTCAGCATTAGGGAGATAGATGAAATACTTGGTGTGTAATATATATTAGAGGAATGGACTGCTTAAAATGAAATCTAATATTAAAAATCTAATTTAATATAAATATATTTATAAATCATTGCTCTGCTCCCTCAGTATCCTCGGGCTCTGTCTCCGTGTCGGTTTCGGGTCTTTTATAGATCTTTTCGGCTTCCTTTTTGAGCCGATTTCTATTATCGGCAATGGTTCGCCAGTAGGCACGACTTTTGTTGGTGTATTCTCGTACGTCCTGGTCCAGAGAGTCCTCCCAAGTAAATATAGGCCGACCTATTTTTCTTCTGCGTTCCTTATACATGAGGGCCGCGTACAATAGATGAGGGTTACGACGCCTAAGCACATGCCCGTAAAACGAGAGCCGCCGCACTTTAATTATTTTTGTTACCGTTTTGCCTTCCAAAATTTCACAGATCTTTTTTTTAGGAGTGCCCCTTGCGACTGACAGCATTTCAGTAAGAATATGTCTTTCATACCGTCTTAGGCGTGATCGATTCGCTTTGGTTAGTGCTGCGACATTAAGCCCGTACGTCATGACAGGAGATATCACCATTTTGTACATTAGCCTAGCGATTCTCCATTCTATTTTGTTTCTCTTAATAAATTGCGTTAGTATCTTGGAATTTCGTACGGCTTTTTGGCAACGCAACTTTATGGAGGCCCTCCTATTGTGGGTATATGTAATATAAGTACCGAGGTATTTTATTTCGTCTGTAGGTTGGATAGACACTCCACCCAAGCATATAGGCTGTAAATTTCGTTTTGAGATATCACAAGGGTCTCGTACAATTAATTTAGTTTTGGCCGTGTTTATCGTTAATCCTACGGTATTTAACAGATCTGCCAACTTTCTCACTATTCGGTCGATTACTGATATGTGTGGGCCTATTATAATTAGGTCGTCTGCGTACGAAAGTATAAGGGGTAGGGTGATTTCGGCGTCTTGGTCCAGCCTGACTGCCTCGTCCTCCTCTTCCAGGGTGCGAAGAACATCGTCCATTACAATGGTGAATAGCCGGGGGGACAGCGGACATCCCTGCTTGACCCCTTTTCCTTTTTGAATAACTTCAGAGTTCTGTCCGCACCAGGATATGAATGTTCTCTCCTTCATGCAAGCTTCTACGATTCTATTGGTAAGGTGAATATTTGTACGCGTTTGTAGTATGTCCCTTAGCGCAGTTAAGTTGACGTTGTCGAACGCTTTTTCTATATCTAATGCTGCAACAAAGAGCCGATTTCCTTCCCTCCAATTTATGTCCAGCACCCGGCGCAGGGTAAAAATGTGGTCGTCGGTAGATCTATTTTCTAGAAAAGCCGCTTGATAATTACCTATGGATTTAATAGCTTCGTCTAGTCTTTCTAATAGAAAATATGCGTAGATCCGGTATCCCACATTACAAATAGATATCTTCCTAAAGTCGCTAGTGGTCTTGGGCGCTGATTTTTTAGGGATAGGCACCTGCTTTGTGACCGCCCACTCCGTTGGGACTACGTTGTTAATCCAAGCCTCCTTCATGACGTTCGTTACCTGGGAAATAAAATCTAAGGGGGCCGCTTTATATAGCTCCGGCACGATTTGATCTGTACCCGGTACGGTTCCATTTCTCATGCGTTTAATTATTCGGATTATGTCGTCCGTATCAGGGCCGCCCGAATCCGGTAAGCTGCTAGGTGGGTCTTCTATTAAAGAAACTGCCGGACCCTCGCAATTTTTGAGTTCAGTTATCCAGCGTGCCATAGGGATGAAGTATCTTTTCTGAGCTCGTGTGTGATTTAGTCTGTGTTTACGCAAATACTTGTATGTGATCTTCATCCTTATTGCTCGATGAGCCTTGCTCAAACCTTGAAAAAACAGGGCACATTCCTTTTCGTAGTCCTCTTCCTTTATTTTCCTTAGATTTTGGCGGGCTACTCTGAGGTCTCTATTTCTTATAGGGTCGTTGGAGAATCTATTTTTAAAGAAAAGCGCCTTCTGGAGCTGAGCTTGTGCAATCCTATTTTCCTTAGATCTCACTGTTGCTTGAGGTGGGATCACCCGAGTGGAATGTATGAGGATCTTGTTGAGTTCCTCCCAAGTGGGGTTCTGATGACTACATTCACTATTCTGTGCGATTGTTTCAAGGCAAGATACGAGATTCTTAGTAACTTCTGCTTGGAACTCATCTCGATTGTCCTTGCATCGGAGTGCTTCATAGTTGATGGTTTTATAGTTAAATTGTGTCCTACAATTGTCTTTGTTCTTTCGCAAGCAAAGCCTATTGCTGTTTATTGTACCAGAAGTACCAGAACT
Source organism: Acleris sparsana (assembly GCA_923062465.1). Lineage (NCBI taxonomy): Eukaryota > Metazoa > Arthropoda > Insecta > Lepidoptera > Tortricidae > Acleris > Acleris sparsana. The sequence continues at coordinate 15,081,513 of OV281301.1, read as the reverse complement.
GATATTAATTATTGTTGCCCAGATGATCTTATGGTCTGATCTAACTTTCTTGGACCATTCGCCTTTAATTGATTTAAAAAATATCCGATGTGAGCGACTGCTTATGATATGGTCGATCTGGGAAGTTTTTGTCCCCATTCTCCAAGTTACCCTGCATGATGGACGACCCCAAGTACTATTAACCACGAGGTTGTGTTGTTCTATGAAATTGATTAAAAGCCTGCCGTTGAAGTTAGAGTCCTGATGTATCAAATTCTTACGACATATATGTGACGACAAGTGTGTGACATCCTTCTTACCCAGGTGAGCATTGAAGTCACCTAGTAGAATAGGTATTGCCTTTTTTGGTGCTCGACGTAATAACGCCCCTAATTTACCCAGAAATGTGGAGGAGTTCGACGGCATGTGTGTAGTAATTAATAATATTTCCCTAGAATTATCGTGACCTGGTATCTGTATCCTAATATGTACCGCGAGAATATTATTGTAATTGCTGTAGGTATTTATTAATTCGTGTTGTATCGCTTTGTTGATAAGTATTGCTATACCCCTCCTTTCATTTGCGCACTTACCTCCGTTTAAGATCCAAGTATAATTATTAGAAGAAAATGTACCTTTAGCGAGGTGTGTTTCTTGTAAACCTGCCATTGTAATTTGACGGGTTATTAGCTCCTCATCAATATTAAGCTTGTCTTGTAGCGATGCACAGCCTCGGACGTTCCACGTTGCTATGTTGAAGTCCACACCGGAGCTAACCATCGGTTCCCGTTCTGATCGCATTGCCCTGAGCACTCGGTATCCCGTGGTGTCGGTTTCTTGAGGGCCAATCGAATCGTTGATGCTTGGACTCGATACGGTATTACTTCCCTCTGCTTCCATATCTATGCTAGAGCTAGGTCCTTCCGTTGAACAAATAGGGATATCATTGCTGAGATCATCGTATACTCTTATGCTGTCGTAGTGGCGGTTATGAAAGTACAGATGGATTCGTCTAGCTGGAGCCGTAAGCGTCGCTGGGGCATTGTAAACTATAGGTTGCGTATTTTCACCGTGAATGTAAATGTCTAAGACAAAGAATTCTGATGCAGCGATAATTATGTCCTCCCCGCCCCAATGACCATTCATGAATTGATTTTGGATGTATGTGTTTATCTGCCTGGGGCTCGGTTCTAGGCTGCTAGTACTGTCGTGGAGTGTATCTATGACGCTGCCATTCAGGGCTAGCTTTATTCTAGGGTCGTCCCTGTTAGCAGAAACATAGTGAGCCAGTTCCTGTCTGACAATTTTGTGATCATATTGGTTAGAAGTCGAGCCCAGAACAATGTTGAGCTGATCTGCTATTGCCCTGTAAAGGCAGTTACCGTCTTTTGGGATTTGGACAATGTTCATGATAAGATTGGTGTAACGAATCGGTAGCAAATTTTAAGTGTAAGATTCTTCTTACATAAGAGAAAAAAAAAAAAAAAAAAAAAGAAAAGAAAAAAAAGAAAAAAAAAAGAAAAGAAAAAAAAAAAAAAACCGGGCTTGGTAAACACGTCCCTAAAATATAAGTTTATAAACGATCAAGTAAACAGGGTGGATTGTCGGTATGAAACTATCTACTTGCCGAACAAGTCTGAAAATTGACAAGATTGAACTAGTATTGAAAACGAGTGGGCATCATCACTTTAGATTACGTAAGTGATTTCAAGTCGACGTGCAGGATATTAGAATTTCCGTTTTTAGGTTATAACTTTAGAACGGAAGTGAGTAGGAAGATACACGATATACCTACTTACCGCTCAAAGAGGCTCGTTACAGCGAATCTTTAAATATATCACACGACATCCAGAGTAACCCTTTACAAAACGCGTGGCTCGAGCAATTGTAGGTATTTACCAAGAAACTAATTACAAAGGGAGAAATACAAAAAAAAAACACGTGTCAGCTTCGATTTTAACCCGTATCCGAAGCTTCGGTACCTACTAAAACTGCGATACAGATAAAGTACCTACTAGTCGGCGTGTAACGAATTTTTATGGAATACTTAAGTATTTAGAGAGATGAAGACTGTCTATTTATAAAAAGATAATGCTAGCATTTGGAAGCGCCGAAATAAAGCTAAACTAGGTACCTAGGTAGGTATAGTGAACCGAAAAATTGGAACAGTTAAACGCGTTGTAATTAATTAGTGTATTTGATTAGAAAGTTGTACCTACCAAAAAATTAAATTTTGAGACAATAAGAAGCCTATGGAATGAGAAAAAATTTAAAGAGTAGTCCAGGAAAAAAGTGGAAATGAGGTTTGAAATTACGTAAACTGACGACAAAGAGCGACCTCGAGACAGTAATAGGTAAAACAATAAAACAATAACTATCGAGCGAAAATGTCTGATATTTGGAACAGATAGTCTTAATTAGATGTAGAGAGGAAATATTAAAAAAAAAACGGGGTTGATCGGTTTATTTTGAGAGAAGGGGGGGAAATTGTTTTTTTTACATTTTTGGTCATAACTTCTAAATTAAGACGAATTTCAGAAAAAGCCAAACGTCACGAGGATCGGTAAGTTAAGCCGGATGTTTTAATATAAAAACCAGGTTCCTGGGACTTCCCTACCTATGTGTCGTGGCTCGAGTGAAAAGAGTTTTTTGGTTATAACTTTTAAACTAAAAACGGGAAAAATCTGAAATTTAGGGGAAAGACGTAGAGTGCAAAAAGACAGCTCTTAGTGTAAAAAAAACGGGGGTTGTCGATAGGAATCGGACAGCGCAGCCGCCAGAAGATTAAAAAAAAATTGTAACTTACCGTTTAAGGGTCAATCCTACCTCTAGGTGACACTTCCGGCTAAAACCCACACCACCACAACCCAGCACACCACACGCTGCACGTTTTAACACCAAAAACACTATTATACGACGATACTTTCCTATTTTAGCGATTTTTGAGCGCGGAGCGTCCGAAAAACGATGTTGTTAAACGAAGGAGTTACCTGGTTATTCTCCTAAAAATTGCTTTAAATAAACCAGCTAGTTAAAGAAGTCCCGTCAGAGCGTACAATACCCATTTTAGCGCGTGCATTCTCAATTATGCAGCCGTATACGTGCGATTGTTCGACAGAAGCTCTGCTGCCTAATTGAGAATTCTAATCTGCGTTCGACCAACCGAACGCTGTCTTTAAGAGAATAACATCCCTGGTGAGAAAGTAGGGGTTTTTATTTATTGAATTAATTTACTTTGTTCGTCGTCCATTGTCAAGACACTTCACAGTAACATTGGGCACAAATCTAAAAGCAGTTCGTCATGGATGGCTGTGATGAAGGAATGAGGAAAAGAGGCAGAGTATCTGGCGTTTACATCCATGTGCCTTCACCTACCAGAAAAAAAGAGCTTAATACACAGCAACCGGTAGTGGAGATGACTCTTAATTTTGAGAATTTTACGAAAAAGAGCTGAGAAACAATGAGCAACTTAACATCAATTAACGGCGAAGTATAGTACTCTCTTTAAGTATAGATACTATACAAAAATACAAATAAACAATAATATCTACTCACTTTAAGATTCTGTATCAAATTGTTACGAAGTAATTCCAACAGGAAACTAATAACGTTATTCCATTGCATTATCTCTGAGAGCCAATTCCAAAGGAAGAGGACTCTTCAGAAAATGCTTCAATCTTTTTTTACATCAATGGTCACTTATAAAACCCGCATTCAGGCTTGCAGGTTGTATAGTCGACCGAGTAACTTCTTCCCTACTTTTAGACTCTATTTGTATTACGTTAAAGTCCAAGAGCGGTAAAAACTTTCTTCGTCGACTATACAGGGTGTACAATCCAAATGGGTCAGTATGGAGAAGTCGGAAACTATGAGAGATAGCGAGATCTGTTCTTAGGAACTATGACGTCGATTTTAGATTTAATAATAATTACATTCAAACTTTTTTATTAACTCTCATACATAACCGGGAATCGAACCTGGTCAAAATCAATGTGTATAAATTCTGCAAGTCGCAAGAAGCACAACACTAATGGAATAATAATAATAATAATCTTATGTATGAGAGTTAACAAAAAAGTTTGAATGTAATTATTATTAAATCTAAAATCGACGTCATGGTACCTAAGAACAGATCTCGCTATCTCTCATAGTTTCCGACTTCACCATACTGACCCATTTGGATTGTACACCCGGTATGTAAGGTGAGTTTGGAGTTTGCCTGTAGCAGGTGTTATTATTTAAATTCTAAAATAATATTCGACGTCGAATGCAATAGCAAACCCTAAACGTGTTAGGAAAATCTCTGTTTAATTCTAATTTTAATTCGACGAAATTTAACCTTCTGAAAGGTCCTTTCAGATCGCTACCATTCTCTTTATCATTTCAAATTTAGTCGTAGACTTCGACGACTAAGCAGCTCTGCCAAAGTGGCAGGTAGGTACCTAAATCTGCTTTTAGTGCCCACAAGTTTACGAGACCACTTAAGTTTCCTAGTTATATAATTCCACAACGAATTGAAAGAGAGTTAACCCCTGGAAGGTGATTTTCGTAAACAACTCGCTCTTGCCAATTATTAACCGACGAGTTCTAGATGTCCCGTAACTACCAAATTTAAGGGCGTGAATTCTTAGCTTACCTGCATAACCTAACGAGTTATCCGCTAGTATTACTTCGCTCACTCGACCCGCCAGAGAGCCGTTTTTAATAAAATACCTCTGGTACATAATAACGCCTGGCAAACACCTGGTTTTCGGTCCTTCATACATTTTAGATTACGCTAGAAACCGGAGAATCCGGAGCTCCTCATTTCTAGGAATACAAATGTTTAGGTCGGACATTTTGACAGCTTGTTTCTGTTCGTAAATAACAATTTAGTTATATAACCGCTTTGAATTCTTCTATCTGTAGACAGTTGCTTTATAAATATTACATGAACTCAGGGTTGGCAACGCATTTGCAGTCTTAGGCTTGCAGTCTTGTGAATGCGAATGTCTATGGGTCACAGGTTCCACTTACCATCAGGTGGCCTGTGTGCTCGTTTGCCTTCTCTTTGCCATAAAAAAAAAACTCCAAGGGCGCAGAGCAGAGATTTTAGTACGAAGCATCATCGTTTTTGGACGTGTTGAAATAAAATCGAAATGAATTAGCAGCAGAAATACTAGTAGACGCTTACGGAGAATTTCTGGTGTTAGTTAATTTCGATCTTATAACATTATTTTTTTATAGCTAGGTTAAGACACACGAGCACTCAGGCCACCTGATGGTAAGTGGGATCTGAGACCCTTAGACAGTTGAATGATCAAGACTAAAATCTCAAGACTGCAATCCTAAGACAGCAAATGCCATGACGCTGATAATGATGACATATCCAAAGACGATGATGCTTTGGCAATTAAAAAATCTATACACTGTGATTCGCTGTATGCGCATGCGCCGGCCCCAAAGTGACATTCATTGGAACATCCGAAGAAAACGCTATTGAATATAAACTATTTAACCTTAACCTTTATAATTATCTACCACAAGGCTAACAATTGAATAATGGATGCCGTATACATCCAGTCCCTTATTGATTTAAAAGAAAGAAAGATATAAATTATTATTATTACAATATTTACCACATAATACAAAAAATAAAAAATTAAATAAAAAATAAACAAAGGCATAAATACATAGTCGGGCCATAAGTTCTGTTACTAAAGTTTATTACAATTTAAAAAATAAATTAAAGGAGTTTTACGTAAACCTGTATATTAATCAAAACTTTGATTTATAAAGAATAAAAATAAAAATAAGGTATTCTAAAACTATTGCAATTATTTGATGTACGAGCTTGAAGTATTACCCATTCGGGACTAGAAAATTATAGTTTAATTTACGCACGACGATGATACTGATAACAGCCACAACTTTTGTGAGAGTTCTTGTAGAGAGTTCAACTTTGCGTGACATATTGAACATACTTTTAGCTTTAAATTCTGATACAAATGTATTTCAAGCAACTAAAGATCCGCTTGTACACCGGTCAATCTTGATGTCTCATTAAAATTACTTTACGATTTCACGACAATTTGCAGTAATACGAAAAACACACCAAATCTCTTGCTTCATAAGCTGGAATTGAGTCTTGTTGAGAAATATAATGTTGGTCTCTAAACATACAGAGATAGGAAGTTTTATAATATTAAACAAAAAAAGTTCCGTGGTTAACAAAAACTAACTTTTAAGCGTTTTTAAAAAGTGAAATTTACAAATAGTCAAGCGTAATTTTATCGATCCCGGCTGTGATTGCTAAAAGATCGTATCAGAAATTGCGGTGAATATATAGAATGATTATTTGTTCTTAACAAGGTACATTAATTGAGCTTTTAATTTTTATACGAATTGAAATTAAAAAATTAACATTAGTTAGTTTTATTTGACTCAACCTTAGTAACAGAACTTATGGCTAGACTAGGTAGTATGGCATGTCGTAAAAAGAGCCGACTCAGCAATCGCTGCGGTTCGGAGCGTGGGAGCGGAGCTGGCAACGCTGGTTTCCAGTGCGCTCCTGTTCTCTAATTTATAATCCTTTATTATTTAATATTTATCTTTTAAAAACTAAAAACATGGTACAATAATCACAAAACGCCCTGCAAAACTATTAGTAAGCCATTAAGGTGATAAAAGGCTTTCTGGATTGGATAATTCAGTTTGTCCATGAAGTAAATACATACGCGTTCACAACTGTCTCCCAATGGGGTAGGCAGAGACTACGGCACGTCAGGTGTACGGTGTACCGGTCTTAATACACCACTTTCACTTCCTCCATCCCTGAAATATAACGAAACATATAAAATCTAAACTAAAACTATAACAATCAAGGGCGTTATAATAATTTAGTCCAATATCATTTTGTAATTGTTTTTATGATGTATTCAATCCAACACATTTATACATTGCTTACTATATATCGTACATAGATGACCTGAGAAGGCAAACGAGCACACAGGCCACCTGATGGTAAGTGGAAACTGTGACCCATAGACATTCGCATTCACAAGACTGCAAATGTGTTGCCAACCCTGAGGACCAAGATGGAATGCCTCTATGCTAGTCATTACACCGGCTGTCTTATCCCCAAACCGGAACACAACAATGCGGACACTGCTGTTTGGCGGTAGGTTAATGGATAAGATGGTGGTAGCAATCCGAACGAACCCTGCACAAGGTCCTACCACCCGCGTTGTTTTTGACAAGTATCAAAACGATAAATAAACTTATTTCATTCATTCATTCATTCATTCATATAAGTAAGTAAAGTACCAACAGCTTGTCGAGAGCTTTGTATGAAATACCTTGCAATCTCTTGGTGCAGTTGAAAGTTATTGTTCATTTGTAAATCGTAAAAAAATCTACCATGCTCGGATTTTAGTCTATTTATGAAAACTATAAGTATTTCGTGGACTGTACAATAGTAGTTTATGTAACTGAAACATAATAAGAGTCTTTATAACACAAGTGTGGTTTTATAATGGCGAGTTTCACAATAAGATCACACGAGTATTTTAAGGCTTAATTAATTATGTACAGTTGCATATATATTACTTTATATACACGCATATTTTACGTCGAGACGAGCATTTGAGTTGAGATCAGTTTATTAATACGGGCCTCATCGAAATATAATAAGTATGGAAGAGTAACGTCTAACAAAAACGACTGCCAAATCCGCTCCAAAACGCCCACTTTTTGAAATGAAAAGATCTTATGTATCGAGTGGTTTCAATAATCAACTAAATATTAATTGGGTTAAGGTATGAAGTCATTTATGTCAGATGCTGATATAACGTTTGAGTAGACAGTAATTTCAGTAAGGTTTTATACCGTTTGAAAGACAAAAATCTGCAATTGGTTACAAGCTCTCTGACAGAAGATTTCCATTTGTCAATATATTTTTTCATAAGGGTTATTTGAACGCGGCCATGTCTTTCAACATTTGACGTGGATGGTTTAATACAAAAACAACACAGTAATTGAATAATGAATTTTTTTTTTTTTTATAGTAGTGTTTTGACAAACTTACTGATTGTTCCCCTTGAATCATTTAACATACTTATGTTACACTATTATAAAGTTGTAAAATAGTATATCAGAAGATATTATGTTGTAAGAGTAGTCAGCGTCAAATAGTCTTTAGCATCTAAAGTGCGAAATATATTGTAACCCCTTTTTTATTCTTATAGGCATAAAGATACGTGACAGTATAATACCTATATATAGTCGCTTTGGATGGGACAGCCTATTTGATGCTGCCGAAAAAACATGACAAAAATTAAACGAGTAGTAAGACGAAAACATTACAAATAATCCATTTGGCACTGTTTCTATTCTACAGTTAGAGATAGCTAAGAGCTAACTCTTAAGTTAGATCATATACAATAGAGTATAATTTATATTTACAATTTTAGCTTTACCAACTCCATTTTTGTACAAATATCAATTAATTAAGCCTATTGCTTTTTAGGGTTAGGGTACGATAGTAAAGATGACATAAAATTTAATTTCCTATTCATTCGAAGTAGTTGCTTGTAATTCACATTTTTCAAAGATATATTGCATAACATCGGCCATGACATTTTGGTATGGTAATATTAAAAATTCAATAACTTACTAATGAAAATAAATATCGCTTTGTTTTGCATCTGTGTGGGTCCTGCACCAATTTACAATGCAACTTCGCATGGTTGCAGCATCATTTAAATTCGGTAATCTTTAATATCGTTATTTTCTTTTGTGTTTGTAAACAACTGTTTGACACTACGTCAGAAAGTCGACTGATAGACAGTTCGGCACTCATTAATAGCTCCACCCCCGCCGGCACTAAGTCAGTGGGGCAGATTTTGAGCGTCGATTACTCTTCCATACTTATTATATTTCGATGACGGGCCTTAGATAGGTTCAGAAGCCGATGACTTGACAACAAAAATGGCGGCAAAAAAAACTTGTGCTGTGTCAGTGTCACGAGTCACGAATATGACGGGGTTTTTTTAATCATAAACAAACTAATAAAGTCCTTATTCTCATGTCGTTCGAAATCAAATGTCGTGCGATATTGTACTGAAAAATATACAGAGTTGACGGTTCTATTCATACTAGAATCGGGCCTATTTAAATTGGGTTGGTTTTGGAAGATGTTCTTATTTGAAACTCATTACTTTATAATATTTCATAACGTAATTACAATATTACGATACAGCCGTCATTAACCTGCTAGAGTCTGGCAAATGAAACATGAGAATGATGTCCCTTTTTTCTTACATTGATTTGAAAGGGACGACACTACAGTGTTGCCATTTTTTCATTCTCATGTTTCATTTGCCAGTCTCTATTACAGGTAATGCTGGCAATGGCCAATGGGTTTTGAACGCATAATAGAGAACTTGTAGATAAAGTAATTCATCTTGACTAAATATTCGTCATCCCTAACATCCAATTTCAGTTTCGTTATCTAAAGTGGTTGTAACTTTGAAGTTCGTGCAAAACTTGTCCCGCGACCTTATCCCGATTCAACGAATAGATCAAGGCAAATTATCTTCATGGAACTTTAAAAATAGCCCGCGGCCTCGCTTTGGGAATATGGAGATAAGTTGAAAAGTCGTAGTTCATTTTAATAAATGCGTAAATACGAGCCGCACCCAATTGGTTTTATTTTATTTTTATATGGCATAGAGAAGGTAAACGAGCACACCGGCCCCCTGATGGTAAGTCGAAACTGTGACCCATAGACATTCGCATTCACAAGACTGCAAGCCGAAGACTGCAAATGCGTTGCCAACCCTGAGGACTAAGATGGAATGCCTCTAGGCTAGTTACACTGGCTGTCTTATCCCCAAACCGGAACACAACAAAGCGAACACTGCTGTTTGGCGGTAGGTTAATGTTGTAGTTATATCTCTTAATAGTCATAATTATCGTCTTTGACCTGTGCCACTATTCCCGGCAGTAAAAAGCATAACGTCTTTGACCTGTTATGGTATTGTTATGACGTCAGCCGCCATTACTGTCAAGGAAATAAGAGCTATCAAAACGTTGACAATACGATAGCAGGTCAAAGACGGTATGGTTTTTACATTCTAGAATAGAGGCGGGTGGTAGGACCTTGTGCAGGGTCCGTCCGGATCGCTACCACCATCTTATCCATTAACCTACCGCCAAACAGCTGTGTTCGCATTGTTGCGTTCCGGTTTGGGGATAAGACACCCGGTGTAATGACTAGCATAGGGGCATTCCATATTAGTCCTCAGAGTTGGCAACGCATTTGCAGTCTTAGGATTGCAGTCTTGTGAATGCGAATGTCTATGGGTCACAGTTTCCACTTACCATCAGGTGGCCTGTGTGCTTGTTTGCCTTCTTAATGCCATAAAAAAAAGAGGCCCTGTTATGGTATTGTAAACGTTTTGATAGCTCTTATTAAAAACCATTCTATCGCAGGTCAAACTCGCTAATAGTTTTAACCGCCTATAGTTTAGAGCCCCTGATAATGTGTGCGCCCCATTGATAATGTGTCATTTTGGCAGACTTGGGACTGAAGCTACTCTATTAGTATCTTTGAGAATGAAACGATCTTTAAATTATCAAAGTATCTGACGTATTATATCAATATGTCGCAGACTGCAATGGTTGTTTAAGGAAAACATCTCCGTTCCGAAAATAGAAAACAGGAGACGAAAAACGTCAGCCCAAGTTATGCTAACTTCGTTTACGTACGTCTCGTCAAATCGCGGGTGTCTGCGTGAATACGAAAGTATCAATAAAAATTCGGTTCGCGTTACGAATAACTGATGACGCGTTTGATGTTGCCGTAATTCTACTTAGCATTGGTTATTGATGTAGATAAATAATCTAGTTACCTTAATCCTTGTCAACCTTTGGGAAGCCCTCGCTTTTTAACTGCAACAGCTGTCTTTTGTTATCCCTTAGAGAAGGCAAGCGAGCACACAGGACATCTAATGGTAAGTGGGATCTGATATCTAAGACATTTTCATTCTTATGACAGCAATCATGAGACTGCAAATGCGTTGCCAACCCTAACAACAATTTCGAATATAATATTTTTGCCATCTGTAAAAAATAAAATCAACAACAGGTTTTTGGAAGATGACAGATGATATAACAGGGTAGAATTCATAGTATCTGAATGTTAAGTACGGTACGTATATAAGACGAAGATCAAAGAAGATTTTAAAGATCTGTTTGTTTTTGACAGCGATCAACTGTCTAATCTTGATATTGAATTACTTTAAATCAAGACAATTATTCTGAAGATGATGTTTTCTCTATGCGTGAAGTTTAATTATTATTTTTAATTTGTTCCACCAACAACCGACTAGTACTAAAGCATTAAGTGAATCACCTTAACAAATGAAAACTGAATTTTGACTTGAAATGGTCATAGATCCCACTTGCTCGGACTAGGTTCAAAGGGAGAGTTTCTTTCCCCTTAAACATCACATCATCATCATCATCATCATTTCAGCCATAGGTCGTCCACTGCTGAACAAAGGCCTCTCCCAAAGATTTCCACCTCACCCGGTTGGAAGCGGCCTGCATCCACCGGGTCCCCGCGGACTTGACCAAATCGTCCGTCCATCTCGCGGGGGGTCGCCCTACGCTGCGCTTGCCGGTACGTGGTCTCCACTCGAGAACTCTACTGCCCCAGCGGCCATCAGTCCTTCGAGCAATGTGGCCTGCCCATTGCCACTTCAGCCTGCTAACCCGATTGGCTATGTCGGTTACTTTAGTTCGTCTACGTATCTCACATTAAACATCACATTTGAATGGAATTTTTCAGCCTGTCAATCTTCTAGAAAAGGACCGCTATATTTCTCTCTAGTATCACCATATCCACGCTCTACCGAAATGCCAAATATAACAGTTTGAACAGAACATTTATGATTCTCCAAAAACTGACACAAATTCACTCGCAGTATCCTCAGTTGTACCGTTAACCTTGAGACATTCTAGGACAGTATTACAGCCCTCTATTACCTAGATTAGACTTTACTGTTCTTCCCAAAGGCCTCATTTTGCCTCGTGGTCTTGCAACTAAACATCGAGAACCTCTGGTTACAAGAGGCCATTCGCTACATAGGGTAATAGCTATAGGCTAAGGACCCATTCCAAGTTTATTAACTTAATTTTAAGAGGCCCTTAAGAAAAGGTCGGCGTACTTAAATCTTATTCGTAAATAGGCTTTAAGTTAAAGGTAAGGTTGTTACTGACGTAACTTGACCTTGGGATCGGTTTCGAGGAAATAGTAATTTCCGGCAGGTGGAAGTATTTTTTAAAGAAATAGTATAGGTAGTACCATTAATTAAACAATACTTTACGTAGAAATTTAGGATAGAGCAGCCTTGAGAAAGGATTCGCTTTAAAAAAACTATTCTTTAATAAACCATTAGATAAAAGAATATACAATACTATATATGTACACTTGCTGTAAGTTTTGAGACGCAGCCATGGGTAAGAGTGAGTGGTAAATATTTTCATCTCTGTCTTGCATATAGCTTTCAAAACTTACAGCAATAACTTTCAAGTGTAAATGCTGCCTTATGACATAAAAATTGGGAATTTTGGAAAATTCGGAATTTTGACTTATCATAATTATATAGTGCACCCTTCTCAAGGATTTACCAAGGTTTTGTATTACTCGAGACCGGCAAAGAATTGGTGTTGCAAACATCCATAGGCGGTGGTGACCACTTCCAATCAGGTGGGTTGTCTGCTTGTCAGTCAATGGTAATTTTAAAAAAACGCATCCATTGGCTTCCCGTCATCTTTTTCTTTATTCTTACTAATGATATTAAAACCCAGAAGCGTGTTTGTTTGTTACTCTGTAAAATTGGTATTGAGATAAAAGACTGTACTTTAATCCCAGGAAATTAGACAGCTCCCAATTAAATAGCGATAAACTAGCGGACAGATTTGTGGAAAAAACTGGTCTACTATATTTTAATGATATTGAGTGCAGGCTTGCCAATATGCACAGATTCACGGACAAAAGGTAGACTCTCATATTATAATCACATTGAGTGTATGACCGAAATGCAGCAACGCTTTTCCTTTGTAGTGGTTTCCATCAAACCATATTAATATTTCGAGCACAGCACGCTTCAATAAACTTTCTCTTCGGCTAATAAGTAAACAGTGAAATTATGTGCGTCCGCAAATTTGGCGTATAATTTTTATGCTGGCAAACTAACTATACCCTGTCCACGATAACGAGCTAGTATAGCGGTCTCTCTTTTGCACTTTAGTATGCAGATGAAAGGGACAAAAAAGGAGAGTGGGCGTGAACGATGGCACCTCACTGTCATGCTCGGCTTACATGCTCCGTCGCTCGAAATATTTATTTTAATATCCCTTATGATTTTTCTGGTTTAGTTAAATAATAAAGGACCCAATAAGTATTTACTTATGTATTCATTTATTCAAACAGCAGAAGATAGTCCAGTAAACAAGCCGAGTCACAGATTAAACAGGTAAAAATTGAAAAGAGATCACTATAACGCGTCCGCACCGTGCAAGAGACAGATGTTGACTGAACTTCGACCGCCATGTAAACTCACCCGGTGCACGTGCATCGCCCTTATCGCTGACCAATGACGTGCTGTCTAAGTTTTCTAGTACTAGCTCGGTATCGTGGATAGGGTATAGCAGGGCTAAACAAGTTGCCATTGAATACGAACGCTAGCGTTCGGTGATCACCTGGGACTTACAAAAATGTATGGAATTGACGTAAGCCACGTGATATATCACACGTTACAACTGACACGCTGTAATGTGATCAGTATCACTCGCGCTTATCGAATAGTGATAGTTTTGACGTTTTGTCCGTCGTTACGCGGTACTATTTTGATTGGTCGGATTTAACACGAGCACTGTCACGATATAAACGTTGGTATCTAAGGGCAACTTGGCTAGCTTTTTCATTTTTGACAACGCAAAGCGATAGGTGATCACCAATCGCTAACGTTTGTATTCCATGGCCACTTCTAACCCCATTGGTACTCCTTCTTTAACAAATATTGTAGATACACAAGTCTGTTAGTACAACACTGTTTAACAACATAAACACTAAGTGTGAAGCCAGACGAGCGTAATTTTGTGGGTTGTGAATACATTGTTTCTTTTAAATTCCTGTTTGTTTTACACGGCGCCGCAAAATCAGTTGGACTTTTGTATGCAGCAGAATTTACACTCACAACTCACAAAATTACGCTCGCTGGCTTTAAACCTTGTAATCAGCGGTGAAGACATAAAGAAACGAACAGTCAGATAGACACTCTCATATTAGCAATTTATAAAATGAATAGGGATAAAATTGAATTTCCAAATTCAAGGTTAGTAAATTATATAAATTATATAAAGCTATATAAGTTCGCCTTTGTACATTCCTTTTCTGTAAGAGTTAACATACATACATACGTACAATATGAATATAAATATCATGGGACACTGTCACATCAATTGACCTAGCCCCAAACTAAGCTCTGAAGTTGTACTATAGGTACTAGACAACGATATAAATACTTAAGTATATTAAGAAATACATACTTAAACACAGAAAACATTCATGACTCAGAAACAAATATTCGCGCTCATCGCTCAAATATTTGTCCTTACCGGGATTTGAATCCAAGCCGCTCATATGATTCGACAAATGTTTGGAATAGAATGCTAAATCAATCAAACCACAAGCTAGGTTGATGTACTACATTAAACATTCTTAATGGGTGCCCTAACCGTCCACTGACCGATTCTGGCCTGTCAGTCCGTCGAATTAGAACATGACATACTAATATAACCTTCACAGTCTAGCCGTCCTAGACTTAGTCCGATTGACAGGCTGAAAGGGGGGGGGGGGGGGGGGGGGGGTTAGGTGCGGTTGAATCATAGACACTCGTTTCTAATTTTCATTTACACTTGCATGAGTTATAATTTTTTGGTTACTGGTCTAACCTACATAACCCACGCGTCAGAACCTAGAAACAATAAGGTTTTTGTAAAGAATAGTTAACGAAAACATGATACATTCGATCAAATTCACGGACTAAATTCATATCCTAAAGCAATTAAATGAATTTGAATTTGAATGAGTGTCGCGTCGGTGATTCAAAGGGATCCGGTTAAGGTGCACTTACACGGGCAAGCTCTAACGGCATTTTTTTTTTCATATTTAAGGCACTAAATGCTCGAAAAATTACCCGTGTAAGCATGCCTTAACGGTTAGCTGCGTCTCTTGGCCTGTCAGTCCGACTGTTAGACTGCGGCGGCTATTAGGCCGACAATCGACTGACAACCCTTATCGATCAGCAGTGATCACTTCTCGACGACGAACAGATGTGAGTTGCTTTAGAGAATACAACAGAAATGGCGTGGACCGATTTTTATGATTCTTCTGTCAATCGATTTGTCGTAATCTTGTAGGTGTCATTAAACATATGGCAGCAATCAAAATTCAATAAGGCAAACAGACGTCATATTGTGAATAAGGAAAACAAAAGTTGACGAACTATGATCAATGAGGTATCATTGGAGAGGTATTTAAAAATCTTCTTTAGGTTTCATTCATCATTTTTCATTTTGAATTATCATTTATGATTTATAACGATTTAAAGTTTAGCAACCGTTTATAAAAGCTTGCATTTCGTTAGACTTGTTTATAGCATGAAGAAGGCTAAACGACCACACAGACCATCAGTACCCTTACCATGAGTTAAAATTAACGTACTCGCAAGCCAGTCGAATGCTCTGTCCCTCGCTGACCTCGCAGTATTCTTATTGAGTGCGAGGGACAGAGCATTCGACTCGCTAGCGAGTACGGTACTTGTAACTCAAGGTTAGGGTACTGTTAGTAAGTTGACTCTGCTGGATCCCATAGATATTTGCAATATGGTATATACTAGTCATTTCACCGGTTATCTTACTCCCGCACCGGAACACAACAATGCGAAAGCTAGTTTAATCCGTTTGGTTATTTATGAGCTGAGTTTCTCTGAAAGTAGGGCTAGCCACAATACCGAGGGTTTATATATATTTACCGTATTTAAACAAAATTAGATACGTATTGTTTATTATTAGTTCTTAGGCGCAACAGAGTGCGTATCGTGTGTGACGCACATTACGATCAAAGAGCTTCTCGGACGCATCCAGGTGGAATACCACTCAGTAAACATATAAAGCTCGTATCTTGACGATGACATGGAACAAGAACCTTATTTCGATAATTTTAAAGTTCAAGTTCCGTTTTAACGGTTGAAATGAATAATAATGAAGCTAATTTTAGGAGCACGCTAAATTTGTACGATTTTGTTTATTTGATGCATGTTTTAATTTTATCAGTTGGTTTTACGTGTCCTTGCCAAGTAGAAACTAAAGCTTACAAAGAAAACCACAGTAAAGAAGCAAAAACGTTCAAAATAAAGCTCAAAAATGTAGTGGTTTAAGCAAACCGTGTAATGCTTTGTGTTTAAATACCTGCAATTTAAATATGTCTCGTTTGTTTGGTGTTTTAGAAAATGTGCGCCATTTTATAACATACTGACGCATGTGATGACGTTGTGGGTGGCGGTATTGCGCAAATTGTTTTCAGAGTTAAATCGGTCGTTAGCGGGTTACGTTGTGAAGTTTTATAATTGTTTCGCTGTCGTAACTTGTTAAGACACTTTTACAAAAATGGTTTTCCTAAAAAAGCTAAACGGTTCCTGTTTTTTACAAGCGATCGTTTTGGCAGCGTTCCAGTCACTCAGTTTTAAAAAATGTTGAGATTTTTAATTCAGTTTGTAAACGTAGTATGGGTATACCTATTTGCATCAAAGATCTGAAGATAGTCGTAGTGCCATGTTGATGCAGGTTTAGATCGAAAACACCGACACACCGAAACACCTTAAGGGCGTTTTACCAGGACCCATACAGTGGTTTACGGCCTTTCGCTGCATCCCAATCTCTGCCAATCGTACCGGTTTCCCGGTCCATTGGAACACAGAGGGCGGGACAAGAGAGTGGACTTGCACCAGCGCAACCGTTTATCCACTTAAAATAACCTCACGCGCAGATGACCCTGGCTATTCATACCGGTTTTAGATGAAAAGTCCTGCGGCGATGGGATGTTGGCGGTGGGGTTAAGGCAACGATGTGCCAAGGCCTTAGTTAGCTTCCTGCACGTAGGCGGTCAGAAGAGAGTGGTCGTTCCCGGAGTCGATGTAGGCGGGACTCGGGGTTCGGCAGCACGACTGGCGACAAAGCAGCCCTATTTAGGATCGCTCTGCTTTCCTCTGCA
The DNA here is from genome assembly GCA_923062465.1 of Acleris sparsana. Classification (NCBI taxonomy): domain Eukaryota; kingdom Metazoa; phylum Arthropoda; class Insecta; order Lepidoptera; family Tortricidae; genus Acleris; species Acleris sparsana. The sequence goes on along the minus strand of OV281301.1, from coordinate 15,064,211 downwards.
CAGAGGAGGGGCCTAGAAAAGGTGGCCTAAAAAAAATAGTCTGGGTCGCCGTCATCGAAATCGATGAGGAGGACTATATATATATGGGTATAAAAATGTATCATGTGGAATAAAAAAAAACATTTACAAAAATATCATATTTATGAAAAAAACATTTTTCGCTTTTTAAATGGTTTTGGTCGATTTGTAACCACTTCAGCACACGATTAAACACGACCGATTACTAACGGTACTTATGTGAAATGAAATTCAAAATCAATAAAGTTAGTGATTTAAAAAGGCGAATATATTTTTTTGTAAAATACACCACTTAACTTTTGGATTACCTTAAAGGTTAAGTTTTGAAGAAGAAGGTAGTATTATTTTCTTGCATTCCCTTATAAAAACAAAATCCATATGGAACCTGGATTGAAAGTTATTTATCCGATAAACTTCTTGCGAGAGTCGGTTAACTTCGCGCGTTGAATTTTTCATGATCCTCGACGCTTCGGTATTTTAGAGTGTTCCCTAAGAATTGATATTAACCAAGCGCAAGTTCTTAATTGGTTCGACTGGAATTGGTTCAGAATTTAGTTTGAAGTTAAGATATTTTGTAATTTTACGAGTATTTCGCATTAGTATTTTGAGTGCCCTACAAATGGTGATAAAAATATACAACCACATCCCAAACTCCATCAAAAACATAGATAAGCCGATATTATTTATAAGACAATTTTTTTTTCCGTAGGATAAGTGAATTTTTCAACAGTAAACTTGCCTTTTATTGTAATTATTACTTTATTTTAATTCAAACTCCTGTAATAGTTAATTCTCCGTGCAATATTTAAGTTAAGTATAATTGTAATGCAACGTGTTAACAATAACCTACTGTCTCATGTTGCTATGCAGGGAGACGCATGACTACCTTTTTGTAAAACCATCTTTGAATACTTGTAATGTGACATGCAATAAACCATTTGAATTTGAATTTGAATTTAAACTCTATGGTTTTCTGATGTATATGTTATATGGTTTCATATTACAAAATTGGAACCATAAAAGATACGTTAACTCCACGTTTTTCTTTGACCAACACAAAGAGGAGTGAGATGACGAAAAAAATGATTTTGTCTTATTCTTCTGGGTATTAACACTAGCCTCCGCCCGCGACTTCGTCTGCGTAGGTTTACATACATACATATTTTTTGTATTCATTTCAAGTCTGCGATATACAGGTAAATGACTTCTTACAAGTGCTATATGTCATTAGTACTATCAGCCCAATGGAATCCTGACCCACCATAGAACTGTGTCACAGTGACGTTATGATTCACGTCAAAAGAAGTGTCAATTTTTTTTTATATAATGTCATTGTGACACCATTCCATCATCGATCGTTCTATTGGGCTGATAATAGATAACTTTACACAATCAATACTTACACGATTTTAATTTAAGACTACAACGCAAAAGAAATAAAACCGACTGACAAATAACCCAGATGTTGATAACAAAGTTAAAGGCAAAATAATTTGTAATTCAATATAGAACTCGTGAGATTGATTTGTTCATAGCTCTGTAAAATACAGAGAAGCCATTGGGTTTTAACTGTGTTTCGTTTGAAGCGGCTATAAAACCACTTCCCTAATCAAAGTGAATTTATAGGGAACTGTATCTAACCTTATTTTATAGATGCTTAAGGTAATTCATAAAAGCTACAAACCATAAAATTTTAGTGTATACAATTCAAATATCGACACCCAATATGAATAACATCGTAGCTTTAGTTACAGGTTAATTCAAATATATGTTATATGAATTCAGCAAGAAAAGATTTGTATGTTCTCTCTTTGAACTGTATTTCTATGACAATAAGAACTATTTTTATAACATGGAATAGTTTCATTGTAATTGAAAAAGTACGAGATTTCGATTAAAGTAAAATAGTAGATGAAGTTACACTACACAAAAGTTTTGGTAACAAGAGTTTCTATGCCTTGAAATCATTGCAACTTTGTGTACAATGTTATTCATTTGAAATTTTGGAGTATTTATACTTTGACCATAATGTAATTTTAAATTACAATGTTTTTCTTTTAAAGTGTTATCATTGTAAATAAAGATGCGGTGTTGATATTAGGATTAAGTTTTTAGTGCGTCGTTTGAATATAATTGTATCATCATATCCAATTTTATTGTTAGTGAGGATCAATTTTATTCGTAAACATAAGCGCCATTACTGTCAGGTTTGTACTCAGTGAGAGTTGTGCTCCAGAGTGATAGTGACTGTTTGTGGGTGAATTATTGATTATTGTGATAATGAAGTCTCGTGGGAGGCTTATGGTGAGTCTCCTTGCCAAAACAGATGTCTCAGCTGTTGCGGAAGTAATAGGTAAGTTATAAATATAGGTATTGTCTTATTTTATAACCTCAACCTTTCAATTGTTTTGCTTAGTTAATGAAACGAAACGATTATTTGTGAGCATTGAATCAGTCTACGATTATCTGATTCACAGAAAGTACAGATTTTCCCAATGATGACGAGACTTCAAATCAAATGGAGATCTATACCAAACGCAACAGAGGTCAATTTGAGTTACACAGCGGTTGGTTTTATTATTGTTACATAATTAATACAATTATTATGGTGACTAGTAATACCTTATTCATATCTACCCATCTTTACATTTTTAGGTGATGAATTAATTGATTTTAAAAGAAAACTAAGACGGGGTTATCGTCCCATTCATTACGCCTGTTCAGAAGATATAGGTAGTAATGATGGTGACTTTTCAGCTGACGAAGTATCAGACGAATATCTACCTCCTTAGCTACAAAGCCCAAGAGTCGAGTCCGGTTCGTGAAAGTTGGAGTTTAATAATAAGTAATAATAACCATTCATTTATTACTAAATTAATAAACTAAATAATTATAAAAATATTACTAAACTAAATTTCAATCACACTACTCACAAGCGAGGTACCTACTTAAAATTAAAAATAGATGATTAATTATTTAAAATATTGAGCAGCGTCGCTAGGTTAGGTATGTATAAATATAAAATGTTTATTTGAGCTATAATAAGGATCGTCTTAGATTATTTGAACTATAGGCAGACCACTTACTTACTTACCAAAACATCTTGATTCATCAATAGATTTTTAGAAGTTAGGTAAAAAACTATTTCGTTTTATGGTTTTATCTATTCAAATGTTTTTTTTAGATTCTGTTTGCACGGATGTTCTTAGTCAAGTACAAACACCAGCTGATGAGGATAATATAGAAATAAATTCATTAATGACCTAGAGATTCTTCCTAGTGATTTGGGCATAGTTTAGGTAAACTATCCTTTCCTAGAACTACTTAGTAATGTATCTTCGCTAATTGTTTATTGAACGTTCTACTTGTTTCCTTTAATAGATTTTGATGATGCTTCAGTTGAAATCCTTGAAGATAATAGTATTGGGCTGAAAATAAGTATATCTAATAATAATATAGCTCCAGCTATGACTGAAACCTTGCACCAAGAGCTGGCTGTGTCTGACATACTCACCAATGACGATCCTTCGTTCTTTCTGCAAAGACGGGAACCTGAGATACCAATAAATCCAAGTTCTATCGGCTCCTCGCATAAAAATGTGTCCCTGCCTAGTAGCTCTCGTAATTTAGAAGCTCCAGATACGACTGAAACTTTGCACCAATCGCCGGCAATATCCGACATACTCACTCTTGAAGTTAGGTCGCGCAGCCCGGAACGGCGTGTACCAGAGGTACCAACAGATCCATGTTCGATCGGCTCCTCGCATCAAAATGTGTCCCTGCCTAGTACATCCAGCAGTCATGAAATGAATATGACAAAGAAGAGAGTATATCCAAAAAAAACATCTTCGGGTAGAAAAAGGCAACGAGATCCACAAAATTGGAAAATGAATAAATTGAAAACACTTCGAAATTCAGGTTTAGAATATACTAACAAAAAAGGAAAATTAGTCAAAGAGAGAATGTTGGGACCTGGATGTAATACAGAAAAGTATTGCAAAAGAAAATGTCACACAAATATTATTATTACTATTGATCACCGAAACAAAATATTTACACTATTTTAGGCAATGGGTAATCATGACAAACAAGTTGAGTATTTATCAAGATTTATAACTAGAGTACAACGTAAAACAGTACAACTGGACAACATTCATTCTAGACGTCACTGTACTTATGAGTATTATTTACCTGCTCTTGGAGAAAAAGTAAGAGTGTGTAAAAAAATGTTTTTAGACACATTCAATATTACAGATATGTGGATAACCACGATGTTCAAAAAAATGGACGAAAATAGTGAAGAAGTCATTCTAAACGATAGGCGTGGTAAGCATCGCAATAGATAGAGCCAATGCAATAAATGAAAACACTAAGATTTCGGTACGCCGCGCCAGCACATTAATTCAATTCCTGACAAAGAATCACATTGGAATCACAAAGGATTTAAGCAGCTTATGCTCCAGTGGTGCAATTCCGGAACAATACAGAAGTTTTTATATAAACTTGCCATACTCAGACACCGCCCATATTAATAATTCTGACATTGAAGACTAAACTAAGAGATAAAAACTAAAATATCATGTTTCTCCTTTATTAACTTACGATGTATTTTCATCCAAATGTAACATTCATACAACTTGTAATTTTGCTTACAATAATATACGTCCAAGATTTACCTTTTGTTACTTGAATTCGTCATTGTAAAATAACATACAATTATATTCATGAAAAAAAACTTTTATTTATTTACATGACACCATTGTTACAATAGTTACAATGCTTTTCATATTAAAAGTGCCTAAAATCCGTACATTGTAACATTGCAAAAATCATTCTTGCAGTGGTTTTATCAAAATGACATCACAATCATTTGAAAGACTAATTAAAATTGGTATCATCAAACTTACAATTGCACACAACAACTTAAACCTGAAGCTAAAAATAAATAATTAAGTTTGCAAAAAATTTAAAATGGCTGTGTTGAAATCCATGTCAAAATGAAATACAAATGTTATTCATATTGGGTGTCGATATAAGAAAGTTGGCTAATGTAATTTGTATAAGATATATGTATTTTTATGGTGAATACAGAGTTTTATTTAGTTATTTTTTATTTAAAGTACTTTTTATATAAAAGTAACATTTTACTTGATTCTTTAAATTTACTGCCATTACTTGCAGACCATTGTCTTAATGCTGATTGGCACTCCAAATGGCACTTTGCTTTACATTTCAACTTATGTTGTGTGTGTGTGATTTTAAATTAAAATGTATTGTGTCATTTTTTAGTAAATTATTTTGTATTTCTATTCTTTTATATTTATTCAAAGACCATTTTAACCACTTTACCAATAGGGTAAGTTAACTTTAAAAACCGACTTAATTTTAAGATGTACGTAACAGGTTTACTGAAATTTTAAATTTTATAAACGTCAAATCATTTGATTAGTCATTCATATTTTCGTCTGTGAGTAAACATTAAAATTGGTTTGGCTTTAAGTTTTTTATAGCAACTCAACAGACGTTACAAAACATTTTCAAAGATGGAATAAATACATTTCATTACAAGTAAATTTAAATCAGACGTAAGTAAGCAGTAGTGCAAGAAGTGTCTTCGTCATTGTAAGCTACGTCTATTTCCCCTTTACAGGTTGTTGACACAAACTTTGCTATTTCAAGTTAACCAGAAATTGTTTATCTGCATTAAGATAATTGGTTTTTGCATTGTTATTGAAAAAACTTCTGTGTGTTTTGTGAACTCATTAAATTATATTCCAAATGGACTCAATATCGAATATTTAGCACTGAATATGCTTCCGCATTATCATCAATCACCTCAATCATTCATCTTTCTTGGGGTAAAATTATTTCTTTATCTTGTCAATGAGCTCATTCTTTATCATTTGTTTTTTACTATTCTTGTTAGTCCAACATCATTAATTCGTCACTTCATTCGCTTGGTAGTTGATATTTTTATTTATTTTTTTATCTTGGTAACAATAGCAATGCACCTGCAATTTCTCTCTAGGGTGTTGCGTGTATTAAATGATAAATAGATATCAATTGGCATCTTAGTTACAAATATAGCTGTTATTTAAACAATAATAAAAAACGAAACATTCTGACAAATAGTTCGTTAAGTTTAATCACATGAGTTTAAAAGGTTATTTATGTTAGTTATAAAATAATTATTTATTACTTTATTACGTTGTAATGTTACTTTTAAGTATTATTGTATTTTATTATTGGATAAAATGACCTTCTGCTGGAGTTTCTTGCGGCGCTTCTTCTCCGCAATGATGGTCTTGTACGAAGCGCTAGTAGATTCACTCCATATTACCAACGTGTAAAAGAGCCCTCATGTGGCCAATTTACCGAATAAATATTCTGAATTTTGAATTGAACGTTGGACAATAGTTGTCACAATCAAACATGCAAATATCTTGTTGATGGAAATATTGTCAATTTTTAAAGCACCTAAATGCAATGTGTAGTCTATACTCGTATATCCTATTGCTCACTGCCATGCCACTTTAAAACAACTTGTAACTAATGTGTGAAAGTATGTTGATGGTTTATGTTTAGGTTAATGTTTTTATATGCATCAGCGTTATGGTTCTATCTATCTTTATCTATATATATATATATATATATATATATATATATATATATATATATATAGATAAAGATAGATAGAATAGATAGAAAGAAAGATAGATATGTGTATATATCTATATCGCTTTTGACCTGTTATAGCTACCATATCAAAAGCAAAATTATTTTACCGAGTAGAAAACAGCCCCTGAATAGTTTTCGCAAGCTATTGATTGCTATTGTCTCTCGTTTCTCACATTTATTTAGCATTGGCTTTTCCAAATGGTAATGTAAACGTTAATTTACAGCATTAATAGCAACAATGAAGCTAATTCTATTCAAACATTCAATAAAATTGACGATGGCTGTCCAAAAGTCTAATATTTCCTATGTGAGTCACGCAAGGCTGCATTCTAGGTACAGTACATAATCGAATAGAATCAACTGACCTGTTCCGACCGAGCGCATCGATACGTCGCATTTTCATTTTTAATCATCGATACCAACCGACCATGAATGGAACACGCAGCTATGAAAGTAAGAATAAATCTTTTTATCTTGATTTATCATGAAGATTTTGACACTGATTAGTAGGTAAAAGTTTCTTAGCTAAAACAATTCTTATTTCTGTGGTAGACTTTGTAACTTTTTTACGGATACTACAGTACATATCCACTTTGTCATCTTAATGCATTGCATTATAAAGTCGATACAGCTCTTTGTAAGACTGTATAAGAAGTTTTTTAAAGTATATTTGGGAAGATGATATAGGAATTATGAGAATGGTAATGTAATATTGTATTTATAACTCGCCATAGATTAAGAACTCGATAATAGTTATCGCCACGGTTGAAGAGCTATTCCGTTTTACAAGAGATATATATATAACCAATCCCGTCACTGCTAGATCACGTGACTTTTCGTATCACGTCAGCTAACAGTGACGCGATTGGTTTGGAAACGAAACGAATAGGAACGCTAGTTAGCGTAGCGTACTGTCTTACTGGAAATTCCAATGAGTGTTGTGAGTTGTTTTATAAATATATTAATGTAAATACTGCTAGAAAACTGTAGTTTTAGCCGTATCTAAGACGAGGTTAAGTTTTTTCAATATGTCATGATCATGCCTTATTTTAACTAACTAACTACTAACTTTGCAGTTATTTAGTTTATATATCAAAAGACAAACAATGTGGGATCATAAAGTCGAGATATTCCTTTAAACAACTCGTCCTTAAAACTCGACAGACCAATTATTAACCGGCTAGTTCAAGTTGTCCGATCGGAGCGTTCGAACAACATTTAAAGGCGTGCATTCTTAATTAGGTAGCTTTGAAGTTTGCTTATACCCTGGATTAGCATAGGCTACATTGTGATCCCGTCGAAATTTAGGCGGACGAAGTCGTGGACAGAAGCTAGTTTAAGAAATATATCAGTGAAAGAGTTATATTCTAATGAAATAATCCCACTAAACGTAGAAGAGTTAGTTGCAAGTATTTTATAAAAGGATCCAACGAAGATTGGAGCATCACTATTGAAGTATCTACTTTATTGTAGCTCACAATGGCGGCTTTTCATTTCGTTCCGTTAGTTCATTGGAAAGAGCACAAGAGGCTTATGAATAAATCTCTACTAGATGCTACTCGTACGTTATATATTGTTTTCTTCATTTTACAGTTTTGAAGAGAGAAAAAATTAATTCATGTTACAGATTAACGTTTATTTGCATGCTGTGGTGTTCGGTTGGTCTAAAATTTATTATAAATTAATATTTTTGTTTCACCATTTAATTTTTTGCATACCAACATTTCGTCTAATGATTTAAATGTCGAAAACTGTTTGATCGAAATTGTTTTGCATAATATTGTTTGGTCGAAACATTGTTATGCAAAACATTTGTTTGGAATAACTTTTTTCTGTCGAATTTTTTGCATAACCGTGCGGCGAAGTCGACGGAGCTCCGCTTTGAGGAGCTCCTATTCCGCGTAGTTAACCTAACCTAACCTAACATATAGATTAGTTGAGATCTAAGTGTTTTATACTGAAGGGGTTTCGACCAAACAATATTATAGATTTAGCCTTTTAGTAATTGAAATTTTAGACTAAACAATTTTAGACCAAAAGTTCTTTAGAACAAAAAATATGTACGCAAAAAAAACTTTACGCTAAAAAATAAGTATGGCATTAAATATTATAGGAAACATTTTCGACCAAAAAACTTTAGGACTGAAAGTTTGAGGTCAGTATATAAATAATGTGTCTGTAAATTGTTCCTTATTATTTTGTTACTATTAGCTTCTCCATTTTAGACGTCATTGTCATTATCGTTATTGTTATGTAATTTAGGAAAAGCTAGATTTCTTTTTGTAAATTTAAGTCCAGACTTGACGTTTACGCGAAAAGTCAAAATAAATTGAATAATCTACTTTCATATCCATCTTAATTTCTTATACAAATACTTTAAAGGTTACAAGAAATTACAAGAATGAATATTAAATGTAAATATCAATATCCATATGAATGCATAAATAACAATGTACCTACGGATCACAAACGTTAATTTACGGTTATGATTTTATGGTTATCACTAAGTTTTTTTTTTTATATTTGATTTTTACAGTCATATCCATTATTACAACTTCATTGTTCAACAGCGATGCCCCTGTCCATTCACAGTTCAACTTTGAATAGTTGATGTTTTCATTCGCAACTGAATGAACTATACTAAATTTAATATTCATTTCAATTATCATTCATGATTGTGAATTATGAATGAAATTGCATTTGTTATCGTCACTTAACCCTTCGTGTGGCAAATTTCCGCTCCGGGAGACAAAGAAATAGGCCTAAAATGACAGATGTAATTTTTGAAATTAGCGCGCATGTGGCATCTGTCCCGCTCACGCCGCGCCGCGTCGCTGCCGCGTCTGGCGGCCGACCGCTCCGGGAGAGTAGCTAAGTACTTATTTAAAACTACCATTTTGACGCCTAAAACGCATTATGCACTGCTCTAACTTATACTGAAGCTTATTTATAGAACAAAGATAGACTACAGTACAACAGAAATGTCAACAAGACATATATTTCAATGAATGTTCATTGTTCCGTGAGCGGTTGTGTAGTAGTGTTTGCCTACAACGAACGTCCCGTGTTTATTGTGTGTTTTTTATATATTTCGTCGTGTTTCGGCCTGAACTTCTTAAGAAAAGTATGGATGGGTAAGTAATACACTTCATTTAAGTAATTGTTTGTGTGGATTCAAGGTTTTTTAACGAAAAAATGCTTATTTCATCAACCACTCCGACTTTGCAACTGTGTTAGTCCCGCCAAAAAAACTATTTCTTGTTGGCTATTCACGATACTTTTATGTAAAAGATTGTGAAAAACGAATTATTGTATAACTATTTACATATTTCCTACTTTAGATTCATCCAAATTAATCAATATTTAGCGAAATTTGTGATAAAATTACTGCCGGCATTGTGTTGTCCGGAGCGGTACAGTGCCACACGGCGTTTGACACTCATACTATTGTAGCCGCCCTGAGACCCCTTCGTGTGGCAAATTCCCGCTCCGGAGTAGAAATTGGGTGTTTTTGTTTATAAATTCTCAAAGATTTTTCTATGCTAAGACGTTTTCATTTTGTAACGTTACTTTAGTATAATAAATCTAGTTTTAGAAAATGTTATCAGTATTAAAAAAAGATAATCTGGAATTGTTTTACAGGCCATTCATTGTGAGTACCTATTTAGAGTCGTTTTTCGAGGGCTTTATGTTTATGTCTCAAGCTGCCAAACTTATTACTTTACGAATGTGAATATTTGTATAGGCTAACTATATGAACCGAACTTACGAATAAACAAAAAACATGAGCCACTTGAGCCACGTCTCTCTCAGAACTAATCTTGAAACACGAGTCACTTTATAGCACCGACGGGACGGCGCCTGATAAGGCCCACATTTAGTAATGCTCTTACTGCTAAAAAAATGTATGGATTGAAGTGATTTTATAGAATGTTTATAGTATTGTAAATAAAATACAAATATTGACGAGAAAAAGTAGGTATAATTTATGATATGGTATATTATGTATCGAAAATCGGAAAAAAACCCGTGACCCTATCTTTACTTTACGACATTGTTTTATTTTCACACTTTATACATATTTACCGTATGCAATATGATAGCGTACTTAATTAAGAATCTAAAATGCTACATTTTATTACGCTTATAATACAGAAAAGCAGTAAAATTTAAGTTTTTCTGAACATCGAAGACCAGTTTAAATTGTCCATCCTAGGCCTGTGCCAAACGTGGTAAAATTTGCAAAATGGCGGCCGCCATAATTAGTCTTTTCTTTTCTCTCCCGGAGCCGGACAGCGCCAGATGCGCGTAAATGACCAAAATGGCGGCGCCAGGCGAAGGGATATAAACTTAATTGTTTAATTTTCCATTTTTCATGTGAATAAGAAGGCAGACGAGCAAGCGAGCCACCTCATGGCAAGTGGTAATCGGGACCCATAAACACCCTCAAATCCAGAGGAATCGAAGGTGCGCTGCCAGTCTTTGAGAAAAGAGGGCTCATTTTTTGACGGCCCCCGAGTGCTGAGCTGATCCCACATAGATAAGATGCCTGGAAAGAAGGCCCTCGAACGCACGGTTGTGGATTTCCAAGTAACAAGCTGGTGTTGATGAAATGATAGTTTGGTACGAGTTGTACGATGGTGGAATCCAGCGGCTGGTATCAATCCGAATAATTCCTCGGAGCACTCACCGTGATAGATGCGGTAAAGAACTCAGAGGGAAACAACATCCCTCCGTAGGGCCAGTGTATCCGGATTTTTGAGTGGTCCCCGGTTTGGTGGGTATTTACTATGAGATGGTGTTGATGTAATTATGGTTTGGTACGAGTTATACGATGCTGGAATCCAGCGGCTGGTATCGATCCGAATAATTCCTCGGAGCACTCACCGTGATAAATGCGGTAAAAGACACAGAGGGAAGCAACATCCCTCCGTAGGGCTAGTGGATCCGGATTTTTGAGTGGTCCCCGGTTTGGTGGGTATTTACTATTATTTAGTGGTACGATGGACACTTTCTTATCCATTAACCCACCGCCAAGCGGAGTTCGTGATTGGAATGGGACAAATGGTGAAATGTAGCACAATTTGATCCTATCGTACTTCTCAGTGTTGGCAACGTTGGCAACTCTTGTGATTGTAAATGTCTATGGATCAGATCACACTTATCACTTAGGTGGCCTGTGTACACGTTTGCCTTCCCCTTCCCACAAAATAAAGATTATTTAGTGGTAGTAGAGATGAACAGAGGCCATCCGGATAGCTACCACCATCTTATCCTATGACCTACCGCCAAGCAGCAGAGTTCGCAATGTTGTGCGTGTAGAATAAGACCATAGATGAAATGTAGCATAAAGCCATTCTATCTTAGTCTCAGGGTTGGCCATTTGCAGTCTTAAAATTAAAATCTTGAGTTTGTAAATGTCTATGGGCCTTAGAGTTTACTTGCAATGCCTGCGTCTGTGTGCTCGTTTCCCTTCTCCATGCTACAGGTACCATCGCCCACACTGTTAACTGTCCATCGGTAGACCTTATGCCTTTTGTAATAAGGTCCACCGATGTACAGTTAAGAGTTTTGCTGTTTGTACAGTTACGGAGTTTAAATGTTATGCTACTATGGAACCCTGTCATAATGACGGCGTCAAGTGACGAGATAGAAATTACATGGGAATTAATCGTAGGTTTTATACGACACGGTGCTATAGTAGTATATCAATTAAAGTCATTGACCGTACTAAAAGTCGTTAACATATGTAACGTATCAGGGCAGGCTGTATAAAGGTCAACACAAAAACTCTTAAGTTGCCTGTTTCACAAACGACAAGTGAAGCATTTTTTATAGATAAATTTAGCCCTTTCTTCTTCTTACACTTAAAAATAGACAAGGAGAGAGCCAACTTTAAATGGCAGATTATTTTTTGTCTATTTTGAAACAGGCCCTTGATATTAAAAATGCGAAGGTTTGTGTGTGGATTAGTTTGTAAATAAAATTCGGAATGGCTTATACCCTGTGTAAATATAAAGGCTGAAAAAGTTAAGCTCCCGAGGGAATAACTAAACACGAAATCTACCCAGACGAAGTCGCGTGCAGAAACTAGTGTAGAAATAAAAGTAAATTCTGCGGATAAAGTGTCCTGTATATTGTTATCCTTCTATTTTGCGCCACCGCGGGAGTTGTAAACTACAAGCAAAGTCCATTTACACTGTTTACGGTACAAAACTGCATTTTATCGGGGCAACTTTGTTTCTGATGTAAGTGTAAAAGTCGGCTTTTACGACCACCCAGGCTCTAGTAGGCAGATAATACATATAATAGTTTACGTATTTTTAGTATTTAAGAGGCCACCTACGGTGCCACGCCCCCCACGTGAATAAAAAGGTATAGCTTTATGTGCTTCCGAGCGAAGAATATGAGATGGTGATCGTGCGCGCCTTGATGGCAGCGTCAAATTCAATTAACTTCTGTTTAATTTAAAACCACAACATTTATCGAAAAAATGGTTTACCAGGATTAAGAAGTTACATATGCTCAACTATTGAATTTAAAATCATCCTTATAGATTATAGGGTTTCGAAGATTCAACCTAAAACAAGCAAAAAAGGTGTCATGTTTGAAAAATAAAAGTATCGAGCATTTTATTTCTAATCGTGTTTTCACGTTTGCCAGACGTGTCAAGCGAATATGATCAGGTTTAATATATCCAAAGAACAGATACAAAGGCGATATGGTTGTTGAGATCCAGATCGCGGAACACTCCAGACTTGAGCATAGGTAGGCCACTTAAGGTACTCTTAACCTCGTTAGATTTCGAAGGTGAAGCTTGTCCTTGGTCGTTAAACAATAAACGCAGCTCTGTTTTTAGGGTTCCGCAGTCAACCTTTATAGTTTCTTATTAATTGACTAGTGGGAATACAAAATAGCATAAATATACTCAATAAGTATAAAATAAAATTGTTTTTTAAAACAAAAACCCGCCTTCAAAAATGCAAAACATAACTTCTTTAAAAATGGTAGGTAAATAGGTTAGTCCAACTGAAGTCGACGTCCCACAATATTTTTAACAACAAGCGGACTTCAGTTTTTAAAGAAGTGATATTTTACGTTCTAGAAGGTGGGTTTTTGTTTTTTAAACATTTATTTTCAAATAAATAACAATATAAAAATAATAAAGTAATATCACCCAAGTTCGCACGGTTTGATATCTATTAATCTAGAATAATTTTCAAGAGAACTCCTAATATCTGGAGCCCTTTTAGCAAATTACGATTAATTATGCGCCCGAGTTAAAATGTCCAATTTGCGCCGCAGCCGCCGTTCCTCTGTAATTTGATTGGAGAGCCTTTTTAAATTTGCAGCCCTTCATTTTCTTAGACATACTTTTTGAACAGACTTACAGCGTACGAAAGTTTGTAAGGAGTAACTTTAGTTGAGTTTGTTAGAAGCGCGTGCGTGAGTTACATAGTTTAGAAATAGTTATTCTTTTGCACGGGTTTTCTAGTATTTAGTTTGGAAATGGTTAAAGATTTTTTTTTGTAATCTAAATTTAATATATAATAGGTTCCTATGTGTTACTAAATCCTATCACTATTATTACTATGGTATAGATCTAAAGGGACATTTATTAATCATTTATATCTACAACAACACCCATAATCTAAAAAAAATATTGTATTTTGTAAATGTATTGTTTTGTCATATTTGACCAGTTCGATTCCCGTTTAAGCCAGACAATTTAACAAAAATAAATGCATTCCTATTGATTATTTACAAAAATAAAAATAAGTTTCATTTGTGTAGAATTTGTTATTAGATACTGGATATCTAAAACAGTTGTCATCCATATGGCATTAGTTTTCTCCATCCTGAATACTAATTATATCTGTAACCATGTTCTCGAAATCCGCCTTAAAACATTTATCAAAAGCTAAGTTACACCATAATTATTTCCCTGAAGTAACCTGGTCCTCAATTCAAGGTGTTAAAATCATATCGTATCTGACCCAATATGGTAAAAGATAAAAAATATAAAAGATGTTTATTCAGTAAGTAAGCCGCACGGGCACTTTTACACGTCAAATACCTACCAGCGCTTCGCAAGAGACCACTGCTGAGAAGAAACGCCGCAAGAAACTCAACAGTCAGTCGTTTTTTTTAATACTACTTATGATATTATACAATTATTATTATTATCATTATTATTTTATGACATAGAGAAGGCAAACGAGCACACAGGCCACCTGATGGTAAGCGGAAACTGTGACCCATAGACATTCGCATTCACAAGACTACAAGACTAAGACTGCAAATGCGTTGCCAACCCTGAGGACTAAGATGGAATGCCCCTATGCTAGTCATTACACCGGCTGTCTTATCCCCAAACCGGAACACAACAGTGCGAACACTGCTGTTTGGCGGTAGGTTAATGGATAAGATGGTGGTAGCGATCCGGACGGACTCTGCACAGAGTACTACCACCCGCAAAAAATTATAAAGCTTAACCTAGCATTATATAAAACAATGAATCTAACATAAAATTAAAAATTAAAAATATTCAAGCGTAGCTTGAGCAGGAAAATGTGTCAAAGCTAAGAATTTTCATAGGGAGTAATAAGTAGTAGTAATAAATTATTAATTATTAATATTAATTGACCTACAAATGATTTATAAACCTTACGGACACGAACATTTTTAATAGCAATTTTATTTTTATTTCTTGTATTCAAATTATGTATATCACAATTCTTAACAAAACTGTTTTCAACTCCGCTGCCATTACTGTCAAGTAAATAAGAGCTATCAAAACGTTGACAATACGATAACAAGTCAAAGACGATATTGTTTTTACAGCCTAGAATAGAGGCTCGGAATTATTTCTCCTTTCCCCGTTAGGGCCGGCGCTGACTGCCGGCATGGCACGGCGTGTCATGGCAAAGGATTTCGGTACTGATATAACCATTTTTAATCTTATTACCATGAGTATAGAATTCATGTTACTTTATTTTGACACAACGATGCCGAGGGAGGCCGCGGTAGGACAGAACGTGCCTAAGCATTCCACGGGATGCCACGGCATGCCGCGGAAGGCCGTAGCGGCCTTCGGGATGCCACAGCATAATTTGCCGTGTCATGCCAGCAGGATGCCACGGCATGCCGCGGAAGGCCGTGTTATCCTTCGGAATGCTGCAGCACAACTTACCGTGCCATCCTGTGCCGTGCCGGCAGTCAGCGCCGGCCCTTACACTGTAAATTCTCCAATGTAAATATAAAATAGTGTAGGTACCGCAATAAAGGCTGAGCAGCAGGCTCATAAAAGACCTTTATTTCTCTCCTCAGTTTGCAATAACACGGTTATAGCGTAATATTTTCAACGAGGAAGTTCACTTTGTTAAAAGATGTTTTAACATTCATGGTAAGCGTAAGAAACTGTCTTACTTTGACCTTTATATGTAAGGATTTTTTCTTGATTAGAGATCTAAATATACTGGATGGTTGTTCTTGGAATTGAAAGGGAAATGAAATATGAGGCTGGAGCGTGGATTAAAAATACTATGAAAAGCAATTTATTTTGAAATTCTAGTAGTTCTGTTTAACAAGTAAAAGAAAAACCTACGTCGATTGATTTTGAATAAGAATTTTGTATTTGCAGGATGAGCTGATATAAGCCTAATATTTTTATATAATGACCGTTTTAACCATCAAGGAACGATTAAACAGAATGCCATTTTCTAACATTGAGACATTAGAAAAAACAGTCGGGTCAAGGTAGCTCTATAAATTACACAGAACAAAGGTCTGTGATAACAGGCCCAGATTAAGGCACGCGTTTCCGAACAGAATATTTAATCAAGCAACCGCATTTATTACTCTTGATTTTATTTCAGTTACTATCCCGATAGATATACCTTACTAACTTTTGTGATTCGTTTCGAAAGCTGCCTTTGTCTTTGTATTTTACGTGTTTTGTTTTTTCGTGTTATTTTTGAGCCACTGTATTCCCTGGTGTAAAAGGAAACTGGGAGCAGTGTAAATAAAACTGTCCTTGCAAAATAGTCAATCTTGGTGGTGAATATTGAAATTGATTTTATGATCGAACGAAACGTGATTAAACAAACATATATGGCATCAGTTGTTAGTTCAGTTCTACTCCAGCAATAGACGGTGAAAGATTTGTACCAGCTTGCTGCATCTTCCCGCTAAGCACCAAAGTGTCTAATTTTGGTGGTATGAAATGCATTTAATTTTGTTTAATTGTGATAACTTAGATAAGTTATTATTTCGCAGAAAGTTTTATAGTTCGATAGTTGTTTCAAGTATATCTATGGTGTATTTTTAAAATATTGATTTAAGTTTGTGTTTAACTAAAAGATTCGTTTTAAATAATAAATAATAATTTTGGTGGCTTTTCCGAAGCCACCCAAATTATCAAAATTGCTGGACTCCACCAAAATTATTTAAACAACTAATAATCATTATTTATAATATTAAGAAATATACGTTTTGATCGTGAGTTTTCTTAGAAAAATAATTTTGGTGGATAATAGCAATTTTGGTGGTACATAATTAGTAAAATCGTTATATCTCAAAAACCACTTGGTAAAATAAACGGCCATTTTAACACTGTTTTTATTATGACTAATTACGTCTCTTAAACGTATGTATACCCTACTACCAAAATAAAATATACCACCAAAATTATACTTTGAAGCTTGTTGAAATTCACCCATGTTGACGTCACGTGAAGTGATATTCCAAGAATCTAAATAAAATTAAACATTTTACAAATTAAAAATAGA
This sequence comes from Acleris sparsana, assembly GCA_923062465.1. Lineage (NCBI taxonomy): Eukaryota > Metazoa > Arthropoda > Insecta > Lepidoptera > Tortricidae > Acleris > Acleris sparsana. Next base: position 15,046,725 of record OV281301.1, on the reverse strand, counting down.
CCAATAGAACACACAAACTTGCCTTATCGCGCCTTCGAACCCAAGGCTCTTAACAACTAAAATAACAATGCAAACCTAAAACCCACAATAGCCGATCCCTTCTATTGTCCCTTTACTAGACAAATAGACTCAGGTACATGTTCTACAACGCGCTAACGACATTTTTAAACTTCTCCGGATATATACAAAATTTGGAGACATCCGTTTGGGGTGTCCGTATCTTCAAGTGAAACCAGTGAGTGGGAGCTGGCCTAAATCCTCTTAGCTTACGGTCAATGACCTTGACATTGATCTCAAATTCCCAGTAACTACCTCTTTCGATGGCTGACTTAGTATTTGACACCTAGTGTATGCTAGGACGGTCTCAACCTCAACTTGAAGATATTTTGACATCCTTATGGAGTTTTGAACAACTTTTTGGGCCACGGTGACAATTTTCAGACACTTGACGTACAGCATCGAAAGAGTGCACGATTGTAATCCTTAAACCTTAGGAATACTGACAATAAAACACTGGTATTATTTTACCAACCGCATTGCTTTGGCACTAGGGCATATCTAGACTGTCTAGTGAGGTAAGTACTAGTATATGCATTGTCAATTGAAACAGTCAACGATTTGGGGATAAGACAGCCGGTGTAATGACTAGCATAGAGGCATTCCATCTCAGTCCTCAGGGTTGGCAACGCATTTGCAGTCTAAAGCTTGCAGTCTTGTGAATGTAAATGTCTATGGGTCACAGTTTCCACTTACCATCAGGTGGCCTGTGCGCTCGTTGGCCTTCTCTATGCTATAGTATATATATAGAGAGAGAAATATATAGAAAACACCAAAGACTCAGGAACATATGGTTGCGGTCATCATACAAATATTTTCCCTTACGGTAATCGAACCCAGGACCGCTAGCTTTATAAGCAGGGTCCCAACCAACTAGGCTATACGTGTCGTCAAAAATATTGGTTAAATAATGACGACGGTGACCACCGAACTACCGCATCCGATGTACCCCGGTTATGACCGTTTAGCTAACCAATCAACAGCAATGCAACTAATGCAGTTTTAGCCGGCAACTGCAATTTCCGCACTGCACTTGTAATCTGCTAGAAGCCACTTGATGATTGTGTTTATTCAATTAAGTGTATTTGTTATGGCTTTATTCGCTTTGGCGTTTGGCGTAACTAAATACCTTATGAAACAAATGAAACGACGAAATGATTATGGTTGGATAGTGACCCTGCCTATGAAGCAGTCCCGGGTTCGAATCCGCGTAAGGGCAAATATTTGTGTGATTAACAGATTATATGCAAATGCCCTAACGAATCAAACTTGGAATAACCGTGGGGTAACTAAGCCACGCTTTGTCCTTAACTGTCATTTTGACATTTGGATTTGACAGATAAGGACAAAGCATGGTTTAGCTACCCTACGGTTATTCCATGTTTATAAGTAAGGGCAAACCAGGTAATGCTACCTGAGGTGTGATTCTCTCAACAACGACGGTCGGACGGACGAAATTGAGAATGCACGCGCTAAAATGTGTCGGGACTACACTCAGGAGCAAAAATAACGGGTCAGAGTGCGTTTTTCATACTAAAGAGGCAATTTTCAAGCCTTGGTTCCTCGCCAGGGAATGCTTTTAGTGAATTCTAATGATGAATACCCCGAGCATCGATACAGGACTTCCAGAGTGCCTAGGATACCCAACTGAATGAATCTGCGGTTAACGGAATAGTATGTTCAGAAAAACATGTAAAATGGCAATAAAATGTAACGAAATCCAAGTGCTGACCCAAACTCTCCCGCTGTGGTGTTAACTGGTTGTGCGATCAGTTAGGTATCTTAAGAACTTTTGACCTCCTCTATTAAACCTCGCAGTATCCACCATTAAACCTCACTCAAAACAACCCCTGCCGAGGAACTAAGGCTTCGAAATAGTCTCGTTTGTATGAAAAACGCACTCTGACCCGGTATTTTTGCTGAGTGTACTTAAACTTGCCGCTTCGGTTAGCTATTGGTTATTGGCTATATATATAGCTATTGATTAGCTAAACGGTCATAAGCGGGGTACATCGGATGCGGTAGTTCGGTGGTCACCGTCGTCATCATTTAACCAATATTTTTGGCGACACGTGTAGCCTAGTTGGTAGGGACCCTGCTTATGAAGCTAGCGGTCCTGGGTTCGATTACCGGTATGGGTAAATATTTGTATGATGACCGCAAGCATATGTTCCTGAGTCTTTGGTATTTTTTTTTTTTTTTTTTTTAAATTTATTTAGGAAAACAAACAGCCGTGTACAAAGTAATACATACAAATATGAATATGAATAAGGCCTTAAGTTCCATATATTGCTAGGTTACAATTTAAGTTGTTAACCAGTTTTCTTAACATGCAAACAAAACAACCGAAACTAATTAGAAAACAGGAATTCACAAACGGTAGGTACTAATAATCTAAAAAAGCGATTGCCGAATCTTAATTTTAAACACAGATAGACTATTCGCAAAGATGTCAACATCATTAAACAAATCATTGTACACCTTACACGAGCGCCTTATAAACGAATTTTGCGCATAATTAGTGCCACAAGGGGAAATATGAAAGGTAGGTTTAGAACGTGAGCAGAAACGAGAAGCTTTGAAAGATATGCTGTCTAATAGCACGCTTGAGTCAATATAATTTCTAATAATTTTAAATAAAAATATAGTATCGAGATAAATTCTTCTCCTTTCAAGAGGGGGAAGACCGTGCCTGGCTGCAGATGAGAGGTAGTCATAGTTATAAAAACCGGTTCTAAAATCTAGGGATCTACAAAAAATCTTTTGAATTCTTTCGACCCGGAACTTATGAATATCATACTGCGGGCTCCATACAACACTTCCGAATTCTAATACACTCCGGACGAAAGAATAATATAAAACCTTTAAAGTAAAAGTATTTTTGAACGGTTTTGTAAGACGAAGAATCATGCCTAATTTTTTATACGCTTTAGAGACGACATTATCAATGTGCTCATTAAAAGACAGTTTCACATCCAAAGTAACGCCTAAGTCTCTAATCGTCGACACACGCGTGACACTACTACCAGCTAAACAATAATCATGAGCTACCGGACTGGATTTACGGGAAAAAGTGATAACGTAGCATTTATCGGTATTCAGGACAAGCTTATTCTGCTGACAATAGTCCTCAAAACGAGACAAGTCAAATTGTAACGAAACACAATCATCGACGTTCTTGATTATTCTGTAAATTTTAGTGTCATCCGCATAAAGTATGTGCGAAGAAGTTAGAAAAGAGCTTTGAATGTCGTTTACATACAAAACAAATAAGAAGGGGCCCAAGTGCGAACCCTGGGGAACCCCGGACGGAATAGGTAAGAACCTAGATCTGTAGCCCTTAAGTGCAACAGCCTGACTCCTATTACTAATATACGACTCTAACCATCTAAGTAGGTCCCCATGTATACCGATCTCAAAGAGTTTCTGAAGTAAGATAGAATGATCAATTTTATCAAAGCACTTGGAGAAATCGGTATAAACGGCATCCACCTGATAACCAGAGTCTAAGGCGTTGATAATGTAGTCAGTATAGGTGACCAGATTGGTATCGACGCTCCTGCCCCGGGAAAAGCCATGTTGGTGAACAGATATATGAGGCGATAAAACAGCAGTAATTACTTTAGTGACAATTTTTTCGAAAATCTTAGCGAACACACAAAGCTTGGAAATCGGTCGGTATAATCTAACGTTGTGCTTATCACCTCCTTTATGTACAGGAGTAATGATTGCCCGTTTCCATATACTGGGGACTATACCTACGCGAAGGGACTTTTTAAAAAGCTTAGCCAATGGAACAGTAAGCTCAGCATAAAGTTTTGAAATAAGATAGGGATGGATGCCATCAAAACCTGCCCCCTTATTAACGCATATACATTTTAGATGTTTATACACCAAATCATCCGTAATGTCAACGCTAGAAATATCTATTGGGGAAGACTTAGACTGGGACGAAATGACCCGTGACCTATCGCTACCAGTAACAAAAACAGAACTAAAATAATCATTAAAGAGATCACAGATAACTACACCGTCGGACGAAGAGTTATCATCGAAATACATACTAGAAGGTACATCATTAACAGATAATTTAGATTTTATGAAGCTCCAAAAATATTTGGGAGAGGTTGTAATTTTCTTTTCACTAAGAGCAATAAATTTAATATAACTATCCTTGATTAACTTCTTCTCTCTTAATCTCAATAGTCTAAATTCATCATAATCCAGTTTGTTATTGTACTTTTTCCATCTAGCGTGAGCTTTTAATTTGTTTTTTATAATTTTAATTAAAGGTCTGCTGTACCAGGGCGGGTACCTAGTGGAGGTACAAACTTTACTTTTTGGCACAAATTTATTAATTAAATCATTAAGAATTGAATAAAAATAACTAGTGGCATCTTCGATTTCCATATCATCAATAATAGACCAATTAATATTGGACAGGCCTTGTCGAAAGTCATTAAAATTAGCTTTGTGGTATAGGTTCCTATAATGGTCAGTAGAATTTAAACGTTGAAATAATGATAAACGGAAGGTAATCACCAAGGATTTATGATGTAAATCCTCTTGTGTAAGTGGGTATGGACAGGCTGACACATCACATTTAAAGTTACTAATCACGAGATCCAAAATACGGTCATGCGCATTAACACACCCATTATACTGTCACTTATTTTCTATGTATTTCTCTTTAAAGAAGGTTTATCTTCATCTAGTAGCCATTGTACAAGCCTTAAGCTTATCTAAGGTCAATTTATATGATTTTTTTTTTTTTTATGTCGTAGAGATGGCAAACCAGCTCACAGGCCACCTGATGGTAAGTGGAAACTGTGACCCATAGACATTCACATTCACAAGACTGCAAGCTTTAGACTGCAAATGCGTTGCCGACCCTGAGGACCAAGAAGGAATGGTATGCTATGGTAGTCACACCGGCTGTCTTATCCCCAAACCGGAACACAAAAATGCGAAAACTCCTGTTTGGCGGTAGAGTCAAGGCGTCGATTATAAATTGTCCAGAGATAAAATCAAATCAAATGAACTAATTCAGTGTACAATTTGGCACAACTAGGGAATTATTATAACTTATTGAATTATTATTGAATTTTTTTTTTTTTTTTTTTTTTTTTTTTTTTTTTTTTTTTTTTTTTTTTTTTTTTTTTTTTTTTTTTTTTTTTTTTTTTTTTTTTTTTTTTTTTTTTTTTTGATGACGGAAGCATAATTAGCTCAATTCAAATTAGACCAGATACTGTCCTAAAGTGCATCAAAAGCTTAGATGTTAACGGTGGCGCTGGCAGTGACGGCTTACCGTCGTTTTTCGTTATACACTGCGCAAAAAGTCTCTGCATCCCTCTTAGTATATTGTACAATAAATCTTTGTCTTTAGGATTATTTCCCGATAAATGGAAGGAGGCACACATTTTACCAATACACAAAAAGGGCACCAAAACGAAAGTTTATAACTACCGGCCTATTTCGATTATAAATGTGTTTGCTAAGGTTTTTGAAAAGACGGTGCATGAGGTGATATACCCGGTCTTATCCAAAGGTATTCCTCCTCAACAGCATGGATTTTACAAGCGTCGTTCCACTACTTCCAATCTAGTAGAATTCATTAATTTTATTCTCCGCAAAATGGATCAGCGCAAGCAGGTTGACGTGATCTACACTGACTTTGAGAAGGCTTTTGATAGGGTGGATCACGTCATCCTGCTTCGCAAATTATATCGGTTAGGGCTAAGAGGTGATTTGTTCAGATGGATTAAGTCTTATATTTCCAATAGGCAACAAGCAGTTATTCTGGGAGGTTACAAATCCAACTTCATATCTATTCTATCAGGAGTTCCCCAAGGGTCAATTTTAGGCCCGCTACTGTATGGAGTTTACCTTTACGACATCTACACGGTTTTCTGCAGTTCTAAGTTTCTTTTATTCGCGGATGACAAAAAAATATTTATTGATATAAACATGATTGAGGACTGTTCAACGCTACAAAATGATCTTAATCGGTTATCGGAATACTACAAAGCTAACAGAATTAATATAAATAAATCTAAGTGTGTACAGATTTCTTTCACGCGTAGTCCTCATCCTATCCGTTTTGTGTATAGTATTGATGGGCATTCTTTGGAACGTGTCTCCTCTACTCGCGACTTGGGATTGATCCTCGACTCTAAGCTTACATTTGAGAAGCATGTTGAAAATGTAGTTAACCGTGCATACAGAAGCTTGGGTTTTGTCATGCGTGTATGTAAGCCATTCAGGGACGTCTCTTGTTTAAAAGTGGTTTATGCTGCTTACGTTCGTAGCACTCTAGAGTATGCCAGCACAATCTGGTCACCTCAATACATTACATATGTTGAAATGGTCGAACGTATTCAACGAATTTTTATTAGACATCTTAATTTTATATCAAGAGCGAGGAACCTCAGTTATGAGTCTGCCTGTAAGCGGTATGGCCTGCTTAGCTTACACGAGCGTCGGCAACTATCGGACATGAGTCTGCTGCATGACATTGCCAATGCCCGGTTAGACAATCCAGCGCTTACTGCGGAACTTACTTTTAATACGCCATTCTTTCGTACTCGTCACTCTAACAGTATTCTGTTTCACGTTCCTTTTGTCCACACCAAATACGCCCAAAATTCCCCCATGTTACGTTTAGCTAATTTATATAACAAAAAGTTTAACCATTTAGATCTATTTTTCCTGTCAAAAACATCTTTTAAATCAGCAGTTATTAATAGTTTCCGTTCGTGAGCCTCACACACACACACACACACACACACACACACACACACACACACACACACACACACACACACACACACACACACACACACACACATACCTGTACGTAGCTGTTACGATGTCTTTATTTACTTACAACTAAACTACTTGCATGTATATAATCTGTAGTTGTTGTTCTTGATGTATTGCTCATAGGTGGATGTCTGTAATTGGCACTGTTATCTTGTTAATTTACTGCTTTTATGAATTGTAATGTGCTGTTGATATCCTTAATAAATAAATAAAATAAAATAAAATAAAATAAAAATTATAAATGTGAAATCTAACTAATCTTTCTTATCTTATCTTATCTTACCCATGGGCCCTTTCGGACCCTTTTAGGATCTTTTATGCAATTACCACACATTCAGCTGTTCGAATGTACAGTTTTCCTCACGATGTCTTTCCTTAACCGTAAGAACTTCAGATGATATAAGTTAAAAAACTCATTGGTAGGTACATGGTGACCGCCGGGGTTCGAACTCGGTGCACCGACACTTTTCTTCAGTCTCGCTAAGCCAATGTCAAAATGCCAAGATCCCTTCTAATTAAATTGACTAAAATCAAATCGAACTTTCTAAAAATACCCCAAGACAGAAAGAGTAATTCCCAAGAAAAATAAATGTGTTGATTCAAAAACAGCTTAACCAATTCACGCAGTTTTTATCCATTTAGAAAGGTTCCAGGAAACCGTTTCTATTCGGATACGAATTTATTTGGAGCTGTTATTTTAAGACCCTCGTCGAGTTGCTAAATTCCATTTAATGGAGTATTGATATTTTAAAATTACGAGTAGAATTCAGGGTAAAGTAAAGTTAAGGATTGGCTTTGGGACCGTTATGTAACGTGCTCGGTTATTACAACATTAACGTTTTGAGATTTAAATAAATAAATAAATATCAGGGGACAATGTCACACCAAATGACCTAGTCCCAAACTAAGCTCTAGGCTTGTACTATGGGTACTCGACAACGATACAAATACTTAAATAAAGAAATATATAATTAAATACATAGAAAACATCCATGACCCAGGAATATTCGCGCTCATCACACAAATATATGCCCTTACCAGGATTTGAACCCAGGACCGCTAGCTTCATAGCCAGGGTCACTACTTAATAGACCAGCGCGTCGTCCAACACTCATATAACAATGGATATGCAATTTTAAAAAAAAACAGGATCATTATTGGACAAGCCGACCTAATCATAAGATGTATGGCTTGTAAAATAAATGTAATTAAAAAAAAATGTACTCCCGTTAAGATACGAAAGGGGATTGGTAAAAGTGTTGTCATTTGTAAAAGTAGTAAATTTTAATAGAATAATTCAAAATAAAGATATGTTGTTATATAATGTAATACTCTAAAGTGCATTATGGATACTTTAATCTTTAATTTCTGCGCTCCGATATTATTTAACGCCATAAATTATATACATCTATGTGCATTTAGAGGTCCTCTAAATAACTATGTAAAAACCACCCGAGGCCGCAAAAAAAAACAGTTTTCTTCATACAAACTTACCCAGTGCCCTTTAAACGTTTACAGCCTAAAATTGGGCTTATGTAATTCCACATAATATGAGCTCATCTTGCACTGATATCGTAATCTTGTTGTTAAGACCTTTCTTATTTAGGCACTTAATAAGAACGACAACCAGTGTGATAAGAATATCGAAGCAGGGTGGGCTAGAACAAAGAATAAATTACTAGACTGTTTTTTTTAACTGTATTTTTGTGTTACACTGACGATCTTATTGTGAATTCATAACTATGCGACATATAATAATGTAAAGCCTGTTCAGACTTGCTTAAGTAGTAAACAACTTTCTAACCTCAAAATGCAACTTTTTAGGGTTCCGTAGCCAAATGACAAAAAACGGAACCCTTATAGATTCGTCATGTCTGTCCGTCCGTCTGTCCGTCCGTATGTCACAGCCGTATTCCGTAACTATAAGAGCTATAGGTACTATGGAAACTTTGTAAGTAGATGTATTCGGTGAACCGCATTAAGATTTTCATACAAAAATAGAAAAAAAACAATAAATTTTTGGGGTTCCCCATACTTAGAACTGAAACTCAATTTTTTTTTTTATCAAACCCACACGTGTGGGGTATCTATGGATAGGTCTACAAAAATGATATTATTATTGAGGTTTCTAATATAATTTTTTTCTAAATAAATGTAAAAATAATATATGATGTACATTACATGCAAACTTCCACCGAAAATTGGTTTGAACGAGATCTAATAATTAGTTTTTTTTAATACGTTATAAATCGTAAACCGCATTTTACCTTTCATTCAATCAACTCAAATACAATAAAGAATTAAGAAAAACATTTAAATAGTGGTACGGAACCCTACGTGCGCGAGTCCGACTCGCACTTGGCCGGTTTTTTAAATACAATAAAGCAATCACGGACAATTACATTGGCCAAGTGATGTCCAAAATGTTTTCTCTGTTTACTTTATTTACGATAAAAGAGCTGTTTTAGCCAAAAGAGATTAATTTTGAGGTTAGAAAGTGGTTTACCATGTAATTAATGACTTCTACTACTACTATGCTACGGCTATGCTCGGGGTTTCTCTGCGTGATAGAATCAGAAATGATGATATCCGCAGTAGAACTAAGGTTACCGAAATAGCCCGAAGAATAGCTAAACTGAAGTGGCAGTGGGCGGGGCACATTGCTCGCAGGACTGATGGACGATGGGGTCAGAAGGTTCTGGAGTGGCGTCCGCGGACCGGAAGACGAGCTGTAGGTAGGCCTCCAACAAGATGGAGTGACGACCTCGTCAGGATCGCGGGACCGCGGTGGATGCGAAAAGCACAAGACCGGTCTGAGTGGAAAGCCTTGGGGGAGGCCTATGTCCAGCAGTGGACGTCTTTCGGCTGACATGATGATGATGATGACTACTACTATATTGTCTGCCAGTATCAACAAGTCACACATTTTTAATGCAAAATATCAACAGTATATCGCTGGGTCTAATAGACACTCGTAAAATTCCAGCAGTACTTATGTAATAAATATCACACTTACATTCCATACCAACTGACTTGCCTTATTATCCGACTGCGGCACAGCCCAAAAGGAGGGTTATGTGTTTGACCTGTATGTATATTCGACTCAATGTCCGCTCGTTTCTACTAAACGGCCAACCGATTTTAATAAATTATACCTTGTTAGATTCGTCTCTTCGTTCGCGAGTGTGAATTGGCGAAATAAAAAATAAATACATGATGTAACATTGTTTTGACGACATTATCCAAACAGAAGTTGGGTTATTTTAAAGGTTGCTTTTTTAGGATCACTTTTATAACCTCGAAATGCATGCTAGTGAATAACACAACTAGAGACCATATTTTGCACACAAGATTCCTGATTTTACAACATGGATGGTTTTTATGTCAAAATTGTTATTTTGAAAATGCATTTTGAATTATAAACGTGTTTACTAAATAGGACAAGTTATATGGTACAGTGTTTGTATGTTTGTAACCAGGAACTAATGAACCTATTCTGAAACTCACTGTGGTGATAAGTAATAATTTTTGATTAGATTTTGTTTTTATTTTGGAGAATAAAAATCAACGCTTTTCCACAATATCACAGACTTCATCATCATCATCATCAGCCCGGGGGCGTCCACTGCTGGAAAAAGGCCTCCCCCAAAGAGCGCCACAAGTCACGGTCTTGAGCCGCTTGCATCCAGCGGCTCCCCGCGATCCTAACCAGGTCGTCAGACCACCGGGTGGGACCGTGGGAGGCCGTCCAACACTCCGTCCACCGGTGCGGGGCCGCCACTCGAGAACTTTTCTTCCCCAACGGTTATCAGTTCTCCGAGCTATGTGGCCTGCCCATTTCCACTTCAGCATGCTAACTCTCTGAGCTATGTCGGTGACCTTGGTTCTCTGGCGTATTACCGTATTACGGATCATATCGCGCAAAGAAGCTCCGAGCATAGCTCTTTCCATTGCACGCTGAGTGACCCTGAGCTTATTTATGAGGCCCACATTCAGCGGCCAAGTCTCTGATCCATAAGTCATCACTGGCAACACACACTGGTCGAAGACTTTCGACTTAAGGCTCTGCGGTATTTTGGACGAGAAGATCCGCTTTAGCTTTCTGAACGCTGCCCATCCATCACAGACTTAATTTTCCACATTCCAAATAATAAATTAAAAATAGACGGAGCGGCGGTCAATACAACTCCTTTTAAATGAACGAATTACCATCAAAAACCAATTGGGATCAAAGTAAAAATGTTAATAGCAATTCAATGGAAACCCACATCGATATGTGGTCAAAAAAGATCGATCGCAAGTGACAATAATGACCGTTTACATTATTTCACTCCTTAAATGGAAATAGTATGTGATCTAGAATTCTAACTAGAACTAGAGGGTTTAGAATATTTGTTTACTTACACACTTATACGAGTATGCTGTCTTAAAAAACAACTTAGCACCAGTAAACTTATGTAATTTATAAGAATTTAGGCCACGGCAACTTTGTTTAATATAAAATATCGCTTGTAATCTAGGAAATAGTCAAAATTATTCCACTTTATTGTCCTTTCTGTGTTGGCACATGACATGACTGAGTTACAAATAAACAATGATAATTAACCAAAGCGGTCTGCATTTTTTTCGTCTACCCTCTGTATAAAAATATTGTATGTTTCGTTTCGATCTGAACAAAAACACAGTTTATAATTGTATGTCGTTAGAAATCAACGTAATAAAAACTTAAAGACATTTACTATGATTATTACCTATCTAATCACATCACCTTTTATAAGTGTCCTGTTATATTCATCGATGTATTAATAAAAGTTCTAACTCGCGCTAACGAAGTTTTTAAAAAAGTCTGCACTAATAGATTTTTTTAAATTTAGCTTCTGGGTGTCCTGTTCTCCTCGGGAAGTCAAAACTGACTTGAGATTATAAAATGATTGCTAAATATAACCTTTCCGAAATTTAACTGTGCCATCCAGTGCAGTTCCAAAATTCAATGAACTGCTGAAAGGCAGGTTTCGCGGGTTAGAGGGAGAGGTAAGCGCCGTACTGTCTCCCTCTCTCCTACTGGTCGAAGTTCAGTCTACTGTTCTCGCCCTCACCGAAGGAGAGCTAATTTGACACCCTTTTTTAAATTTATTTGTTTATACAGGATGCTAACGAAGTAGCAATCAAATTTTTACATCGTACTTTTATTTTACCTTGTACTCGAAAATCAGATTAAGTGTCTGTTTTTTATTCATCTGGCGTACCCATAAATCTAGAGAAAAACATGATCGAATTTATCAGTACAACATCATGTCTACGAAATAAAATACTCACCCAAATTAGATATTTTTAAAACCCTGAGTGTTATAGCGCCTGGCATTACTCAGTCTTCACCCGCTTGTCGTATTTGCTACTGAATTTTAGCAGGCGCTAACTTATTTCGTTGGACAATTTATCATTTCCATCGTCAACAAAATGTACCTACTACCAACATTACCAGTCATATGCCAATATATAAAGCACAACTTTAGCTTAGTGCTTAGGCGTGTTTACTTTACAATAAGGTTCAAAACCGAGTCGTAATTTAAATGAAACAAGTTGTTTGTGCTCGTTAGTTAGGAGTTTTCATTTACTACGCGCCGTTCGGCCTCGGTAGTGTCAAACTTTCCTGATTGATTTTTAAAGTTTGTAGTACGATGGTAAATTTTTCTGGGTAACCTAGACTAAATGAAGACTAAACAAGTAAAATTAAATACTAAAATCCTTTGTTCTCTGGACTGCTTGAGTAATAAGCAATTTAAAGAAGCGAAGTTTGTTCACATTTAATTTACAATAATTTATCTACGTACAAACAAAAACGTACTATCCACATTATAGCCTAGGTAAGCGACGTCAAAAGACTTAGATTATACTTAAACCATTACAGAACATGCTTGCAACAATATAGACGAGAATCTACATTGAATAATATGAAAGCAGAAACTGACAGACTGAGCGATCATCGCACTGCCACATCTCTGGACCTTGGGATTTGAAATTTGGTTGGAATACTCCTTGGGTATCCTAGGGGTGCACTAAGAAAACATATTCCCAGAATCGACCCCCAACGGCAAGAAATCGGAGGAGTAGCGAAAAAGGAATTCTACACGTAACAAGTCGAAGGCGTGCGTCCTCGAAGGTAGATGAATTAATAAGAGGTTTTTAATGTTTTTATTTTAAGTTTTATCAATTAAAATGGTAAAAAGGCCAGTGTAGGATTGAGGAGAGGGCACTTGTGCTTTTGAACTTGACATTTGACATAGATCTACATTGAAACCTGCATGCATTACATTGACTAGCGATTCTATTCGTTTCATCTTTAAACCAAACGCGTCACTGGTAGATGACGTAATACGAGTCACGTGATCTACCAGTGACGCGATTGGTTTAAAAACGAAATGAATAGAAACGCTTGTTAGCTTAATGCATCTTATGGGCCTTCTATACGTCGGCGGATCATGGGCGAGCGTGAGGGACGGAGCAATACGTAAGAGTGATATGCAAGAATATGTTGCTCACTCTAAGGTGTAAATGCGTCCCTTACGCTCGCCCGTGATCCGCCGACGTGTAGAGGGGCCATTAGCTAGGGCCTCTGCTCGTCCACCGATTACCGAAAGACAACTTCAATAGTTAAAACGTATGTACCTATTTGGTAGGAAATAATTTTAAATCCGTACATATTTCTAAAATAATTGACATAAGATAAAAGTGCTGTAATTCAACCTCGTGACGTAACATGATTCGCATATTGTGACTAAAAGCGTTCTTTATCAAGCCAATTAGCCACCAAAAACTCGGGCAAACGAGACCAATGTTAGCAATACAGCTTAACCACACATGTGCGTACGAATGTTAAACAGCAATGATACTAAACAACCACTCAGACTCGGCTGCCACCTGAGCCAAACAAACTTGCTGATTTACGTTATGACGCTAACTTTGGGGTATATTTTAAACACTGAGTTTAATATTTCCCTCGTTTCGTATAAAAAGTTACGTTTAGCGTGTCGCAGTGCGATATCGAAGGAACTACCTACGACAATATAAAACATTAATATATTATTAGAAGGTAGGAATTGGTATTTTTTATTTATTCGATTGAGAAAACAATATGTGAAGCTTGCGCATTCTACTATGTAACTCTTCACTTACTTAAATGTCAATATCTAACAGCCCTTTAATCCAATCCTGCACGATTTAAGAATATTTTCTCGGAAAGGGACAGAGACATAGTTTTTCATAATATCTTTAACATATTCAACAATCGAAAAATTCGGACGATGATTAAAATGAGAGAAACATCGCATTTTGTATGAAATTTTTCACTCGTACATTTCTTATAACATAACTCTCTTTTTGTCTTCTCCGCACTCGAGTAATTAGGTAAAAAGGAGTCAAAATTTCTACGCAAGTGTTGTTGAGGGCCACGCACCTCCCTTTCATCGCCGGAGGCACCATGCCCCCGGCGTACGCTCCATACTTCCAAGTACTTCGCGCCAGACCAATAATTACACGTGACTGGGGCTCAGTCCACGTTTCCTTCGTAGAAACGGACTCCTTACGCAAACAAACCCACAAGGTTGTATATATAGACAGAAACTTACAAAACTTCGATAGCGCGATGTAGGACTCATAGAAAAAAAACACATTTTTCTATGACGTCACGAGGACTCAGGTAGTTGAGAAAAAAATAGTGCAGTTAGATGCATAGAAGCGGGATGCGCAAGCGCGTCCTTGTCCTTTCTAAAGCAAAAAAACTAAAGGCGCCACCGATAATGAAAGTGGATTTCGTGTCCTCGTTACTTATCTAGTTTTAGTTTAGTAACTAGTAATTCCTAACGCCTGCTTAGTTTAAGTTACAACTTAACATAAACATTGTTTTAAGTTAGCTAAATCTGTTACTTATAAGTTATAGCCAATGGCAACTTTAATTTAATTTTGTGGCACCCCTGCGTGATTTCTCCTTTAACCTTGAAAATTTGCGCAAAGCAATAAAGACCCTAATGTGTGACGATAATGTACTTTTTGGGGCGCGAGTGCGCGTTTACCTTTAGGGACTATAAGGTTATTATACTGACTGATTTTGCCTAGATCTAAAGGATTTCAGTATCTGTAGAAACAAGAATAACAAAACTATACCGTATTTTTCGTCGTCGTCGGCTCCGAACTAATTTCCCGCTACTCCCTGGTATGGTAGGTTGGTAGGTAGGCATTTATTTCATATTGAGAATTACATTATTCTTTGTCACATAATCATAATGAATTCACAATAAGATCGTCAAAATGTAAAAAAATAGTTTAGTTTAGTTTAGTTTAGTTTATTTATTTATCAATGTAATGTTACAATATAGATTGCATTGCATGTCAAAAAATACGAAATTACATTGATATCGTCAACAAAACATTAATACAAATTGATAAAATAATATTAAAATAATACAATAATATAATAACACTCAAATAATCAAAAACAACAATGATAAACAAGTAATAAATGGTCAGTTTCCGATGTCAATACACAAAACTAATAAAGGTCAAATATCAATAATATTTTTACAATTTAAGTTGCATATATTCGTCGACAGAGTATAATGGATTATCCAATAAAAGGTTAAAAAAATGAAATAAAATAAACAAACGAAGTAAAAATTAAAATAATAATAATTGTTAATTAGCAACAGTCACAAATGTCAAAAAAATATTGAATAAAAAGAACAAATCAAATCAAAACGTTCATGTCAAGAGGTAATAATAATAAATAAAACAAATCAATTAAACCTCGTATCACTATCCTCTTTTACGGAATATTGTGATTGCGTCCATAAAAGATCTTTAACCAAATATTCCATCCAAAGATTGGTTTTGTAGGTCTGCGGGTAGACGCTCATAGAAAGCGGGCCCTATTACGCGCGGTTTATTTCTGTTCTGCGCCTGTTTTTCTTTTCGAAAAATATTTATTAGTTCACATTTAGGGCTTCCATTGAATATTCCAAGTGCCTAGGTTCAAGGTTCAAAGTCATTTAATTGTTTTTATTCATCGGTTGCTATGCATGCACGTTAATTATCTGTGTTCTCGCAAGCTACCCACTTTATTATTTGATTGTACCTACGCCGTACGGTTCTCGCATAATTAAATAGTCAAACGAACTTACCTGTAAGTGAAGTTCGACGATAATTATGCGAAGTTGTTGTCTCGTCCGAAGATGATGATTACAAGTGTAGTTACGGCTTATATACTCACTGGCGCCACATAATTTTAAAGAAAAAATAATAACAGAAAACGGAACGCAGCCTCATGCCCCGGACAGTGCTGCCACCTGTAACTAGCTTCATTAATTTTAAAGTTCACGCTTTATGATTTTACAACATAGGGAACTATTGTTATACAATGTGTAGGGTAGGGTGGGACTCATCATCTTCGGACGAGACAACAACTTCGCATAATTATCGTCGAACTTCACTTACAGGTAAGTTCGTTTGACTATTTAATTATGCTCGTTGTTGTCTCGTCCTCTATGATGATTACAAGTGTAGATGTTCAAAGAAAAGTTGTAAAATCAATCAACGTTTATTATCTCGAAAACAAAAAAATATTCATATAGGTACACAATTTTGTTTACGAGTCAGTCCTTCCAAGGACAGTCTCAGCAAATATATTGTTATTTATAATTGGTCTATTATAGAACCTAGCAAAAGTAGTTGACTCACCAGTCCAACCAGCTGTTCTTCTAATAACATCTATATTAATTCCTTTTTTGTATGCTGCAGAAGTTGCAGCATGTCGGGTGCTATGTGCACTGAAAATTGTCATGTCTATTCCACTTAATTCCAATATTTTCTTAATCCAACGGCTGATTGTACTAGCAGAAACCTTCTTAAAGGGTTTTTTAAAACTAAGAAACAGATAATCAGTATTTCTAATTTTTTCAGTAATCTTAATATAATTAAGTACAGCCCTTGCTGGACAAATTCCAACCCTTTCGTTATAAAAAGGCAGAGTAAGAATAGGCTGGCACCGGTTGGGTGCAGATGTCTTAATCAACTTATCTATCTTAAATACAATACAGGTATCTCTTATACTAATATTATTAATATTAATTAAGGAAATTGTTTGAGCTCTTTGGCCCGTTGTTAATACTAATAATGCAACAGTCTTTTTGGTCATCATTTCCAGATTACTATCATCAATGTAATTACTTTCTATGAAATTAAGTAAAATGGATACATCCCAAGTATCAGTATACTTGGGAGCATTTGGACGCAATTTATAAAAACCCTTGAACAACCGTTTTATTTTCTCATTATTTCCCAAGTGTGGTCCTATTATCAATGATAGAGCAGACCGCAATGAATTTAGGCTGCCATAAGACAAGCCTTCATGGAATTTAACAGTAAGATAATCAATTACCTGACAGATGGTAGGCTTCAAAATAATAATACCTTTTGCTGTGCAGTACTTTGCCCAGCCAACTATGCATGGCAAATATTGTTTAAGAGTACTGTTTGAGACGGACCGTATCATAATTTCTACGGCATCTTCATTAATTCCCGAGCTCAAGAATGCTTGTCTGATAACAGACCGACCATCAATGACAAACTCTGGTGAAGCGGATGTATCATTCTGGAATTATACAGAGTAAGCATATTTTTAGATGGTTCAAATATAATTGGTTTGCAAGTTAAAAGTTTTATAAAAATTGGAAACCAGGGTTGCGTTTTCCAAAAAGGCACTACCACAATACCCTTTGCTCTGTCTGCTATGATCTTTTCTAAAGTCTTCAGAATCATTGAAAATGGGGGAAAAGCATAAAAGAATAATTCAGACCAGTTTAATGTAAACGCGTCAACTGCACAGGAATATGGATCCGGATGCCAAGATACATAACTCTGGCACTTTGTGTTTGTTCTGGACGCAAACAAGTCTATAGTGGGATTACCGAATACAGATGTAATATGGTTAAAGTAGTAAGAGTGTAACTCCCACTCTGTATGCCCTAGCTCTTTCCTTGACTGAAAATCGGCAATTAAATTTTCTTTAGTATTAATGTAAGTTGCAAAGATCCAAAGGTCCCTAACCTCACACCATTTCCAAATTTGCTTTGCAATGCTATGTAAATGAGGAAATTGAACTCCACCTAGCCTATTTATATGAGAGATTGCTGTGATATTATCAATGTGTAAAAGTATGTCACATTTCTTTAGGTTTTTTGCAAAACATCGTAAACCAAAAAAGGCAGCTTTTAGTTCAAGTGTGTTAATGTGAAGCTTAGCTTCTTCCTTACTCCAAAGTCCACCAGCAGTTACAGACCCACATGAAACACCCCAACCCCGAGATGAAGAATCTGTATAAATTTCCAAATTATATCTATTTTTCCTAATAGGGCATACAGAGGTTTCAATATTTTTGGCCCACCACAGAAGATCCTGTTTGCAATTATCATTTAATGATATACAGGCATCATAATTATCATTATTATATTTCAGTGCTAGGTATTTGACACGTTCTAGATCTTTCGTGTATAGCATTCCATATTTTATAGCAGGACATACTGATACTAATGTACCTATAACTTGAGCTAGAAATTTTAATTGTACAGTTTTCTTTAACAAAAGGTGTTTTACAAGTTTCAAACAGTTTAATCTTTTTTCAACAGAAATACTCAGTGTCATTTGTCTTGTATCAAAAATAAATCCTAAGAATTTACATATTTGAGCAGGGGCAAACTCAGATTTATCAGTGTTAATAACAAATCCTAACCTTGTTAACAAGTTAACTGTGGTCTTCATATTTTCCCGACAATCATTAACGGAAGTACCTATACATAGAATATCATCTAGGTATATGACTGAGACAAAACCATTTTCTCGTAAATGAGCTACCACCGGCTTCATAATTTTTGTAAAAGTAAAGGGGGCTGTGCACAACCCAAATGGTAGCACTTTAAATTGATAATATAGACCTTCATAATAAAATTTAAGAAATTTTTTGCTGTCATCATGAATTGATATCATATAATAAGCATCTTTAAGATCAATTGACACTAGGTAATCATTTATATTAATTAATTTGCAAGCTGTTCTATAGTCTTCAAGTTTAAAATGACTTGTATTAATAAACATGTTTAACTTCTTTAAATTTAAAATAAATCTGAATGTACCATTTGGTTTCTTGACTAAAAAAATTGGGGAGCAAAACTGGTTTGTCTCATAATGACTTATTTCTATGGCACCTTTAGCTAATAGCTGGTGAATTTCTGTTTTAATCTGTTTTTGTTCAGATTCACTGAATTTATCATTGAGTGGAACTGACTGCTGATGTGGTGGATGATGAAAAGGTATTCTATATCCTTTTATCCATTCAAGAATGGTAGTATCATTGGTTATAGACAGCCATTGTTCATAGAAAAAAGGTAGTATACCTACCTCATCTGCTACTTGCGTAACAAGGGGCGACGCACCTTCCCTTCGTCCCTCTTGGCAGTTTTCGCTGGGTAATATGCTTGCCCTCCTGCGGTTGGCCTCTGCGTCCTGTATGCCGCACGAGGAGGGGCCCGCCAGTTTAAAGAGCGGTTCCTGTATGGTGAATTTAGTTGAGTCTTGGGAGTATTCATTTTTTTGATTTCCGGAGCCTTCAAGTCTTGTCCTGTTTTCTTTACTGTGCGAGCAGTCTTTATCTTTTCGACTAGGTTATCCCCAAATAGAAATTCATGGGCTTCGGTCTGTTGAAGTGAATCTTTCATTTCCTTATTTATTGTCATGAGCACCAATGACCGTCGACTCTTTGTATCCAGGTGCACAGAGTCACATAATAACCGGCATGCATCATTAAGTTTTTTGATTATGTTGATTTTATTACCAATCATCATACCATCTTTAATTATCATTTGGAGAGCTGAGCCCAGACATGACAGAGCTGTTGTAATTTGTTTCTGTCTGCTCTCAATGATGTAGTCTCTTTTTTTGGCTGACTCATTGAGTGCCACGCTCACTTCGGGGTTTAATTTGGGTACAATTGTGGCAATATTGCTAAAAAGAGGATTATCCTTTGCAATTTCTTCCTTTGCTTCTTTTTTTAAACCATTTTTCAGGAAATCAAACCATCTCTCTGCGATTTCTTTTAAAAGCGGCTCGCTTTTAGGTTGAGGTTCGATCACACCCAAGATTTCCAAAATATCACTGTCAATTTCTTCTTCCTTATTTTCTTTGTCTTCATTTTCTACAGGAAAAATATCTATATCTTCTATGGATTGGATGGTTTCGTCCTCTTCAGGAGGAGAATGAGTGATCATGTCCACCTCAGGCGTTACAATACGCACCACCGGCTCTAACGGTATATGGTTTCTAGTAGAGCTATTGCCAACATTCTCTGTAAAACCAGTAAACTGGATATATAATATTACGTATAATTATTTGCTGAGTACAAAGTTCAATCGCGAACAATGTTCGAAATAACCACGTGGGCTCCATAAGAACCCCCCTTTAGGTTTAATGTCGACCTTGTTCGTTCCCTCGGAACGACCCTCGGCCACGGAATTATTAACTAAAACTTTTAGTGTTCTAATACCAATCCATCAGATTGGTCAGAAGAAACAAAAGTTTTATAATCTCGAAGATATTTCACGCAGTAATTAGGTACATCATGGCGTCCCTAAGGGTAAAATTTTGACTTACCTTCACTATCCGATTCAGGCAGTTTCCTTATCTTTTTTTCCAATCTTTTTAGCTTTTTAAGCAGATGTTCACGTGTTTTATCTTCTGCGTGCCTTTTCCTTTCCATATTGGTACAATAATTTTTAACTTAACGATAACTGTAGAAATTCCGTGTAGCGCCGTTGATGACATAAAAACCGAATGAAGCTAGTTACAGGTGGCAGCACTGTCCGGGGCATGAGGCTGCGTTCCGTTTTCTGTTATTATTTTTTCTTTAAAATTATGTGGCGCCAGTGAGTATATAAGCCGTAACTACACTTGTAATCATCATAGAGGACGAGACAACAACGAGCATAATGTGAAAACTATGCCACAACGGACTAATCTTAAATTATATTTGCAGTATTAATTTCTTATTTCAATATTGTAATATTCTCATGAGAATATAAACGTCTTAAGCCATAAAAGAGACGAAAGATAGTGGTAATTGTTGCGAAACGGTCCCATAGCTGTCACGCTGGTCATCCGTTGGGACCGCTCTGTGAAAACACGGAAGGTGATACAAAATCACTGATAATTTAAACAATAAAAACAAAAGCAAATTTAGTTCATTAGATCAGGCAACGCTCAGGTGATAAGGCCGAGTGTTCATTCAACAACCGGAAACTAATCCGTCGAATTATGAAGTCTGATTCAAATAAATAATTATAAAGAAAATGCAAAACGTCAAGAAGTCACTATGAAGTAATTCCCTTTATGCATTCTGCGGAACTAAGTTCGGTCATCGAAGAAATTGCTATTTAATTTGATGTCTCAAATGTGGTTTTGAACTATTTCAATACCCTCTTAAGGTCGACTCGCAGAACGAGATTGAAATTTGTGGGAGTTCAGAAACTATTCTCAACTCGATGCTGTTTCAAATGCTTAAATTGGTCCTACGATATTTTGTCAAATTTCTCAATAGCCCAAAACATTTATTTTTACGAGTACAAAATATTGCACAGCCAAATTAGAGGTTCTTTCTTCGCTGTAAAAACACTTTCTACTATTAAGCAACCAGCAGACGTTTCTTATGTCAACAAAACAATAAAAATACCCTTTTTTGTTTCAGATTACAACTCAAAAACCAGCCAGTGAATTTTAAAATAAAAGTAAATTGATGCTCATTGTAAACTCAGTCTACAAATCAGTGTAAATAAGTGCCGAAATTTGTTGCTCAGTGTAAACTCTCCTACAAATAAGTGTAAATGTGTGCCAAGTGCCAAGTGAGGTT
This sequence comes from Acleris sparsana, assembly GCA_923062465.1. NCBI lineage: Eukaryota > Metazoa > Arthropoda > Insecta > Lepidoptera > Tortricidae > Acleris > Acleris sparsana. Next base: position 15,024,902 of record OV281301.1, on the reverse strand, counting down.
GTGATGTGATGCTCTACGATGCTGAAGATACAAATGCTAGATTCCATCTGCAGTAATGAGGCTGACGAAAACCAGGAGCCGCAGCAGAATGGGTGAGTGGCCATGTTTAATTTCAGTGTTCCCCCCAGGATGGACACGTTTCATGGAACCCTGTTGGTTCAAGTTACATCATTTCGCTGTTATTTTTACAGTTTCGGTATATGTTACCTAATGAAGACTAGCTTTAAGCAGTTTTTGTGCACGAAGCAAGCTTCATGCGACATAAAAAACAATATTTTTTTTGTCTCATAGTAACCTGGTATGGTTTAACCACATAACCATAAGGATTATGTGGGAGTCACCCACTTAAAACCCAGCGATAGTCGCGTCTGCTCCCATGATGGCGATGTCGTGCATTCATATAACCTCTCATTCATAAACGCACAATAGCGAAAGTGTGCTTAAAATATGCTTTGTCCTTATCTGTCACTGTGACATTTCCATTTGACAGAAAAGTACAACTTATACTTTAACTAAATAAATAGGTATATACTGCCTTTTTGCTTTAGACTTTAGTGTATAAAACTATAATTATTTGACTATTTGTTATTATTTTAAGCCCTTCATCGATAAAAGGACCAACATCATCATGAATAATAGTAATTTATTAATTTATAGCAAGCTTAGTTTCCCTATTACACCGTCCCAGCTTTAAGTAACTTTTGAATACCCCAACTGGCGAATTAATCGCTTACTTGTAATTACACTATTTAGTACAGGGGTCCCAAACTTTAAAGGTAACGAAACACTCAACAAATCCCTTTTATTTTATGGAACCCCATATGAAATACTTTCGTCAACATATGAGTGTTTTATCTGAGCTATTTTTGCGATTCGCAGAAACCTGGTGACTTTCAAAGGTAGGTTCTATCAAAATTAGTAGTGTGACTGTGACCTGCCGTGGTGTCACCAATTGGTTTCTGCAGAAGACCAGCTCTGACCTAAAAACTAATAACATGCTGAGCAGGAACTACTATGCTCTGTCTGGCACTGGTTCAGTTGTTTATTGTATTTTTGTTTTTGTGTGTTAATTTATTTTTCTGTACTTCTTTTAGATGTAAACAAATTAACGTTTTTTTTCCTTCTTTCTTTCTTCTTTCGTCATAAAAAGCGTCACTAAAAAGTATGAAATAAAATAAATGTTTAAAAAAAACGAAAGCCCGCCTTCAAAAATGCAAAAATAACTTCTGATAAAATGATAGCTAGCTCTGATAGCTAGGTCAGGTCAACTGAAGTCGGCTTCCTACAATATTTTAAACCAAAAGCCAAATACAGTTGGACTGACCTACCACTTTATAAGAAGTTATTTTTTGCATTCTTGAAGAGGGGGTTTTGTTTTTTTTTAAATTTATTTTATTGACACGGGTTTTATGTTTTGTTCGTTTCTTGAGCGAGAACATAGTCGATAGGAAACCGCTTTGTCGCCAGCACGGCAGAGCGACAAGCGCCTTATATGGGCAATTATATTGCTCATAAAATTGCCCGTGTAAGAACAATTTTAATTTCCGCGGAACCCACTTTGAGAACCGCTGATCTAGCACTTACATAATGACTCATTACGCTGTAATTACAATGCGGAGTTAGAAATGTATCTCAAATAGATAGTAATCTGACGTTATTATATTTTGTATTACGTTATAGTTACGTTAAATACGCAACAGGAAATTTGAAGAAAAGTACCTCCGCTGGTTAAACTAAAGGATTATGTTCAGAAGATTGTGAGTGTGTTATAGTTTAGTATTTATTTCTCTATCTGTTTATCATTATCTTATATCTATAGTACGGTGGTCGGAATTGATGAACCATTATAAAACCTTGTCGCATAAAGCCAACGATCAATTGCCATATTATTTCTATCTCGTCACTTGACGCTGTCATAATGACAAGGTTCTTGGTGGATCAAGATTTAAAATCCTTGATGGTACAAGCTCCGCAAGCATAGGGTTCCGTCCCTAAAGGGTGCCAACGGGGGTCCTTGAACTGTTACTAAGCCACCGTTATCAGATTCTTCCGTCCGTCTGACTGTCAGCGGGCTGAATCTCAGGAACATGAATTAGGTTGACAGTTAATTTCTTTACATACGCTTCACAAAGCCAAACTCTAATTCCAATACAAAATAGACCCTTCAACATTATTTAGGCAGCAAACGAAAAAAAACACGTATTCCTCCAAATAAAAACGTTACTAGACAAATAAACGTAGAGGAAACCATTAAAGAAATTTATTAGCCGTTGAACAAAGATCCGAGATCGAAAACACAATTAGTTCTCAGAGAACACTTAAATAACACTTAGGTAGACAACACTAGTGAAAATTCTACACGTAGCACTGACGGAACTGGAGAAGCTTTGATTTACTGAATTAAACTTGAAGACCGTAGACGACTTCACCAAGGTCGAGGAACAAAATTAAAGTAGGATCAAATTGCAGAAAAACTATCGTTATCGCTGTATCCTCAAACACAGACTTTTCATTTCGCTGCAACTAGTAGGTACTCAAAAGCTAAAAGAAATGGTTTAAAATAATCTGCTGATCAATGTCCTCTTTATTTAAGAGCCATGTTCTTGCCGGTGGAGTAATCGCCAACCGATCCAGTCCTCCGTCAACTGCTTGACTTTCTGGTACGACGACCCGTACGACCCAGTTTTAACGTTCTCTTTCTCAAAGTAATTTCTTCTTGGTCTTCCTCTGCCTCTCTTTCCTGATGATGATCATGTTTTTAGGGAAAAGATCGTGTCATAGCAGGTGATCATTGTTACTCTTCTATTTTCTATTGTTGCTAGTCAATTCCTACTTTATTCTATTCAGCTCTGGTCATTTCAATTTTTTCTGTCCAATTTATCCCCTCTATTCTCCTCCCACACCTCATTTCAAAAGTATATCAATGTAGAGGTAGATATTTGAGGTGAGACTTATTTACTGGAATCCCGAACCGTAAGACCATCGAGTAATGTGACTAAGTTAGAAAATCTCATTGGTACATGGTGACGAATCAACACTTACCACAAATTAAGGTAGAATCCCATAGCCAAATCTTTTTAAACATATCTTTGCTTAGCTCGACCACTCCCCAGCTTTCCCTCACTTGTTAAAACCTAACCTGTACTCACCTACATTCTATTTTCAATCCTATCGATTGGACTATAGCAGACGCCGCGTCGCCTTTCGTAAATGAAATAGGGAATAAGTATTTCTGTGGGAGTGTATGGGTCAATCATCTTGTTTACCTCCTAGTCTCCTACCGCCCTATTTAAGGGAATTATTGGGTTGTTTGTTAGGACTTTTTTCAGCGGACATAAATAGGGTCATGACTTTTGTGTCTTTCTTACCCGACTGCAGAAGGAAGGGTGTCAGGGTAACGTGTTTATCAGCCTATATATATATATATGTTTGTATTTATGTTTGTTCCTGAAACTTAACGCGTCGATTCTTATGTCAATCATTTGTCTCAATCTTGTGTCTCTAAATATTATGACCGTGATCAAAATTCAAGATGGCAGCAACCAGACGCCATATTTAAAAAAAGAAAAAAGTTGACGAACTATATTGGCACTTATTTAATAATCATCTGTAGTTATCATTTAGGATTTATAACCATTGAGTCGGGTTTTTTTAAGCAAAATGTAAGCCATAAAAAATAGATATATACCCAAAACTCTCGATATATTCTAGAACTTGCTCGAACACTGTTGTTTGTGATCGTAATAGTACATTGTGCATCAAGGGTAGTATGAAGGGAATTACTAACGAGAGTGTTAGAAGCCCGACGCCGAAGGCGGAGGGCTTTTAATGACTCGAGTTAGTAATCCCCTTACTGCCTGTGATACACACAATGGTTTTCATCACATTTGAGAGGAAAAAAACAAAGAGAAAACACTTTAACTCTGCAAAATATTAAGAAATAACTTTTGACGGACGGGAACGTAAATGGAAAAGATATTTTTTTTGTGACCACAAATACTGCGTTTAGTTTCGACCTGGATTCGAGCCAGATTTAGCCAATTTGATAAAAATGTATAATTACTAAAATTAATGATAAATGTTGATATAAACTTGAAATAGGTATAAAAATAATGAAGTTTAATGAAGCATATAGGTTTTGTGTAATGTAAGTTAGTCTATAGCTAATTTTTAAAGATGAAATTAAAACCGATTTAATTTTTGGCTGAAAATTAAACCTCCTTAGTCAGAAATTATGTACGAAAGAGTTGCAAATTTTAAAAAGAAAGTCATTACTCCCTAGGGATGACAAACTCGCCATAATTCCCGCGGGAACAATTTAGGCCATTGTCCTTCTGTATACAGGCATGGAATAACACCATTTACGAGCAAGTGTGATGAAAAATCTTTAATAGAATTACTTACTAGACTAGGGCGCCTCCCTCGCCTCGGTGACGCCGGTAGAAAAACAAACGCAGTTTGTCGGGGTATTTTCTATCGGCGTTGGATACTTGGATAGCTTTTTGGACCCATGACGTGAGCTGTGATTTTGCACTGTGAAACCTTATTGCCTCGACATTGTATCGTATTGTTTTATACTTCGCCGCCATTTGGTACTGTCTAGTAAGTAAGGAATCTATTATGTATCGGATGGCAGAATTATTGTTGGTCGTAACGATTGTTTGGTCGAAAATCATTTCAAATCATAACGTGTTTGTGTTGCATTTAAATTCGGAATGCTATTAACTTTAGGTTCCGAAATCAAATTGTATCTGTTTCTGATCTGTGACACTTTTGCATTTAAACAGTGAATTATGATCGACCTGTTATGACGTCACAGTGCATATCGGATCTCTCTGTTTAATCGCTGTCGAATTACAGTAAAAATTGCTTGTATCATCCGTATTTCTTAAAGTCGCCGTCAATAGAAGTTGCCAAAGATGTAAACAAAATCAAACGAACCAATTCACCATCATTATTCAAATTAACTTTTAAAGATGAGGTGAGGTCTTTGCAATGATTTATACACTAGATCATTATTTTTATATCAAGTTTAAGATTAAATAACTGTTAATTATACGTTATTTTTAATAAAAACACGCTTGGTTAACATTTGAGGTTATGTGTCAAACAGTACTAGGTAATTTGTTTACATCGCTCACAAGTTCTATTGACGGCGATTTTAGCCGATTTAAATTTAAATTTCATGGTGATCTCTTTCACGGTATTTTCACATTTTGTTAAGAAATGCGACTTGAAAATACCTTACATATAACTTTCCATCTGTAAAATGGTAAAGGTTTCAAAAAAATACTTTGTTGTATTCCTACGTTAGACTTAGGGAACAGAAGACATAGCGTTTCTATTCGTTTCGTTTTATAAACCCATCGCGTAACTGGTAGATAACGTTATACGAAGAGTCACGTGACGTATCAGTGACGCGATTGCTTTAAAAACGAAACGAATAGAAACGCTTGTTATAGAAATGCATCTTAGCCAGGGCCTCAGATACGCTTGTAGCCTTCCATTGCATGTATACCTCTGTGTACCCAAGACCTGTATGCTGACTATGAATCCAGTCCACATACAGTTGCGTATCGTATTTTTCCAGTATTGTTTGCAAAAAACATTTCTAGCTGTATTTTCAATGTTATCCAAACTGCAACAGCTTCAAAGGGAAAAGAAAATTGGAATTTGAAATGAAATTTTCAGAGTCCGTCGTGTTTGTGATGTCTCTCTGTTTGTTGATACTGTTGCTAGTTCATTAACTACGTTTGTATAGGCACAGTTTTTTTATTTAAAAAATATATTTTTGTCACTTTTATGTCTTCGTATCAAAATTAGTATATTATTGTTTTATATCTACAATATTAACGAAAATGTGTGTTAATTTTGACCGTTAAATGAATGAATGAATGAATGAATGAATGAATGAATGAATGAATGAATGAATGAATGAATGAATGAATGAATAAATAAATAAATAAATAAATAAATAAATAAATAAATTAATTAATTAATTAATGATATTTATTTTCCAAAGTAATGATAGTTATTATTCTTCTTGAAAAAAATGTAGTTTATAAATAGATAACAATAGGCAGTATTAGTGACTTTTATTCACAGATTCAATAAAAGCTGATTTATGTAACAAACAGTTCAGAAAAATCATTTTTTGAATAGCTATCAAACTAACCAAGATACAAGCCAACAAAGATTTATTCCTATATATCTAGCAAAAAAGAATTGAACATGGAGTTTATATTGCCGACCTGTTACATGACGTCACAGTGCATATCGGATCTCGCTGTGTCATCGCTGTCTAATTAGCAATTTAAAATGTCTGTATCATCCGTATTTCTTGTCTGATATTATTTTTATGCTGAGCTATGCTGGGTGTCTCCTTGCGAGATCGAATCAGGAATGAGGAGATTCGCAGGAGAACTAAAGTAACCGATATAGCTCACCGGATTGCAAACCTTAAGTGGCAGTGGGCGGGGCACATTGCTCGTAGAACTGATGGCCGTTGGAGCGGAAAGGTTCTAGAGTGGCGACCGCGAACCGGGAGACGAAGTGTTGGCAGACCTTCCACAAGGTGGACTGACGATCTGATAAAGGTCGCGGGAAACCGCTGGATGACAGCAGCAGAGGACCGATCGTTGTGGAAAACCTTGGGGAAGGCCTTTGTCCAGCAGTGGACGTCTTGCGGCTGATAATGATGATGATGATGATTATTATTTTTATATTTTTTTGAGAAATGCGTTTTAAAAATCCATGCATATTCCCTATTGCTACCGATATTTAAAGTTAAATTCAAGTAAATGAATGGTTGTCTTTAGACCGACGGACAGACTAAACTGCTAAGTCGGGGGCGGCAGACCAATTTTTCCACGCCATACTTTAAATCATATGTACAAAATGCAATTCCAGTGTTTTTATCAAGTACTGACTATTGCTCGCGACTCCGTCCGCGTTGAAGTCACTTACTGGTAAAATTGTAGATTGTGTCACAAGGGAGCAAAATGACATATTTACGGCGAGGACGTACCATACATTGAATCCTGAACGAAACGACGGATTCCATAATTTTACCCCGAGCGTAGCGTAATAGCGTAGGTGGAAATAATTTTGCTGCTGTGTGACACATAGGTACTGCTTTTCACATCACCTATGAGGAAAATAAAAGATCTTAGTGATAAAACAAATTATATGCAAATGTGCATACTGCACATAAACGACAAAAAATTACTTGTAGTCAATTATGTGTGTAAATTTCAATTCATTTATCAAAATGTCATTGAACAGAAAAGTGCCACTTTTATCCCTCTGAGCAGGGAAGAAAAGTCCCTTTTCCGAATAGGTGATGTGAAAAGTACCTGATGTCCTTTCTCGAGGTTTAAGGTATGTACATACCTCATCGAAATCGGTCCATGGACAGACAGAGTTACTTCTGCATTTGTTACGGGTGCTTATAAGAATGGATAACGATAATGTCATGGTTGTACACAATGCCAGCATCTCGAGCGTAAGTTGCTGTTCACGCGGTAAACAGTCTCGAACGCGAAAGTAACGATGTTATTTATACGAGAAACGCAAACGCGATCGAGACGTTTTTGTGTAAAAATACACTAGAGGCTCAGGTTTTGCCTACGCAGACAAACTTTTTGCCTTTTTCCCCTTATTGACTGCGTTCTACTGGTCAAAATATGATCCTATATCAAATCTGTAAGCGGTAAGAATATTAGAAGTAGTTTATTCCATAGTAATTACATTGTCTGGAATCGTGGACAGTAAAACACCAGACGAATAAGTTTGTTAAACATTAATTAAACTAAACTGAAAGGTTTTAAATTCTATCACAAGTTTAGTTTTAATTTTAATTTTAATTACATTAAATTCTAAAATTCTGAGCCCTTTTTTGTCAAAGGTTAAAGCAATTCCATTGCAAAAAAAAAAGCTATTTTAAATATGTTACGTGGGTTTTTTGTGTGTACATTGTTAATTGAATTGAGCGTTTTAAATAAATACTTAATCATGATATCTTTTTACAAACTTTTATTTAAAACTAACGATCTGCCCTGGCTTCGCTTAGCTTCATGGGAGTTTTTTCAGAATTTATTATACATACGTAATCAAACAATCTGGTGACGAATCTATTGAAAGTCAACTGAACTCTTTGATAATTTGGAGTTGATTCATTATTCTTTAAACATTTTAATTATACTATCAAACTGTTTTGTCGAATTCATCTTCGTCTAATTTCATCATTGTCTAATTTAGGTCACAGACGATATAAATATTTGGATCTATTGACAGACCTTGGATTCTGTCGCGATCCTGTATAAGAATTTGCTTACCTCTCTATAGCAAAAAAAATCCCCTATCATCTGTGACAGGGATATAACATATCAAAGGTAGCTCGTTACAATGTTACTTTATCCTCCAACCTTCAAAAGAAAATATCGCAAGAAAATGTATCTTTAAAACGACCAAAGTAGGACGAGCTCCCAGTGCCGGATCGGACGCGTCGTAACCATAGTAAAGTTGGGAGTTGAGGTGAGTTGCAGAGGTCTTTGTGTGATGGATGCGTATAACGATGTAAGTTTTCGCATTTTGATAGTGATATGTGGGTACACACTCCTTTAGGAGTTGCTTGTTTAGGGACTGAAGTGCGATTGCGGCTTTAGGATTTTGTTCTCGAAAAGACTTGGCAATAATTTCATAGAATTCTAGCATCTGTCTGCGATTTCATCCGCAGGGCCACTGGTAGACCACGTGATTTTTCGTATCACGTCATCTACCAGTGACGCGATTGGGTAAAAACGAAACGAATAGAAACGCTAGTTAGCGTAGTGCATCTTGACAGAGTCCTCTGGTTCATTTATCTTCCCTAGGGAACCATTGAAATGTTCCTCACATTAATTCTAAACCATTTTTTCCTTAAAATCGGATAAGCCTTAACGGATTTGTTCATACAATATCTGTATGAAGCCGGCTTTTCCTTAAAGTATCGTAGGATGCCGTCTTAAATTTAACAGACCTAGTACCTTTTGAAATAAGTAATTTTGTGCGTTTTTGGTAAGGTTAAGTAAGGCATTGATCATCATGTCAGCCGAAAGACGTCCACTGCTGGACATAGGCCTCCCCCAAGGCTTTCCACTCAGACCGGTCTTGTGCTTTTCGCATCCACCGCGGTCCCGCGATCCTGACGAGGTCGTCACTCCATCTTGTTGGAGGCCTACCTACAGCTCGTCTTCCAGTCCGCGGACGCCACTCCAGAACCTTCTGACCCCATCGGCCATCAGTCCTGCGAGCAATGTGCCCCGCCCACTGCCACTTCAGTTTAGCTATTCTTAGGGCTATGTCGGTAACCTTAGTTCTACTGCGGATATCATGATTCTATCACACAGAGAAACCCCGAGCACTAGCCCCTAGCCCTCTCCATAGCCCTCTGAGTGACTTTGAGCTTCCTTATGAGGCCCATTGTTAGCGCCCACGTCTCAGATCCGTAAGTCATCACCGGCAAAAAGGAGATAAAGGCATTGATAGTAAAAACTTTTTCCTAAGTATTACAGAAATATCAATAACAGGCAGTCGAGTTTTCAAAGCTGCCTTTTCGTAGTTCTTGTTTAAACTATCGCTTACCCGCGCTCGAGCTCTCGTTCGTTAAAACTCCGCGACTCGAGTTTTAATTAAAAGTTCTGGAAAGAAGTGAACTGTCAGATATTTTTGTTACCAGTTAAAAATAAAAATTCCGTTCGTTAAATTCGTATTTTATTAGCTACATTTTATGAATTAATTTGTTTTTAATGCCGTAAAAAAATTGAATTATGGCAGTTGTACGTTTTTATTAGAGTACAATTTTTAAGAATGAAATTTACGGCGTTAAGATCGACAGTAGTAGGCAGATTGTGAGAAAAATAGTAAATATGAATATAAAGAAAACTTTTTGATTACAATCTCAACTATATTAAGATTAACTAATTTTAAATTCCTCGAGCCTACTTTTTAATGGCGGGAATCTACCCCACAAACATCTCATTTTTGGACATTTGGACATTGTACAAAATTCCAGCCCGAACTAAAACTGGTTAAGAGTAAACTAAGTAGATATGAAGTAAAAAAACATCCTAATAAAAAGTTATATTATTATATAAACTAGCTCTTGTGATGCAATCTGGTAACAATGCTATAATGATTATTATAAAACAGTTATTACTATGGTCACGTTTAGTTATCACTATGACAATGCTTCGGTTATACTCTATGTGGCATTATCATACTATTAACGATATTTAAATTAGCGGTGAAAGCACGTAGCAACTAAAGAAGAATATCCGTTCAAAATATGAACTTGAAGATTTTAGCCAATTCAGTGCCAAACTTTCTAAATTCTTTACAAAATGAACCCGTTATGTAGCTCTTGGCCCTGAATGTTTTGATGAATAAATTGAACTATGTTGTTCGCCCCGGCAATATTTGTCTTCCTAGAGAAGGGTTCAATTTGCGGACCAATAAATAAATAAACAATCCAGCACAAGTGGGCATGTATTTGCTCAGGCTGAGTGGGAGTGCTGCGTTGCGGTGTTATTCCGAGTTTAAGTTTAAACACGACATTGAAATTATTGGACGACCGCAATTTGGCTTGGCAAACAACTTGAACTCTGCGTTCAAATCAAGTGGTTGTTAACATGCAAACAAAATGTATGAAATTGGTATAGGTTTACCAGCGATACGTTACGTCAACCCTTTAAATATTTTTATATTATAACACGGTTTTATAATGGCTCATTTTTTTTTACCGTTCTCTCAACCAATTCTTATGGCACAATGGAACTCTGTCAAAGTGACGTCATAATTCAATTCTTCAGAAGTGTCATAGGTTTTGAATCATTACGTCACTTTGACATAGTTACAAAGCGGGCTATAAGTCAAGTTGGTGGACGTTACAGAATAACACCGCTACTGACCAATGATTCGGTTGTTCTATTTTTGGACGCAATTTGGTTTGTAGATGGTTTTGCGATGGTTTTGGTAACGCTGGGTGGTGTTGTGTCCTTTGACATATACTCGTACTTGGTCACGTAATGGTAAAATTAGATTGGTCTATGCAAATAAAGAATATTGTTTTGTACAGTCAGTGCCACTGTGGTACGTATGATCGGGTGGCATTATAATTGTTTGCACTAAATGTATTGATTAGTGGGAAATAGTTTGGTCGACTTTCCATCAAAATATTACATTTTCCCGAAGGAATGACCAGGGCCGTATTTAGGGGAGGGCAAACGGGGTTACAACCCCGGGCCTCCACAAGTAAGGGGCCCCCTAATAGACTTCGAAAAAAAAACAGACTAGTAAGCACTAGTAAACCAGTTTTTCGCGTTTTACCTTTACCTTAAAGTACTTTATACAAACATGATTATATTAATCATTCATAATTATGGGATACTGAATCCCAATGGCTCAATGGCTGAGTGAGGTGGTACTCGCCCGCGCCTCGGATGTTGGATATACGAATCCGTGTGTCTACTCTTTATTTATGTACTTTAAACCATATTCTTATATGTAATTAACATCAGCTTAAAATTTCCACAAAGTAACGTCTGATTAAATGAATTACCAAAGGACTAATGGAAAAGTCCAATCTCCGGGGAACTATTTCGCTCCGAAATTCTCAAAGATTTAAATTTCAGAGCTACACCTTGAAATTGCATTGTGAATATATTTGGTTTTGATGGTACCAAATTGCACTGGGATGCGATCATTTTGAAAAAAGAAAATAATAAAAATTAGGCTTCGAACCATGATGGGACAAAACCGTCTATCAAAGCTTTCTCTCCAGAGCATTGAAAGTGATTTGCTTGGAACTGGATCACCGAAATCATCAACGATTATTTAATTTTAGATAATTCCTGTATCCGATTATATTTATATGTTTGTTAAATGATAAATTAATCTATACTTGGTAAACCAATACATTATTTATTGGAAAATTCGACTAAAAACATTGATCATTTTATTTGGAAAATAATTTGGAGCCAGGGGCCTCCACTCCTTTGTTGCCCCGAGGCCTCCAGGTCCAGACCTTTAAATCCGCCCCTGGGAATAAAGATAACCAAAATCTCCCCGCAATATGGGATGGCCGAATAACTAACTCTTAAAAATAGTAAGTGCCTAGTTGGCAGTGAGCAGTGACCCTGCCTTCGAAGGTAGCGGTTTGAGGTTCAATTGCTGGTATCGGTAAATATTTGTGGGACGAGCGCGAGTATTTGTTCCCGAGCCTCAGGTGTTTTCTTTGCATTAAAGTCTGTGTTTCTCAATACATAAATATTTTTATCTTGGCATGATACCTATGTATAGTAAGCCTAGGGCCTGGGTTAACGTATGTACCTAAGCTAAGTTGTAGGTACATTTAATATTTACTTAGTTTCTTTTGAATTTTGAAATGCGCTTCGACCAATTTGGATTCGGAATTTCGGATAGACAATTTGGAAGCTTTGTATCTGTAAAAAAATATATTTCGAGCACCGAGGCCCATGTTTACAAATACATATAAAACTTAAAACTAACACCAAGGTGCGGGTGGTAGGATCATCGCTACCACCATATTGTCCGTTTACCTACCGCCAAACAGCAGTATTCGCATTGTTGTGTTCGGGTTTGTGGATAAGACAGCCGGTGTAATGACTAGCATAGAGGCACTCCATCTTAGTCCTCAGGGTTGGCAACGCATTTGCAGTCTTACGCTTGCAGTCTTGTGAATGCGAATGTCTATGAGTCACAGTTTCCATTTTCCATGTGGTCTGTGTGCTCGTTTGCATTCTCTATGCCATAAAAAAAGAGGTGACGGAACAGCGTGTCTCTGTTTTGCCCAAAATTGACGTGATGGTCGCTGTCGGTAGGTTCCCAGCATAAACCGCGGCACGTGCACTACAAACGAACTATGCACGTAGCGAAGCGCAAGCAGCTGGAACACCGTCAGACTACATCCAACCTTCTGGCGGATGCACTCCACGTCTTCTACAGGAGCAGAGTGGTGCAGGCGAGACACGTAGAGAGTCCGTATAGCTGCCCCCAGCTCGGAATTCGGGTCCGTTACTGCAGTGTTACACCGTGTCGTATGAGCAGAGATCGGACAAATTTGCGTCATTACTCGCAATAATGTGGACATGACTCAAAATGTTAAAATAGTACATTGTGCATCAAGGGTAGTATGAAGGGAATTACTAACGAGAGTGTTAGAAACCCGACGCCGAAGGCGGAGGGCTTTTAATGACTCGAGTTAGTAATCCCCTTACTGCCTGTGATACACACAATGGTTTTCATCACACTTGCGAGGAAAAAAACAAAGAGAAAACACTTTAACTCTGCAAAATATAAAGAAATAACTTTTGACAAACGGGAACGTAAATGGATACGATATTTTTTTTGTGACCTCTACCACAGATAATAACTGCGTTTAGTTTCGACCTGGATTCGAGCCAGATTTAGCCAATTTGATAAAAATGTATAATTACTAAAATGAATGATAAATGTTGATATAAACTTGAAATAGGTATAAAAATAATAAAGTTTGATGAAACGTATAGGTTTTGTGTAATGTAAGTTAGTCTTTAGCTAATTTTTAAAGATGAAATTAGAAACCGATTTAATTTTTGGCTGAAAATTAAACCTCCTTAGTCAGAAATTATGTACGAAAGAGTTGCAAATTTTAAAAAGAAAGTCATTACTCCCTAGGGATGACAAACTCGCCATAATTCCCGCGGGAACAATTTAGGTCATTGTCCTTCTGTATACAGGCATGGAATAACACCATTTACGAGCAAGTGTGATGAAAAATTAATTAATTATTTATTAAAATAAAATTTGAATTTCCGGAGATATAACGTTTATACGTGCTTATAATTAATAGATTTTTTTGATTTTAAGTGGTTATCATTTTCAACAATATTTTTATATAATAAATAAGTTACGATTTTAAACTGACACGATTATTTACAATAGAAATAATACCCAACAACTACTACATGGTTAATATCCTGCTATGCTTATTATTTTTGACGAAGAAGTTATCTAGTTCTATAGATATAAAACCTCCGTCAATTTACTTTTTCTTAATAATATATATATTTTAACAAACTTTTGTATTTATTGACTAGGAATCAAATTATATGTCAAATTATAAATTAATTAAATGATTCCCTAGTTGATTAATTTTGGAGTCATGTCCACATTATTGCGAGCAATGACGCAAATTTGTCCGATCTCTGCTTATGAGGCTTGCTACGTGGTTTCTGTGCTGCAAAAGTATATTCATATTTACCTACACAAGCCTCGGGCTTAGTTAGGGCCTAATTTGTGTGAGATTTTCCCCTGATTTTTATATGTATGTCGTCGCCCCTAGGCATTTCTAGGCATATCATAAAATAACCTAACATCTAAATATACAAAAGGAGAAACTGACTGACTGACTGACTGACATATCAACGCACAGCCGAAACTACTGTACCTAGAAACTTGAAATTTGGTACAGGGGTTCCTTTCATGATGTAAGAGAGCACTAAGAAATGATTTTCCGAAAATCGACCCCCAACGGGAAAAAAGGGGGAGTACTAGGAAACTAATTCTACGCGTACGAAGTCGCGGGCGTCCGCTAGTATAATATGTATATCTTATTCCTATCTGGCGATATTATGTATAAAATGAACTATAAATTACTATCCAATGTAATAGGACCCTAAAGCAGCATTACACGTACTTAAGCCTCAAATTCGACGCTAGATGGAAACTTTAATCGCCGTGAATCCCGAGGTTTAACTAATCCCGCTGTAACGCGGGATTGGAACGAGCTGGCTCGGTGTAAGGTGAGGCTAATTAGTTCTGGAAATAAAGTGTACTTACTTTGAAATAATTTGCTTGAATTGTTTATCACGTTTTACGCGGAATAGAAGTCTGTTGGACCACTAGTGATCGCACCAGTGTTGGACACTTATAGAGGACCGACACCAATAATTGAAACTTAACTTTTAAATCGCTCTTTTAATAGAAAGTTTCGATTGATTTAATTAAAAATGTTTTACAGTATAAACAAGTTTCTTCAAATTCTGTGTATCTGAAAAAAATATGTAAACGTAAACTATAATTATCTAATGGGCTAAGATCCGATTAGGAGATGATTTGCACCGGGATATTTATTCGATGAAAAGTATTTTATATCAAATTACATACGCTAAATAATATGTGGCGAATAGGTAGGCTGAAAACTATCAGTCCAGTATTTAGATGATTAAAAAAAAAAATAATAATATGCAAATGCTTGTTTTAATAGACAAATTACATACTAATCGAAAGTATGAAGCCTATAGAATAATGTAAACGTTAGGTTTAGTGCAAATTAGTGCCGACTTACCTGTTTATAGCCTACCCAATAGTTTGACGGGTATGTAATTTTTCTAATAAACAAGCAATTGCAATGTCTTAAAACAATGTTATTTTTTATTTTTTAACTAATTATTTGCTGGACTGAAATGATTGAGCCTACCTATTCGCCATAGCATATTATTATTAAATTTGATATAGGTAAAATACTTTTTATCGAATAATCAGCCCGGTGCAAATCGTCTCCTATTCGGATCTCCTACTGTATTAATAAAATATACTCTCAGTGCCGTAACGGGTGACCAAGTATCTTCCATCGTCTAGTTTCTATTGTCTGTAATAGACTTTTCACGCCACTGCTCGGAAATGTGGCGAAAGATGGTCTGTTCTTGGTCCCCAAAACAATCGATAGCAGGCCTACTATGAATTTAAACAGACCAACTATGTTAACATTGTTGGTCTGTTCAATTGACCAATAACATCGGTCCGCTGATCACTAATTCGACCAATCAGAACTTTGTGCAGCACTTTGTGCTGCATATTTAATTAAATTGGCCAGTGAGAAGTCGTTTTATTTTTTTAATAATATTCATCCCTTCACGGATAGGCAAAGGAATCAGATTCCATACAGCCATATATGTCTGCTTTTAATTATCTGAAATAAAGTTTTTTTTTTATTTCCTCGCAGTAGTCGTGAAAAGCACTGTGTTAAGCCTCGGCCGAAAGTGCAATAGATGGACTCGTACTTTCTCCAACTAACTCGTCCATCTATTGCTTACTTTCTAACCTCTACAACAATGTACTATTTACTAAGGCAAAAAAGAAGGTAAGTACCTAAACAATTAAAAAAAAAAGGCTTCTTGCTGTATAATTTTGTTAAAAAGAACTCGGAATAAGGAACAATGTACAATACTCATAGATGAGATATTGCTATCACAAATCTATCAGGAAATCTATGGTTGGTTGGTATGGTTTTGCGGGTGGTAGGACCTGGTGCAGGGTCCGTCCGGATCGCTACCACCATCTTATCCATTAACCTACCGCCAAACAGCAGACAGCCGGTGTAATGACTAGCATAGAGGCATTCCATCTCAGTCCTCAGGGTGTGTAACGCATTTGCCGCCTTAGGCTTGCAGTCTTGTGAATGCGAACGTCTATGGGTCACAGTGTCCACTTACCATCAGGTGGCCTGGGTGCCTACACTATGCAATAAAAAAAAACTATTGATAAGTATGCTTTAACACAGTGATGCGTTAGAGCGATAATAAAGGACTGTATATAATGTTTACGTTTAATTTACAAAAACAGTTTTGCTAGCAATAAACTTAAATTATGAAGTACACACGCGTCTAGGTTACGCCTTGTACACTCAGGAGCAAAAATACCGGGTCAGAGTGCGTTTTTCATACAAACGAGACTATTTCGAAGCCTAGGTTCCTCGCCAGGGGTTGTTTTGAGTGAGTTTTAATGGTGGATACTGCGAGGTTCAATAGAGGAGGTCAAAAGTTCTTAGGATACGTAACTGATCGCACAATCAGTTTACACCACAGCCAGACAGTTTGGGTCAGCACTTGGATTTCCTTACATTTTATTGCCATTTTAGATGTTTTTCTGAACTTGCACAATTCCGGCGTTAACCGCAGATTCATTCAGTTAGATATCCTAGGCACTGGAAGTCCTGTATCGATGCTCAAGGTGTTCATCATCAGATTTCACTAAAAGTATTCCCTGGCGAGGAACCAAGGCTTCGAAATAGCCTCTTTAGTATGAAAAACGCACTCTGACCCGTTATTTTTGCTCCTGAGTGTATTTGTTTTCCGCTACACACTATAGTTTGGTGGTGGACTAGGAATCAAGTTTATCTTCTATCGTCGCTACTATACAGCAATATATGTACTTACACATAATATAAATAAATACGAGCTTAATTACATGCATAATTAATTATGTTGAAGGAAGACAGTACTAGTTAAGTCAGGCGAAAAAGAAAGCATGCCTCATTTACTACAACAAAACGATATAACACATGTCGCGATCAAGAAAGTAATTCCTTGAAGGAACATTAAACGCGCGTCTTGATGCTTTCACTGCCACGCTCCCCTTATCCTATACAAAATTTCCCTCAATACGGTAGTTTTTGGCACCGAAAGCGTAAAGCTACACCTTGGAAATAAATTGATCTGAGCATAATTTAATTTCGATAGTGGTAATAAAATTAATGGGTTTGTTAATAACATTAAAGGTGCATATTTTTATTGGAAAGAACAACACAATCATTATAGAATGCCAAACTTTTTTAGTGGCAGAAAGAGACAAAGAAGCGTGTCGGAAAGATATGATGAAAGAAGAAAAAAGGAAATAAAGTTGCAATTGCAATGTTTTTAATAAGTATCTGGAGGTTTGTTAGATGTATCCTAACCGGGAAGTTCTTTAAGTACTAACAGCGACACCCAAAAATAACAAACAACTGACACAATTTTGCATCTTTATATAAGTACTAGCTTTTGCCCGCGACTTCGTCCGCGTGGCGTGTTATAAAAGAGAGATCTTTGTGTGTGTGGGAGAAAGGTTAAAAAATGCTTAATTTTATTATTTTTAAATGAGGTTATTTTATAAGGAGCCTCTAACTCGCTTCCCGTTCCCAGGGGAATTTTTAACTTTGCATTCTCTAAAGTATATGCATGTCAAATTTCAAGCATCTATCTTATGCAGTTTAGATTTTTTCATACAATATTTATTTCCCGCTAACTTAATTTTTCAAAATACAGCCATAACTAAACTTTATATTTACTAAGGTATGCCATGCATGCTAGATTGAAAACATCTATCTTACGTGATTTAGATTTTTACATACAAAAGTTTTTTCCCAATAACTCCCGTTCCCGTGGGAATTTTGCAATATGGCGTTGCAAATAAGCTTTGCGTTCATTAGGGTACATGCATGCCAAATTTCAATCATCTATCTAACGCGGTTTAGATTTTTCATACAAAAGGATTTTCCCGCTAATTCCCGTTCCCGTGGGAATTTCGGGAATTCCTTTCTTAGTGCACCTGTAAGGTACCTAAGCTACGTCCCTTCCAAATTTCAAGTGCCTACGTTTAGCCGTTTAGGCTGTGCGTTGATATGTCAGTCAGTCAGTCAGTTTCTCATTTTATATATATTTAGATTAGATAAATAATAGAAGATATAAAAGAGAGATCTTTGTGTGTGGGAGAAAAGTTAAAAAATGCTTAATTTTATTATTTTTAAATGAGGTTATTTTATAAGGAGCCTCTAACTCGCTTCCCGTTCCCAGGGGAATTTTTAACTTTGCATTCACTAAGGTATGCTTTGCATGTCAAATTGCAAGCACCTAACTTATGCAGTTTAGTTTTTTTTATACAACATTTTTTTCCCGCGAACTTCATTTTTCAAAATACAGCCATAACTAAACTTTATATTTACTAAGATATGCATGCATGCTAGATTGAAAACATCTATCTTACGAAGTCAAAGTCAAAGTCAAAGTTCTTTATTCTTCAATTTAGGCATAATATAATGCACCTATGAATGTCAAACGTACGTGTTTTTACATACAAAAGTTTTTTCCCAATAACTCCCGTTCCCATTGGAATTTTGCAATATCGCGTTGCAAGTAAGCTTTACGTTCATTAGGATACCTGCATGCCAAATTTCAATCATCTATCTTACGCGGTTTAGATTTTTACATACAAAAGTTTTTTCCCAATAACTCCCGTTCCCGTGAGAATTTTGCAATATCGCGTTGCAAGTAAGCTTTACGTTCATTAGGGTACCTGCATGCCAAATTTCAATCATCTATCTTACGCAGTTTAGATTTTTACATACAAAAGTTTTTTCCCAATAACTCCCGTTCCCGTGGGAATTTTGCAATATCGCGTTGCAAGTAAGCTTAACGTTTATTAGGGTACCTGCATGCCAAATTTCAATCATATATCTTACGCGGTTTAGATTTTTACATACAAAAGTTTTTTTCCCAATAACCCCCGTTCCTGTAAGAATTTTGCAATATCGCGTTGCAAGTAAGCTTTACGTTCATTAGGGTACCTGCATGCCAAATTTCAATCATCTATCTTACGCGGTTTAGATTTTTACATACAAAAGTTTTTTCCCAATAACTCCCGTTCCCGTGGGAATTTTGCAATATCGCGTTGCAAGTAAGCTTAACGTTTATTAGGGTACCTGCATGCCAAATTTCAATCATATATCTTACGCGGTTTAGATTTTTACATACAAAAGTTTTTTCCCAATAACCCCCGTTCCTGTAGGAATTTTGCAATATCGCGTTGCAAGTAAGCTTTACGTTCATTAGGGTACCTGCATGCCAAATTTCAATCATCTATCTTACGCGGTTTAGATTTTTACATACAAAAGTTTTTTCCCAATAACTCCCGTTCCCGTGGGAATTTTGCAATATCGCGTTGCAAGTAAGCTTAACGTTTATTAGGGTACCTGCATGCCAAATTTCAATCATATATCTTACGTGGTTTAGATTTTTACATACAAAAGTTTTTTCCCAATAACCCCCGTTCCTGTAAGAATTTTGCAATATCGCGTTGCAAGTAAGCTTTACGTTCATTAGGGTACCTGCATGCCAAATTTCAATCATCTATCTTACGCGGTTTAGATTTTTACATACAAAAGTTTTTTCCCAATAACTCCCGTTCCCGTGGGAATTTTGCAATATCGCGTTGCAAGTAAGCTTTACATTCATTAGGGTACTTGCGTGCCAAATTTCAATCATCTATCTTACGCGGTTTAGATTTTTCATACAAAAGGATTTTCCCGCTAATTCCCTTTCCCGTGGGAATTTCGGGAATTCCTTTCTTAGCGGATGCCTACATCATAGTGGCTATCAGCATGCCAAATTTCAGCCCGATCGGTCCAGTAGTTTGGGCTGTGCGTTGATAGATCAGTCAGTCAATCAGTCAGTCACCTTTGCGTTTTATATATATAGATACATTGTGGACGGGAGTCTATGTCGAAACCAAGTAACTCACAATTCTCATTACAATAATGACTTATATTATAATATCTTCTTACAGTTCAAAGAATGCATGGATTCAGTTATCACTGCGCTTCCTTATTAAAGCGCCACACTAACTAATAACAGTTTGTCTGTTGTCGTTTTTTCCACGCGCTCCCACAGTCCGCCGGTCCGGTAACGTCTCACAAAATACATTACTTACAACCAATAACGTCACGTTCGACTGCTAACCATCTGCGTATCCACACTGCCAAGTAAATTAAACAAACATCGTAATAAAGTAATTTCGCTTACGACGCCCCAAAAAAAACCACATCTGGATCGGCACGTGGCAACCTCTTCCTTCCGGCACAATCCCCTCGCAAAAACCTCGCCCTAAATACGACCTTACACCCAAATAAAATGAACTTTATAAACACAAGCGGAAAGACCAATGTGGCAAAGGTTTTGTTAGTCATATTTATCAATACTGCCTTTTATGCCAAAAAGACGCAACTGCTGACAGAACTCTTACTATTTTCAATGTCATTGCCAGAGAAAACAGTCCGATTTGCCTCAGCTTTGAAATGGCCAATGCGTCCTTTTGAGTGACGGCGTAGAATGGCGAACAGAGTCAATCCATTGACGTTTTTATGACACTTTCTTATGGATAACGTCGGTTCGCTTGTTAGTGACCCTTTAAAGTAACACCTGGAACAAAATAAACAGTTAAAAGTGAGATCTGATAGTTTGTAAAAAATTGGGGTTTTATTATACTCATTAAATCTGTTATAGATTACGATCGGCCCATTTATATAAGCTATAGGAAACACGCTTTATTTATTACTAGTAACCTGGAGAAATGATCTAACTTCTCTGGAGTCGGGATAAAATGCAAGAAATCACGTCCGACCCGTTCCGCCGTTACTACCTAAAGAAGAAACAACAAACAGTCTATCGTTTATACGTTATCGTTCGTTCGTTATCGTTCGTTTAGTAGGGAATCTATTTTAATCTGATGTTTCAGATCACAAAGTTGCTTTTTTTTACGTTACTAAAGTCAAAGGCAGCATTGTGACCACCAAGACTGCTTCCACCAAGACTGGTTAGCTGGATTGCACCTTGGACAGCATGATGACTCAAGGAGTCACGGAAGCCATCTGTCCAACTCCTAAGGTTGAGGTGCTCTTAATTTGATCTCACGTTAAGGTCTTAATTAATTTCACAAAATCAATAATTGAATTCAGTAAATTAGCCACATCGGGCTCTTTAACATGTCGGCTATCTGCCGCACTCAAAGACGTCCATTAAATTTAACGCTTGTTTGTTGACGTGTTGTCTTATTCTATTGCTATAGCAAAGAAAGTGACAGTAGCAACTTTAATCAAGCATTCAATTTAATTGAAGTCTCTGAGTTAGGCAGTATGTAGTGAATCTACTAGGGCTTCGGACCAGACCATTATTGATTACCTACTGAGAAGATAATAACTTATGAAAATTGCCACTTTTGCTTCAGACTTTTTTCTGTAATAACGAAATTTAACATTACCTCGTATTCCTGCCAATCCCTGTAAGAGTCTTGGAAATTCTGTTAGTAAATTTACTTGAAGATTTCATCTGGAGATCGTTAATAAAATGTAATTTTTATGAGTACAAATTTAAATACCTATTCGCTAACCATAAGACGTCTAATATTAGATCTGAAATGAGGAGAAATATTAGTTTGACGACGTGAAGCGTAAATACATATGAGTGAGATGAAATAAACAACTTGCCTTTAAATTTTTTCTATAACGTAAATATGTCTTCGATTCGCAAAGCGTTATGATGGCAATCTGTTTCTATTAATTCAAGAAAAAAAAAGAAAAGTCAAGGAGTAAATCAAATACTTTTCGCATTCGTCTAGCGATCCAATTTATTTTTTCCTCTGTTAACTACTCATAGTGCAACTTAACTGTGAAAGATCCCTTGTGCACAATGTGGCCTATGTACTTCCCTAACCATTGCGATTTGACTGCCCCTTACCTAGAGGGTCCCTTACCTACCCTATTGTCTTCGTTGTCCGTCCATCTGTCTATCTATATTCCTGATGCAGTTTTAAAAGTTACCAATTCCAGTACCTACTTCAAAACTTACTTGAAAAAGTCGTTGTCTAAAGCTTACTATAGGGTCGAGGGCTATCTAACAGAACAATGCTTGGCCAAAATTAAACTAAACACCTAAATAACTTAATAACAAAGTCATAAAAAATATATGTAAATACTGTTTATTGTCTAGGGGACACGGACAGTCTTTACATATATTTTGTATGTGGTTGTCTTGCACTGTCATAGGTAAGTATACATTTTAAAATTACTACTACTTATGTACCTATGAGCAATCTGAGTTTTGATTTATAAAATGCTAGGTTAAGCTTTATAACTGTATAATATCATAAGTAGTATTCAAAAAGACTGTTGAGTTTCTTGCGGCGTTTCTTCTAAGCAGTGGTCTCTTGCGAACGCTGGTAGATTTTTGACGTGTAAATGTGCCCGTGGATCTACTTACTGAATAAACATCGGTTATCCGTAATAGATATCCGGTTATATTTTCTCTTAACAAATAAGAAAAAAATTGAAGAAAATAATAAGCAGGTTCATACAAAAAACAACTATGCGGATGTCCTGCGTTATAGGATCCAGTGATATTTTTTCTTGTCTAAGGTCCGTACATTGCTTATTTTAAAATCAAATTCCAACGTCATTTTACTACATTCGTAGAATTCGTTCGAGAATAACATAACTAGTAGTTACTATGGGTGTATTCCTCACTGCCCGGCCGGATTCGCGCTCCACCAAGTTTTAATTTAATAAGATGGCGGAAACGTCGGGTTGTCGGTGTACTGGTATCGGTATTGTCTATGCCCAGGCACGTGTGACTAGAAGGAATTTTATTATTATTTAAAGAAATATTATTTTAGAGGGAAACTTAATTCATGAATGAAGTGTGCCGTTGTTTGCTCATGGACTTTTTGTGAATAGTGTTAACTTTGTGAGCCGTTATAAGGATATATCTGTTATAAACTAGTTACCTATCTTAAACGTGGAAAAAAACAAGTTTTTGTCTTTCTTTGCTTATGTTTGGTGCAGTGGTCAGTAAAACAGTGTTTGTATTGTTGTGTGTTTGTATTACGGCATAACATAAACACAGAAAAAATAAAACATTGCAAATTGCAGAAAACAACCAATAATCGATGTTACATACATATATAAACATACATACCTTCACGCTATCATAGCCAGAGTGGGGTAGGCAGAGCAACAGAATTACCAAGAACTCTAAAAATGTCTTGATAATTCTGTAACCATATTTTGCACAATAGGCTAAGATGTTTACCAGTATGTTATCGGTATTAATTATAAAATAAAGTAGACTGCAGCGATATCCATTATTTGTCATTGACATTACATATCTCTTTTTCCTTTCGATGATACAAATCCAATTGAAATAAGTCTTTATGATTTGTCCGGTGTCTCCTATTTCCAAAAAACGGTTTAATTTATCCGTGAATACATTGTAACTTGACACAAATCCATGGCATTATTTCCACACATTTATTCCCAAATCCGATTCTAGGTTTAAATCGCAATTTTTACTGTCCATGTAAACCTGGTTTACCGTATTCAATTAATAACAAAAAAAACCCACTCGACAATACCATCAATTCTCCGGATAACAATGTGCGTCCGCGATGTGGGATTTATAGGCGAGGAGCAAAAAACATTGCACCAAATATTTTTTATTACCACAATTCTCATAACTCGCCCCTTGTAACAGATATACTTCATACTGTACCTGTGAAATAGTTTCATATTGTTGGCTCCACTTATAACTGTGCTAGGTATTCTGCCTTTTAACCGAAACTTGTTTGGCAAAATGTTTCGTTTCCCAAGCGTTTCATTTGCCAACCCCCTTTTTGTTTTAATGTAAATATTCCAGGATTTATTTCAGTACCATCGTGTATAACCCTACAGGTTAGGTAAGTTTACAGTTACAGAAAAAAAGCGGGATGGAAAATGAATCGGTTGCGATATATTTTGCCAAAAGGCAGAGAAGGCTGTGTTAGTCTTACTTAATCTTTCTACAATCATTTGCATCCCTTTGTTTAAAGGCAAGGAAAAAGCAAAAGACCATACACGGTACGTGATGGTAAGTGGGATCAGAGATTCTAGACATTTGCATTCTCATGACTACAATTCCAAGCTACAGTCTTTTACTCGTTTTGCAGGTTATTTAGCGAAGATACGTTTGCTTTCAAACTGTTTGACATTAGAAGGCTGTGGTCTATAACATCGGTACCCCAACGAAAATTTTAAGCACTAGTGCGCTGTCATTGTAAACTTCAAACAAAACATCAAATGACACACATGACAATGACAATGACAAGATACGAAATATGCTCAACATTTTATTGGGAGACTGTACATAACTCTGTCTTATGCTTCAAATTCAAGAACAACTTCAGTTCGTCAGAATACACATAAAGCAACTGACATAAGGCAATCACAAACAGTAGATTCCCTAAAAGGCGAATTAAAGAAGTTCTGGCTTGACTCTCTCTCCTAAACATAAACTATCCTCTAGGTTAATAAAATATAGTTTATGTATGTATATTTAAGTATTAATATAGGTATATTTCTGTATCTATTTATGTAGGTATTTGAATGTATTATTGTTATTATTATTATATAAATATTTTATTTATATAGGCTTTATTGGTTAGGTAATAATGTTCTTCTAAATAAATTTGTACACTTGCTTACTCGATGCACAAACTTTCACTTTCTCAATTTCTCAAGGGTTAGCTGGAAGAGATCCCGTAAAGGGATAAGTTAGCCTTTGTACAAACTTTTCTAATAATTGTATTGTTCTCGTTTTTCTTATGTACAATAAAGTGTTTACATACATACATACATACACCGCTCTCTTTGGCGCTCAAAACGTACAACGAATTTAAATTATAATATTATATAAATAAATTATTTTCCAATTTAATTTGGCTAGTCCTACTCCTACTAGACTAGCATTCGCTAGACGGGACTCAGTGCCGGCGCAGTGTGGAGCAAACCGCAGCGGCCAACAACAGGACGTGTGCTCGCAAATCGAACGGAGCTTTGTTTCATTGCCTTTTATTTATAGTTGGAGTGTTGCTTTTGTATCCGTTGCCTTTAAAGGTATAGACGTGGCGGGTAATTTAAAAAAAAAACTAGTATGTATGTATGTATGTATGTAAACTTTTTATTGTACAAAAATATAAATATTACAATATTGTTACTAAACTAATGTACAAAGGCGAACTTATCCCTAAATGGGATCTCTTCCAGCTTAACCTGAAGTAGATGAGTAAGGACAATGCATAGGGTTGGACACATACAAGTTTTGCACAAAAGTAGCAAAAAGAGATGATGATACTATAAATAAATAAATATAAAACAAATAAACTAATATATAAACTTATATATATATAATACACATAAATAAACTAATATATAAACTTATATATATATATATATTTATACTAGTATGGATGAATATGTTTAAATAAAAGCTTCTAATAACTCAGTACTTTTAAAATTTCCGGGATGAAAAGTTCAGGGTATAAACTATCTGTTCCAAATCTCATCCAAATCCGTCGAGCAGTTGCAGCGTGAAGGAGCAACAAACTAATACAAAAAAAAAACATTTGTTATATTAGTAGGATTTGTGAGTTATTTAAGTTAAATAATACATTCAACCACTCGTCATGCAGATTAAATTTGGCACATTTTGGGACGATTAGTAGATATTATTGATTGAAAAAGTTATCTTTTAGCTTATGTGTTGTTTGAATGGCTATAAACTACTTAAAAACCGATATTTATTTTCGTATGACATCGTTAATTTCAAAACTTGACATTCAATGGAACAAAAAAATTGTCTGTAC
Source organism: Acleris sparsana (assembly GCA_923062465.1). Taxonomy (NCBI): domain Eukaryota; kingdom Metazoa; phylum Arthropoda; class Insecta; order Lepidoptera; family Tortricidae; genus Acleris; species Acleris sparsana. The sequence continues at coordinate 14,998,598 of OV281301.1, read as the reverse complement.
GAGTACATGTTAAGTATGCCTTAGGTATTAAACGCTGTTGAATAAGAGGGAAACCTATGTCAGTGTGCGAGTTCAATTTTATCATCATCATCATCATCATCATGTCAGCCGAAAGACGTCAACTGCTGGACATAGGCCTCCCCCAAGGCTTTCCACTCAGACCGGTCTTGTGCTCTTCGCATCCACCGCGACTCTATACCCTTCCTAATTCTACATTCAAACCAAATGGTAGCAAAAAGTGTATGTTTGCACAAATCTTCATTCAGAGCACTGTTTGCACGCCCATAGTTTGTGGGAGATAACAAATACTAGTTGAATTTACATACGTTTGTTACCTTTTTGTGCATTGTTTATTTTACTTTTACAATGTTTGCGAAGAACTGGTTGGTTTATTTTTTATAACTTATTTACAAAATCAATTAAAAAAAAATACACAAATAGACCTAGATCTAAATTTAACTGTAGGCTTATAATACGCCTGCTATACATCGATAAAAATACTTATATAGAGAAATAAATACTTAAATATACACCGTGTTTTTTTTGATTTACGATAACTTCGGCATATTACTAGGTACCTATATCTATAGAAACTAATTGGTAGATTAGATTTTTAAATATTGCAAAAAAATTTTTTTTTTCAGTTTAGAACAAAATAATGAAATCTTTTATCTTTGGTCATTCTAAAAGGGCCTTTAGAGTTACCTAGCTAATAATCAGTGTCAAATACGTCTATGTTGGCGTGACATACACACACAAGTAAAGATAACACTTGACAGGTACAAGTCACTTTAGATTGACGCGTATACAAACCTAACAATTGGAAACTCTTTACACATACGTATTAAAAGAAAATTGTTGTTATCAATTAAGAGCCTTTTACACTAGTTTAACGTGATTAACTGATTAAATTTAAAAATTAAATATCTTTAAAACCGTTAGACTTATCATTTGTCTGTCTTCGGGAAATTAACTTTGTTTGACCTAAAGAACGTTCCCTTAAAGTTATCGTAAATCAAAAAAAACACGGTGTATAGAAAAAATTCAAGATACATATGAAAAAAATTGTGGTCATCACACAAATGTTCAAAACATTCTTTTTTTTGTTTTTACCCCATTTAACCTCCTGGCGATCGGATGTCAAAAAGTTTAGTTATGGATGCAATGCAACACTATGCCCAGTATGCCATTCTAGTTAGGGTGTTATATATGATTTGTATGTACTTTGTAAAGTACACGGGTCATGACTAGGCCATAGAAGGTTTATTATATAAGTAGAATAGAATAGAATCATTTATTCGGCTATTTAGGTAATAATAATACTTTTTCCCCCCCAACTAGTTGCGGGAGGCCAATGGTCAGCAGTGGACGTCTTTCGGCAGACATGATAATGATGATGATGAAAAAACACATAAATAAGAGAAAAAAAAAAAAGTACCTAATTTAAATAGGTAATTAAAATAAAACGCAACACACACACACATATAACTTCAACCCAAACGGGATCAGAGGATTCATAAAAAAATATCCGTCTGCTTAATTTGCACTCTGCATTTTTCATCAGACCCCTTTATTCTGTTAGCTTCCTTCCTAAGCGACCGCTCAAACGCATATTCAAATATCTAAACAAGGGAATACATAAATTAATATCTTCGCGTAAATCGCTATTCATTTCATCTCGTGTGTACCACAAATACAACTCTTAATCCGACTGCTGCAGCCCTGCGTCGAAAATCAAAGTTAGAAGTCTGCCCTTTCTCTGGATTTAGAGTCAAATGACGAGTGAAAAGAGCGAGGCATCAAAAGTTTCGAATAAAGTGATGTGATGAGTAGAGATGCGCGATTGATGGGACTGTTACCTATTTATTATGCTGAGCAAATAAGTGTAATTTGGGATTGCAATATAAGTTATGATAATGCACTATTTGCTTGTAAAATTTTTGCGGGTGGTAGGACCTTGTGCTGGGTCCGCCCGGATCGCTACCACCATCTTATCCATTAACCTACCGCCAAACAGCAGTGTTCGCATTGTTGTGTTCCGGTTTGGGGATAAGACACCGGTGTAATGACTAGCATAGAGGCATTCCATCTTAGTCCTCAGGGTTGGCAGCGCATTTGCAGTCTTAGGCTTGCAGTCTTGTGAATGCGAATGTCTATGGGTCACAGTTTCCACTTACCATCAGGTGGCCTGTGTGCTCGTAAGCCATCCCTATGCCATAAAAAAAATAATTACATACCTACTATTGCCTGTGACTATCTGATCGTTAGTAGAAGTCGTTTATCACTTATCCCTCGCGAACTGTTCAATTTTACGGGATAAAAAGCGATGTTCAGCGATGTTCAGGAAAGACAGGGATACTTTCACATTCATACTAAATATATTTTTTTATATGGGACATAGGTATAATTTCAGTGGGAAATGTTCTTAAATTGAAGAATCTTCCTTATGTTCTTCTTTACCTTTACATAGTATAAAACAATATCGCTTTCCGCGTCTGTCGGTCTGTCTGTCCGCATACCCGCTAACACCTAAACCAAGCAACTAAGCTGATTATGATAGTTATCACCATCGCTTCGATATTTTATCACGAAAATTCTGCTTTATGTACGGGTGTTACAAAAACTCAAATAAACCGAAGTGAAGCGAGGGCGGGTTGCTAGAATACCGATTACAGAGAATATTTAATTTGCCCATAGATATGAGTCATACTCGCAGCGGGCCATGGTTGTGTTTATCAATGTGGATAAAGTATCTGTCACTTTCTGACTAGTAGGTATACATTTAAGTGCGAGAGTGACAGATTCTTTATCCACCATAAACGCGACCATAAATACGGGCCCAGGTATCGCTCGCCGTCGCAAGTCTCTTTTCTCAATATTGATCCATATTTCACTCAGATGAGAAATATATTTACTTAACTTAGTAAGTAATTTATTTTTCATCACACTTGCTCGTAAATGGTGTTATTCCATGCCTGTATACAGAAGGACAATGGCCTAAATTGTTCCCGCGGGAATTATGGCGAGCTTGTCATCCCTAGGGAGTAATGACTTTCTTTTTAAAATTTGCAACTCTTTCGTACATAATTTCTGACTAAGGAGGTTTAATTTTCAGCCAAAAATTCAATCGGTTTCTAATTTCATCTTTAAAAATTAGCTATAGACTAACTTACATTACACAAAACCTATATGCTTCATTAAACTTCATTATTTTTATACCTATTTCAAGTTTATATCAACATTTATCATTAATTTTAGTAATTATACATTTTTATCAAATTGGCTAAATCTGGCTCGAATCCAGGTCGAAACTAAACGCAGTATCTGTGGTCACAAAAAAATATCGTTTCCATTTACGTTCCCGTCCGTCAAAAGTTATTTCTTTATATTTTGCAGAGTTAAAGTGTTTTCTCTTTGTTTTTTTCCTCGCAAATGTGATGAAAACCATTGTGTGTATCACAGGCAGTAAGGGGATTACTAACTCGAGTCATTAAAAGCCCTCCGCCTTCGGCGTCGGGCTTCTAACACTCTCGTTAGTAATTCCCTTCATACTACCTTTGATGCACAATGTACTATTGCGGAAAGTTTAAAAAATACAGTCAAAAGGTGTGCAGAATAAAATAAACTTTTAACTTCCAAGCAAAATGCTGTAACTCTTAATTTACGGCTGTTGTTAACTTGCGCACTACTTAAAAATGCTAAGGATTGTCTGGAAAGAGCTGTGCTTGGTGTCTCGCTACGAGATCGAATCAGGAACGAGGAAATACGTAGACGAACTAAAGTAACCGACATAGCCAATCGGGTTAGCAGGCTGAAGTGGCAATAGGCAGGCCACATTGCTCGAAGGACTGATGGCCGCTGGGGCAGTAGAGTTCTCGAGTGGAGACCACGTACCGGCAAGCGCAGCGTAGGGCGACCCCCCGCGAGATGGACGGACGATTTGGTAAAGTCCGCGGGGACCCGCTGGATGCAGGCCGCTTCCTACCGGGTGAGGTGGAAATCTTTGGGAGAGGCCTATGTTCAGCAGTGGACGACCTAAGGCTGAAATGATGATGATGATGATGATAATGATTGTCTTCAACATGGAGTTACATTAGTTTTATTTCGATACACAAAGTTAGTACTCAATTAATGAGAGCTCTGAGAAGTGTGCAGTTAGAAGATAGATGGAGTTAGAAAAAGCGAGATCTAAGAACGATGTGGTTTTGGAAGGAGTTGTATTTACAAATATTGAAAATGGTATGCGAAGATGGTTTGGTCATTTAGAAAGGATGAAAGAAGAGTTACGAAAGACTTATGGCGAGCGAGACTGCGTTGAGATGTCAACAGGGACCCCCTTAGAGGCTCGTACACTGATCAGATTCGCGATGTATGAGCTAGGAGACTCATTGGTGACCACTCCCTCGCCCATACCAAGCTTCAGAGTTTGGAGCATCGGCGTCAAGACGCTTGTCTTTCGGTATTTTTAAAGGTGTATTATGGAGAGTGTCCCCAGGAACTACATGACCTCATCCCACCTTCCACATTCTTTCATCAGTCTTCTAGACGCCGGGAGGGCTCCCATCCACATGTGGCAGAATACCTAATGTTTCGCACGCAGCGGTTTCCTGCGTTGTTCTTTATTCTCACTGCCAGGGAGTGGTACGCTCTCCCTGCGTCTGTGTTCCCGGAGTCATATAATCTTGGTGTTTTCAAGGCAAGAGTGAAGGCATTTTCTGGGTAAGCGTGCACCACCTTCGACCTCGTCGTCACTTAACATCAGGTGAGACTGATGTCAAGAGCAAACCCATTATTGATGACGGAAAATTCCAAATCTAAAGCACCCAAAACCGAGCTGATGAAGAGGTTGATGAATGTAGAGGAAGCGAAAGTTGTATATTTAGACCGGTGCACCTGGCGTGCTGGCTGGTGATGACTTACGGATCTGAGACGTGGACGCTAACAATGGGCCTCATAAGGAAGCTCAAAGTCACTCAGAGGGCTATGGAGAGGGCTATGCTCGGGGTTTCTCTGCGTGATAGAATCAGAAATGATGATATCTGCAGTAGAACTAAGGTTACCGACATAGCCCTAAGAATAGCTAAACTGAAGTGGCAGTGGGCGGGGCACATTGCTCGCAGGACGGATGGCCGATGGGGTCAGAAGGTTCTGGAGATGCGTCCGTGGACCGGAAGACGAGCTGTAGGTAGGCCTCCAACAAGATGGAGTGACGACCTCGTCAGGATCGCGGGACCGCGGTGGATGCGAAAAGCACAAGACCGGTCTGAGTGGAAAGCCTTGGGGGAGGCCTATGTCCAGCAGTGGACGTCTTTCGGCTGACATGATGATGATGATATTGATGATGATTATGACCTGGCGTTCCATAGTCTCTGCCTTCCCTTGCTAACGTCTCGAAATGTATAGAGTTGACATAAGCGGTCGACGCGATCTGCCGATTAAGTCGATTTTCGATAATCGCTAACTTAGCTTTATGCATCTTGACTAGGCCAACAGAACTTCCACATAACTATCGCCTTGAAATAGAGTTCATTTTTGCACGAAAGCCTTAGCATAATCCCCAAAAATTCTAGGCCATAAACCGACGCTAAAGTTTAATCTAGTGTGAAAATTTAGCATTATCGTAAATAAACTAAACACAAATATCACAAAGAGATCGGAAGTCAACAATGACGTGTCGTTTAAAATCACACCCTAGCCCTGAATTGAATGTAATAAATTTTGTACTCACGTGACACGCGTCGTTCCGGTTTGTTTTGAATTGGACCGTGACTTTTTTAACTGGTTAAGAGCTAGTCGACTTAACTAACAACAAAAGACAGTATAAATCATAGACGGAGTTTACTACATTTAAACTCTTTTTCACTTGCTCTTTAGATGACTTATGACATTTTTACTCGGATTTCTCGGTTATCGTACTGAATTTATTGCCGAAATAAAGCGGTTACTAAGGATAACTTACGTTAAAATAGTTTTTTCATATCACCTACTCGGAAAGGGGACTTTTCTTCCCTGCTAGGAGGGATCAAAGTGGCACTTTTCTGTTCTAGGACATTTTGTTGCCTTTGATAATTGTTGTTAAGTGCGATAATTTCCTGTTGTTAAATTTGATAATTTCAGCATTTCTAGAATGTGTGAATAATTAAATTTGTTTCATCATTAAGATCTTTTATTTTCCTCATAGGTGATGTGAAAAGCAGTATGTGTCACACGGTGGCAAAATTATTTCCACCTTGGGCGTTAACACTTGAATCCCTCACTACGATCAGGATTCTATTTTAGAATCCTGAGCGTAGTGAGGGATTCAATTGTAGAATCCTTCGCTTCGTTCAGGATTCAATGTATGCCCTCGCCTTAAATATGTCATTTTGCTACCTTGTGACACAATCTACTATAGACGCAAGGAATGTAATGCCTACTAGGCATTGTACACTTCAGTACTTGTCTATTTAACGTCATGTTCAAACTGCCATATACGAATTATCACAGCGATTAAAGTGACAAGGTACTTAAGTGTATACATATTTATAAATTAGAACGTACCTACCATCAATGACTTTAAATAGTGATCCACCACAGAATCTTGTCATAAAAGGTTAACTGGAAGAGCTCCCTTAAAGGGATAAGTTCGCCTGTGTACATACCTTTTGTGTGTCTGTTTCTTTTTTTACATACACAATGACAACGTCAAGTGACGAAATAGAAAGCACATAGGAATAAATCGTTGGGTTTGTGCGACATGGTCCCATAGTAGTTTATCAATCGAAGTCCGTCGCCGTAGTACTACATGTATTTTGACATGTTGACGTTTATATACATTTAGCTTTTATTTGCTTCACATGCGGCCGAGTTAAAAAAAATGTTATGTCATGTCACAGGCAATATGGTGGTATAGTATTTAACAGATTGGGCCTCCTCTAATCCTCGTAAGGTCCTCCATGCTACAAACAGGGAGTTTTTTGTTGTTATCAAGGCCATTTTCAGTTTATGAACATACGAACATAAACTAATCTCAGACTAGGTCAATCTTAGAGAGATTATATATATATATATATATATATATATATATATATATATATATATATATATATATATATATATATATATATATATATATATATATAGTAAACAATATTTACAAGAAAAAGATAAATAATCCCAGTCAATTATCTACACATTTCTCATTGCACTAGTAAGGTTAAATAGGTGTTATAAAATAGTTTCAATGAAATAAATGGAGTTACACGAAGTTTGAAATGAAATGAAATGTATTTAATCAATCTCACACACAGCACCATCACCAACTTAAACATATGTATAATTTAATCTCTAATTAATTAATCTTAACATTTAAAGGTGCGGTAGTGTGACATTAATATGGGTCTTCACTCAGCATTGTGTTGCGACACTAAAGTTGTCAGTGCTGCAACGCTGGTATTCTGTGAAACCCAGATCGTGTGCGACAGCAACCGATATGTAACGCCTATTCCTAGAAAATACAATTAGTAGATAAAAAATGATAATAATCTTACAACCTATACTACAGTCTAAGTCTTAATTCCTCCATTTATGCCTTTATAATAATAACATACAACACTGATATATATATAATTTCATACATTTAATAAATGTTATACTTATCACTAGATCCTCAATTATATAATACACAATATTATTAATAGCATATATATTGCCACTGTTCGGACTGTCAAGGTTTTTCCTTCTGAATTTGCAGTAGGTATTTTTTTAAATTAAGTTTGAATTTTTAACAAGTCATAATTTTTATATAATGTAAACAAGAAAAAAAAAAACAAGTTCTGTTTTAATTGCACCTATTTTTATATAACAACGAAAAAGAGCCGTGTTTAAGAATACAAATAAAAGAACTAACTACAAATAACATAGATGATTCAACAACTATACCAAAAAACAATGCGACATGCAAATCTTTGAAAAGCAAAGCTTAAAAATAATTCGGGGTTCTTTTTTCTCACAATCTAAACAAAAGTTAACAGGTTCTTTGTTTGAATGGGAACCCATTGATTTTTCATACAAACGGCGCCGTTAGTAGTTTTTATACAATTAAAAGAATCAATTGTTAACTGTTAATAATTAAGAATTCTTAATTGGTCAAGTCAAAGAAATAGTGTGATTCTTATGCAAATATCATCTGGGACAAGTTAACGACTTTGCTTGTTTTGTAAAAATAAAAATCAAAAAATTGGTAATAAATATTATTCAAGATTTTATTTTACAATTTTATCGGCATATTTTTTATGTATAGCTAAGCTAAATAACAGCTTTGTATTACTAATAGTCTTTGATTTAAACCACAGACAAACAGACAGGCGGACATGGCCAAATTATAAAGCTAATCAGAAAACGAAAAAAATGTATAAAATACACTTCTTCACCAACTGCTTCACATTTTAGTAAATTATTTTTGTGTAAATAATTTCAAAAAATATATATAATTATTTTGCATAAATCCTCCGCAAACCTTTTAATATTTGTTTTTCCAACTACACCACTATTATTGCCGTCCTCGAAAATTGACATGCATTTACATAAATAAAATATCAATAAAGAGATGCGCAGACGCAGCCCGACATTGTTATCGTCGGTGAAACTGCAATATTGCGTAAGTAAAAAAATTTATAAGGTGCAAAAAACACCTTACATAGTAAGTCAGTAAGGTACATTTTGCAACTTATTGAAATTGTTATTTACGCGGTATTGCACTATCACCGACGTTATGCCAAATGAGTTCTTTTTCAAATGACAATGATTCAAACCCTCCGATTTCGTTTGTTAATGATGTAACGGCAAAATGATAATGAAAATAAATAATAAATCGTTTTATTTATTATTTTGCATAATTTACTCTTTATTTTTAGCTTGAGATTTATTTGTCGAGCTTATTTTTGCAATTGAAAGTCTTTTTGTGTTGATAAAATGTGTTAATGTGTTATATTATAAATAATAAATTATAAACTGCAGATGTTTTACGAAAATAAGTATATAATGGAAATAAATACATAATTTAAGATTAAAATTTGTTGGAATTCGGATTCAATAATTGTAACATTATTGTTACTAAGTATAATGTAATGAGTAATGAACTAATATGACCTTATTCCATTCTCAAATCTTATTTATCTTGACGTGTATAGAACAAAGTCACTTTGGTTGTCTGTGTGTCTGCATATCCACTGACTCTTTCTAAACCATGCAACTGATTTTGATGCGGTTTTCGCCATCACTTAAGGTTTTTATGTAATAAGTTCTGCTTTACGTATGACTGTAGGTGTGTTACAGAAAACTCAGATAAACCGAAGCGAAGCCAGTCCGGGTCACTAGTAAACAAATAAATGACAGCTTAATTTAATTAAAATAGATTTCGTTTTTAATAAAGGGCAGAAAAGTAAACCGAATTCATTAAAATTTTGCGGTCGTAATCGTGACATCGGTCAACAATTTAAGGTTCATTTTATTCCTGGTAACAATAATTATAACGGTATTGAATGCACCAGTTTTTAACATCCCGTTATGTAAGTTTTTTTGTGTTTAGTAATATTTTATCCGAATACAGAATATTTTGCTAGTACGAGACCCACTTAAGTTACGTCCAAGAATTGACTTTATTTTGCAAGGAGTCCCAACTCGAAAATTTACTCACTAAATTATAATTTGTACGTGTGGGAAAATACGTTAATTACAAAATAAATATTTTAATGAACTCATTATAACATTATGCAACGTTTTATTGTTTTGCAATAACGGCAGTTTTGAAATAACGGGGAAACGTCTATTAGTATATTGCATTTATAGTTTGAAGTATTTTTATTAAGCGAATATAAATAAGTGCTAGTTATTTAATTTAAAAAATACACAAACAAATCCCAAACAAAAAATCAGTAATTTAGACGATTCAGCTGGAGAGAATCATACAAAATGAACACTTTTGAAATTTAAAAAAAAACGAGAGACAAATCGTTCTAACGAAGCAATGGAGTCTACTACTACACATGCTGTTTTTTTTATTTGCTGGTATAGTGAGCGCGTGCGTTAATTCAGCGGACCCTCAAGAGACACCTTTGCTTATGAGGGGCACGCGAGTATTGTCACCGCATGATAGATTGCTGTCATATTCACAGCAACGCCTATAGTTATGTAAATTATTTCACATTTGTGATGAATGTCTGTACGACTGTCATGTGTAAAATTAGACACAACAAAAAAACGAAAATTCTAGCTTGGCGCATTGGTTTTTTGAGTTTTGTCCATTTGAAATGGAATAAAGCAGTTATTTGCCTGTTGCGAAATAATTGTAATTATTAGGTAAATATTTTGTGGTTTTGAAACGCATGTAATAAGTTCCAACTTCTTAGGTTCCCTAGGTTTAATTGTGACAGGAAGATGCCCCTAACTTTTATAGGATTTTTTATTATCATTTATTTCGTTAATATGCGTATTAATTCGATGAAAAAGTTCTTACGTGTCTTTTGTTTACTTAAAAGTATACACGTAAATCACAATACAAATATAGAAGAATAAGACGGTAATAACTACTTGTCATAAAACCTACGCTCCTATATTTCTGAACACGTTTCGAACCAACTTTGTTCATAAATCCTGACTCATCATACGAAACCATATTCAAAATATTGTCGCCATACTTCTCCGCCCAAACGCTACACGCCCGGCGCAGGCGTCACAACAACCCTTTCCAAAAACCTTTTCTCTTTCTGCCAAATTAACTTTATTCAAGTGCGAGCAAGACAAATTTAGAATGGTTACAGATCGACTAGGCTGACGCGTTCTGACGCTTTATCAACTTTTTAATAAAAGGGTTGATCCACAATACACGAATCACGTTACATTTATTTTTTGACAGCATTGTCTGATATTGGCTCTTTCAAATGCAGTGGGCCGGCTTCATACTGACACCATTCATCATGTGATTGATGTGACTAATTAATTTTATCGTGCGTTGAACTACTCGAATTAGAAATTTAAAAACCATATTTTTGTAAAGGATTGCGTCGACAAAGGACTGCTTTTTTTAATTTCGATGCGCATTCGTTTCGATTTTGATGCAAAATGTTTCGTTGCATGGCTATTGTTACGTTCATCAATTTGTTGTTCGACGGCATGTGCGGCCTGTCTATCAAAAACGAATCGAGATGTTTTGAGGGGATTATAAAAAAGCTCTCTAAAAAAGTCACGGTGCGATACGTTCATAAATCAGTAATCAGTATTCACTAATCGGCAATCTTTTATTTTATTTTGTTAAACACAAGTTATTACAAGCTTAGGTGTATATACTTAGAAAAACATAGTTCAATAGAAATGGACCTCTATGATCTGCCTTATGTCATACAGAAACAGGTGAAAAAATTTAATTAAACAATAAGTGACAAACACTTCAATGCTACCACAAATACAAGTAATATGTTTTTTTTTTATGGCACAGAGAAGGCAACAGCACACAGCACACAGGCCACCTGATGGTTAGTGGAAACTGTGACCCATAGACATTCGCATTCACAAGACTGCAAGCCTAAGACTGCAAATGCGTTACCTACCCTGAGGACTAAGATGGAATGCCTCTATGCTAGTCATTACACCGGCTGTCTTATCCCCAAACGGGAACACAACAATGCGAACACTCCTGTTTGGCGGTAGGTTAATGGATAAGATGGTGGTGGCGATCCGGACGGACCCTGCACAAGGTCCTACCACCCGCAAATTGACAGTAAAAATACAATGTCATACATAATTTCTAAATCCTAAAAATTGCAAGTTACACTTTGTCGTTATAACTCCTACATTGTATAATAGACTCTTTCGACAGGTTTGCATTTTAGCATAAACTTTACGCTCCAGGTGAAATATACTTGCCATATATACGAATCTTCAATTTAGCCGGCAAAGGTATCTTCCCCATTGCAGCCACTCTCCGTTATAAATGGACGCTGTGCCCTTACCTTTTCCAACATTACAGTCAAGGTTATTGGGGCATCCGAAAGAAATTCAACTCTCAGAGCAGCCCCAGACAATTGTAAATTATGCTCCGTGTCTTATACAATTCTGAAATGAAGAAAACTTTATGGCAATTGCAGTCGGGTGGGTCTATATGTGTTGGGATGCTTGCGAGTAAGGATTGAGTCCGTGCTTAGTTCAATTTTATAAGTTAGCACGAAATAATACTATTGTTTTGCATTGTTGACTTCTGTTATAGAAAAAAAATTGATTCAGATTATGTACAAACGATCTAAGTAACGATTTGAAATGAAGGCCATCTGTTCAGCCACTGAATGGATCGGCATGAAACTTGGCACACATATAGGTAAGGTCCTGAAATAGGACATAAGGTAGTTATTATCCGGGAAAATTTTAAAGTTCTCGAGGGAACAACGTTTATCGAAATCAACGCGGACGAAGTCGCTCGTACTTGTTGGGCAAATTCCTGTGTCGTTAATGTTTCATTAGAGAACTTCATTAGGTGGGCATTTTATATTGAGTCACGTATGTAATTGGCATGGGACCTATCGTATTATTTACGATTTAGTTCGCCCTTACCTTGGTGACACCCTCGATGCGTGAGTTGAGTAGATTTCAATCAATCAATACATTTATGTATTTCGGATAACAAGATCCATAAGAGTGTTAGTACTTAACAAGTCTTAATATTAGTAATTATAGGTATTTATCATTTACAAACGCTAGGCAAGTTAAAAAGAAACTACAATAATTAACATGAAATTCAATAAAAATACGTGAATGATTTTTGTATTAATAAAATTTGGAATATATATCATAATTAGAATGTCAGTAAGGATCAAGGTAAAATAAACTAACCCTAAAGATGCCTAAACGTGCTCGCCCAATGCCTCATAACGGGGCAATCTAGCTCCCCTGCCATCTGATTTAAACGTTTTTTTTTCTCATTTGGACATAGCACTCAAGAAATAAAAATACCTTTGACAAAACTTCGGGACGCTCATTAAAAGTTCCAAGTGACGAGAACTTTAGATGACTGATTGCAAAACTTCGGAGATGCACTTTCAAAGCTCGCTGTCATAAAGCATTTCGGACTTAGCACTTTTACAAGTTATATCAAAAACTGGTTCAGGGTCATACCATAAACTAAAAGAGGAAACTGTATTTCTGGGATTGAGGATTTATCAAACCCAGCGCAAGAATGAAATCGTACGAAGCTAAAACATACGCTTTACTGTAAACATACGCTGTAATAATATATGAGATTTGTCAGGATCATAGCGGTGGAAATAAGTGGCCTCTGCCTACCCCTCTGGGATTCAGACGTTATTTAATCTATTTATGTTTGTATCCGATGGGAAAAGATAAAGTTATTGGGTAATATAAATATACTGAGAATAACTGAAACATACGTATATACAGTTTGTAAATATGATTTTTTGTTAACTCATGTTTGACTGTAAGACCATGCTTATTTGGAGCAGACCCTTACCGGTTCTGAACTACTGGTAGGGTGACCGAAATTCTCATCTGATTATCATATTAGAACAGCTTGGCGATCTGGATTTAAAAAAAAAGGCTTGCCTTGAAACGTTTCCTAACAGGACCAAGACAAACCGGTAGACTTTGTCTTATCAAAATCAACAGGTTTCATTCTTGTCTAAGGTAAGGTTACGTCAACCGTCAAATGTAGATACCGTTTATTTGACTTAGTCTCAAAATAAGCTCTATTTAGGCTTTTACTATGGGTGCTACATAACTATAACTAACTTACATAGTTAGAGAAATACATAGAAATCATCCAAGAATCAGAGATAAATACTCGCTCTCATCATACAAATATATGCCCATAGCCCCATATTCCACCAACTGAGCTAAACGCGTCGTCACTAGAGAATGCAAATATCCGGTTAAAACCGGTTATAACCAGTTACTTTCATACAAAAACGTCTAATAATCGGTTAAGTTGCATTCCATAGTCGTCACGCGTACTTACAAAATTTCTCATACTATCTCATACCTTAATGGTTTGCTATGTTAATAATAACAAAAGTCAAATAGTGCTGAGGTCCAGTAGAGGTAAATCTTTTTCCAGATATTTTTACACGACTCCAACTCGCGCTTGGCCAAGTTTTCTCCTACATCCAGCTCCAACCGTCCCTTGGCTGTTAAGTGATCGTGCGTTTTCATTCATGTAAAGTGACTTATTTGCATTTCAGCTCTGGATTTACATAATATCACTTGCGGGCGCCATATTCATTCCAATAGTAATTTTAACTTGTTATGAATGTTATGCTTCTGGCTGCATGAATATACTGTGTGTCTTAATAAACATCGAATGGTATCTTTGTAAAACAAAGCCTTTTATGGATACAATTTCCCAGTTTTAATGGGTGTAGGATTCTTTTGGATTGCAACCACCATCTTATCTATTACCCTACCGCCAGGCAGCAATGTTCGTATTGTTGTATTCCGTTCTGATGATAAGAGAACCGATGTAATTACTAGCATAGAGGCATTCTATTCTCTCTTACTCCTCAGGAATGGCAAATTTGGCAATGCATTTGGAGTCCTTTGATTGTAGCCTTGAGAATTCATAATCTATGGGTCTCAGACCCTATTTACTCTGTGCTTGATTGCCTTCCCCTAGCTATAAAAAACTACCCTCGAGGATGTTTTGTACAATTAGAGAGACTTACTGGCAACAACTAGGATTCGAACTATACTCCGTTTGTTTAGGTACTTAAAAAAATGTAAACAAAAGAACCACGTTTTATAGTTCGTCAGCCATTAGAAGCAGAACACTGATACGTCAAAGTGCGATAAAACAGTTTTGATTGGCTGTTTAACAATGCCACGTGGTTTGCCTTGTTTACATTTTTTTAAGTACCTAAACAAACTAACTATAGGACCTTGTGCAGGGTCCTTTCGGATCGCTACCACCATCTTATCCATTAACCTACCGCTAAACGGCAGTGTTCGCATTGTTGTGTTCCGGTTTGGGGATAAGACAGCCGGTGTAATGACTAGCATAGAGGCATTCCATCTTAGTCCTCAGGGTTGGCAACGCATTTGCAGTCTTAGGCTTGCAGTCTTGTGAATGCGAATGTCTATGGGTCACAGTTTCCACATACCATCACGTGGCCTGTGTGCTCGTTTGCCTTCTCTATGGCATAAAAAAAAAAACCTTACAATCACAAGGTGACATGACACCCTAAACCAAGGCCACCCCTCTTTTAAAACATCCGAAACCAAAAAAGATTTAATAACTTGCATTCACTTAGGTATACATAAAACACAATTGTTTTCATGAAAACTAATGAACAACATCTCAACGTTCGTAACGTCGTGTAATAATAAAGGTAAAACGCCTTATTTGCCCTTTTGGTGTGTAAATCTCAGCTTCCGTGACGTGTATTATACTGCCCTAAAAAACAAAAACGTAAAATGCGCTTATGGAGTTCATACTCTTATACTGCCTTATTCTTCTGGAAAGTATACCCCATACGCCACCCTACAGTGGGTAGGCAACGCGTGACTTACACGGTTCGTTACTCACTTGTACTGATTTAATTAATATATCCGTCTTTTTCTATATCCTTAATGATTTCCGTCGGAAGGCAAAAACATGCCTTAATTACTTATTAAGATATTTTAGGGAAGATTTGTTCACGCGAAGCCATTATGTAACTACTATTCTTATTATAACAATGTATCTAAGATACATTAAGGCTTTATTCGTGTTAAGAAACACAAATGATACCGTCGAACGCAACAAGTGTAATAGGGATAGACATCCAGAAACTATTTACAGCTGTCTTAGAAATTGTCTCTGTCAAAATCGATTTATAACAACTGTTAATAAATAGCTACTTGTTAGGGTGATTTTTAAGTTCAAGATCGATTATTTCTTGAGCAGCAAAAAACTTCTCGGCTCATTTCTCTTTGGGGTTAGAAGTTTGACTTTATTAGTAGTTACCCGTTATTTATGGGTTTTTACTTTGCTGTGGTAATTTGCTTTATTAGAATGCTCTCGGGACGTTATTGCTCGTTTCAAGCCAGTGAGAACACATGTCGGAATGAAATGCTTGCGCTTGAGTTGACAGGGGGAGTAATTAGCTTTGGTTGAACGGAACTAAGTGCGAATGGTTTACCAGTGCTGTAAATCAATATTTTATTGGTATATCAATTATTGACAAAAAATCTTATCAACATTGATTACAAAGCGTGATCGTTTCTCCTTCTTAACTTCTTCGAACATTTAAAATGTTAAAAAATTACAAGTAGCTTTTTACTTTTGATAAGATATTAATAAACCATTAACATCCTTTTTGTTCCTTAATTAATTAAGTCCATGGATATCACACACGAGGACAATTGATCCGTTAAAGAGTATTTACTCTGATGGACCAAACAAAAGCACATGGGGTTAGCTCAACGCCCTTCTGTCAAATCTCGGGTTATCTCATAAAGTCGGTATGGATTGAGCTCAAATATTTAGTAGAATATAGTTTAGGACCTCTTGTATCTTAAACCAGACGCACCTTTTAATTTTTATTAAAAAAGAAAAAGCAATAATAGTATTGTCAAAGTAATCAAGCGTTACCATCTTTTACTTTTGAAACGCCTTCTCAATACTATTTGTACAATGGACCAATTCAATTCTCATTCAGCTGCTTCCTCGATGTGAATGCAAATATATCAAATCGCAATCTAAGTCAACTGGTTCATTCATTCACTGACCGGAATGACCGGATGAATGGGAGTCGGCTTGTAATTATTTACTTTTATTTGTGAACTTGAAATATACTTGCTTAACGAGTGGAACGTGTTTCAATACGGAATCTTGTTACATAAGCTTTGTAATATCGCAGTATTAGTCTATGGTTGTGCATTTGACGTCAGTTTTTTGCTTTAAAGGTTGTCTTTTTTGTTTTCCAGACAACTTAACAATGAAATAGATTAAAAAAATTAATATCGCACTGCTAGATTAACACAGTAGTAACTCAAAAAACAACTGTATTTTAAAATCAACTTTCATACAACTTATATGAACTCGAAAAAAACTAGAAAGGATTTTCAGAGCTCATATATAACCTTGCTAAAAACCACCCCGATTCAAATTGCTCTCTTTAAAAGTTAAACTAATAACCTCTTTTTTTTAGTCGGGGGTTAATAACAATGTTACATAAATCGACCTTGTCCCAAACTAAGCTTTAGGGCTTGTGTACAGTCACCAGCATAAATAAGTGACTATTTATGTACCTTGTCACTTTAACGTCGTGTTTGAAATGTCATACAAAATTGTACAACGATTGAATGCGACAAGGTACATAAATGATCACTTATTTATGCTGGTGACTGTACAGTCGGATCACAAATATGTGTAAACATTAGTACCTGGTCTAGTGTCATTTGAATACTGCCATATAGTATAAATTGACACCGTGGTCAAAGAATGAATATGAACTTGAGTGTACTATGCGTACCGGGAAACGATAAACTAAATTACAACTAAAATACATGTTAAACAGCCATGACTCAAGATCAAGTACCCACGTTCATAACACAAATATTTACCGGGATCTAACCCACAATGCTAGCTTAGTCGGCGGGGGTCATTACCAACTAAGCCATCGGCGTCGTAACATAATAAACGTGTTTCTATATCCCAAACGAATGTTACCGTGTTATGGTCTTAAATAACTTCTTAGTCAGATCGTCGACAAATTTACACTGATTGATTTGCCAGTGCGTATTAATTACATGTCCTGCGGGCCTATAGTATGGTTGCGTTCAAAATTTGAATAAAGCATCCGTCACTCTCGTACTTGTCAGACAGTGCCAATTGTTTTATACAAATTTTATCACGCGATATACGCAGCCATATTAGGCCCCCTCAGGGGTTACCATAACATATAATAACAAAGCAGTTAAGATGATGGAAAAAGACAGAGCTATACAACTGCTAATAGCTCTGTCCTGTACGCTTGCTGTAAAATGAACTTCATTGACATAATTGTCATGATAACCCCCCCCTGACGTGTTTTACGCTTGTGTTACTTCTCAGCGTTGGCAATGCATGTACAGTCTTAGGATTGCAAGCTATAGATTGTAGCTTTGAGAATGCGTTTGTCATCTCTATGTCATCTAGTACAGTCGAAAGCGTTAATCCTGCACATGTTTTATAAAAGTGTTCATATTCATCAATATGTCCACTATCCAATTAGATGATGTTTTTATCACTTTCGTATCAGCCTTTTAAAGTATTGGACGTTTATGTCCGAATCAATTAGTACCAAAAAGCATCTATTGATAAAGAACGCGTTAATATTGATAAGGAAACCAGTTGGGAACCATCTGGTGGGAAGGGGCGTCTAATTTGTTTGCTCTGTTATATTCATAGTCTATAATTAACACGTTAAAAAAGCAGTCAAAAGCGAGTGGAACTTGTGTGCTGAGGGTTCCGTGGGGCCAGATTTGATGTCATTGTTTGAGGGTTTGCAATATAACCACACAGACGTATGTGTGAACATTTTGACAATACAACAAAAATACCTGCCATCTCCGTCTTTTAAATTTTACCTTTTGTTTTTATAAATTTTTGTTATAAAATTCTGTAAGCAAAAAAAAAACCACCTGCTATTTATCACTTAGGTTGCATTCGACCAATGAAATAAGGTCATAAAGCTAGATTAAACGCCGAATTTGTGTAGACTAATTTCAGCGTACGAGGGGCGTTCAATAAAAAGTGAGAATGATTATGATATTAAATGTCATTGTATTTTTTAGTATATCTTATGTCAAAACTTAATTTTCCATTTTTAAAAAAGGTCTAATTTTGAGTACTTAAAAATCTTGTACTGCAGCGACTACCGCGTCTTCAAATTTCTGGCCTCTCAAGTATTCTTTCAATGTCGGAAATAGGTAGAAATCACTGGGGGCGAGATCTGGGGAATACGGAGGATGCTTAAGGATATCGAAGCCAGCATCACGAATTGCAGCCATTGCAACGGCGGACTTGTGTGCCGGGGCATTATCCTGGTGGAACAGCACAACTTTCGAGAGTTTACCTCGCCGTTTTTCGCGGAGCTCATTGCCCAATGTTGCTATTTGTTTGGCATATAAAGTGCCCGTAATAGTGGCTCCATGCTCGAGATACTCAATCATTACTACCCCTTTACCATCCCAAAAAACAGAGCCCATGAAGTTACCGGCAGATGAGCCCACCTTGAATTTCTTCGGAGTTGGAGATGAAGGCCTTTTCAAGGTCATATGGAGTTGCGTTTCGTTTCAGGGTCATAACGATGGAGCCATGTTTCGTCCATTGTTATAAATCGCGCCAAAAAAAGTTCCCGGTCTTGCTGTATCACGTCCAAATCTTCTTGACAAATCTCGACTCTAGTTTGATTTTGCGTGTCAGTAAGCATTCTTGGCACTCAACGCGCAGATACCTTTTTCATACCCAAGCGTTCATGTAAAATATTATGCACGGTCCCCGTTGAAATCTTTACATTTTCAGCAATAAAACGAACCGTGACACGACGATCCGCCAAAACTAAGTTTTCGACTTTATTCACAATTTCTTCAGTTACTGCTGTAGTAGGGCGTCCGGAGCGGGGGTCGTCCATGGTCGTCCACGTCTAAATTCGGCGCACCAACGTGCGACTGTCGAATACGGAGGAGCATTAGACCCTAAAGTGTCCCACAAATCTAAATTGACTTGGTTCGTAGAAAAAAAATTCAAACACAAGTATTTGATAACGGCGCGCAGTTCAATTTTCTCCATTTTCGCTAACGTACTCAATAGCATTGCAAAGAAATTACGTTTTTTTATTAAACAAAAGAGAGTAACTTTTTTTTTTTTCATAGCAATCAGCTAGATAGATTATCTTTACCTAATATTGAAAGAGTTCGCGATGTATATCGTAGGCTTCGTAAAAAGATCTCGATCGGCGCCACTCGAATACGAAAGTCAAAAATACACTTTGATATAGCTTGTCAAGGATCAAGTTCCAAATCAAACGCTTAACCGGTTACAGCTGGTTTGCAAAAGTATTATCTAACAAAAGTTTGTTTGTTTAACAGTGCAAAAAGGGTTAACAATAGATAATGCATTATGAAGGGCACTCGAGCGGAATAAGTCCATATTAGCTCGTGGGCTCGTAACTCATATTAAACGGTTTCATAAAGGGGGTTTTTTGAAGGGGTAAGCAGAGACCATTTCCTTCCGCTTGCTACGATCCAGACAAACTTCCCTGGCTTCCCCACGTGTTTCAGTTCAGGGTACTCCTGACCTGCCATTTTCTTAATACGTCCCCGATCTGATCGTGGAACGTTCACCTTAGCCTTCTCCTTCCAATATTCCCATTTGCTGTTAATAAGACCACTTTGAAATCTTAATAAGAGAACGTTGTGATTTAAAAGACGATGTAGTGGTGGGGTCATGTGCAGAGAATGGATGAAGTTATATTAACAAAACAGACATATATGATGCGAATGCTAACATGTACAAAATATAGTCTTCATTTTCGTCAGTGTGCCAGGCAAAGCCAGTATTACAGTATGTATAAGTAAGAAGAACTTATTGAAGCAAAACGTTGGCCAGTTAAAAATACATTCATCATGGAACTTCTGGATCTGCAGATAAAATTGTCAACGGAGAAAATTTAATTAGTAAACCGAACAATTTTCAAGTTCTCGTTTATTGTTTAGATAAATGCGATATGGCCAAATATTATCTATTAAAGTAATTACTTTCCTTTGGATCTTATTAATCAAATAACTGCTGTAAGATTCTGATCTTTCGTTTATGTCATTACAATAAGAAGAACTCCAAACTGAGCTAATTTTGGTAGTGATTCAGGAATTTTCGTTCAAATTGCGTTGTAACTTGTAAGTAACTCACTTCAGCGTTGAGTAATGGTATAGCTCTTGCAACTCACGATGGCGAGTGGGCTTTGTTAGTGGTTGAACGTGCACATGCACATTGCGGAAGTGTGCGTGTCTAACGGAGCGATCAGTCGCGAGCGCGCCGTCGCTCGAGTCACTTGTGCACATTGTTTCCACGACGCTAACTGCCACGAAGTACCGTCAGCATGACATCATGTTATTCATAGTGAGGTATAATAATGTATTTTTGCTATTCATATATGCTAAAATTAAAATAGTAAATTCATTTGGATAAAATATTCGTCACTTTCTGACAAGTATAATAGGAGCGAAAGTGACGGATGTTTTATCTACGTTTAGTCAAGCGATAAACACGTCCATAATAAGCCCTCTGAAATAAAGACAAAATCTACTGATAGTTTTTAATTCACATGAAATTGTACGTAAGTTAAGGAGAGAAAATACGGAGACATTACAAATGTCATCTTTGTGACAAGATACTTAGAGTTACATAAATTTCGTAGATGCAACCAAGAAGGTCGCTAGTACATACATG
Source organism: Acleris sparsana (assembly GCA_923062465.1). Classification (NCBI taxonomy): domain Eukaryota; kingdom Metazoa; phylum Arthropoda; class Insecta; order Lepidoptera; family Tortricidae; genus Acleris; species Acleris sparsana. The sequence continues at coordinate 14,977,147 of OV281301.1, read as the reverse complement.
ACCAAATAATTCGCATATCACGTCAAGAACAAAATTGGTTGGTTGTTTTCGATGTTTTATCTTATATTATATTGTTTTTAGGGACGAGCAATGGTCGCCAAAGTCTTTCACTTTCTTACAGGAAGTATAGAATTTTCTCTTTATTTTTTTTATGATGGTAAGCATCCCACTTTCGCTCTCACGCACACTTTGACATGTATACCAAAATTTTGACAGGTATCTAGTGGTTAAGCTAACGAAATGATTCAGATATTAATTAATAGATAAAAAAGTTTCATTACAATTATAGTTTTTTTAAATGTAAGTACCTACTTAATTATGTTTATAAAACAAAAACTGAAAATAACAAATAATAAAAAAAAACTTGATTTCTTTTCTATCAAAGACATTATAATGTTTCTCTTCTTAAACTAGTTAATAATCATGGTGATAATTAACAAATTGAATTATATTCATTTATTATATGACATTCTTAATTAATGTTGGAACTGAAACTTAAAACCTTTCTACAGCATGTTTTTTTCCTGACGCAAAATAAAAGCAACAAATCACCCTTGTTATAAACAATATGGCGATTGTCAATTACCACGAGGGGCGTTCTGTCCTCGGGAATCGCATAACGTTCGTCATCCATATTTTATGGCGCAATAAAAATGTCGTTCATTCAATTTGGGCAGTGTCAGGGCAACTTATTGGGCAAAACAATATTATTAGCTTTTCGGAACATATTTACACTTTAGTGTCAAGAATTGGTGTATTGTCTAGTAAATTTTGGTTTCGGGATTTAGAAGTCTGGCGGCAAATGTGTTTATTAATACATTTTGCAGTAGACAGTACTGCAGAAGCAAAGCAAAATTTTACCATTTTGACACTTTATATAAACATTGTTTTCGTTTTAAGGTAACACAATTATCATAATAATAAAATTATTAAAACACTTTTTTTATGGATTATTACTTTAAATTTGGTTAAAACACTTTTCAATTAAAAAGCACCCATTAAAGTGTACAAACAAAACGGCCGTAACATAACATACGCTACGGTAATAAAAATAAAGTACAAACAATATCGTTTTAATTTTTGGTATTATTTAAAATAATGTTGGTGTTTAATGTGATGTGACTCGTCTCATTAACATTCAGCGATATAAGGTACCACCTTTTTTTTTTTAATTACAGAAATAAAACCTGTAGTAATCTTATAATATTTTTTTTGGGCAAAGGTCGCTTATTTAAATAGGGCTGCTATTAAAAAAAACGAATAAAAAGGACAGGAAATCCGAAGTTTCCAAACTATCCCAACTTTGAATTGTATCATATGATTGTTAATCGTGGCATTACTTCAAATAAACTAAATGTTTAAATGACAATTGTTGACTCGGCAGTTTTTGAATACCTACATAATTATCGTCAAAGAAACCGACAAATAAATACTCACAGTTAAATAAATACTGATCTACTGTATTCCCCTCTCTTTTGCAACAACAGCTCCATTTTATTACCAAAAATTATTGCTCGTTTTATGACTTGCACTCGCACATTTTTGACATTATTTTTACGACTTGACTATGACTTAACGATTTTACCTTTTTTTCTGTCGTCAATAACTTTTGCACTTAATTTACAAAGCGATTTCAATAGTATAAAGACGCATTTGTAAATGTGATTTAAAGTATACGCCCATTTTATGTTTTATTTCTTTTTTCACATCGTCCATTCGGTTGTAGTTAATTAAATGTATCCTTTTAGAGTTAAAACGAGAATAACTGTTCAACAAATAAAAACTTAAAATTTCCGTCGGAAAATTGCTTTTCGTCATGGAAATATAAATTCTGCGAGGACGAAATTCAACAACCGTAGCAAAAGTTAGTATGCGTAACACACTCGCGAATATGTGATGTGAGGACAATTTTCGCAAGTGCTAGCTTTTTTTCAATAATGTGTTTAACCCTGAACTCTCACAAGGACTGTGCTAAGGAGAAAACTACAATAAAACTGTCAAATAAATAAATTAAAAAAAAAATGGACGTGGGCTCTACAGGTACTATTACGCCTCTACTATGCGCAACAGAAATATCTACCTAGGGCGACATATTATGGACCCACAAGAGATACTCCTCACCGCCCAAAGCATCTGGATATTCCTTAACGCAACAGGCCTTTGCGGTGAGCTCTAAACAAAGGGCTGCCACAAAAGATCAGCAAGTTTCTAAGAGGCACACAAGGCTCATCTCAACCCCCAATAATAATAAGGTTGTCTGGAAGATGGACTCACTTTTTTTACCTTCCATGTTTTTATTGTATTTGGTGTTCTATAAATAATGATTGTAGTGTAGTCTTAAAAAACAAGCGCCGCAAGAAACCCGTAAGTTAGCTAAAGTGAATTTAATTTAAATTTGCAAAGGAATAATCCGTTTTAGGGTACCGTGCCTTAAAAGGAAAAAACGGAACCCTTATAGGATCACTTTGTGGTCCGTCGGTCTGTCTGTCCATCTATCTGTCAAGACCCTTTATCTCAAGAACGCGTGCAGGTATCGAGTTAAAATTAAAACCATATACTCCGGTCTACAGTTCCTTGAAGCTGTGAAAAAATCAAACTTCTACATTAACGTAAAAAAAACGGTTATTTATGCCTCCAAAAACGTGTATTTCGACACTCGAGGGAATCAAGATGTATAGGGTATTTCCCGTTGACCTAGAACTATGAAATTTAGTAAGTAGCACCGTCTTTTACTGCAGTAAAGCGAAAAATCGGAAATATGTACATTTTTAATTAAATCACAAAAAAAGTGTCTTTATGCAAGGAAAGGCGGTCCAAATTTTAAATTGATTTAACTGCGGCATGTGCGGAACCCTCGGTAGGCGAGTTCGACTCGCAATTGTCCGGTTTTTTTAAAACTTAATGAGGTAAATGAGCCAGATCTCGTTAGAAAGTAATCACCGTCGCCCATGGACAAAACAGAGAGAAAAGTGTATACACAATACAATACAAAACACTTTATTGTACACTGAACAAAAATTAAACAGATAAACAGTCCAATTAAAAATAACACGGTTATGGGGATTGGCGATATCTTCCAGACAACCTTAGTAGGTATAAGGTGTCAAATTAAAATTTTCTACAATACGTGGTGCAGACTTCACGCGAGCAATAACAAGAAACAATAAAACGTGAAATATTAAACGTGAGTACTAAAAAAAAATTAAAAAGTTATGTGTCTATGTGAACAGTTATATATTATCTACATAAAACAAATAAATTACGCGAATATTAAAATTACGAATATTAATATTAAAACGTATCCCTTTCAAGGATGCCTTCTTTAGTTTACCTTTGCGCGAGTGAGAAAAAATAAATGTAGCAAACAATAAACAAATACTAAAGTACAATATATATTAACAAATATATGAGGTAGGGACGATCAAAGCCGCGATTTTTAAATCTTGCTGCAACATTTATAAATTTTTAAACAAAACTTACTTATGATACTCGTTTAATTAGTGTGTCAAAATCGAAAAGTAAACATCGTTTCAAATTTGACAGCTCGCGGCATCGCGCATAAACTTACTTTAATAATGGTTACATTTACTTTGGCATTTGGTTAAAACAACACCCTGTTCAAGCATATACAGCACCGATTAACGTTCGGTTCCTTGCGAAGTCAATATTAATTTGCATATTTATTAGGATGTCAATCATAACGCGTGATGACTTGCCCCTTAGCAGAATTAGGTTGCTCACATAATGAATATTACGATAATTATGTTTACTCTGTTATCTGTTACAAACAATGAGTGATTACGGCTTTATACGTCAATTAAAAATTATATTTAAGAAAATTAGGAAAACGATTTTATATGATTATACATAAATTATCAGATCGTCAGTCCACCTTGTGGAAGGTCTGCCAACACTTCGTCTCCCGGTTCGCGGTCGCCACTCTAGAACCTTTCCGCTCCAACGGCCATCAGTTCTACGAGCAATGTGCCCCGCCCACTGCCACTTAAGGTTTGCAATCCGGTGAGCTATATCGGTTAATTTAGTTCTCCTGCGAATCTCCTCATTCCTGATTCAAACCGCTGGATGACAGCAGCAGAGGACCGATCGTTGTGGAAAACCTTGGGGAAGGCCTTTGTCCAGCAGTGGACGTCTTGCGGCTGATAATGATGATGATGATGATGATACATAAATTATGTGCTCAAAACACAATATATTTTTTAAGGTAAGTAATGTTCATTTTTAAGTTATTATTTTTAAATAAATATCAGGGAACAACCGTACACAAATTGACTCAGACAATAAAAAGTTAATGTAGCCATAAAAATAAATAACCTCTCCTGCAGCACTTCTTGCAACACCCTGTAGTATTAAGAAACATAAGCATTTTCATTGTTTTATTTGAACTGTGTCATCTTTTCAATAAACTTACTTCTTTGTTTCATTTAATACCATTGTCAAAATATAATAAAGCCCTACAGATCCAATGAAACATGAATACTTGGCTCGATGATTAAAACTCATGATAATCAGACGCTTTCACGCGTTCGCTGCCGGCAAATTGAAATTGTATATAAATTAGATATGACAGGTGGTGTCACTGGCTCTGAAAACTCGTAATTTTATCGCGATACGCGATTGGGACATTGACCTTAGCACATCCATCTCTCTGACAAATTAACTAAATAATTTTAAGCCACTTTATACCTCGCCGTCCCGTGAGCAAGGTTCAGATTTCGTTGTGTTTTTTATCTGGATGAATGGGCAGTTACCCCCTTAAATTGCCCGCACCCTATGATGTCCTTTACAATGTTTTCATGGCCGGTTGCTTCGATTATGTTAATTTTATACGCTTCTTAGATTAACACATTTTCCCCTTCTTTTTAATTTTGACAAAAGAGTAACAGTTAATGATTTGGCCGTTTTAATGAGAAAGGGTTTTTGCATTGTTGTTTGAAATAGGAATTTGCGGGTCAGATATCCGATTTCGGAGTGTAAAAAACGTTATAAAATGCAGCCGTTTCATGTAAGAATAATGAATTAAATCCGCAATGGGTAATAAACGTGTCAAACATTTTGTGTGAGTCTTAATCAAAAGATTAGTTTCAAAGTTAGTTAGATAATTAAGTAACACAGACTAATTTATATCCTGCAAAATGGACAAGTCATTTTCTTTCCAGAAATTGTTAATTATCGGGAATTGTTAATTATCGTTGACATAATTAACGATTTATATTTCAATAAATAGCTTGATACCAACACGAGTTTCATTTTACGGCTGTTCTTTGGTTTGACCTATTTCAGGTAACGAATCTTCGCCATCAGAGGTCAAATTATGACCCTCGCCAAAAGTGAAGCTTTGTTAGGAATCTGGGGCATGTTTATTTAGCCGACGGCGTCAGAAGGTGGGTTATGATCTTCGAGTGTGTGTATGTATGCATGTATGTCTTTTTCTGTGGCACGCTCTCCAGCCCAAACCACTTGCTGGATTTTAATACATGAGGTCGTTAGTTTCATCTTGGCTGTAGTGTAGGTTGTGGGAGTGTCAAAGTAATGAGAGGTGGGGGTTTTTAACCTTGCTTTTAACAAGACTTGTTGAATACCTATACCTATATTAATTGTAAGGTAAATTATATCATCAACTCGACTTAAGGGTGCGAATTCGGAATGAAGAGTGACTACATGCCTACGTGACTACGTATCTTACCTACGTTGACACTGCATCAATAAATCTTACATGCATATGAACATAATTTCGTTATTGTTTTAACCATAAACACCAAGTAATTCCATTATTCATAGGTACACGGCTGGCCGCCATATTGTATTTGTAATGCAATATTTTAATTTTAAAATTATTAAGTAAATTTGATTATGTCACCGTAACTAATGGTTAAATACCCCTAACCTAACCTAACCTAACCTAACTACGCCACCCGGACTTTGGCAACGCTTGTGCAAAGTTATCTCACGGATTATGTGTCAGAGTTTATAGGCATGTACCTATGTTTTTAATGTGTCAATTTGTGTTGTTCTATTTTATACTGTTGCTACTCATTCTACGTTTTATACTATTGCAGTAATAATTATTTAAGTCACGGTTTATCACAAGATGTACCATAATTGGACCGGAAAAAATACCAGCATGGCTTAGTTTCTCGAGATCTTTTTCCTCTGCAAAGTCGTTGTTGAAAGACTGATACAAAAAAGGCTTGCTTATTTACAAATACATAACATATTGTACGTAGTAACAGTCGACCTTATCCGTATTTACTACCTTGTCACTTGAACGTATTTGACAGATTAGGGTAGCTAACATCAGACATGACGTTAAAGTGACAAAGTACTTGAGTGTGGTAGTTATTTTGGAAATAAAACCTACATATATATCGTTACGCTTTCATCCCAGAGTGGGGTAGGCAGAGCTACAGAATTACCAACAACTTTTAAAAACTTGTTAATGCTACGAGTATAACCACATTTAGCACAAACAAGCTAAGATGTTTACCGTATATTAGTGACAGGTTGCAAGCCCACCACCTAACAATAATACAAGCCTTTAATCCCTTAGTCGTCTCTTACGACTTCCACAAGAAGGCATGGAGTGGCACTATTCTAAGCCTGCTACCACACTGCACCGGTATATAACCTCCTCGTGTGTATGTGTCTTTTAAATGCATTTCTTAGTTATACTGAAATACAAATTCAACAAAGAAATTGGCTCACGTTTTTGGAACAATACAATAAGCAATTAAATAAAATTGATGGTATTAAACGACAGCTGATTAATAATAAATACTTGAACTTGAAAATACTTGATGGCCGTTGGAGCGGAAAGGTTCTAGAGTGGCGACCGCGAACCGGGAGACGAAGTGTTGGCAGACCTTCCACAAGGTGGTCTGACGATCTGATAAAGGTCGCGGGAAACCGCTGGATGACAGCAGCAGAGGACCGATCGTTGTGGAAAACCTTGGGGAAGGCCTTTGTCCAGCAGTGGACGTCTTGCGGCTGATAATGATGATGATGACTTGAACTTAAACTACTTGAATACATTTTAATTAAGTTTCAAATAGTCTGAAAAAAACAAACATTATGGTTATAATGAAAGATTCATATTACGAAACAAAAACAACCTAAATCATATTACATTTTGTTCCATTTTTTGCGACCTTTTTCGTCCCTTACATAAATTAGCAACGCCAACTGATTGTTATTCAAACCGTAAGCTCTCGAACTTGGATTAACATTCAAATCGCAAATCAACATTGCATTTTATTATGCGTTCTCTAGTATTACATAACTACCTTAAAAATCCATTTCATTTAAGACCTTAGTAACGACATTTAAAAGTTACAATAGATAATCGTAATGTGCTGTTACGCCTTTCTTCCTACAGCGGACATACTGTTATTCCTTTGAAGTTTTGTTAGAAAAAAATCATGTAATCCCCTTTTTGATGCATTGTAATGCAACAATACTGCATCAGTATGAAAGGGGAGCCGGAATTCTAATTCTAAATTTGAATACGCTCTCGAGTTAGCTAACGGTGGTCAGCGTAATTTGACACTTTTGCTGTCCGAGTACATTTTTGAAAACCAAATAACTCAAATATGCAAGGGGTATAAAATAGCCACTTTTTTGAAAGGATTCGGAATTTAAGTAGAAACTTGTTAGTTAATTTCATACATTTATAACAATTACGATTGTGACCCTGCCTACGAAGCCAATAAGCAGTATCCCAAATTCAACAGCCAAAGAGTTTTATCTCTATTAGGTTAGGAATAAGGTTGATATTTTTTACGGTAGTTTTATCTGACATACTGCGTATTGGCTTAGGACGGCTGAGTGGTCCTCGGTTCGAATCCCAGTAAGGGCAAATATTTGTGTAGTAAGTAGTATAATTGTAGTTTGAAATATGGTTCAAAAATGAATGATTTGAGAGTAGTATGTATTCGCCGGTACTGGCCCCACCGCCGCTCCCCCCGAAAAAAGGTGCTCTGACGGCCGAGGGGCGGGCCTTCGCGGCAAAAAAAAAAAAAAAAAAATTTACTCTTTTTTTCGGTGTTTTGGGGGCCATTTAGAGCGTTTGGGGAGGGTCCCGAGGCTCTCAGACCGCTCCTTTCCATACTTAGCAATAGCACCTGTATTAAATAGAAAAAGGTTATCAACTACCTGACCCTTTTTCTATTACCGGGCAAGCTCTCTATTGTGTGTGCGCGGGCGTTCTCGGGGCTTTTGTCTTGCACCCATCGACGCGTTTCCACCTTTTTTATTGTCTGATTATGCACTATTAACTGCTGTTATGTGATTTTTAATTTACCTATGTGTTTTTCATATCATTTAATTAAGTAGCAATAGTTACTTTCTTAACATATTGTTCATAGGGTCATAGTTCTAACCTAACCTAACCTACGTTGTTGAAGTAAACCTAACATCGTGAAACCTATCCTAACTTAACATAATTATCTAATGTTTTTAAGGATCATACTTCTAACCTAACCTAACCTAACCTAACCTAACCTAACCTAACCTAACCTAACCTAACCTAACCTAACCTAACCTAACCTAACCTAACCTAACTTGTTGAAGTACCTAAACCTAACATCGTGAAACCTATCCTAACTTAACATAATTATCTAAAGTTTTTAAGGATCATACTTCTAACCTAACCTAACCTAACTTGTTGAAGTACCTAAACCTAACATCGTGAAACCTATCCTAACTTAACGACGCGCTGGGCTAGTTGGTAGTGACCCTGCCTACGAAGCTAGCGGTCCTGGGTTCAAATCCCGGTAAGGGCAGATGTTTGTGTGATGAGCGCAAATATTTGTTCCTGAGTCATGGATGTTTTCTATGTATTTAAGTATATATTTCTCTATATAAGTATTTATATCGTTGTCTAGTACCCATAGTACAAGCCTAGAGCTTAGTTTGGGACTAGGTCAATTGGTGTGACATTGTCCCCTGATATTTATTTATTTTATTTATTTATTTAACATAATTATCTAATGTTTTTAAGGATCATACTTCTAACCTAACCTAACCTAACTTGTTGAAGTAAACCTAACATCGTGAAACCTAATATAACTTAAAATACCTACCGTTTTTAATACTTTCGGAAAATAAAGATGATTCAATCAAAGAAGTAGCTACGCTTGGTTTTATATTTGAACAATCATACTCAACTGTTATTAAGCATCGCCTAACTTAACCTAAGCTAAGACCTAATTTAATCATAGCTTAAGTCCTAAGCAAAACTTAATTCAATTTACCCATGATAATCTTAGCAAACCAAGCTAAAATTAACATTTATTATCTTATGCTGTTGTTACTTAGAGCCTATTCTAAACAACTATAAAAACCATACATTGCATATATTTCTAAATAAATTACCTACACTTAGGCTGATAAAAATATGGTGATTAAATGTAATTTAATCTGCGTACGGGTGTGTATCTATGAGTATGTATCTACTTCTAACATTAACTAACATTATCTATTCGTAGTAGATATATTATATGGGGTTCAGCTTCACATACCTACATGTTTAATTTTACTGTTACACAGTAGTATGTAAAACTAAACCGAAGCATGTAAACTGGTTCCGACTTGCTGGATTCAAAATACCTACTATGGAGTATATCAATCAAAAAAGCCTGTACCGACAAGTTTTGTGTGCCCTAGTGAATGGTTTTAACGGCTTACTTGTTTTATTGGTAGCAGCCTATTAAGTTTTATGGTCACAAAGGATTCGTTTTATTATTTTGGGTTTTGATGAATAATACGGCGTCTGTTTTACCTACGAGTTCAAACTTGTTTCTAGAAGGTTTCTTAACTTACGAATGGTATAAAAGCGGTGCGCTATTGTATATCGGCAAGTATTGGCTACTCAACTGTGCTCGTTACCGGATCTCCCTGTACATATAGCAGTATATAGACTTAACAGTGTTGTTTCGTGCAGTGAAGTGTTTATACAAAGGGCTAATAATGGATGTGAGTATGTACAAGTATTATAACTTAACTGTGTGTCTTTTAGCATTTGTTCACCGTGTTTTTATTAAGAGTAGGTATTGTAAACAGTTGTTTAATTTATTGTTTGATATTGTTGCAGTTCTCTGAAAATACTTTCAAAAACTATTACTACCCGGAAAATAAAGATGAATCAACCGACGAAGAAGGCACGCCTGGTTTTAAAGTTAAGCAAGCCATGGCAAAAAAGCGTTCAGCAAATAACATCGACAGCTTCTTTGAACTTCCCAAGAAGAAAACTAAAGCGTTGAAACGATCTTCGAATGTCAGTCAAAGTTCTCCTGACGGAGTGGGTTATATATCAACCGGACAAGATGACGGAGCATACGCTTCTCACTTGATTAAAATCGAGATATATGATATGCAAAAAGTTAAAAACATTCCACCCACTGAGCACTGGAAACACGCTGATGTGAGATTGAAATTCTACGCGTCTTCTGAAGATGAAAGTCAACTGCAATCGACACGTGATGTAATATATAACATAACAAAGCAAGTAGCTTCTAAAGACAGTTGTGTGAAATATTTTATTGACAATAAGAAACATTGATAAAAAGTGTTTGTGTAAGTTAAACAAAAGCTTGTTATTGTATTATATGTAAAAACCTTAGCTTTTAAGAATTCAAGATCCAGTCTAAACAATTATCTTTTTTTGTAAAATTAAATTGTGTGAAATACTTAATTGACTATAAGATGCAGTGATAAAAAGTGTTTGTGTAAATTAAACAAAATGGATAGTTTGAACTGCGATATCTATGATCCCGAACTCATCAGGCTCTGTGAGGAGCTTGAAGAAGATCAAGAATTACACGCCATCGGGGAACTTATAAGTCAACTTCATCGTGAGGCGTAAGTTATATTTTTCTATTTAAATATTCCTGTTCTAACCTGTTTAAAAGTGCTTGAGCAATACTTATCAAAGGATGGGTTTCTGACTCGTTGTGACTTGATCTTATTGTTATTGAAACAGTTAGGAGGGGTACCCCTTTATAAATGGGGTGTCCGTTGCAAAATAATTCATTGTTTGGGTTACAGTGTTTGAGTTACTAAGTGCTAGTTTATTCCATCATGGTGTTCATCATTATTAATTTAGCTCGTGATCAAATTGAATGTTTAAGCAAACAGTTTATTATAGCTAATTTCCATAGAAGCATACGGCTGTGGTTTATATCAAATCAATTACCAACCACACTTTTAGAAGATGCTGATATAAGACCTTATTTTACACCATGTGATGGACACATTAAAGACAAACAGAACAATTCGTCGTCGGATGTGATTGATGGAGTTTTAACAATGCAAGCATACTGCCAACAATGTAGTCAAGATTTAAGTTAGTATAATATCGCAACCAATTATACGCCAAGTCTGTATTTGCTATTAATACATACGGTGTGTTTAATTTCATTTTTTTATTTTTTGTAGATCTTCTCAAGTCGGGCGTGGAGTAAAAAGGACAGCTACAGTATCGGAAGCAGAAGAAGTGCCTACAAAGAAAGCTCGTGTCTCAACTAGTCGTGATGCAGTATCGATATTAGATGAAAATGTAAGTACAAAAAATAGTGATAATATTGAATGTTCTGTGTGTAGTAAGTTTGTGTGCAAAAGATATTTCTCCAATCATTTAAATAGCAATATACACAAAAATAATGTTTTAAGATCTGACACTCAGTGGGTTAACGTGCAGTTGATTGAAAACGCATTTAGGAATAGGGTGGCTACCTATAGAATATTGCTTGATGAAAATGTTTGCAATCCATTAACCCCCGAAACAATTTTACAAAAAAATAAAGAAAAAATCTTCACCTTATTGGATCGCTCACTGACTGATCATCGCGCCTTAAAAGTAAATTTTATTCTCAATGCAGATTTTACTCAAGATACCAAACAGCTGAATAATACGTTTGATTTTCAATTTAGTAACAATATAGTGAATCAAAGCTGTGACAAAAATGATATTTTTACAAGTACAGTTAACGAAATTTTAGCAAGATTATCTAACTTTGAAAGGAAAGACAGTGGTTGGAGTTTAGTAAAATTCAACTATCTAGATGTGAATGTAAATAAATTTAACCCATTACGTGGTTCTTCCTATATAGAATTGCCGCGTGATATAATGAATAAAAAGGCAGTTATTAATGTAAAAAACAATGATCATGAATGTTTTAGATGGGCTGTATTGTCAGGCTTATATCCATGCACAAACAATCATACAAATGAATTGAATTCATATATAGCGCATAAACATAAATTAAACTTTGAAAATTTGACTTTCCCATTTAAATTAACTGATATTCATAAATTTGAAAAAATTAACAATATAAGCATAAATGTTTTTGGGCTCGAGTACAATACACAAAGTAAAAAACATGATGTGATAGGACCACTACACTTAACTAAATGCAAAAAAGCTACCCACTTAAACTTATTATATATAACCAAAGGTAGCGAAGCACATTATTGCTTTATCAAAAAATTATCTAGATTAGTATCTAAACAACTATCCAAAAAGCAACATGCTGTACATATTTGTGATGGCTGTCTAACAAGTTTTACATCAAATATAAATTTAATCAATCATCAAAGAAACGACTGCTTCCATGTTTGTACAAAGTTACCTTCAGAACAAGATAAAAAGAAAAACTGGTTCAATGAAAATGTTCCATCAAACCTACTCACCTTTAATAATTACGATCGTAAATTAAAGGTACCTTTTGTTGTTTATGCAGATTTTGAGGCTTTTTTAAATCCAATTCCTTCATGTTTCAATAATCCTAGTACATCCTCTACAACAAATGTACAAAAACATGAGGTATATAGTTTTGGATACTACATAAAGTGTTCTTATGATGATAAGCTGTCAATATATAGAACATATAAAGGTAAAGATTGTGCCCAAACATTTATGAATTACATTAAAAAAGATTTAGTGAACATTTGTAGGAGTAATACTTTTATTAAAACCCCTTTGCCTTTATCTGATTCAAATAATTTAGATATTGCACAGAGCAGCACATGTTACATTTGTGATAAAGACTTAAACGGTGATTCCACTATTTGTTATAATCATCATACAGGTTTTTATGAAGGAGTAGCACATCAACTTTGTTCCGAAAAATACAGGGCACCTAATTTTGTACCTGTATTTTTCCATAATTTGAGCAACTATGACAGTCATTTTATAGTACATGGGTTTGGATTTGAGGAAGGAGACATTGAGTTAATACCAGAGAACAAAGAGAAATACATTTCCTTCTCTAAATCTTTAAAAGTGAATAATTGCACAATAAAATTGAGATTTGTTGATTCGCTTAAATTTTTGAGTTGTAGTCTTGAAAAATTAGCCAAAACCTTGACACCCGAACAATTTTGTGAATTAAAATTAAGTTTTCCATGTGAAGAGGATTTTAAACGATTAATACGAAAGGGTATCTATCCCTATGAATACATGACATCTTATGACACGTTAAAGTTAACTTCTCTCCCCTCTCAAGATAAATTCTACAGTTCCCTGGCTGATTGCAACATTTCGGATGAGGATTATGAACATGCGAGAGATGTTTGGACTCATTTTAATTGTAAAAATATGGGGGATTATTCTGATTTATATTTAAAAACAGATGTTTTGTTACTAACCGACGTATTTGAAAATTTTAGAAATGTATGTCTTAGGACATATGGGTTAGATCCAGCCCATTACTATACTGCTCCGGGATTAAGTTGGGACGCGATGTTAAAAACCACAAAAATAACTCTAGAGCTCTTAACCGACATTGATAAAATAGCTTTCATAACCAAAAATATTCGCGGTGGCATCTCGCAATGTAGTAAAAGGCACGCAAAAGCTAATAATAAATTTATGGCAGATTATGATCAAAATATTCCTTCTTCATATCTTATGTACTTGGATGCAAATAATCTTTATGGGTGGGCTATGTCTCAATGTCTCCCTACTGGTAAATTTGAATGGGTGAATGTAGATGCTGATTTCAATGTTTCTGATGATGCCGAACATGGTTTCATTTTAGAAGTCGATCTAGAATACCTCAACGAATTGCATGACTCTCATTCGGATTTGCCATTCTGTCCAGAAAATGTTTGTTTAGGGAATTCCAAAGAAAAAAAATTAATTCCTAATTTAAATGGGAAAACGAATTATGTTCTACATTATAGAAATCTAAAACAATGTTTGAAGAATGGTTTGAAATTAACTAAAATCCACCGCATTTTGAGATTTGAACAATCAAAGTGGTTAAAAAGTTACATAGATTTAAACACTCACATGCGATCGCAAGCAACTTGTGATTCTGATAAAGACCACTATAAAAGTATGAATAATTCAATGTTTGGTAAGACCATGGAAAACGTTTTGAAATATGTGAACGTAAAATTGCTAAATCATTGGGAAAATCAGGGGAAATCACTGGGAGTTGAAACTATGATAGCCAAACCTGAGTTCCACAGTTTATCAATATTTTCGGAGAACTTAGCTGCTGTCCAATTGAATAAAACTAAAATATTTTATAATAAACCAATTTACTTAGGATTTTGCATTTTGGATATATCGAAAACTTTCATGTACAAATTTCATTATGACTACATGAAAACAAAATATCAAGAAAATCTAAGGCTTCTTTATACAGATACAGATAGTTTAGTATATCAAATATTCACGGAAAACTATTATGAGGACATAAAATCAGACCTTGATTTATATTTTGATACATCAGATTACCCATCGAACAATGAATATGGTTTACCATTATTAAATAAAAAGCGGTTAGGGTTTTTCAAAGATGAAAACAATGGTAAAATTTTTAAAGAGTTTGTTGGTCTACGATCTAAAATGTATGCTTTAGACGTTGAAAATCATGGGCTTATATCAAAAGCCAAAGGAGTAAATAAATGTGTTACTAAAAAACTGACTCTCAACGATTATAAAAAGTGTTTATTTGAAAAAAATGTACAACATGGCCAAATGCTAAGATTTAAATCAATAAAACATGTAATATTTACCCAAAACATAAATAAAGTATCATTATCTCATAATGATACAAAACGATTCTTGTTAGAAAACTCTTCGGACACTCTTGCGTGGGGACATTATAAAATACCACATCAATCATCACAAAATTAATTTGTCATGTAATTTATACTCACAGAACATTCAAAAATGTCATCATTATTTTTTGTATACCTAATTGTAGAAATGTAAATTAATTTTAGTTTTTGTAAATATTGGTTGGTGAAGCTGAATCAAAAAACAAGTGGTGGGGCTACTAATTGTAGAAATGTAAATTAAGATTAAGTACTTATATTGTAGAAATGTAAATTAATTTTAAGTTTTGTAAATATAGGTTGGTGAAGCTGAATCAAAAAAGCATGTGGTGGGGGTACTAATTGTAGATAATGTAAATTAGTTTTTAGTTCAACTATTTTTTTTTTTTATTGTTGGTATAAAAAAAAAACTTTGTTGAGTTTTTTGCGGCGTTCCTTCTCAACAATGATGTTCATTTCCGGAGCGCTGGTAGATTAAAAAAGAACGGACAATTTCGAAATAAAACATATTTTACAATGATATCCTTGTTTTTTTTTTTTAAGGTGTTTACCGTTGTTTTAGTTGATTTATTTAAAAAGTAATTGAGCTCATAATATTACATCATTTCACTTTTATCTGTTTACATATCAACACGTATTACTAGTTTTAATTATGATACATTTTTATCATCCTTTCACAACCATTGTAGCTGGTCCGAGTGGGTGTGGTAAAACTCAATTTGTAACAAACTTTTTAAATAATTCCAAAGAAGTATGTAATGTTGTATTTGATGAAATTATTTGGTGTTATGATGAAATGCAGCCTCTTTACAATCTGGAAAATGTAAATTATAGTCAAGGAATACCAGATTTTTCAATGTTTGATGGGAAGAAACCTAAGCTTCTTATAATAGATGATCTGATGAGAGAATCGGATGGACGAATCGTAGACATTTTTACAAAAGGTAGTCATCATAGAAATTTAAGTGTTTTTTATATTACACAAAACATATTTCATCAGGGGAAAGGCCAACGTGATATTTCGCTGAATACAAGCTACATTGTATATTTTAAGAATCCCAGGGACAAAACACAAATACGCTACTTGTCACGACAAGTTTACCCAGAAAACCCAAAATTTGTAGATGAAGCCTACAAAGATGCTACTCAAGAACCACATGGTTACCTCATGATTGATCTGAAACAAAATACAAATGACATATGTCGTTTTAAAACAAAAATATTTCCGTTTGATGGGCATTGCACTGTGTATGTCCCTAAAAAGGGGTTTAAATACGATAAAAATCAGCAAATTTTAGTCAGTTCTACATGATGCATGCGAGAGTAAACACATATAAACATTTACTTGAAGCATTGCAATTGCTAAAACCAAAATATCGCACGGCGTTACTTAAATCTTGTGATGACGATGAGATCAACATTATTTGCGAGTGCATTTATAACGTTCTAAATGGAAAAATTCCATTAGAAAAAAAAGAAAAATCTAAATTAAAAAAACATAAAGATATCTTGCGAAAATTAATTTCAAAAGGAAAACATAAAATAAGAAAAACCGTTATAATTCAAAAGGGAGGTGCATTTCTACCTATTATATTAGGAGCAGTTTTAAGTGCCTTAGTAAACTCATTATCATAATCATAATGGAAAATACAAAAAAAATGCTATTAGTTGAATCAGATTTTATTGAAAGACTGAAACGCAATGAGAGCCTACCTGAAAATTCATCATCCCGCCTAGATGCTGAGATGCAAAAAATCCTTAAAAGTAAAATGAATGATCGTGAAAAGTGGACATTATATTCTCAAGCATTGCAACGATTTTTACATTTTATTGAAATAGATCGAAAACCGTTTAAAATACCTATCATAACGGAGGGGGAGCTTCAAGTCAACAACGAAAGTAATGATCTAAAGTCAAAAGTAAACAAAAAGGAGCTTAATGAATATAATGACTCAGTTGCAACTCCACCTTTGCGAGAAGGAGATGTTACTACACCAGTTACACCGATTGATAAAACAAATCCAGAACCGATGCCAATTAGTCCATCTAAAATTATAGATATATTACCCAAATCATATGAGAAAAAAACTCGAATTTTGTTGGATTACATTGTTTTGAGTAGACCAAAAATTTGGTGGAAGCCAACTGGTGAAGTTGTAATAAACAACCGCACTATTTCAAATAGTAATATTACTGATCTGGTAAGCGACACGATTAGATCTCTTAAACGACCTAAACCAACAGGATGGGAAGAGTTTGCGTTACTGTTAAGAGATATAAGAGTTCCTTTAAGCTGCATAGGTAATCCCGCAAACTTGGAATTCATTAAAACAGCTCAATCGTTTGAACCATTATCTGCATCTACAAGTACGAGATCATCAACAGATAAAGAAAAACTTAGAGCTACACCACTTACCACAGGAGTACTTAAGCGTCAACATAAGAAAATAGATTGGGAAAAATGGACCCCTTATTAGATATTAATAGAATCTACTATGATGTCTCCAATCCAGCTGGTTACAGTAGTTTAAATAATATAGCGAAGGAGATGAAAGAACAAATGAACAAAGAGGAAGTAAAAAAATGGCTACAATCTCAAGATACGTATACGCTACATAAACCTATTCATAAGCGATTCACCAGAAATAGATATATCCTATCTAACTTTAATGAACTCTGGCAAGCTGATCTAAGTGACATGAGTACATATACTGAATATAACCATGGATACAAATATATTCTTTGTGTTATTGATGTGTTCAGTAAATATGCTTTTGCGAGGGCTATGAAAAAGAAAGATTCATCAACAGTTAAAGAATGTTTTGAAAGCATATTTACTGAAGCCAACTTTGTTCCTCGTCATATACAATCTGATAAAGGTACAGAATTTGTTTCAAAGGTGGTAAGAGATTACTTTAAAAGCAAAAACATTAATTATTATACTACTAATAATCCCGACATTAAAGCAAGTATAGTAGAAAGGTTCCAAAGAACTCTTAAAATGAAAATGTGGCGTTACTTCACTCATAATAATACATATAATTATACCGATATTTTACAAGACCTTCTTCATTCTTACAATCATACCTATCATACTAGCATTAAAATGCGACCAATTGATGTTAACTCTAATAATATTATGACCGTTTGGAATAATTTATATTATCGAAAAAAAGATAGGCAAATTTCATTGGAAACCTCAAAATTGAATGTAGGCGATCATGTTAGAATAACTAAATATAAACATGTATTTCAAAAGGGTTATGAAAGTAATTGGAGTGATGAAATATTTATAATTAATTCAGTTATTTACAGATCACCACGAGTTGTTTATATGTTAAAGGATTTGCAAGGTGAACCCATCATTGGTACATTTTATTCTAAAGAGTTACAAAAGGTGACTTACCTCCCCTCCACCGAGTATAAAATTGATAAAATAATACGTTCGCGTCATATTAGAGGCATAAAGGAAATACTAGTGAAGTGGCAAGGTTATCCAAATAAATTTAACTCTTGGATACTTGCATCAAGCTTGAAAAAAATATGAATGAAAACAGTTTTTATTTAACTTTGTTGAGCAACAGTTCAACGGATTACTATACTGACAACACAACTGCACATTTTCTGACTAAATTACCTAAGAACATAAAATTAGAAGGGGAGTGGGTAGTTGGATTAGTGGAATTTCAATACCCGTGTTCCATGTATAATGTTCAAGATCATGAAAATATAATTTACATAAAGAAAAAAGTGGTATCACCCAACAACAAATCAACGAAAATTGTTGATATAAAAACCCATATACCAGCCACTACATATGATAATATTGATCATTTCCTTCAAGCATTTAATGAGAACCCACAACTAAAAAATAATGTCAAATTTAGATATGATACATTGACAAAAATGGTTGGAGTAACAACAACAAATAATGAAATAACCTCTATCATAACAACCCCGATACTAAGTCTCCAGCTGGGTTTCAAACCGAGATCAAATTTGAAACAAATTACATATGGAAAAAACCCTGCCAATTTATATTTAGGATTACCACCACAAATATTTGTTTACACCGATATAATTCATCCGCAAGTAGTTGGAGATGTTATAACAGCATTGCTTAGAATAATACCACTAGATCCAACTAAGTTCATTTATGGTGCATATAAAACTCACATTTTCTCACCCGCTCACTATGTACCGGTTTTACGTAGGGAGTTCGATACTATTGAAATAGATATAAGAACAACTACTGGTGTTAATGTACCATTCCAATTTGGTAGCTCTTGCGTGAAACTACACTTTCAACGAGTAAAATGAATTATAACAGATCTTCAGTCTCTTGTCCTTACCAGCATTATTATTCGCATCAGGCCGGCTCTGGTGTAGGAATTGTCTATAAAGGAGTCCCATTTCAACGAGGGCATGGTATAGGGAGTTTTTTGGGAGGGCTATTTAGATCAGTGCTCCCTTTATTATCTAGTGGTTTGAAAACCATTGGAAAAGAAACCTTAGGTGCAGGCGCTGGTTTGTTATCAGATATGGTAAATTCACGCCCTATGGATAGTTCGATTAGATCACGATTCAAGGAGGCAAGTGCTAATTTAAAAAGAAAAGCCGATGAAAAAATTGATTCCCTCATGTCGGGATCTGGGTATAAAATGTCATCTAAAAGAAGGGAACCGCTCATTACATTGAAAGCATCGAGACGAAGAGGAAGTAAAAAAAATAAAAACAAAAATATTGAGGATATATTTACAAGCTAAATAATGTCATTCCTACATAGTCATTCCTGTGAATGTGCAAAATCTGAATTAGATATATTTGCTCTTCCATCGACTCAAACAAGTATTGAAAGTGGACAGTGGGTTCATTACAAACCAATTTCATCTTTAAGTGATGATGCTCCCATCGAATTTCAAGTTCCTGGATCAGGAGATGACTATGTTGATCTATCACACACAATGTTACATATTAATGCTAAAATATTGAATCAGGATGGTACAAAATTAAAACCAGATACCGTGGTTGCACCCGTCAATAACTGGTTACATTCCCTTTTCAGTCAACTAGATGTATATTTAAATCAAAAACTAATATCACCCCCAAACAATACATATGCTTACCGTGCTTATATGGAAAATCTTCTAAACTATGGTCCGGCAGCCAAAGAAACTCATCTTACTTGTGGATTGTGGTATGAGGATACTGCAACTCATATGGATACCGTTGATGCAAATAACAAAGGGTTTCACAAAAGACTAGAATTTGTCAAAGAGAGTAAGGAAGTGGAAATGATTGGTCATTTACACGCTGACATATTTAACCAAGAGAAATTCTTAATAAATGGTGTCGAAATACGTATTAAGTTAGTACGTTCCAAGGAATCATTTAATCTCATTTGTCATCAAGATAAAAAATTCAAGGTACAAATAATGGATGCTAGTCTCATTATAAGAAGGACACGAATTAATCCTAGCGTTTTGTTAGCACACCAAAAAGTATTGGCAACAACGACTGCAAAATATCCTATCACAAGAGCAGAAGTTAAGGTGCTTACATTACCGTCGGGGATACAGGGTAAAACATTGGATAATATATTTCTCGGACAAATTCCTAAAAGATGTATTATTGGTTTTGTATCAAATTCTGGGTTTAATGGCAATTTAGCTATGAATCCATTTAATTTTCAACACTATAATATGAATTCATTTAGTTTATATGTTGATGGTCATGAAATTCCTTCTAAAACATTACAACCATCATTTAGTTCTGGTTCTGGGTTAATAGCATCATCATATCACACTTTATTTTCTGGAACTGGTATACATTTTCACAATGAAGGTAATGCTATAAGCAGAACTGAATATGGAGCAGGTTATTGTTTGTTATGTTTTGATTTAACTCCCGATTTATCTGCTAGTTCAACTTCACACTGGAATCTTGTAAGACATGGAAGTGTTCGCTTAGAAATTCGCTTTGATGTTGCTCTACCCTCCACCATTAATTGTATTGTGTATGCAGAATTTGATAACATTATTGAAATAAACAAAAATCGTGATGTAACTGTAGATTACAACAGTTAGTAAATACATAAATACAATGTTTTTACCCATCTACTTTATTTCATTGTAACCATTGTTGACAGCATCAGCAACTTATTCATTTATTTTATTTTATTAAATATGGATACCAATGAAATTCAATTTTGTATGAAAAAAATCAACCCTTCGTTTGAATTCAACGTTTTTGCTGCTAACAAAATTCCTATTTGGGTTAATCTTCCTGTCTTTATTGTAAGTAATTTGGACCCAGACTCGAAACCAGGCTCCCACTGGGTTGCTATACATATTGACATTAATGGTATAGGGGAATACTTTGACTCCTTTGCCCGGAAACCTTCAGGTTATCATAAGTTATTTTTAAAAAGGAATACAAAGCGTTGGTTTTATAACTATAAACCACTTCAAAACCATTTTACCTCAGTTTGTGGTGAATATTGTTTAGTATATTTGTATTTTAAATTTCATGGAAAAACTATGAAAGATTTGCTAAGTTTGTTTTCTGAAAATTCTTTATGTAATGATCTTATATTAAGAAATATGTTTAAGACATTTTTTATGAAATAAAAGAATATGTGAACGAAAATATGATTTTTATTTTTACATGTAATACAATATTAACGTTTTGTTTAATTTACACAAACACTTTTTATCACTGCATCTTATAGTCAATTAAGTATTTCACACAATTTAATTTTACAAAAAAAGATAATTGTTTAGACTGGATCTTGAATTCTTAAAAGCTAAGGTTTTTACATATAATACAATAACAAGCTTTTGTTTAACTTACACAAACACTTTTTATCAATGTTTCTTATTGTCAATAAAATATTTCACACAACTGTCTTTAGAAGCTACTTGCTTTGTTATGTTATATATTACATCACGTGTCGATTGCAGTTGACTTTCATCTTCAGAAGACGCGTAGAATTTCAATCTCACATCAGCGTGTTTCCAGTGCTCAGTGGGTGGAATGTTTTTAACTTTTTGCATATCATATATCTCGATTTTAATCAAGTGAGAAGCGTATGCTCCGTCATCTTGTCCGGTTGATATATAACCCACTCCGTCAGGAGAACTTTGACTGACATTCGAAGATCGTTTCAACGCTTTAGTTTTCTTCTTGGGAAGTTCAAAGAAGCTGTCGATGTTATTTGCTGAACGCTTTTTTGCCATGGCTTGCTTAACTTTAAAACCAGGCGTGCCTTCTTCGTCGGTTGATTCATCTTTATTTTCCGGGTAGTAATAGTTTTTGAAAGTATTTTCAGAGAACTGCAACAATATCAAACAATAAATTAAACAACTGTTTACAATACCTACTCTTAATAAAAACACGGTGAACAAATGCTAAAAGACACACAGTTAAGTTATAATACTTGTACATACTCACATCCATTATTAGCCCTTTGTATAAACACTTCACTGCACGAAACAACACTGTTAAGTCTATATACTGCTATATGTACAGGGAGATCCGGTAACGAGCACAGTTGAGTAGCCAATACTTGCCGATATACAATAGCGCACCGCTTTTATACCATTCGTAAGTTAAGAAACCTTCTAGAAACAAGTTTGAACTCGTAGGTAAAACAGACGCCGTATTATTCATCAAAACCCAAAATAATAAAACGAATCCTTTGTGACCATAAAACTTAATAGGCTGCTACCAATAAAACAAGTAAGCCGTTAAAACCATTCACTAGGGCACACAAAACTTGTCGGTACAGGCTTTTTTGATTGATATACTCCATAGTAGGTATTTTGAATCCAGCAAGTCGGAACCAGTTTACATGCTTCGGTTTAGTTTTACATACTACTGTGTAACAGTAAAATTAAACATGTAGGTATGTGAAGCTGAACCCCATATAATATATCTACTACGAATAGATAATGTTAGTTAATGTTAGAAGTAGATACATACTCATAGATACACACCCGTACGCAGATTAAATTACATTTAATCACCATATTTTTATCAGCCTAAGTGTAGGTAATTTATTTAGAAATATATGCAATGTATGGTTTTTATAGTTGTTTAGAATAGGCTCTAAGTAACAACAGCATAAGATAATAAATGTTAATTTTAGCTTGGTTTGCTAAGATTATCATGGGTAAATTGAATTAAGTTTTGCTTAGGACTTAAGCTATGATTAAATTAGGTCTTAGCTTAGGTTAAGTTAGGCGATGCTTAATAACAGTTGAGTATGATTGTTCAAATATAAAACCAAGCGTAGCTACTTCTTTGATTGAATCATCTTTATTTTCCGAAAGTATTAAAAACGGTAGGTATTTTAAGTTATATTAGGTTTCACGATGTTAGGTTTACTTCAACAAGTTAGGTTAGGTTAGGTTAGAAGTATGATCCTTAAAAACATTAGATAATTATGTTAAATAAATAAATAAAATAAATAAATATCAGGGGACAATGTCACACCAATTGACCTAGTCCCAAACTAAGCTCTAGGCTTGTACTATGGGTACTAGACAACGATATAAATACTTATATAGAGAAATATATACTTAAATACATAGAAAACATCCATGACTCAGGAACAAATATTTGCGCTCATCACACAAACATCTGCCCTTACCGGGATTTGAACCCAGGACCGCTAGCTTCGTAGGCAGGGTCACTACCAACTAGCCCAGCGCGTCGTTAAGTTAGGATAGGTTTCACGATGTTAGGTTTAGGTACTTCAACAAGTTAGGTTAGGTTAGGTTAGAAGTATGATCCTTAAAAACTTTAGATAATTATGTTAAGTTAGGATAGGTTTCACGATGTTAGGTTTAGGTACTTCAACAAGTTAGGTTAGGTTAGGTTAGGTTAGGTTAGGTTAGGTTAGGTTAGGTTAGGTTAGGTTAGGTTAGGTTAGGTTAGGTTAGGTTAGGTTAGAAGTATGATCCTTAAAAACATTAGATAATTATGTTAAGTTAGGATAGGTTTCACGATGTTAGGTTTACTTCAACAACGTAGGTTAGGTTAGGTTAGAACTATGACCCTATGAACAATATGTTAAGAAAGTAACTATTGCTACTTAATTAAATGATATGAAAAACACATAGGTAAATTAAAAATCACATAACAGCAGTTAATAGTGCATAATCAGACAATAAAAAAGGTGGAAACGCGTCGATGGGTGCAAGACAAAAGCCCCGAGAACGCCCGCGCACACACAATAGAGAGCTTGCCCGGTAATAGAAAAAGGGTCAGGTAGTTGATAACCTTTTTCTATTTAATACAGGTGCTATTGCTAAGTATGGAAAGGAGCGGTCTGAGAGCCTCGGGACCCTCCCCAAACGCTCTAAATGGCCCCCAAAACACCGAAAAAAAGAGTAAATTTTTTTTTTTTTTTTTTTTGCCGCGAAGGCCCGCCCCTCGGCCGTCAGAGCACCTTTTTTCGGGGGGAGCGGCGGTGGGGCCAGTACCGGCGAATACATACTACTTTTGAGTTTCTTGCGGCGTTTCTTCTCAGCAGTGGTCTCCTCTTGGGAAGCGCTGGTAGATTCTTAACGTGTAAGTGCCTACCTACTGAATCTTCTATCTTTTATCATGTAAACCGCAAAGGTTGGGTCGCTAATCACTACATAGTATAAAACAAAGTCGCTTTCCCTGTCCCTATGTTTTTTTTTTATGTCAGAGAGAAGGCAAACGAGCACACAGGCCACCTGATGGTAAGTGGAAACTGTGGCCCATAGACATTGGCACTCACAAGACTGCGAGCCTAAGACTGCAAATGCATTGCCAACCCTGAGGACTAAGATGGAGTGCCTCTATGCTAGTCATTACACCGGCTGTCTTATCCCCAAACCGGAACACAACAATGCGAACACTGCTGTTTGGCGGTAGGTTAATGGATAAGATGGTGGTAGCGATCCGGACGGACCCTGCACAAGGTCCTACCACCCGCAAAATGTCCTTTTGTATGCTTAAATCTTTAAAACTACGCAACGGATTTCGATGCGGTTTTTTTTAATAGAGTGATTCAAGAGGAAGGTTTATATGTATAATAAGTTCTGGATCATGAACGGGTTTTACAGAAAACTCACATTAAAGCAAAGCAAAGCGAGGGCGGATCGCTAGTATATTATAAAACTAAACTGAATGTCAACAAACAACACTAATCCTCAATAGGATTTACCTTGAAGTTTTCATCCGTGACATTCATTTTCATGACCCATATTAAAGCTCTGACCTCTAGGAAAAGGAAAGCCCACTTCCGTTCCAACTGTTAAGCTTAATGCAAATACTCTGAAGTGAGCGGAATGCACGAGAGCTTTTTGAAAAGCTCCTCTCAAATGCTTATTGCTGGAGTAAATATAAAAGTAATAGCTTGTGAGAGAGCATAATTTATTTAATGCTTCTTGCTTTTAGAAACGGTTTTAGTTTACCGATTCACGTTTTTAAAATAAAGTAGTTCCCAAAACGTAATCCACGAAAGATACAGGGTGTTTTTAAAATAATTTTGACGTGACGTAATCGAAGTAAGGTACAGGGTGATACTAAATCTCGGCTTTGTAAAGAGAGTCCGCTCGTGTTTCATCTTAAACAGTGAACACTTTTACAGATCTATGGTATTTAAATGACAAAGCTAACAGGTCATTAGAGGGAATGTGTCGCATTCAACCTGCAACGGACAATAGTTAAAAGACCCATTGTAAGTTGTACGGTGAATAGTCTTTTCACCTATTATAAGAGTCTGGATTCCAAAGAGGGTCGAATTGCTTAGATGCTTTCGCTTAACTATCTAGTGTAATACACAGTTTACGAAGAACAGTTCTTTAAAATTATTGTCTTGTACTCATTGTTAAAAAAACAAATAATACTTACACATAAAATATTTAATCCTTGAACCTATTTCGACGCCAAATAAAGAGTTATAAATTACACTATTGCTGGTTAATTGCGTTAAATACTTAAATATAAAAGCGAATATAATTTATATTTGTCTATTTGTCTGAAACAGAGCATTGGTTTTGCACACATAAGTAGAAAGTGACCTGTTATGCTACTTATACAGCTTTTCATTCTGAAATGCAATATCTAGTAGGTACCGTATACAGGGCGATTGAATTTTATTTACTCAAAACAGTAAATGAATTTCTCATCAATCTCAATAAAACGTGAACTGAAATCTAAAATCTCGATCAATATTCAAACCACAGACTCAATGGTGACAATAGAATTCTTTCACAGGGGATGCAAAGGAATGAGGTCAATGCCCTTAACAGAATAAGGGTGGCTCCACAAGCCCGTTGTTTTCTTATTGTACTCTTTGTGCTTATTGTTGAACACTTGTCTTCGCTTCACCTTGCTTGAACTAGATGTTAGAAATCAACAGGATGATTCAAAATAGTGAGGTTGGTCTAGTTGGACAATGTATAATAATGTAATGTAGTTAGTTTAGTTAGTTGTCTAAAAAGGATAAACATTTTATTATGTTTGATAGTGTAAGTAACACATTAACAAATATAAGTGAGTAAATAATTAAAATTATTCCTTAGAGTTTAGATCTGTAAATGGATCGATACTGGACGATAAAATTGCGTTACTAGTCGTTGTAATTATTAACATATATTTTTATTGCATTTTCATTGGGCTACAACACCTGTGCCTGCATTTAATAACTGTTAGTTAAGTTTCTCACTTTATGAGTAACAAAATCAAAACAACAAAATGTCAACAGCCTGTATACATAAACTGTCCATCTACTGCATTGAGATAAACTAGAGTAATATAATAAAGAGTTAACTGTGTGAATAACAGCATCCCTTTATACCCTATTGTTGTCATGGGAACGTCTTGCACCGGGTCATGGTGTGAAATAAATACCCATTGTCCATATTGTCCGAGATAATTCACCCTGTATCTGTGAGAAACGTATAAATAATAAACATTGTGTTGTTATGTTGTTTAATTTAGAAGATGGTCTATGATGGCTCTGATGGATATTCATATTTAGGTGTACACCGTGTTTTTTTTGATTTACGATAACTTTAAGGGAACGTTCTTTAGGTCAAACAAAGTTAATTTCCCGAAGACAGACAAATGATAAGTCTAACGGTTTTTAAGATATTTAATTTTTAAATTTAATCAGTTAATCACGTTAAACTAGTGTCAAAGGCTCTTAATTGATACCAACAATTTTCTTTTAATACATATGAGTAAAGAGCTTCCAATTGTTAGGTTTGTATACGCGTCAATCTAAAGTGACTTGTACCTGTCAAGTGTAATCTTTACTTGTGTGTGTATGTCACGCCAACATAGACGTATTTGACACTGATTATTAGCTAGGTAACTCTAAAGGCCCTTTTAGAATGACCAAAGATAAAAGATTTCATTATTTTGTTATAAACTGAAAAAAAATTTTTTTTTGCAATATTTAAAAATCTAATCTACCAATTAGTTTATATAGATATACCTAGTAATATGCCGAAGTTATCGTAAATCAAAAAAAACACGGTGTATATTAGAAATGAACTAGATTTAATAAAAAAATTATGGCATAGAGAAGGCAAACGAGCACACAGGCATTCACAAGACTGCAAACCTAAGACAGCAAATGCGTTGCCAACCCCGAGGACTAAGATGGAATAATCATAATAAATAATAATAATAATAAATATCAGGGGACAATGTCACACCAATTGACCTAGTCCCAAACTAAGCTCTAGGCTTGTGCTATGGGTACTAGACAACGATATAAATACTTAAATAGAGAAATATATACTTAAATACATAGAAAACATCCATGACTCGGGAACAAATATCCGCGCTCATCACACAAATATCTGCCCTTACCGGGATTTGAACCCAGGACCGCTAGCTTCGTAGGCAGGATCACTACCAACTAGGCCAGCGCGTCGTCGTATATGCCTCTATGCCTCTATGCTAGTCATTACACCGGCTGTCCTATCCCCAAACCGGAACACAACAATGCGAACACTGCTGCTTGGCGGTAGGTTAATGGATAAGATGGTGGTAGCGATCCGGACGGACCCTGCACAAGGTCCAAGGTAAATATTATTATGATGAAGAAAAGGCAACGTGACAGCGTTAAAGCCTCAATCGTAGTGAGGGCGTAGCCTATCTATTGTATATCGACTTGAAATATACAATACAGAAGTATTGTCAACGTTTTGGGTGCTGTTATTTACTTGATAGTAATGGTGGTAATGTAAAAAAAAACAATACGATAACACATCAAAGGTAATTTTTTATAATTATTTTCATTTCACCCATTCGGAAAGGGGACTTTTCGTCCCTGCTAGGAGGGATCAAAGTGGCACTTTTATGTTCAAGGACATTTTGTTGACAAATTTGAAAATTTCCTGTTGTTATATTCGATAGTGTCAGCATTTTTAGAGAGTGTAAATAATTACATTTATTTCATCACTGAGATGTTATATTTTCATCTTGGGCGTTAACACTTGAATCCCTCACAACGCTCAGGATTCTATTTTAAAATCGTTCGCTTCGTTCAGGATTCAATGTACGCCCTCGCCGTAAATATCTCATTTTGCTCCCTTGTGACAAATAACTATTACCTATTAGAATAAAGGCCCTGAAATAGTTTAAATAACCTATTCCCATAGCAACTGGACTTCTGACCGTTTAAAGGCGTGACACGTGGTCGTATTCCCTGAGAGCCGCACTAAGAGGTTTTCCGCGTCCATTCTCTTTCGTCCACCTCTAGGGACCCGCTCTGTCTGCATTTTAGATATCTATCTAACTGATCGTAGCCTTAAAGTTTAATTTAGTGTAGCTTTTTCAAGTAATTACTATTTAATCATATAACGTGTTTGTCCTAAACATAATTTGTCCGAATTTCCATTAGCTGGTTTTCAGATGAGTCAGGCAACTTTTTTAGTTTTCCAATTATAACTACGGCTAGGTTAGGTTAGGTTATTTTAAAATTTAACCGGAAATTGATTGAGGATTGATGAAAATTCGGACAAACGATCCATTAGGACAAACTACGATTAGGGATTCCATAGGGGAACCCAATATTAATTATGTCAGCCAAAGATGTCCACTGTTGAACATAAGGATCACCATCGAAATATTGTTTAGAAAAAAAAAGTTGGGTTGAAATAGGAAACAAGCTTTAAAAAAAATCACTGCCTGTGGTTATTTGATATTATCTTATAAATTGCGAAAACATATACTTCATTGCTAAGTGCTACAATAATGAAGGTCAATCTAAAGATACCTAACTAAAAAGAAACAAAAATGTATCCCGATAAAACCATATAGAAAATCGTGATTTTATTGGCCTATATATGTCTTCAAAGTTAAATTAAATTGTATGTTAATGACGATTAAAGAATGAGATAGCTTTTAATCGTACCTGTTACATTAAATTTAAAATAAATTTAAATAAAAATCTAAATTTCTAATAGTTATTTATGTGACTGGAGCATAATGTGAGGCATAAATACACTGGTTTTATGAAACGAGCCGAAAGGCGAGTTTCATAATAATATCACACGAGTGTTTTAAAGCCTAATTTAATTATGCGTAAAGTCGCATACAAATCTTTTTTTTTTCTACAATGTGTACAATGTGTACATTTTCATAACTTTATTTTCTGTTCTTCGGAATTATTCGAAAGTTCGAAACATTTGTTTTGTGTTTCGAAACAGTTGCCTAGTAGGCATAATATAATGCACCTTTGATTCCTATGAATATCAAAAAGCATTACCTACCAACATTATTCGATAATCACAACCAAATATGATTCCTTTTTAAAAGATGTTCGGAATTTGAATGTGATTAAAGTTTTGCCTACCTATACTGTAATTTAAACATTACGATGCAACCACAGATACAGGTTATAATATAGGCCATTTGCTTATCGTTTCTGAACATTTAATAGGGAAGTTATGCCATGGATGAAGATATTTTATTTATAATTGGTTATTTAAACTCCAAAATATCCGCTTCGGCAGTCGAGTAAAAACAAACGTTTTAAATGAATTTGTCTCCTACTTTTCCCTATTTATTACAATAAAGTTATTTCCCTCGTATTTCCTCATGAAGCCTCGTAATTTTAATAACAAACGGAATAGCCGGAGCCTCGTTTCAAAGAGTTATTTCCTTAACGAGGTTAGTTATAATGAAAATCAACGTCAGTACTTTTCTAAGGAAACTCTTTTTCCAAGCCTTGTAAAGAGTACATTTATACAATGTCTTTGCAATATATATTAAGACGTAATTTCTGAAACAACCAGTATGACGCTATTTTATATAAGGCTTATAAACACTTTAGCTATGTAATATCAGCCCATTGGAACCGTGACCCATCATATAACGGTGTCACACTGACATGATAAACCAATTTGTTGGTTCTCTTATTTATCGCAGAAAATTATATGGCCGATTATCACTTCCCAACTCACGTTTCGCGTAAATTTATTTCGCCGAACGTTCATTTCCCAACTTATCAAATGTATTTGTTTTATTTGCCAACTTAACAGTTACCAACTCAACATGTGGGTTCTCTGCCTTTTGCCAGAAATATGTTTAGCCGAATGTATCGTTTCCCAACTGTTTCATTTGCCAACCCGCTTTTATTTCTGTAAATGTAAATATTTCATAACTATTATGAAACTAACCTAACCTACTATAGGGTTCTACAAGATGGTACTCAATGAAATCTTGAAATAAATACAGTTTCGTCCAAGAGTTGTTAAGCCAAGTGAAAGATTTGACAAATGATGACTCTGCCAAAAGTGTAAAGGCCTTATAATAATACGCTTTATAATAATTCTGCGAATTAAAAAGTTGTCATATAAAATTTTGGTAATCGTTAGTTGTCAAAGTGAATTGTCGGCGAAACGTTGGTTGGCAAATTAAATTCAGCCAAAAAAAGTTCTGCGAAAAGGCAGTACACCAATTTGTTTGACACTCCTTACGACTTGAATCATTACGTCACTGTGACACAGTTCTATGGCGGGTCAGGTGTTCATTGGGCTGATAGGTAACCAATTAATATACTTTGCCGGAATCCACTAATGATCTTTCCAATTATAGTTTTTAATATACGTAATTGTATTTGTTCAATTTGTCTGTGTCTTGTTCTTTTAGTATCTATGTGATGTTATTTTGTATTGTTGCGAATTAATATAGTATAAATCAACTTAGTGATAGTTTTCCTTTTAAATTCGTTTTGTTTGGTATAAAAGATATTTTTTTAATTTTATTACTTATCGTTTTGGCTGAATGGACACAACTATAGCGAAAATGACACTTTTTGAGAACAATATTTCCTAACCTGTTCACAAAAACCAAAAATGTATAATAGGTTAAATAATTTGTACATACTATGTAGACCACGAGTCTATGAGCAAAACAATGGACAGACAGACAGACAGGCGTAGGTACATGGTTAAACTATAATGGTTCCTTTTTGACCACAGATCCCTGAACTCCAAAAGTACTGAGTATCGGATGTTTTCTATCTATTTATTTTTAAATGTATGTTTATAGTACAGGCCTAAGGCTGCCTGTCCACTGGAGCGAAGCTAGGCAGCAGAGCGGTGCGCGAGGAAAAAATCTACCATTAGGAGGGCTACGCCGATCGAGGCTAGGAAAATGAAGTATTCCTATTGGTGGATGTTTATCTCGCTCCAGTGGACGGACAGTCTGGCTGCGGCTCCTCTGAGGCGGAGACAAGATGAGCGGAGAGGAGACGTGTAGGTATCGACCAATCATATTAATTGAAATCCACATCTCCTCTCCGCTTCAGTGGAAACAGTAAAGCGGAGAGGAGATGTAACTGCATTACTACATTTTCGCAGCTCTGCTCCACTCAGCTCCGCTCGTCTCCGCCTCAGTGGACAGACAGCCTTAAGCTTAGTTTGGGAGTAAGTCAATTTGTGGGAGATTGTATCCTGATATTTATAGCTATTGTTACTTGTTTTGCTTTATGTGTTATGTGGTAATATCGCCATAACCATAACTTCAAATTATGCTGACAGAAGCGTACTTGCGTCATATGAATATGCAATCATCTTCGATATATTCACATTTATGTTTGTTGTACAGTTACAAGGGATTGTTGAGTCTCTTACCATTGTTCGTAATTTGGCCGTGTTATACCAATAGCCGGTTATATTCTTATAACCAGTGTTACTCGGCTAAATGCCGGGGGCTTGGTGAAAAACAGTGTAAGTCTCCAGAAGATCAAGTCTCCGTTTATGTATATACCCTTTTTTGGGTCCCGTACCCGAAGTGTTAAAACCGGAACCTATTTACTAACACTTCACTGTCCGTCTGTCTGTCACCAGGCTGTATCTCATGAACCGTTATAGCTAGACAGTTGAAATTTTCACTGATGATGTATTTCTATAACTTCTACAACAACAAATACTAAAAGCACAATAAACGTGATTTTTTCTCGTTTTTTTCTCGATCTTAATAACGGCAACTGGTATAGTGTCCTATGTTGAATAGATACTGGTACGGAACCCTTCGTGCGCGAGTCAAACTCTCACTTAGCCGGTTTTTTTATTTAGGTTTAAATCGTATATTTCCTAGGCTTTTTTACCCGCGTTTTAAGAAACTCACCCCCGATCACTGCCCTTTTCCAATAGCACTCCTAATTTGAATAATTTCACCACGATTACGTTCTCAAGTATTTGCATATTATTTGAAGCATTTTTCAATTTTAAATCTACCAATTTATTTCGAGATCAGCCGATTACAGATTTAATCTGCAATCAAGTCAAGTATAATCTTGCTTGTATAAATTTTAATACGATTTGGAATTTAAAAAAAAAATACGCTCTATCGGAAAGTCTTCAATTTTCCGGATTATATTTGATGCGAAGAGCTCGTATGACTTCACTCGACAGATAGCCTAGGAAAGCTTTCCCTTAAACATTTTTACTCTCTAACGGGACAACTTCATTTTGCCGGTTAATATATGGTGCGTCGAGTTCAAGCTCAAATAGTTCTAGAGAATCACCTACCCGCTGGTATTGTCTCACTCTTGCATACAGGTTAGAAAGTGACAGATGTTTTATCGTTCATCCATATCTGTAAATAAAACTGTAATATATATTACTATATTGTTTTTGTTTTGATTTCTGTGTTGCCATCCTTTTTTATGCTGTTTTTCTCTGTTATCATTTTTTTTCTGTGCTCGTCGAATAAATTCAATTTCTATGTCTAAATTAATTTATACCAAAATGACAAATGGCCGATGCAAATATTTGGTGAGGTGGGTCAAACTAGAAGGCGCTCCCATCGGAACGGAGGATGGTAAACAGGATTTCGATATCAAAACTTGATATGGAGACAACGAGTCGGGAGATTATGATGGCCACATTCGCGAAACCGGTCATTTATCTAATGGTGTTGCATGGGAATTAATTTTAATGTGACCATTTAATTCTAATGTTGCATAATTGAAGCTGTACAAATGTATTTTGGATTCTACATGACCAGTTTTTTTTAATGCCAAACTTGCAAATTTATTTATTTCCATCAGGTTATATCCCTGTTTGACAAACTTTCGTAAAAAAATATGTGTGTATATCTCGACAAGTTAGCCTGCTTGGTAGTGACCCTGCGTTCGAAGCTAGCGGTCCTGGGTTCAAATCCCGCTAAGGGCAGATGTTTGTGTAATGAGCGCGTGTATTTGTTACTGAGTCTTAGACGTTTTCTATGTATTTAGGTATGTATTTCGCAACATTTTTTCTGACTTGATATTTTATTTTTGTATCTGTGTAATGTGTTTTTGTTTTGTTGCGAATAAATGTCTCTTTATCTTTATCTTTATTTCCCATAGTTCAAGCCTAGACCTTAGTTTGGAATTAGCTCAATCTGTGTGACTGTCCTTCTCCCATAATATTAACCCTCTTATTCATAGACGCACAATAGCTAAAGTGTGTTTGTTTTTTTTATTTTATGGCATAGAGAAGGCAAACGAGCACACAGGCCATCTGATGGTAAGTGGAAACTGTAACCCATAGACATTCGCATTCACAAGACTGCAAGCCTAAGACAGCAAATGCGCTGCCAACCCTGAGGACTAAGATGGAATGCCTCTATGCTAGTCATTACACCGGCTGTCTTATCCCCCTGAAATAGGTTTATACTCGTAAAGTGCGTTAATCAAAAAGCAGGTAATTTTATTTACCTGTCGATTAGTACTCGCAGTGTATTCAAACTGTTCTATAATCTTTAAACTGTAATCTTTTTTTTTTCAGGTAAGCGTAAACAACTGGTATGGAACTATGGACATCATTATTAACGGTAAGTATTACATCAACCAAGATTTCCCATCCAAAATTTCTCTAAACGGCCACTGGAACAATTCATTCTTTGTGTTTGAAATCGTTTGAAGTTGCTTACGTTAATTATGGGTCACATTGCCGTCCAGTTTGACCCATAATTAACGTAAGCAACTTCAAACGATTTCAAACACAAAGAATGAATTGTTCCAGTGGCCGTTTAGAGAAATTTTGGATGGGAAATCTTGGTTGATGTAATACTTACCGTTAATAATGATGTCCATAGTTCCATACCAGTTGTTTACGCTTACCTGAAAAAAAAAAGATTACAGTTTAAAGATTATAGAACAGTTTGAATACACTGCGAGTACTAATCGACAGGTAAATAAAATTACCTGCTTTTTGATTAACGCACTTTACGAGTATAAACCTATTTCAGGGGGATAAGACAGCCGGTGTAATGACTAGCATAGAGGCATTCCATCTTAGTCCTCAGGGTTGGCAGCGCATTTGCTGTCTTAGGCTTGCAGTCTTGTGAATGCGAATGTCTATGGGTTACAGTTTCCACTTACCATCAGATGGCCTGTGTGCTCGTTTGCCTTCTCTATGCCATAAAATAAAAAAAACAAACACACTTTAGCTATTGTGCGTCTATGAATAAGAGGGTTAATATTATGGGAGAAGGACAGTCACACAGATTGAGCTAATTCCAAACTAAGGTCTAGGCTTGAACTATGGGAAATAAAGATAAAGATAAAGAGACATTTATTCGCAACAAAACAAAAACACATTACACAGATACAAAAATAAAATATCAAGTCAGAAAAAATGTTGCGAAATACATACCTAAATACATAGAAAACGTCTAAGACTCAGTAACAAATACACGCGCTCATTACACAAACATCTGCCCTTAGCGGGATTTGAACCCAGGACCGCTAGCTTCGAACGCAGGGTCACTACCAAGCAGGCTAACTTGTCGAGATATACACACATATTTTTTTACGAAAGTTTGTCAAACAGGGATATAACCTGATGGAAATAAATAAATTTGCAAGTTTGGCATTAAAAAAAACTGGTCATGTAGAATCCAAAATACATTTGTACAGCTTCAATTATGCAACATTAGAATTAAATGGTCACATTAAAATTAATTCCCATGCAACACCATTAGATAAATGACCGGTTTCGCGAATGTGGCCATCATAATCTCCCGACTCGTTGTCTCCATATCAAGTTTTGATATCGAAATCCTGTTTACCATCCTCCGTTCCGATGGGAGCGCCTTCTAGTTTGACCCACCTCACCAAATATTTGCATCGGCCATTTGTCATTTTGGTATAAATTAATTTAGACATAGAAATTGAATTTATTCGACGAGCACAGAAAAAAAATGATAACAGAGAAAAACAGCATAAAAAAGGATGGCAACACAGAAATCAAAACAAAAACAATATAGTAATATATATTACAGTTTTATTTACAGATATGGATGAACGATAAAACATCTGTCACTTTCTAACCTGTATGCAAGAGTGAGACAATACCAGCGGGTAGGTGATTCTCTAGAACTATTTGAGCTTGAACTCGACGCACCATATATTAACCGGCAAAATGAAGTTGTCCCGTTAGAGAGTAAAAATGTTTAAGGGAAAGCTTTCCTAGGCTATCTGTCGAGTGAAGTCATACGAGCTCTTCGCATCAAATATAATCCGGAAAATTGAAGACTTTCCGATAGAGCGTATTTTTTTTTTAAATTCCAAATCGTATTAAAATTTATACAAGCAAGATTATACTTGACTTGATTGCAGATTAAATCTGTAATCGGCTGATCTCGAAATAAATTGGTAGATTTAAAATTGAAAAATGCTTCAAATAATATGCAAATACTTGAGAACGTATTCAAACTGTTCTATAATCTTTAAACTGTAATCTTTTTTTTTTCAGGTAAGCGTAAACAACTGGTATGGAACTATGGACATCATTATTAACGGTAAGTATTACATCAACCAAGATTTCCCATCCAAAATTTCTCTAAACGGCCACTGGAACAATTCATTCTTTGTGTTTGAAATCGTTTGAAGTTGCTTACGTTAATTATGGGTCAAACTGGACGGCAATGTGACCCCTTAGGGAAGTAGGGCCTATTGTAAAGAAAACGTCGTTAGGGTTGCCAGGGCAAAACAATTAAAAGCCGGACACGGCCTTACTTACCCGGACATTTTTCCCAGAAAAACAAACTCAGAAAAGAAAAATAAAGTGTATTTATTACAAGAGGCAAAGGAGCATATGGGTTACTTGATGGGAAGTCATCACCACCATAAACACCAGCAACTCAAGAAGAGTTGAGAGTTACATTTAATGGTTTAGCTAATTGTCAAATATGTACAAATAAAAAAATAAGTCACATCGTGCCAATCCCGCGCCGCCTACGGCTCATACGAATCATGCGATGCGAGTGACTCGCTCGCGTGCTTTCGTTTAACATCTTTTGGCGGGGCTGTGCTAAACCAAAAAAAAATTTATCCCACTATCAAGATCAAAGAAAAACAGTAAAAGATTAAATATTTACGTTGACTGATTGAACATTACTATTTAATTAATGTAGAATATTTAATTTACAATGCCATGCATATTTTAATTTAAGACAATAAAATTAGGCCATTTAACTGTCTTTGGACCATTAATAATTCTGCCCTCCTAAATAAAAAGGACGCATACGCAGTTTGATAGCCAAAGTAAATTTTACCTTCTCTTCTAAGATGTAAGGTCGCTAATAGATACGCGGTTCTATGAGATATACGCCATTTTTTCCAAGGAGGGCAGAATTGCCGTTTTGATCGTAGCTCATATAGTAGGTATGGTGCAAAGCAGATAATGTTCATGTTTTTTCAGTTGAACATCCTGCATGTTTTTTAGTACAAAAACCGCACAGGCCGGACTTGTATATTTTTGTCCGGCGGACACGACACTAAAAAGTCGCACATATCCGGTTAGCCGGACACCTGGCAACCCTAATCGGAGTGTGTTTAGTTTAAGTAATGTTATGCTGCGAACGTTGCCCTTTCTCAAAGGGAGAAACTAAATTTTGGGGAATTTTTCTTCTTCGTGCGTAGAATTTAGTTCTATGACAAAATTGATCAGACGGAAGCTCGATTTTATTTCGTCCTATTATTGGCGTTTGTATTAGCACATAGGTTCCTAGATTCATTATCGAATATAAAACTCGCATTGTATTCGTTTTGTCAGCTAACAATGAAACCAACTTTGGCGTAATTCTACATTGTTTTGTTATCTACGTCTTGATAACGTATTGCTTTTAATTCAGCAGCCTATACGAGTAGATACCTACTGTAAAGTTATTAACAGCTGATAGAACACTAACAATAGTCCGATTCTCCCGCAATTTGCCATAATTAATTTTTGGTCGAACATTGTCTGAAACTCTGAACGTATCGTGAATGTCTACTCTGACTTTGTCACAATACGTCTAGTGATAATTAGGTAGGTTACTATCACAAACGTCATATGTGACCCATTTCAAGTAAAATATGCTTAAGGTCAATGTTATTAGAAATGTGAAGTCATTTGTTACTAATAGGAAATTCAACCTTATTGTTGTGGAATGTTAGATTGATTTTGGACCTAAGTTGGGACCCATTTAAGTTCTCGACTGTACACTTTTCGAGTTAAAAATTTCCTAATAAAAAAATTCATTATAACATGGACGTAACGATTTTTTAAGAGCTATCCTTATGATACCACTCCCGATATTATAATGTATTTATCTTTTTTTAAGGTTTTATTCTACAAACTTTGTCGGTGTATTTAAATGCATGACTGTGAAAAATTACAGAACCCCAAATTTACAATACGACAACAATGTAGAATAAGGCTGAACAAATGTCACGCCGTCTTTATCACTAGCATCATGTCATGTCGTATTCGCTAAATGTTAAATATAGAATCATTGTCTTTGGACAAAGTGTATATTTCAAAATAAGGGCCCTTTTGATGTCTTCATTGATAGTCTTCCGGAGCAGAGGTGCGAGGTTTGAATCCGGAATAAGTGCGTCGCTGCATGTCTGATCACGTCTGAATCGTATGCGTCTGCGCATAGCAATGTGCAACGCAACCTATTTACTATTGCGCAGACTGGTAGCTATAAAGCTATTTACATATTATGAGTGCTATTTAAGCTAACAAGGAAAGGTACCCAACTGTCCGGCTCCGATTTTGTTGATTTTGATATACGAGTATGTTAGAGAGTAGTTTAAAATAACAGACACGTATTTTTTTAGCGGTCCAAACTCAGCCTGTTGGGAGAAACTGACCTCCAAAGCACTGAAAAGTGACAAAACCCTCTAACTTATACAGAGATTTTTTTGAGATGAAAAAATAAAGAGCACGTGTTTTGTTATATGGGCTAACACTAATATTAAAAAAATACCATGAAAGTGTATCTACGATGCTCTTTGAAGGGTGTATATTTTTCTTGCTTGTCGCTCAGTGCATCTCTATCATTACAGTCTAGATAGAAAGGGAGATCCGAGCGACAAAACAAGTCGCTGACCACTTGTGCTGGCCCTCCAGAGCCTCTATTCTACTATGTAAAGCTATATTGCCTTTAACATGTTATCGTATTTTCAACGTTACTTGACATACATACCTACATACCTTCACGCCTGTAATCCCAGAGTGAGGTAGGCAGAGCTAATGGATTACCTACAACTTTGAAAACTGATAATTCTGTAACCACATTTCGTTTGTTAGTCCTTTACCTCAAAAGCATAAATTCCTTGTAGCGGTTCATCGAATCGCATTTCACCTCGAACGTATATTTATTTTTCGGGTTGTGTCTCGATCGTTTGCTGTTTTAGTCGTTAAAAGTTTTAGTCGCATTTCACCTCGATCGTTCATTTAACTATCGCGTTGTGTCTCAATCGTCATGTTTTTTAGTCGATATCAGTTTTTGTCGCATTTCACCTCGATCGTGTGATAAATTATCGCTTTGTATCCTAATCGTCTAATTCACTATTAGATAATATATTTAGTCGTAATGTACTTTTTCATTTTTTTAGCCAGGTTCGAGTTACATATTTTGTCACAAATATTGAATTATATAATTATAATAATTATTATTGTATCCTACTTCAATGTCGCAATGACAGAATATATCTAATATTTATTAGTCACAAAGATAATATTTCAATGAGTTTGATAGCATTTAAGACATAAAACTACAGGTACAAAACACGTTTTAAAAAAAAATATACAGAATTTTAGTGCGAACATCAATTAACGCGGCACATTAAATAGAGTCCCAAACAAACATCGATCGCGACGAAATGCGTTTAGGGTAAAATACTACACGAAAAATTAAATGCTACAAATTAATTATATTAATGTAAAAAGCCACGCGAAAAATTTCTTCAAGTAAAATATTATATTGATATTTTGTTCATTTGAGATGAAATGCGATTCGGTGAATCGCTACAAGGAATTTATGCTTTTGAGGTAAAGGACTAACAAACGACTAATAATAACCGTACCATATATAGTCTGTGGACCCGGATTTCTTTCCAGTAAAGGCAAATATTCGTTTAGTCTCTAGTAGGTACCTATATGATATACAAGCCTTGAACTTGGTTTAGAGCTAGAACAATTTGCGTAAGATCGCTCAAATATATTTAATTTTATTTAGTTACATTTACTTGGCTACTATAGCTGAGATACAACCTACGATAACTTATGCAGCGCGTTGATCATTCACACGGTACTCACACACAGTTGATAACTAGTTACGGTAATAAATTGCCTCGATTAACAGCAAAGGTGCCAAAACAAGATTGCAAACTTCCAAGCCACTCCCTAACAGCGAACACAGGTGCTAGCACAGTGACCCCGTTCTACCATCAACGCCACTTGAACCTTTTACCACTGATTTAAGGTACACAGAGGTACGATTAAATTATGGCGATCATTGTGCCACCGCGGGACGCCGCCACCCCTAGCGATCGCAATAATCACGCGATCTTAGTCCCAATTAGGAGGCTGCAAGATCTCGATAACGCTAGGGTTGTCGATGTAATAAATACGATGTTGCGATAGCTTTTGTTCGGCGAGGTGTAAGTAATGAGGTTTGATGGCGTAATAACGGTATTTTCGGCTTTGGAAGGGTTACGAGGAGATCGGTTCGAAAATCGAATGCTGTATTATAGTTATTTGGTGCGTGTGTGAATTTTTGAATTTTATTGTGTTCGTCGCACTTCATTTAGTTGTTTGTATTTTTAAGTTGGATTATTTTCACAAGTACAACTACTACTTTGAAACATTCTAAATTAGTTTGTATTTTGATGATATGCATCTTTGTATTAAGCTCGTTGTATAAACGATCAAGAAATTCCTTCACCACCTTTGGACCTTAAATTCCTACAAATAGAGTTGAAAAGTGGTAAAGAAATGTCTTGGTCGACTATAGATAATTTCGAGTGATGGCGGCCTAGTATGTAGTTTTACCTGCGCTTTTGAGAAAAAATGTTTTCTAATGTTGATTAGAAAACAAAGTTATCAGTGAACGTGTCCGTTTCTGTTTATTTGTGATTGTGTGACTTTACTAAGGCTTTAATTGACATGAGAAGTTACTAGAAATATTTCTCAATTTAATTAAGTTAATACCTTATAGTTGAGACATTCACTTGTTTTATTTTCTGAATAGGTACAGTAAAATAAAACAACATACGAAATTTAGAATTGTCACATTCTCGTTTTCAGTGGATACATTAGCAGTTTAAATTAGACGTTATAAGCGTCCATGAGGGAACAACGACGATTCTTCAGCATTATGGGCTTAGAAACGTTGTTCTGAGGTGTTATTCTTTTGACAATACCGACATCGAGTTCACCGTCGAACTGAACCGGATCCTTGAGCGCAGATAAACTGTGGTTTTTCACGTGTCTTCAGCCCTAGTCATTCGGTGCTCATTTCGACGCAGCCTAACAATCATAATGGCTAGGTACGAGAAG
Organism: Acleris sparsana; assembly: GCA_923062465.1. Taxonomy (NCBI): domain Eukaryota; kingdom Metazoa; phylum Arthropoda; class Insecta; order Lepidoptera; family Tortricidae; genus Acleris; species Acleris sparsana. The sequence continues at coordinate 14,935,736 of OV281301.1, read as the reverse complement.
GGCAAAACCCGAAGGGCGAGTACAGACGGACGGCACCAAAACTGCAAACTAACTGCGCAGTCTGCTCAAACTGCTATGTTGCAGCTGGGTTGCCGCGTAAAGTATCCCCACAGTCCACCCTTCCTTGGTAGATCTCCATCAAAGTAAGACCATGATCGAAGAATCGAGTTAAGCGTCAGACCTCCCCAGTTTCACCTTTTTTTTCGGCTGTATATCTGACAATTGGCGGAGCACCGTCGAGCATGAGCCCACCGCTCGGAGTGATCTTTACACAATCCAAGCAGGCAAGGGGCAAGTTAACCTGGGTGTGATTCTCTCAACAACGACTGTCGAGCGGAAGAACGAGTGAATGTCCAAGCGGCGAATTTAAGCGCGTGCATTTTCAATTTGGCAGCATGCGTTATCGAACGTATAAGGCTGTCTAATTGAGAATGCACGCGCCAAAATGTGTTTTGTTCGCTTGGAGAGGGACTACTAAGGCTGCGTTTCCACCAGAGATGTGCGAGGATGCGTTGCGAGGGATGTGTATGTCATTAACCAATAGAAACGCTTCATTTACCTATCCTCGCTTAGTTAACTCTGGTGGAAGTGTTTCTATTGGTTAAGACAAACACATCCCTCGCAACGCATCCTCGCACATCTCTGGTGGAAACGCAGCCTAAACTCGTCCGTCCGACCGACCGCCGTTTTTAAAAGAATAACACACCTGGACGGTCGAGCTCGCTCGTGTTTAGTGCGGTAGACAATAACACCGCTGCGTTGTAATTTACGCTGGTGTTTAGTGATGTATTGGTCTCGATTACGGTGATAGGGAACATTAGTATGCCTAAACAGAGCGGAGCGTATACTGCTTTGGTATACAGTACAGTATGGACGGTAAGTACCTTAAATATTGGAAATAGCAAATTATACGCAAAGGAGATTTAAGTTTATTTTTGAAAAAAATAATCGATGACTCGCATTAATAATATTAGTAGGATGTGAAAAAACGTTTTATGGACATGCAGAGACTGCTTCGTAGGGTCTTCGTAGAAAGAAAAAACATTAATTTGTCACAAACAACATCAAAAAACAGAGAAATACGCACAAGAACAATTTAGTCTCAAGTTGTTACTGTGATACGGCTCTTGAAACTACGGGCAGTTAGGAGTAATTGCACAAAACTCGACAAAAACAAGATAAATCTTTCGTTTTAAAGCATGAATGCGAATAATTGCAGTGCTATTGATCTCAGTTGCATCAGGTGGCACGAATGCAGTTCAATAAATGACTGCTAATGCACACGCTGACGTTTTGCCGCATTCCTATATCAATTATAATGAAATGATGATAAGAAAAATGCTGCAGATAAATACAGCATGCGTCTCAAAATTATTACATCTTCTGATTTTTTTAATCGGCTATTAGATATAAACAAAAAACACAAACATTTGAGAAATAAACACAATAGTAATAAACAAAAGAACGCACTTGACTACAAATGCTATGACTTTTATCATCAGTAAATACGTAGAAATAGGTTGTTTTATATTGACAAAATCGTGTATTCAATACGATAAGGTACATTTAACAGAATATACTGAGAAGCAGTATAATTTTCATCAAAAGAACCAGCACATTGGATGCGTCTCATAGGATGGTACCTACAGAGACGTCAGAGACTCATGCATGGAGAAACATTTTAAGTTTATCTGAAATAATTTCGAAGATATGTCTCTTGGTGTACCAACCAACCAATTAAAAGCAATTAAAAGAAAAAGTATGCGTCGTACCGCATCAGTGTCAAAGACTTCTCTCTAACACACTGTTGCGGCACGACACGTGTGGGACACCTGAAGACGTATCTCCGAAGTCTTCGCTTGGAATAGGGAGGAATAGAATTTACTCCACGGACAAGAGCATAGACATATATTAGACAGCACAAAAACATTCAGTACAAATCTGAGCTATCCAGCCACGCGGTGCTCAAAACCGCGACTCACTGTAACCTATTCGCCACTTGGATGAGAGGTCTGATAAATGAATGCAATAGAATGTAAAGGATAGTACCATCACTGGATGATGCTGTTAATTGATTATTTTAAATGCGTTTGAATTAGTTGTCGTAACAGAATTTGAATGCGATAATTTAATAATTTTGTTGTCATATATTAATGTTTTTATAATGGAAAGGTGTATGCTCGGAATCTCGCTAAGGGACAAGATCCGGAATGAGATGATCCGGCATAAAACTAGGGTCACTGACGTAGTTCAGAAGTGTAGCAGACTGAAGTAGCAGTGGGCTGGTCACATCTGTCACAGAACCGATGATCGGTGGAGTAGACGGGTTCTCGAGTGGAGACCACGGCTCGGCAAGCGTAGCGTAGGACGCCCTCCAGCCAGATGGACCGACGACCTGAAAAAAGTGGCTGGTGGTGACTGGATGGCGAAAACGGGATATCGGGCCTTGTGGCGAACCCTGGGGGAGGCTTACGTCCAGCAGTGGACTGCAATAGGCTTAAATGATGATGATGATGATGATATTAATGTTAATAAAATATTTTTATGTATCATTTTATAACGCTCTGGTGTCTATTGTTAAGTTGGCTAACCTAACCTAACCTGGCTCCTCACACATCTCTAAATTACTCAATTATACCTAGTTTTTTTTTCAATAAATCAATGCGTGCCTTAATTACACGCCTGACTGTAAAGATCACAATTCTGAGAAGATCATTTGAAAATACTTATCAAATTTTCACTAAAAGATTAGGTACCTCTACTGTTTACATAAAATTAAATTGGAAAAGTTAAACGGTAAAGTTTAAATTAAATTTAAGGTTTTAATTACTGTTTGGGATTATACTTAAGCTTAGCATTCGGAAGTTTTGCAACTCCAAACTCAGGTATGACCGGTATACCTATTTATATCCCTTTCCTGATGCTTGATCTCTCAATGGAGTAACTGAAAATGGCTGGCGGCGGGTATTTACCCAACATATTCAAATATCCATGAAGTAGATAGGTTATATAACTGACTAAATAGGTAGATACACAATTTTTAGGTTAATACCTGAGTAAGTCTGGTAATTGTCGTATATAATAATCCACCTGTGAATTGGGTATTTTTCTTTAGACATCATACCTAGTTGCTAAATACTCGTATTACAGGCATGCATATACCTAACCGTAACTTTTACAAAGCGTTTCGTAAAATAAATTACAAACTAAAAGTTGGTAGTTTAGTTTAGTTTAGTTTAAGTATTTATTTATCAATGTAATGTTACAATATAGATTGCATTGCATGACAAAAAATACGAAATTACATTGATATCGTCAACAAAACATTAATACAAAATGATAAAATAATATTACAATAATACAATAATATAATAACACTCAAATAATGAAAAACAACAATGATAAACAAGTAATAAATGGTCAGTTTCCGATGTCAATACACAACAGTAGTTACAGTAGGTATTAAACATAGTCTATGGTTTCCCAATGATATCTTAAGCGGCATTGATAATTGTAAAGCTTTATAAATAATGTATTGGATGGATACTCACACAAATGCTATGTTAGAAAAATTACGTCAGCATGCAAGCCTCAATAAATAAATAATGCGTCGTTATTCATAACATTGCTAATATTATCACATTTTTTAGTGTTTTGTCATTCTAACGTCATGTTTGAAGTACTGCACTAATCTGTTAATGGGGTGAAAGCGACAAGGTACTAAAGTGGGCTGTCATAAAGCCGACCGTACCTACAGGTGATTATAGAAGTTTAAGGTTATGATAAGAAAGCAAGCTTTGAAAAACCCGACTGTTGTTGCTATCCAAATCAAAATCGTTATAAATCTCAAATTATCGTTTAATTTAAAAAAATCATTGAAGAAACCTAAAGACCATTTTTAAATACCTACTTACCTACCTATTCAATGATACTCCAGTGTACTGCCTTTTGGCCGAATTACGTTTGGTCGAATTCGAATGTCATCGTTTCCCAACTGTTTCATTTGGCAACCCACTTTTATTTCTGTAACTGTAAATATTTCAGGATTTATTTTTGTACCTTCGTGTAGACTATTAAAATTAAAAACTAACCTAACCTAGGTTAGGTTAGTTTTTATAAAAATCCTGAAATACTTACAGTTACAGAAATAAAAGTGGGTTGGCAAATGAAACAGTTGGGCAACGATACATTCTGCCATTTTGTGCATTCACGCAGACTGTACAATATAAGCAAAGTGTTAAGTCGAGTACTGTCTAATAAATCAAACCATAGATTATGTACACGTGTGTGCGTACAACAAATCGCAATAATAATAACACATGCGTATGCGCATCGGAGCGAAGAGGCCCGGATGGTGTAGGTATACGTGCCAGGATCCTAAGAAACGGAAAGGGATGGGGCAAATTAGTATCCAGGGCTAGTCATTAACTTGGTTCCTATATCTAAGTTCTTCAAGTCAATGTATGGATTGCGGTTTTAAATAATTTAAATAGACTACGTACCCACGATTGTAATATAGGTAGGTACGTTTTTTTTTTCAAAAAATAGTTTAAAGTTTCGCTATTTTAATTTGGTTTATAAAAATATATAATAATATAGGTTTTGTCAGATCATATACCTAGAGGTGTAATTGACAAACGCCATTACATTTTTAAACGACTTCAAAAATGGAGTTTTGTTGATTTGAAGTGCATACCTAACTAAATAGATATATTCAATAAAAAAACACGTACCTACTCACTAGGTTCTTTAAAGTAACAAACCCTATACAAGTAAGTACCTACCTACCTAATAGATCTCAAAAAATATCATAGGTAGGTAGATACCTACTTGTAACAGTTGTAACATTAACCGAATGATACTCTTTGAACTTTTATTACCTACAGTGTTTTTCAGCTACGACGAGTTCTGTGACAGCTCATAATAAACACGTATTGCACTTGTTTCTTTAACTTTACATAAAAACTACACTGGTACACATCTAGCGACGCCCGTTCAGGAACTTAAATAATTAATCGCCTGTTTTTAAATACGTCGCATGTGAGTATACCTAGTAAGTCACAGGACTCATCGTAGGTAAAAATCACTGTACCTAATTGCATTCTACTCTTCACTAGGGCATTATCCATTCTATACCATGACTCAATAAAATAATCCGAAAATTTATTAATGATACCTATTTATTAGTTTTTAAACAAATACCTACCTACTGAATGAGTTCAAAGCAAATGAGATTTACCTTACCAAAACATTAAACAGTTTCATAAACAAAACAATACGTTACAAAATCATAATCAATGCGATTTTTTAAATCAATTCACAGCCCCTATTCGTTTTTGAGTAGGTATGCGCACTGTGCGCACACGCTGCATCACCGCTGCCATGCGCCGGCTCGACCAACCAATCGGAGCGCCAGTATCTCGCCAACAGCCGTCGCGAGCGGACGTGAGTGTCGTCGCGATGTAACGCTCCCGAACCTCCGCGCACGGAACATTTCAATTACGATTACGACTGTGAAATGTGGATTTTACAGTGGACAGTGAAAATATTATTGAATGACTGCTGTGTTATATGAAATATAACTTGAGTTATTTGGATTATCTACTATGGTGATCGTCGGCGTATTTAACAGGTATGTCGGCATGTTTTTGTTTTTATATATCTAAGTGTTGGTTAAGTATTCATCAGCTCGTTGGTGTAATCGTTCTTACCAATGAATCCCTATATGTAGACAATATGTAATGGCATTACGTTACTGCCAACATAATTAATGAAATACAGTAGGCTACCTAATTATCATTGAACGTAAGTAACTTCTTCGAATTTTCTTCGGTTGGGCATCCTTCCGCAAACCTAGTTGGCATAAGTCTCTGGGTTTTTTTTTATGTCATAGAGAATGCAAACGAGCACACAGGCCACGACTGATGGTGAGTGGAAACTGTGACCCATAGACATTCGCATTCACAAGACTGCAAGACTGCAAAAGCGTTGCCAACCCTGAGGACTAAGATGGAATGCCTCTATGCTAGTCATTACACCGGCTGTCTTATCCCCAAACCGGAACACAACAATGCGAACACTGCTGTTTGGCAGTAGGTTAATGGATAAGATGGTGGTAGCGATCCGGACGGACCCTGCTTAAGGTCCTACCACCCGATAAAAAAGATTCTTTAAGCGAAAGTTCTTAATTGAATTAAAACAGTGCCGGTGTTGAAACCTAACCTATCTATCGATACAATTATGATAAACTTATCGTGTTCATTGGCTACAGAATTTTAAGTTATTATATTTAATTAAAAAACCCGACCATATAGGCAACTTTATTTCATATTGCCTTGATAAATAGATCTCTCAGTACGAGTAGGTATAATCATTCTTACTTCAGAGATTAGGTAGGTACTTACCTATGAATCGAATAGTGATGAAGTAGTCAAATTTCGAGTAGGTAAGTAGGTACTGTACTTCGTTACCTACCTGTTTAAAAATCATAGGCACCGCTTGGCTTGGCACCGAGCCTACCTACCTACTCGTACGTTCTCGGCCATAAACAAAAACAATGCAATAGACGGTACGGTGACGATGATTAAATAAAGTCGCCTGCAGTTTTTTAGACCAAGTGAATTGTGACACTCGTAAATAAGTTAATTTAGAAACGCCTAATTAGATAATTTACTTAATTGCTTAACGTGACACTTTTACGAGACGGTTCGAGTAATTAAAATTAAACGAATTTGCGTTGGTATTAATGTTCGTTCAAACAAAGAAACGGCTGAGATGCTACGTAGAACTATCTTAAATGTTTCAGCATCTCAGTATACCTATATCTAGATTTTAACGGTTTTTGAGCCTGAACTATTGCTATGTTGACTCCAGACGACAGAACTATGCATTTACTGACGTATGTAAGGCCCAGGCATCGAGAACTGCTGAGATGCTAATAGGCAGATCGTGAACCTAGCATCTCATTTTGAAAAAATCGTTTTTCTGAAAAAAAAAGCTGAACTATCGAAAATAAATATGTAGAACTGTAGAACTATTGGGGATGCTACTAGAACTGTGTTTAAATTTTGAGATTCTAGAAATTGATATGCTAGGTTCACAGACATGAAATAAATATACCTAATTAGGTAGGTATCAGTCTCATACAAATTGACTTAGTTTCCTAGTCTCAATCTAAACTCTATGCCTATTCAGAGAAGCTCCTTATTTACCATTGCAGAGGTGAGATGATGCACAACGCACTTTTATTAAATAAAGATAAAGAGACATTTATTCGCAACAAAACCAAAACCACATTACATAGATACAAAAATATCAAGACACAGAAAAATTGTTGCGAAACGGTCCCAACTCAGCATTCGCTAGCCGTAAAGCCCGCACTGGTCTTCCGTTGGAACCACTTGACCTAAACGACTAGGAAAAGTGTTTATAGGTTAGGTCTGAGTTAACTATTATCATTTCATAATTTCGAAGTCAAGAGAGCATTACTATTAGGTAATCTCCCTACCTACCTCTTAATGCGCAAATATTAAGTTCCACCTCATTTCGACGAAGAGTCTACTAGATTTTCTCGGTAACTACCTAATGCTTCATGCATTCGTTTATTTTTGCTGCCCGCAGCTAACTCATCAAAATCTCATTTCCATTTAATAATGCAGCATACTGTAAATACTGTCCCTTTTTACCATAACGAGGTAATCAATTCCCTTACCCTTTCTTCCCGGTTCCCATGCCTAATCAACTTCCTCCCATTTGACACGGTAGCTTACTAACCAACATTCGACCCACCTGTCAATATCATGACGTGCACCCATCACTTTCTTCCGTTAAACAATCGACATATCGCCGTCACGCTCTGCCGCCCGTGTTTATTTTTTTTCTACCCTTTTTGTCCGCAAACTTCCTCTTTCGAGCAATTTAGAAATGAATAAATCATTATCGGGTAATTATAACAATTATGTGGTTACCGACACTAGTATTAAGGTTTTAATTTGCTTGGTATGGAGTGGTGTTTCCGATTACGCGAAATGGAAACTGAATGATCTTTGAATATGCATGCGCACGCGTGTCGGGCAGCCGCACACTTCCACAGAGAATTGCATACGGTCGGGAACCGGAGACTGCATACAACTGCACGTTCTGTTTTGGACTGACGTCATTACCAGAAGTAACCGTGAACGAGGATGTTAAGTGGATTCTTTTGATTAGTCAATGTTGGTTGAAATTTGCTTTCCCCGTTTCATTGCTCTCTATTTTCTCGCAAAAAAGGGTGGGATAATTATATCTAGATTAAACAGTTCGTAGCGCCCGAACGGATGGACCAATTCGGACGCGGTCTTTTTTAAAAGAAAGTTATTCTAATCAGGATGATTATGATAGTTATATATTAGGTAGGTTTCATGAAAATTGTTTAGGCCGTTTATAAGATCAGCTCTAAAAGATTGGGACGCCATTATATCGGTGGCTATTATATTTATATTCAATTTCTTACAAGCTAGAAACCTGTACCTGTTGTGATGAGCAATGCTTGTTGTTTACTATCCTTAAGATCATAGATAGTGGAACTGGTTTGATGTTGTTCAAGTGCGTGACACTATCCGTGGCGATTAATTAATCATTAACATTTTTTACACACGATAGGGCTTTGACCGCTACACGCCCGACGTGAACTAGTAATGTGGTCGAAGATGTTTATATTTCACATCTTTCAAGTTGTTTGGATTCTGATGATCAAAATAAAAATATAAGACTTGCTCTGCTCGCTACAATTAGGTTTTAACTGAACCTTAGATTGCGTTCGGATGAAACTTGAACTAGACCTCGAAGAACCTTGAGTTTATCATGTCCATCATCATTTACCTTCAAGTAGCATGTTTGCTCGTTTGCCTTCTTCATGAAATAAAAAAAAAGATTAAGAATACTCTAAAATTTGACAAGAAACTTTCCAAATTGGAGTAAGTCTCTTGCCTGTAGAATGCTAGTTCAGATATTTTTACGTAGCCTTATTTGACCAAACATCTAGTTCACTAAGATCCAAAGTAACACGTGTAAACTACTGTTATATGCACTGTCTATAGCAGATAGGTAACTGACACACTTCCCAGTCCGCCTTATCAAAATTTCAATACTTACTTTATAAACAATGGAAGCATGATTGATTACTCTTTCTAGGTCGGCTTCAATTTGAACTGCTATTTTATTTCACATTGCGCTATCTAGTTCCGGCTGTTACTGTTTAACTGTCCATATCGTGTTTCTCTATTTGAGGAATTCTAGTTTATATTGCTGCCATATCCTTTACACCAATTATTATTGTCCCTAATTTACAGAGCTCATTTAGAAAGCCATAGTCTTTATTGCCTTAGTACGTTGCTTAATGCGCATTAAAATTCAGCTTCTGATCCCGATAATGGTTGGAGATAATTTGCAATTGTAGAATTGATTGTTCCTATTACTGCCGCGCGTGACATCAAATTTATTCCTCAGCGTTTCTAATATGAATGGCTGCTATTGTAAGCAGCACCAGATTATTATAGTTATCTTCATGTATGAGGTGACTGAGATCAAACCAAATTGTATAATGGGAAACTGAAAAGACTACGAAGATAAACTCTTTTGTTATTCAAGATCTGAATATTCTTCTGTATGTTTTTTTGTAGCTCAGGAGTTTCAAAACACATAAGACGCATATACTGTTGTGGTATTCTGTTATAGTCTAATTTTAGGAACTGTATAGTGATTTCTCTTAAAATGCCCAAGCAATAAGGCTTTACGCATATTTTCATGAGCTTCTTTTTTTAAATAAACCATGTCTTGACCGGAGCCAATTAGGTATGCTTATTAAGAAAATGATTTACTTGGCCGTTACAATAAAATAAAATGCCCGTTAATAGGTACAGTCAACTTGAATAATCGTAATTTTGTAAATGGAGGTAATAGAAACTAATACTACTATACTAATTATTACGTTGGCGAGTGTATGTTTCTCTACAGATTCATGAACTCACAAAAATAGCATACCGTTCTCTCAAATTGGTCACGAATCACAAGTGAACGGGATAGCATGCGAAGTTTTGAATTTAGTTTCTGTTTTTAAAACAAAAATAAAGCAGATTTCGAGTTCTTAGGAAGGAAAAGGCAAGGTGTGCCAAAGGTTGATTTACATACTTCCTTATCTGCTTAAGAGGATACTCGATTTAAAGGTAATTTGGCGTGAAGCTAAAAACACCTTAGCATATAATTCAAGCAATTAATAAAGAGAAACGGTTCTCAATCACTAATGTATTCTGAATAATTAAGAGTTTCGCAAGCATTATGCAATGGAGGTGTAACAAATCATATAAATAGTGTCATTATTAAATATTTACCCAGGTAACGTTTTTTTTGGAATAAAATTGTCTAGCGGTTAACGTCTGTCTATCTCGCAAATGGCACGTAATGATGAAGTTAAAGACTTCACTGGTTCAGTACTCTCTGGAAATACACATGAAGTAAACAAACTACACTTTAGAAGATTGTATCAAAAAAGAAGCAACAAGCTATGTTCAAACAAAAGAAATTGAAAAATTCTAAAAACTCATGCAATTTTAGTTACAACACTGAAAACACTCCACAAAACTGAATTTCTCACAATTAAATTAACTTGTAACAAGGTTTACGGTAAACAGTATCTTTGACATAATTCATCGTCCATACGATTTTAATCTGCCAAGATTTAGATGAGAATAAAATTGAAACGCCAAAATCCTACAAAACAAAAGAATCTAAATTATGAATTTGTTTAACAGAATTTGGGAAACTAGAAAATGCTAATGCAATTAAGTAAAAATAATAACCCCACAATGGCTCGTAGTATAATCATGTGAAACGACGGTTTGAAAAGAATGAAATAACAATGGAATAGTCGATGACAGTACATGGAGATGAGAATTATTTGACATAGATGAACTTCAAGATTTAATGGTTCTAGAACATAATAAATCTAAAAGCGAGCCCATCTACTATGAATCACTCATATCTTCGCCCACAGGGCATATTTGCTTTCAAACAGCACTTAATTTACAAATGAGTTGAATTCTTAACCTTGATTGCTTCATATTAAGGTTCACGTCATCTGCGCAGGTAATTCTGCAGGACTTATTTGCTTCGAGGTCGTTCACTGCACCCACTTAAAAGACTTTGATTCATAATGCCTTGATAGAGAGCCAGTATTTGTCGCGTGACATTATTTTTATCGCGAATCGATAAATTCCTTCAATTGAAGATAGGTATTTACTGACGGTTCTTTATTACGATAAATCAATTTATCTTAAGTTTTATTTACAATGGAAGTGGACTATTGCTTTTGCCATCTTTTCTTTTTGTTAAGTAATAAATAAATAATATTATTTTAACAATTCTCTACATTCCATACCTACCGTACCAATTACATTGCATACGCTTTTTTAAACAAATGCTCATTTAGAATTATTGTTTTCTTAGCCTATATTGTCATATAAATTGTCGGCCTGTGGTATGCCGCACATGCTTTAGTGCGTTTTTGCAATGAAATCGTAGCTAATTGGGTCACAGTCGCTTAATGAGTAATGAGCTGCGTCTTATTCATTTACCTTCCACTGGGACTCACACCTCGGCAATGAAAGCCAGCTCCGTTCCACTTTGCAAAATTGACACCAATTAGCATTAAGAAAGACTACTGAGAGATGTATATAGGTCCACTTAATCAAGATTTGCCGAAGATTCCAGACTTAAATATTCAAATATGTTGGAGCAAGAATAATCTCAGCCAGCAATCTCGCTAATAGTGGACCCCAATTTTGCAACAGTTCTTCGAAATCGTTGTAGCTACCGACTTTTATTGGATGGATAACTAATACGAAAATAATGAAAGGTCCTCCATGCTCGAGGCATTTAAATTTTGTTTCAACTAAGCATTCAGATTAAAAAGTAATTTTGCGAGTTGAGCAATAATGAAGTTTAAATTCAGAGCTTTTATTAAAACTTCACATAAATTGACAACGTTGTGTAATTTGCCGCAGTTTACCACAAAGCGGTAGTTGGAAACTCAAGTGCCATTCAACCGCAGGACATTATGATTATAATCTCTGCTTGGCCGCCCTCGCTGCATATTCAACGCCTGTCTCCGTGATTCCCATTCGAAATCAACTCCGAGTGGAGTTCTTGGCACTTTTGTTGTCAAATCTAGCGAACTTTCATCGACATACGTCAGAAACGGAGCGTTCACAATTCGCTTCTGTTATATTGCACGTTATTCAAAGTCTTTTAATTACTATCCTAACCAGTCCAGTTAAATTAACATTCGTGTTGATTATCCAGCATCTAATAACATAAGATGCTCAGGGAAAGTAGCTCATCTTGATTGTTGTAAAAACTGAAATCTCTAATTGGTCGTTATCTAACAAACACTAATTAAATGCCTATTGCGTGACGTCGTAGATTATGATCGATTAGGTACCAGTCAAGATCATTAACGATTTTGAAATCATAAACTGTTATGAGTTTGTTGAAGACAATGATGGTGTTAGACAGCTAACAAACAAGTATCAATATGAATTACTTAACGTTGAACAAGAAACATTTTTTCAAGTTGAAATCGTCTTTAGATAAGAACCATAATTGCGTGCAAGTGAACTCGTATAGTTATCGTATCCTATAATGTTTCAAGATGATTTGCATGAATTTAAACCTCAAGCCAATTAGCATGCCAGTTCTCACTGATATTGTGTGAATAGCACGCGACTTTAGTTAAACCAGTGACGGGTGCAATGAGTGCATGCTATGCGTTAAGTTTCACGTTAAGAATAGGTAGTAAAAACTTTCTACGTCATCTATCACACTTGCTTTGTTGTTAACTAATATAGTTGATGTATTTTGTAGTTTTAGTTCAATTCGGTTGTTTTTTGGATCTTACATGACAGCTGGACATATAAATTATGTGTTTTCCTTGTCAGTTTGTTCTTAATCATCACTGTTCAACATGTTCTTGTTGTTTTTTTGATGACCGATTCATGAAAAAAAGTTTGCTACCGGTTAATTATCAAGAGCAAGAGCATTTTTACATTCAATACTGTACATGAAACTAATAACATGGATGACTTCGCTAAAACCAACAAGCATTCATTATTATGCAGTTCACCACTCAATTTTTCAACGACTGCCAATTTAGCATCTATTGTACAATCGATATCCCGTAATCCGAAACTGTCATCATTAGGAGATGAAAAATCGATACTAAGCCGATCGATCTCAGCATGAATACGCGAAATTGCCCCTAAAACTAGAATCAATCGGAATTGGCCAACAATGGCGCATTCCGCTGTCTCCATTGTGTATACCATCTGTCATTGGGGTTCAATCGCACTCGATAATCGCATAAACCCGACGTCGGTCAACTGTACTAATTTAGGATAGAAGGGATCGCAATTATTGAAAAGCTTTTCCCTTTGCATTAGCCGATGTCAAAATTGACGTTTGCTTTCAAGCATATTTCTGCAAATACATTTTACAAAATCAGAGCTAAATTTCGACTGTTTGTGATGTTATCATGCCAATTATCTAGATTAAGTATGCTTTGGATACTTCATTAACATGTTGATGCTAATTTATCTAAATTGGACGTAGTCGAGTGTCAGAAATAGATTTTAATCGGTATAATTATTTTCATTTCATTCACGCGTACCTCAATAATTACTGTTCATTAATTATGTCCATCGACGCATTCCTCATCAATTTCCGTTAAGAATTTCATATTTTCTTCTCTAAATGAGATTGAAAACAATGCTCATTCCAGCTCTCCAGAAATATGATGCCATAAAATAGCGTTTCTGTGCACGAGCGCATTGTATGCAGTGCTGTATGATACCGTCATTAAGAATTTTCTCCAATGATATTTTCATTGAATGGTTCCCCACAATCGTAGGTTTATTTATTACGACCAATAAAATATGTGTAAGGGGCCGTATTGTACTCGTATTTAAGTTAGTTTGGTTGTACGAAGGGATCTGCACGGAGTTGTCAGACTATCTGATGTTTGTTTTTGAATTATTTTATTATGAGATAAGATCGATAGTTTGCAATGGTCCTCTCAGCATTAAAGTAAGCTTTGTCTTCTGTTTACCAATTGGTTTCTGATTGAGAATGGTTGGAACTTAAACTTCAATACTAACTGCCGCTCTCACAAATTTTAATTAAATTAATGCTTGGTAAAGTTGCTGCTGTCACTTTCTTTGCTATAAATATAGAATAAGACAACACGTCACAATACAAGCATTTTGCAGAAGGATTAGCAAATTTTTACTAGGAAACCAATAATATGGATGACTTTTGTCGTATCCTTAAATGAATAAGTGGTACTGCACGTGTAGCACAAAATGTATTTTCTCGCGTGGCGCTCAGTGCATCTCTATCGTTACAGAATATATAGAAAGGGGGATCCGGACAACATGTGCTAGCCGTGCTGAAGATAAATTTTAATAAGAATTTCGCTTCTCCAAGCGTCATGGCTGAGTACAATCGCAAAAGAATAGATTTCCTCAACAAACATGAGTGGTTGGTACGTTTTTTTATTTATAAACATCAAACATACGTATTGTTTCATCTGAATATGATGTTGGTTGGCACGATTAGCCACGAACCGGAATAGCACCGGTTGTTAGTAATAACAGATATTATTCGAGGGCTAAAGTTTGAACAATGGTGATCGCATTATTTTCATTCAGAGGGTATTGATTCGTATGATTTCATTGTGATGAGAATTATGAATATTAAAAGGTTTAGCCGCCATTTTAATATGCATTTGGTCATTGTTGATTAGGGTGGAGGGTCGGTCCGGTCATCTGGACTCAATGGCTTGTTGGAGCGGGTCGAATACAATTTTCTGCACAGTTAGTTATTGGTGTAATTATTTTTTAATATGGTAAGAAATATTTCCAGCGTAGCAGTTTTGCGTGTGTCAGGCGTAAGTACTTTTATTATATTTTTTATCATTGTAATTATCATATTCGTGATACTTACGTGATTTTTGATCTATGTTAATTTAAATGTTACGGAAGTCATTACTTAATTACACTTAATTAGGCAAGCAAATATGAATGAGCAAGGGAAATTTGAGATATTTCATGTACCAACCTAACCTGCAAATTCTACTTACAAAGCCGTTTATAAAATGATCAAACTAATTTCAAGGTTCTAACGGGGAAAGTGTCGTGACTATCAAATTATAGATGGAAACAAGTTTTCAAGCGTTATTCGATTCATTTGAGGTCGAGATTATGAATCGACTAATCGAGGCATAATAGAGCCCTACAAAAAGCACTTCTTTGTTGGTAAGACCGATTCGTAACTGTACAGTGAGGTGATTTACAAAATCGATAAATCGGAATTCCTTCGGCTAACGGTGTATCGGTTGATAATCGGATTTCGATAATGATGTAAAAAATCGGTAGTCTCGGTTCAACGCAGGTTGATTGTAGGGTAGAGAGTTCCACAGATTTGTAACTTATTGCGTTATTGCTTTTATTTTTTGAAAATCGTACATTTTGATCTGTTCCTTGTCCTCACTATGAATACTAATTTCTTGATAAGCTTTTTTTAGCAATATTGATTACATTCCTTCTGTCCCTCCGTATGAACGCCTAGATTTTTCAAACTACTCTACATATTTGAATGCGGATTTGATTGAAGAGGAAGGTTTTTATGTATAATTAATTCTGGATTATGTACGGGTTTCTTATAAACAGGAGCGAAGCAAGGGCGGTTAGCTAGTTCTTAATAAATCGACATTACGAGTGTTTTGTCTATGCATTACTTTACAACTAGCTGATGCCGAACCCTCAAAAATTGACAAATTTTGCTGTAGTAAACAGAGTCCTATGTCTTTTCCGGGTCTCCAGCTATCTCCATATAGAATTTATTTAAAATTGGTTCACCGGGTTAGCCGTTATTAATTATTTTCACATTTGTATTATCAGTATGGATTGACATTACATTCGAATTCATCTGCTGTCTATGGTAGTCAAAGACTTTTTGTGACCCACAGTAGGTCCAAAGTCAATCTGATATTCTACACTAATAAGGTTGAGTTTTCTATAAGTTACAAATGACATTGACGACTTCAATTCAAGCCATTTGTTTTGAATGGGTCACCAAACGTTCGTGAGGAGGCCATTTGCAACGTCAAAATATGGCATGTGTAATTTGTTTTAGTTTTTATTTTTGTGTATTTAGGTGTTCAAAGTTCTTTTTTGTTAGTGATTTGTACTTTTAATGCCTTTGTGTTGCACAGTGATAGAAGACTTGGACTTATTTCGTGTATTCTGGCATCTTACTTCTCGTTTCAAGTGGACTCGCAGTGGTACAGATGTTAAAACTATCTTAGCCTCTGTCCTACATATCACCGTACAATGTTGCCACCAATCTTCCTAGAGAAGATTGGATTGTGTTTTATTACTATATTGATTTATACTTATATATACTTGACACTGGCGAAATCACTTCATAGTGGAAACGCCATATTCCCGCGGTAGTAGCTGTTCAAGTCGCCGCGGGGCAAAGAAAAAAAAAACCCCGTGAGTCATGACCGTACTTTGTCCTGCACTGAACCTTTTTACAACGAACCCTAAATGTTGTTTTCGTGTTTTGTAAAAATCCTGAGTGTATCTGTGGTCACTGAATTAGTACTCGATTCAATGGATGTCTAAATGAATTGTGATGGTTTTTAATGCTTCATTGATTTGTTTTGTGAATTAAGCGAATCAAAATCAATGTGGTAAAAAATGTAGTCGATAAAAGAGCTTTGGGATGGAAAACAATTGTTTATTTCGTTTACAAAAACACCCTATTGTAGTGAGATACACCATTCTCCCCTTCATCTAACGTCACGTTTCGCCCATCGTTTGAGGGTGGTTTTAGGCGCATCAGCGAAACCGTAGACACACAATGACGAGCTATTTATGCATTTTATGTAGCAATGTGCATAGTTGTGAAACATTCTCAAAAAAACAAAATCTTCGTAAGAAATTACTGAACACATTCTCCAAAACGCCTCAGAGCATTTAAAAATGAGGTTGTTGCCATTTTAGTCCATAATAGATAGTTCTGTTTTTTTTAAATTAACATTTAGCATAAAAAGGATTACATCTAAAAGCCTTACAAAGACGTCCACTGCTGCACCATGATCTGATTTGTGCTATACTAGCATCTAGCAATTTTCTCGACCCTTATAAGATAGTTTTGTCTCGCTTATCTGATCTTTTGGACTTGTTCTTTATCTCTCTGGGTAATATCAACAAAGAAACCAGTGAATTGGGACGAGAGTTGATCTATATTACAAACTTAAAAAGGAAGACCCAAAACTAAGAAAATGGTGAGCCATGAAAATGTTGAAATATTGAATATATTGCGATGACAATAAATATAGGTAGCCAGGTTAATTTTAGTTCTGGAATGATAATAAGAAAAATAGGAAGGTAATTTTTTGTATTCTTATCTTTCCAAATTATGAAGTTAATTTACTGTCATTTATAAAATGTTTTGTGTAATATTAGTATCTAACGACGATAAAAGGTCAGTCCAAATCAAACTGGCAAAAAATATGAACCGTCTTTGCTTGACCTCTGGAAACCAAACGGGTGTTTAGATCGAGAGTTCTAGAAAATAGTCATGGTACGATATTTTTATACACAATTGTGTTCGAAATATATGACTTTGTCGTATTAAATAAGTACACAGTAAAAGTCGATTTCGATAAGTACTACTTTCTTAATAAGGCGGCAACAATTTGAGTCGCTTTTATAATAAACTGTAAATGTTATCCCTTGTTTCTTTTAAGGGGTTTTAATGCCTTTATTAAACGACATTCGTGTTTTAATTTAGTACACACAAAAGTATTTCGGCTTAAAATAAATGCATCGGAAATGACCATTTATGTAAGCTGGTGCATATTTAGGTTTCCATCTCTGGTCGTAGATCCAGGGGAAGACCCAAAACATGGTGCTAAAGGACATGCAGGAGTGTCAGGCATCCGAAGACGATGCCGAGGACAGAGCGAAGTGGAGAAGAAAGATAAGGAAAGCTGAGCCCCGCCACTATGTGGGATTAATAATAGCTAGGGAGAGAGAGAGATGTGCAAATCTTGGTTTAGGTACTTTTAAACATAAAAAAAAAACCAAACCAAATCCTACTAATAATAATTAATGCGATAGTTTGTTACTACTTCACGCTGCAAAGGCTGGATGGATATGAATGAATTAAATGAAATTTAGATAGGTGGATTAAGAAATAGGTAGGCGGGTGGTAGGACCTTGTGCAGGGTCCGTCCGTATCGCTACCACCATCTTATCCATTAACCTACCGCCAAACAGCAGTATTCGCATTGTTGTATTCCGGCTTGGGGATAAGACAGCCGGTGTAATAACTAGCATAGAGGCATTCCATCTTAGACCTCAGGGTTGGCAACGCATTTGCAGTCTTAGGATTGCAGACTTGTGAATGCGAATGTCATCAGATGGCCTGTGTGCTCGTTTGCCTTCTCCATGCCATAAAAAAGGCTACTTTAGATCCCGGAAAATTAAAAAGTTTCCGAGGGGATAACGATAATCGATATCTACGTGGACGAAGTTGCGGGCAGAAGCTAGTAAAATACAGGGTGTCCCAGAAACCGACGTCAACACGCCTAGGGCTGATTGAGCAGATAAAAAGCTACCGAAGTAACCCCTATGTATGTTCAGAAGTTGTTACCAGTTTCGGAGATATTGATCCCTTTAATCAGATTTTTGTCATTTCCCTTAACGTCAAAAATCTACCAGCGCTGCAGGAGACTACTGCGCCGCAAGGAACTCAACAGACTAATATTGCTTATGATGTTATACAATTTTAAAACTTAACCTAGCATTATTATAAAACAATGAATCGAATATAAAATAAAAAATAAATGTATTCATGCGGAAAAAGTGTCAAAAATCAGATTTTTCACAAGAACTAATAAGTAGGTAGTAGTTATATTGGGCTAATAGTAGCTATGGATGGCTCTGTAGGCCTTTAAAAACTGAGATCTTTAATGCAACTTCAGACAACTATGCACTTTAAATAGCTATGTCCCGTTCCTCGCATAAGGCGAAGTTTCTGTGGTATCCGTCAAGCATCAGGCTGTCCGCCCTTTTGACCGCATGACCTGACTCTGTCCGACGGCAACAGGATTGTTGGCTAACAGTATTTATCGTTACCCATACAATGCCGTCGAACTAAAATTTAATGTTGGAAATAAGCGTGAATAAGCACTCATTTATAATATTATTTTTATCACCATCAATCAATCAAGCAATGAAAACCAAATCTGGACATAAGCCTCTCTCTAACCTTTTACGAGTAAGTAAGGTCACTGCTTCATCCAATCACTATTAAAGAATATTCCAAAACTAATCCACTACACCTTTATACCACACTTTTATGACCTAAATGATTTATAGTTTATTTATGAGTTGATTTGGTCCCGACTTGCTAAGAGATAAGGACACAATGGGGTTCTTGCCCGAAGTACGTGGGAGTAATAGCTGATGCTAGGCGGATATGTTCAGGGGAACATGCTTTTTGTAGACATAGTCGTATAACAGTCGTATTGGGGTTGGATAGGGGAACAAGTTAATTTTATTTAATGTATCCGTTTTAGTTGATTATTGGACATGGTTTGAAGGAGTCACAGCGTCGACGTTTTTACTGCTTTAAATATGGATATATATTATAGGTAGATAGACTATATAAGTTACATTTGAGTACCAGTTGTCCGAGCCTATGAATATTTTTGACATTATGATTCATTCAAAATCCATTACCGCGTTAGAGGTGGTTAACTATGAGCTAGTGAAAATAAGTAAACGCACTTCTATTGGTCCTAATAAATCTTATTGATCTGTTTCAAATTGAAGTAATATAAATGGCGTTTAATTTGCTGTCAATCGGAATTAAATTCCTAAAGAAACCAGGTCCGATTTTTACAGTTTTTGAATATGTTTTAGAATTGGCTGTAAGTTTTCCGTTCCTAGACATTTTTTCTTGGACTAAAAGTGAGAAACGTTAACGTCCGCTAAAGCATGTTTTTTTTTGACATTTATTCGCGATTTAAGCATCTGTTAACAATCCTCTAATTTCACAAATACAGAGTTCAAAATACGTAAAAGCATCGAAGTTTCGACTAAATATACTTTCTTGATTAGTAGTAAAGATTCAGAAACTGCGGATTAGTTCCGGAAGAAGTTAAGCGGTTAGGTTATTTCACGGCTAAGCCTACGCGATTCGATGTGAGTCATCGATCATATCTATAATCGTTTCACGCGTCGATTTATGTTTTATTCGATTTATCGATATTTACAAATATGGTAGGGAATGTTTGGATGGTTGGGAATTGGATTTATCGTTAGAGTGCTATGGTGCCTCCAATTGCAAAATATACCTCTCTTTAAACACGTAAACGGTCCAAATACTTTGAAAACAAATATAAGAATTCCAAATTAGATCAGATGTAGCTGCGACCAAGTCCTAAAACTTTTACAGCGTATTTGATATCTTCTCAATCAATCAGGAAGAACACTCTCAAAACATTTGCAAGCATTAACAATATTCCATCTTAACACACAAATTTAGAATTAAGGTAACGAGAATTACTCATAGGAATGTTACACAATTTATTAAGTTTCTCATCATTACAGTACTAGGCCTTAAGTTGTATCCATTTAATTTTTGTTCGAGGTTTTATGAAGATGAATAATATTTTTAAACCTATCCCCTGGGTCTCGAGTAGTGAAAGAATAACTTCAAAGGCCCAATAACTGTTAAAATGAAGCTTCAAATAACTTAAAACATTTCTCGCAATGATACTCATTTTAAATAACATTTATCGGCTCCAGAGAATCGCTTTAATTTTCAAATGTTCTGAAATTATTGTAATAATACAGCTCATTCAGTTTATAGATGTAATAAAGCGTTGTAATGCTGTGCATTATACTAAACGGCCCACACCTAAAGTGGACTGATCGCCGTGTATGGAAACTTGCAGCGTTGGTCCATTTGTTTCATTATTAGTATACAAATTTGATTTAGTGAGTGATCTTAATGTTTATTAGATCATTTTTACTATTCTAGTTTAATGATTGGAGTCATTTACATATTTATTTTATGTGGGCAGTAATTTTTTAAATGATTTATGTGATGAGGAGTGACGTCACGGTCGGTAACTCACACGGTGCACGCTCGCGCTAACTCGTTATCTGTTTATTGTAAAACTGTTAACTTCCTCGTATTGTAGTTATCAGTGTGTGTGTCTGGGTCCAACTACCTTGTGAGAGTGTTCGCAGCCTACTGTGCGTCTGTGTTCGAACGTTTTTATAGTGTTTATATTGTGCGCAATCGGATTGTCTTTTGTATATGTGGGTAGTTGCAAAACGCTTACAATAAATAAAAGAAAACAATTCGCAAACACGAAAGCTAAGCTGTGATCACAATAAAGTGTACGAGATCTATTAAGACAATACAATACAATACAATACAAATACTCTTTATTGAACACCAAGAAAAACAAAAAAAACACTGAACAGTACATTTAAACTATCGGTATACAACGGGCGGTCTTACCGCTAAATAGCGATCTCTAAGACTTTCCGTTACTACCTACGATGACCAAGTGCGTAGCTTGTAAAAAGTTTTTATCGCCGAAAGGTGCTGCCACATGCGTAGTATGTCGTGGAGTGTACCATAGGGTCTGCGTGGGAGTTGCAGCTTCCGACAGTGTGGCAATCCCCAGGGAATGGGCTTGCCCTGAATGCGAAGCGAAGCGGGGGATGACTGGTGGTAGCGGGACCCCGTTAAAAGGCTCCGGCGAGTTGCAGGCTCCCGCCGACGATGATACCGGGACCGTCGTCCGCTAGCCCTGTGCTCATGCTGGAAAGGGACACCCAGGTTACTGGGCTGCGTCGAGACCTAGATGAGTACATGTTCGAGCAGCGCGAGTTCCGCGAAGAGATACGGGCCTCGTTGAGAAACCTGTCGGGCCGCATGGACGACATCGAGCGGCGGCTTGAGGCGGTAGAAAAGAGGGAGGCGGAGTCGGCGCCCCAGAGCTGTGTGGTCGAGGAGCTGCAGCAGACGGTGGCTCACCTCAAGATGGAGCTGAGCGACCGTGACCAGGACGCGCTGCTCTCGGACCTGGATATAGGCCACGTTCCTGAGGCCAAAGGGGAAAACCCGGTACACACGGTCACGGTCCTCGCTGCCAAACTGGGTGTCACCCTTGACCCTCGAGACGTGGTGTTCGCCGAGCGTGTCGGTGCGGCTGAGCGGGGAGCGACGGGCGGCGTCGACAGTGGTGTCGTGGGCCGCCCACGTCGCATAGTCGTCAGGCTGGCGCGGCGCCAGCTGCGGGACGACCTGTTGCGGGCTGCCAGAGTGCGCCGCAACTTCACCTCTGCCGACGCTGGCTTGCCGGGCGCGCCCAGCCGCGTCTATGTGAACGAGCGACTCTCGCGCACGAACCGCCAGCTGTTTCAGCGTGTCCGGGAGGAGTGTCGGAAGCAGGCTTGGAGGTTTGCGTGGACGAAGCGGGGACGGGTGTACGCCCGGCAGGGCGAAGGGAAACAGGTATACAGCATCCGGTCGGACGCCGATATAATACGGGTTTTTGGATCTGTCCCTGTTTGATGTTGTCACGCTGAGTCTGTGTTGTGAGTGTGTGTTGTCTTGTCTTGTTGTTGTTCATGGTTTTCTTGTATGGTATGGCAATGGCATGGAAAATTTAAGTTATTTTATTTTATTTAGTAACTATTTACATCTTACTATAATATATGTATTACCGAGTATTGGTTTATTTTATTTCTTATTCTATACTGTTATAATACGACATGGTGACCGTCACAGTTATTTTGTATACTTTTTCATATTTTATTCTTTTCACATAAATATGTTTGTTATTAGTGTGGATCTCTGTCGATGATTACTAAGTCAGTGGGAATAGGTTTGTTCAATGCAGGTTCCCTAGGCACGAAACACGATGACTTCATAGCGGCTATTTCCCGGCATGATCTCGATGTGCTGGCTATCAACGAGTCGTGGTTAAGACCTGGGGAGGAGGGGAAGGCGCCTGTACTCCCTGGCTATAGATTGCGCCATATCCCTAGGCCTAAAGGCATAAGATCCCGCGGAGGAGGTGTGGGCTTTTATATAAAACGTCATGTCAACGCTCGCACTTGGCCTCACCCCGTTGACCCGTTGCATGGATCTGTGGAACAAATGTGGGTCACTTTGAGCCTTAACGGAAAGAAGCTGGCGATCGGAACGGCGTATCGTCCACCCTGGATGGATTTAGATTTGTTTTTAGATGCTATTTCTGACACTATTGGCTCTATTCCTGACTATGACCATTTGATATTACTAGGAGATTTAAATATAAATTTATTAAATAATAATGACACTAGAAGTACTAAATTAAATAATTTCTTGACATGTTTTCAATTGACACAATTAGTTTCAAAACCCACTCATTTTACAAACACTAGCCAGACGCTGCTTGATGTAGTTTGTACGGATTTACGTGCGAAAAATGTAATCGTAGATCATGTGGGTACGCTCTATGGGCACTGTCTTGTTGTTTGCGAATTCAACATTAAGCTTGAAAAACCGAAGCCATTTCAAATAACCTACAGGCCTTTTAAAAATATTCAACGCGATTATCTAGATGCGGACTTGCAGTCTGTGAGGTGGGACCTGATGTCAAACCTGGGCAATGTTAATGATATGGTCGAAGCCTTCAACCGACACATAATAAACATATTCGACTTACATGCTCCATTAAAAACTACATTAGTTAAAGGTTGTTCGTACCCCTGGATCACGGACACAGTCAAGCTCATGATGCGTTTGCGTGACAAAGCCGCAGCAGAGTTTCATAAATACCAGACTGACAGTAAAAAACAATACTACAAAGACTTGAAATCTACTGTCAATAAAGCAATGTTCTATGAAAAATCTGCTTACTTTGAACTAAACATAAACAATAAGATTCATGATCCTAGGTCGCTATGGAACAATCTGAAATCTACTATATTGCCTAAAAAAAACTGTGAACTGCCTACATTATTTGACAATCCAACTGTAATAAATAATCATTTTCTAAGTCTGCCCGGAACTTCAGAAGTTTCTATAGCCCAACTGACATACCTTGAGTTCCACAGGCACAGCAATTCTATATTTACATTAGTTCCAATTAATTCAATCCAAATTAATAAAATAATAAACAATTTGAAATCAAATGCCGAGGGTAGTGATGGTATTAATTTGAATATGCTTCTGTTGACATTGCCCCACACTATTGATATAATTACTGATTTAATAAATACTTCCATTTTGACATCAACATTCCCTGATATCTGGAAGTTGGCAATTGTGCACCCTCTGCCTAAAACTGCTAACCCGTCAGAGCTTAAAGATCTTAGACCTATAAGTATTTTACCTTGTATGTCAAAAATACTTGAAAAGGCTGTGGGCTCTCAGCTTACCCATTACCTGGAGTCTAACAACATCCTGCCTATTGTACAATCGGGTTTCAGAAAGGGGAGAAGTACAGTAACTGCCTTACTGGATGTCACAGACCATATTTTGTGTGCTCAGGACAAGGGAATGTGCACATTGTTGGTACTCCTTGACTTTTCTCGCGCATTTGACTGCCTTAACATTAGTCTTCTTTTATCTAAGTTGAGTTATTATGGCTTCGACAATAATGCATTGCGATGGTTCGACAGTTATCTTAATAACCGTTGGCAATCGGTAAAAATTAATCTTATTGATGGATCTACGCGAGTGTCCCAACAAGCTGGCCTCACTAGAGGAGTCCCTCAAGGATCAGTAATTGGCCCCATCCTCTTTATTTTATATTCTGCTGATATAGGGTCACATATCACTCACTGCAAGTACCACATCTATGCGGATGATGTACAAGTTTACGTCTCATGCAGGCCATCCGAAATTGACAGCGCCATAGAAAAGCTTAATGCGGATCTTGCAAGAATTTCTAAGTGGGCAACAGATAATTGCTTGCTGCTCAACCCCAGCAAGACAAAATATATGCTTTTTGGCAGCAAACAACAGCTCGCTAGCACCAGTCTCACAAATGACGTTATGATTGTAAATAAGCCTATTGAGCGGACATATGAAGCGCACAACCTAGGTCTTTTGATGGATGGTAGTCTTCGTTATGAAAAGCATATTGCCAATACTGTCAGAAGCTGTTTTTATAAGCTTAAAATACTGTACAAAATTAGACCATTTTTAACCGAGACCCTTCGTATACAGTTAGTAGAATCACTAGTTTTATCGCGACTTAATTATATGGATACTGTTGTTGGTCCTCGACTTCTTGCTAAGACAAAGAAACTCATCCAGCGTGTTCAGAATGCCTGTGCTCGCTTTTGTTTCAGCATTCCGTTGAGGGCCCATGTCACCCCATTTCTTAACAAGCATAATATCCTGAAAATGCAACACCGCCGTAAGCTTCATCTGGCTTGTTTGCTTTTTGGGTAGTGAAGCACAAGGCGCCGGCGTATCTCTTCGAGTAACTCTCCTTTAGTAACACGTCTCGGGATAGAAGCCGTCAGCGCGTAATTTGTTTGATAACTCCCAGACATTCTTCTGCTGCTTTCCGAGGAAGTTTCCGCTATGCAGCCACGAAATGCTGGAATAATGTTCCGCCTCCACTTAGAAGCCTGCCAAACGTTAAAATATTTAGAAGTAAGCTCAAAAAGTTCATACAAGAACATCAGTTAAAAGAGGAGAATATGTGTCTGGAAACCAGTTGCTTTTAACACTTCCTCACCCGTTGGTTATGCTCCATATTTATTTCCATGCATTGCCATACGTTTGTAGGTCACCATAATTCAATTTAAATTTAATATTTGTTGTGCTAATTAGTCATAGGTAATTGTTATTATTGTTATATGTTTTGTAGCCTCAATCCCATGCGGTTTTTATTTGATGTTTAGTGTTTGGTTTGTTTATGGTTTGTTTTCTGTTCTGTTTCGTTGTGATCCCGCTGGCGCTGGTAGTTAACAGTTGTGTGTGGGCTGCGTTCACTGTTACCGTAAAGGCCCATACACACGTAGTGCGGGATGCAACTTTTCGATGTTTGTATTTTTGTTCATTATTTCCTTCTAATTTTTTTATTTTATTTTTTTGATTATTATGTGTGTAGTTTAGTATTTTAGTTATATTATTTCTTAGTCCTTGTCATTTGTGTATCTGTTGTTGTTGCCCACCGTGCTCTCACCGAATGGGTCCTGCGGAAGACCAGCGCTGGCTGTAAAGCTGGCAACATGCTGAGCAGGGTCCGTTTCGTGACAAAGTGTGTTTTTTTATTTATTAGTTTTTTTTTATTTTTGTATGTGTTATTTTTTGTCACGAATAAAGAATTGAACTTGAACTTGAACTTGAACTTGATATTTAGTGTAAAAAATTACAGAACTTATTTTACACACGTTTAGTAAAATAAAAAATTACCACAAAATATGGGATCACCATCGACTTTTTATTAAAGGATTTAAGTATTCATTAAAACACTTAAAAATAAGCTAAAACATCATTCATCTTTTTTATTTTTTTTGGCGATTTTTTTTAATATATATTCTCTCTTATTGATAAAGTTTGTATAATTCTCTTATATGATAATCCAAAACATTCAATTTTAATACAACTCCTGTTGCTTGTTAATTGCAGCTAATTCGACAATTTGCTCTCCGTTTAAAACCAACAAGGAAGCATTTAAAAATTATTCATCCTTAAACCAAATAGGTTAACATAATTCATTCGCCATATTTGGTCTTGTAACCTATATTGCTCAAACCGGTTCCTTGGCGCCAGGGTTCCGCATCTAATCTTGATTTAAAACAACATTAGCATATAATTGTCTTTGTGTATTAAACGGTTTGCCCACACGTATAGTTAAATCAGTTGGAGGATACGTTTTTTGTATGAACGTAAGAATGATTCAGTAGTATTTAATTCACGGCAAAAATGTTCAGATATTATAAATTACCTTAGGTAAGGTAAGGTGGGGTTAGTACGTCTACGGGGTAAGTGCGACAAACCATATACACTCAGGAGCAAAAATACCGGGTCAGAGTGCGTTTTTCATACTAAAGAGGCTATTTCGAAGCCTTAGTTCCTCGCCAGGGAATGCTTTTAGTGAAATCTGATGATGACTACCCCGAGTATCGATTCAGGACTTCCAGAGTGCCTAGGATACCCAACTGAATGAATCTGCGGTTAACGCCGGGATTGTGCATGTTCAGAAAAACATCTAAAATGGCAATAAAATGTAAGGAAATCCAAGTGCTGACCGAAACTCTCCCGCTGTGGTGTTAACTGATTGTGCGATCAGTTAGGTATCTTGAGAACTTTTGACCTCCTCTATTGAACCTCGGAGTATCCACCATTAAACCTCACTCAATACAACCCCTGCCGAGGAACCAAGGTTTCGAAATAGTCTCGTTTGTATGAAAAACGCACTCTGACCCGGTATTTTTGCCCCTGAGTGTATTTACAGGAGATATTGTTTGTATGACGCATTTGCCCCGTAGACGCATTTACCCCAAGGGGCGGGAAGAGCGTCATCGGGGTAAATGCCACTAACCAAATATTCTTTAGGATATATTGTTGGTTTGACGCACTTGTCCCGTACACGCACTTACCCCTACCTTACGTAATTGTTTTGATATAAAATAATTGAAGGATATTTCCTTCCTGGTCATTTTTGATGAGTGTAGAATGTAGATACAGAGTCTGATGCTTATTATTATAAATAGATTTGATATTTAAAAGTAATTTTTTGATACAACTAATGTTGAAATATTCAGCTTGCTGACCTTTGTGTGTCGTGTTCTGCGAATCCATTGTTTGGAGCTGGTGGAGCAGTTTGTGGGACTGCGTGATCCTCAGGTTCACAGGATTGCCCTAAGAGCCCGTACGCGTTCCCTGTTGGACGTGCCAGTTGCGCGTACTGTGTCGCACCGGAACTCCCCTTGTCTTCTTGCCCTAACACTGCTTAATGCGTTCTTGGTGTCAGCACCGGAATGGGATGTATTTGCGTGGCGATGGATGGCTGTGTGTCGGGAGTGCTAAAAGTTTTGCGAGAAGATGGACAGGCCTTCTAGTGTTCCTCTATGAGGTATAAGTCGAGTTTTATTTTATATTAGTTTGACAGTGCATTAGTGCAATATAAATAAATAAATAAAATATATTATGTCTCGTATGAAATGAAGACGTTTATAAAGAACAATTACAGTCTTGTAAGAACCAGGAGCGGTTGCAATCTTGTACCGAAGTACGAAGCAGTGAATTCGAAACTTCGTATGTCCTGTTCCCTCCACTTACTGAAGAGTAGTAGGTACGAAGTTTCTTCGTTAACGTACTTAGTCGTTTTTTCAACGAAGGACCTCAGTTGCGATGGTCTTAATTTGATTATTGCTTTAAGCAGCATTTGTTTAAGCGGGGGTTATAAATGATGTTGACCGCGAAATAATTATCAGGCATGTTGTTCTCATACATACCCATTTATAGCAATGATTATCGTGTGTATGACTAACGACTTCCTCTGAGGTTGGGTAATTTTCAATTATTTTCCGCTTGTAGATGCAAAACGGGTAAATTTATTCTGTAATTGTCTAGGTACCTACTTACTCAATATTATTAATAGCTTGGATATTTATTTAATTTTCTGTAATTATTTTTTTACAATAAATATTTTAAATATAAAAAAGTAAAATAACAATACTATTATTATTATTATTTTATAAAAAACCTAACCTACGAGTGCCGCCGGCAGCGGGGCAGGGCTCAAGCTACCGGTGGTTAGGGCTGCAGAGAGAGGAAGTAGAGGTATTATAATAATATTCATAGCTATACTTCAAATATATATAATAAATATAGTAGAATAAATATAAAATAATTAATGAAAGTGCAATTATACTTAGTAAATAACATATTATAATACATACTATTATAACAATAAGCCCGCTTCTCTGTTTTTTCTGCTATTGTTGCTGTGTCCAACAGGGTCCACATATATATCATCTGTACATGTATACCTATGATAACAACAACATCTGTAAAATTAATGTGGAATGCAATAAATGTATTGAGTATTGATTATTGAGTATTAAAACCTCCTCACAATGCGTGCCGTGTCGAGGAGTACTGCCTTCTGTATCTGGCTGATCCATCCATCTAGATAACTTTATATATTATTGACAGTTTAGATTTATTATCAAGCTGAAAATTTCCATAGAATATGCGATAACGTTTCTCTTCCCTTTAAACTGGTCCGATTGTTACGATTTTCATGCAAGCTCGTCCGTTTAAACCAATACTCGGCCCCCAATTGCCTACTTCCCTACCTAGGCAATAATGTACCATTGTGCCAAATTTTACATCGATCGGTTGAAGAGTTGAAAATATTATAAAAAAAGAAACTGTCTAACATATCGGGTAAAGTCACCAGTGGTCGGCCAGAGACCAGTAGTCGACCTTATATGAGTGCGAAGAGTGGGAATATATCTTTCGTACTCTTCCCACTCATACAAAGTATAGGCAGAGGCCGACTACAAGTCTCTGGCTGACCACTGGTTACTTTACCCTATCAACGCACAGCCCGAACCGCTGGGTCTAGATATTCCAAATTTGGCACGTAGGTATGAGGTATAAAGGTACACTAATAAGTGAGTTCTGGAAATTCATCTCCTAAGGGGTTACAATAGGGGGAGTAGCGGGAAAAGTAATTTTAGTCGTATGAAGTCGCGGGCGTCCCTTAGTTTATAATAATTACTTAAAGAAAAAAATACTTTGTAAGCTAAATTTAATAAATACTTTTAGTATTATGAACATGTTATAAGTATTTTTGAGGCGTTGTTAAATGATAACAAGCATATCATATTGCTTGTTAGCTAATGTTAATTAATATTAAACACTAACAGGTTTTTTTAATTAAATGAAAAACTGGCTAATTTCCAGTAGGACTCGCACACGACACGAATCACCGTATAATATTAATACCGGGAAGAAAAAACGCAGAAAAAAAGAACACCTGGTTTTGTTTTAATTCAATTAAACATATTTTTAGCTGCCATAACAGCATCCAAAGCTAACAATAAGTAATGGACTCTCCGTACAAAAATTAAGCGTGTGGCTATTAGGTTACGGTTCAAAAGATTAGCCTCAGCAATTCTACCCTTCTAAAGCAATAGGAAGTATCTCAGATTATTTATTTATTTGTTTTATTCAGATAAAACTCCTGTACCAATATCAATCTTATTACCAACCACGAGACTTAAAACTGCTTTGGTTCTTGAATTTGATATACTGCTTATTAATTTCGGGGGCCAGAATAGAGTCCCGTTGGAACCCTTTGGGTACGGTACCCTAAATAAGATAAAGTATAAAAACGTAAATGGACCTCACCATAAATTTCCAAGACAAGCATTAATGATCTTAAATTTTATTTCACCTAAATAATACAGCAGCTTTGCGGTCTCTTTAGTACGGCAGCAAAGTTAACGAGAATTTGTTAGCCATTTTCTTTTAGCGCTCTTCGAAAACACCGATTTTATTTTGTAGGTTGCCTGTCTGTATGTCTATCTGTCTATTTATTTGTTTAATAAATGCCTTAAATGGGAAATAACTGAGGTCCCTACATTAACATCGCCTTGTTCTTCCGTCCAGCTGTCTTATTATCTACACAACTAAACCCACTTTACAACGGCCAGTTGGATCAGTTTAAGAGAATTATGAAGCTAAACATTTTAATTCGAACATCTATAACGTTCTTTTCTACTTACACCCAGACTTTCACGATTTTTGTATAGGGTAAAGTAACCAGTGGTCAGCCACCTGTAGTCGGCCGCTGCCTATACTTTGTATGAGTGGGAAGCAGTCGCGAGGCGTTCGTACAAGCCGATTATTTACGGCTTTACCAAAAATTCCTATGCATAGAGTAGGTATACAAACAAAACGTAAAACCGACACACGCCATACACCTTTTTTTGCTCCGGCTTGTCTATTTATTTACGTGACGCTTCGCCACTGGTGGGAAGAGTACGAAAGATATATTTCCCACTCCTCGCACTCATATAAGGTCGACTACTGGTCTCTGGCCGACCACTGGTGACTTTACCCTATGCTATAGATATTAAAACAAACTAGGTCTGTACGAAAAAAAAAACGGATACATAGAAATCAAGATTTTCACAACTACAACGTATTCAAAAATCGTGGTAATTGGAATTTAGGGGTTGAGAAACATCGCCAGGAGTAAATTTATATGGATTATATTTAAAGCTACGCTTAAGCGTCGCCTCGCAATACTATCCTCATAAATCCTCTCGAATTCTTTCTTGCCACGCACCTTATCTGTGTCAGTATTTCCGAACCAATACGACTTGGGGGCCTTCAAAAAACGAGCCTACTCTTTTCTCAAAGGCCGGCAGCGCACCTGCGATTCTTCTGGTGTTGCGGGTGTTTATGGGTCGCGATGATCACTTACCAACAGGTGGCTCGCTTGCTCGTCATCCTAAGTTTTCCGATAAAAAAAAATGTCCAGTCAGAGCGTACATACAACTCACTTTATAAAAAAAAAAACCTTGCTCCATAAACCATTACATCGTGTATCCGTGACGGCACACTTTAGGTCCTTATCGTCTTATTCTTAAACGTAATATAAAGCTATGTTAGTTAAAGCATGCTTTGTCACTTTCTGTCAGATTCGAATATTGCCACAACGACAGATAAGCACAAAGCATATTTTAAGCACACTTTAGCTATATGCGCAAATTTTAAAATTAACGCATCGTATTGTTAAAAGTTATAATTATTACGGTATCACACAAAATATGAATACTTGAACATATTTCACAAGCTCGTAAGAAGCTGTGACGATTTTTTACAACCGCGTTAATAAGATAAGATGAAATATCTCACGCTGCCACACACTAACAATGTTTCCTCAACACGATATTCAGGGCCCATAATCGTCTGTTGTATAGGTTTGTGGCGCACCATGGCGTCTGTGGTATGAGTGGTGAATAATGTTCCCAATTTAATTTAAAAAATAAGAGATAGCGGTTTTTGAGTTCGTTGAGTCGGCTCAGGATTATAATCCAAATTTAAAGTTTGGAAGGTTTATTTGATTTTGATATTTAAAAAAAAAAGATCTATTCCGGTGTCACGATACGACGTCAAGGATGTGGATGTTGACAGTGCCGTCTATCGTTTGGTGGTGCAATGATCTTAGAGCCTAATCTCATTTGGCTTTACCATCCACCACCACCATACCGGTAGGTACCACTAGTCCTATAGTATTATAAAAATATTGGATCAGACTAACCACTAGTAAAAATTGGGCCAGTTCGTCATCTGGTTCCTCTCAAATTTGTGAAGAATGGCCATCAACTTCTATTCCAATAAACCTTGTCCACTGCGAGGTGCAACAGTTCTGCAGCACTCTTAACTCTGGTCCATATTTCCTTCTTCGCACAATCTAGGTACACATTTCAGAGTAAAATCTATTGGAAAAGAGCCAATTAGAGGAATATTTAACCAACCAACAGGTTTCCAGATAAAAGTACGACTGAGGAATAAGATAATTTGGGGAGTATATTTATATCCTGTTGAAATGATACTTTACTATTCGATAATTTATTTTCCATACTTCAATATTAAACACACGATTACTACATCTTGAGCCCCAGGTGGGTAATATATTTTACGTCTAAGCTGATCTAGATTTATCGACAGTGAAAATATCGTACAGCAACAGTAACTTTGTGTTAACAGCGAATTTTCTCCGCAAGCCGCCTCGGGACTGAAGACATATGATTCTTTATTGCGTTGGAAAGATTAGCCCTTAATGCGAGGAGTTTTCTGAAAAATAAAATGTTACAAGCACTTTGTGTTTTGTTACCGTTTTCTATGTTTAGGTAGAGTAAGTTGCTCGAGAATCTGGTATAGTAACATGATTTCAATCAATGAATAGGCGTCTCCACTTGATTTTACGTTGTATGACTGAGAAGATGTATCTAAAACAAAACAGCGAGCGCTTCATAAGTAGAAAACACTTCGTCATCGTTATTGCTTTCAATATCATCGTCATCATCATCTCCTTATTCTTCTTGTCTATCATACGTATCAGCAGAAACCAATCACTTCTGGACATTATTTCCTCAAAGGTCGGTCGTGTACTTCTCTTATTCAGCGGTTTCTTTGGGCCTGGGTCTTACTGTACACTTTCGCCATTAGAGAACTCCTTGTCCCATCCAAAGTTATTATAGTACATCTTGATTCTTATATCACTCGACGAGAATAATCAAAATGCAAGCTGTATTTAAGACGTGAGACAAGCCCAGGCAGCAGAGAGGAGACTATTAAAATAAAATAAATATTCAAGGCATTACAAAATTAGAATTGTATCCACTTAAAATAAGATTAATTACCTGTAATTAGAAACCAATCTACATCGTAAAAACGGAGTCAGTTTTTGCGAAGCGAACCGAGCCAACCAATATGGTAGCAGCCATATACGTCATCTGAGATT
The DNA here is from genome assembly GCA_923062465.1 of Acleris sparsana. NCBI lineage: Eukaryota > Metazoa > Arthropoda > Insecta > Lepidoptera > Tortricidae > Acleris > Acleris sparsana. The sequence goes on along the minus strand of OV281301.1, from coordinate 14,902,105 downwards.
AAGTTCACCTAAAAACCACTTGCAAAAACTTGTTCGCTCTGTGCTCGTCATTTGCAAATGAATTGAACTGATGTGACATGAAATGCTTTGAAACGTTATTGATATTTCAACATCAGTTATCATATACTTACCTACCTCATGTGTCTGGAGTTTTGTCAGGTGGTGTCATAGGTTGGAGTGAATTGAGTTTTCATCTTGCTTGACATAATTATAGCTGAAGCAAGAAGAAGTAGGAAAATATTATGTGGCATGGCATGTCCGCGTAAGACCCATAATATTCTACTTTCATGACGATGTGTTTGCAACACTGTTAAATTAATTATAAGGTGCCTTTTATATTTGACATTATGTCCTTAACCTTGAGGTAAGGCTAAGAGGTTTCATAATTAATTTCCCAAAACCAGTTTTTAAATGACAAATCGTTATAATGTGCCTTCAATTCGACATGGGCCTGAGTAGTATGAACTCTCGCAGTATTTTGGGCTATTTTGATTCCAGTTAACTGCTATGCAATGATGGTGTTAGCCAATGCGCTGGTGGATATACTGCATATTACCGACGTGTGAAAGCATCATGATGTAACCCTAGCCAACTAACTGAACTTACGTTAAAAAAAGACCTTTCATTTGATGTCCATTGATAAGCCTTAAAAGGATAAGCTCCCCTTTGTACCTACCTACCTACCTACCTACCTACATTCTTATTTCATCTTTATTGTTTGTATTGTATTGTTTTTGTTTTTTGTTTGTACAATATTAGTGTCTATACATATGTTTCTTCTGTATAGGTTGTTTTAGTCGCATGCTAAAAAACGGATACCGTTATATGAATCCCACGCGCTACAAATCGCAAACAACATGCATAATTTTATGTTACCATGTGCAAAATTAAAGATGATATTGTTAAAATATTAGCAAGCGTCGGTCTAGCCAGAGAACGCAAAACGTATACTTATATCATAAACACATTTTAATGACATCATTACAGAACTAACAGACGGGTTTAGTACTTAAACTGTTCACCGCCTCATTCCCTGATTACCGTAAGAAACTGACACTACATCGAGTCCTTGGCACGTAACTATTAAGTGCTACACCGACACCTTTATACCCAATTAATTTCAACTTGACATATTCATGGAACTCTGTCAAAGCGAATACTAATAGCGTAATCACTCAAACATGTCGTAATGTAAGTATAGTATAAATAGAAAAGTAGTCCGTATCTGGCCCTTTAGGAGTTTCTGATACCTATTGCCGCTTGGGCGCTAGGGTTGCTTGGATCGCTTAATATTTAATACATTGACATTTGACGAATGATGATAATGAATGCTTAGTACGTATGCAACTAAACACGGCTACGGTGCGACCCCGACTAAACCGACTTGGTGCGTTCTTTTAAATGATTGTTGTACTCGCGGCGCATACCATCGCGAGGCACGCACACATGCAAGACGCGCGATACACCTTTGTTTGAAGATGAACTACTGCTTATACTGTGATGTAAGTTATTTTGTAATTGCGATATAGTATTACCTTAATCAATATATGATCTACAATATACTTTATTACAATAAATTTGAAGCATTTCCAAGATCTAACCCGACTTTCCATAAACATGTAGAAATTTTACGGAATGCCGGTTGTTTATTTGTGTCGTGCGTTATTTACTAAGAAGCTGGTGGTTGGCCCTTTAGATCATAAATATATCTTGCTCACTCGCACTCATAGACCTTTCGAAAAGGATGTTAATCTTCAAAATATATACTTTTAAATATGGATATCATCATCATCATGTCATATGTGTCGTGTGCGTTCCTACAATTAATATTTTCAAACTTAATTAAAAGTTCGTTACATAAGAGGTTTGGGTTTCTCTTTTTAATTGTCACTGTATGGCATTACAACTATCTACCATCTCGCTTTAAGCTTTAGTTTTTCTAACCTTTTTAGGTTTACGTTCAACTAACGGCCACTACGGGTGCTATACTGCTTTCTATTAAATTTATAAGTATCATTAAACCGGTTTGATCTGCTTTCACACAGGAAGACGGCGAATTAAAGTGGTCTTGTTCTTGATACTATTGACATACTGACTGGTGTCGTACTCATTGTATCCGACTGCCGAAGCCAAGGAGTGTAATATCTTTGTATGTATGAATGGTTCCCTTTTAAAGGTTGATCGGATGGCCCGATTTCGACAAGTTTGGTGTCGTTAGGTTAGTCGCGTCACTGAAATTATTGAAAAATGTACCATTCTATTGACGACATTATCCAAACAGCATTTGGGTTTTTAAAACTTGCTTTTTGATGGACTTGTTATCGTCACAAAAGCCTCATACGTCAGTTCTATATTTACTTTGTGTCTTTGAAACTCTTTGGGAATAGTCATTATAATAAACTCCTTTGTGAGTGTCATACTTCAGATTTCTATCTTGTTCTGAACTTTGACCTGTCATTCTTTTTATTTTTAACTTGCATTACCGTTGTGTTCAACTTAAGATATCCTATTTTTCGTTGTTTTAATTAGATTGAAGTTTTTGTACATCAGTAAATTTAGTTAGTTCGGCTCAATCATCATTCACTTAAGAGCTCTTGTTGGTAGAGTAATTTTAATTCTACTCTATTCCTTTTTAACGTGTTTAAAATATATTCCGAAAACAGAAGCTCTATTTCCTAGCAAGTTTAGGGTACATAAATAACGGACTGTTTTACTGCACATCCATAAAAACTGCTCTGGAAATTTTGCCAACGGAGCTTCTGCGGTGTTGCAAAAAGCTTATTCGTCTGTACAAATTTGTTCCGAGTTCCATCTTGCTTGTAGTTCTAGCGCTCTGAAATTTCTAGCACTTTTATTTTAATTCTTGTATGTCTTTCCTTACCTTTAGTTAGTTTTTAATTCAGCGTGAAATTGAATTTCTTGCACACACGTGCAAAAACGTCATCGTTCTTTGTAATGCCATTAAATGTTTTGAACTAGATAATGCAATAACGAGATTTTAAAAACGTCGCCAGTAAAGTAATTCTGTGCGAGATGATTATTTTAAGACGCGTGAAATGACAGTTTTCTTTATATATTTATGAAGCGTGAAAGTGTTTATAATAATACGTATTTTTCTATAATTACTTTTTATTTTTACCTATTTTAGGAAACGCGGTACAGCTTGAGACCTGTGAAAGAAGAGTTGATTGAATGAGATTAAAATCTATGATAGGTAGTCTTGCCAACATCAGACAATATGTTTTTAATTTGACTTAATTCGTTGTTTATATCATCTCTTAAAGATCGAGCTTTGGTTCTGTTTGATTTTGTAACCCTCGTTTACAAGTAATTTTAACGTCAAACTGGACTGTTTCTAGGACAGCGTTAATTACAATTCCTTGTCTAAAGTTTACAGCTACTTTAAACATTATAACGATCACAAAGCCCTCTTTCATTGATTATTTATCAGATCAATTCATTGCTGTCAATACTATAATGAACATCGATTATAATTTGGCAACTGGATCAGATATGCTCGATAATTCTGTCTAGACTGCAGCCTAGTAGATTTACGATAGCAGAAACACGTAGGAGTTGTTCGCCTTTACCTAATATACTTCCCACTTGAATTCTGAATTAGGCGATAAAAGGTCTGACGCTTTTGACGAATGATTAGCCATAAGCTATTGTTTAGCAGTTACGTTTGGCAAATTGATTGTACCAACATTATCTACATTAGCAATACTGCCCTCAGAAAGCAGGGCGTATGTCTCACAGAACCGCGTAATTATAGTGGCCTTATTTCTTAACATTGAGGGTTAAATTTGCTACCAAATCAAATTGTGCATACGTCCTTTTTATTTAACAGGGCAGAATATAGTTGGTTGTTTGTTCGAAACCGTTGAGTAGATATTGGAAATTTGGAAAATGGGACTATTGATTATTGTTGATGTTTTGGTTATGAAATGAAACTGGTCGACTACATTTCACACTGTTAGTTTAGACAAATGATTTGGTACGTAAATTTCTGGGATCCTATCCTAGTGAAAAAGGGTATAAGTTGTCTTAACTCGTACTGGAAAAGGGTATATAGGTAAATGGAGTATACTAGACTTCTTTTTACTTGATCTTCAGGAGAACCCCATTAGGACCCTAGTTTTAAAACGTCTACAAAACTGAAACCTAACCCCCGACGCAATAGAAGGGTATGTGTGTATTTGATAGTAACCACGAAATTATCTTAAATACGGAACCCTTGGTTCGCGAGTTAAACTCGGACTTGACCGCAATTTTTTTGCCAAATTTATGAGCGATCTTCAGAATATTTTTTATAGGAGACATAATTAACAACGCTGACCAAAAACTGTGCCTTGCATTTCTTCGAAGCCTCAGCGTGGGATTTCCAAATGACCCGCTCATAATCCCGGAGGCGTACGAAATAAACTAGACCGAGTTGAATTATTATCGTCAGAAGGCCGATTATCAGTAACGCTGCGCAGGCGGCGCTTGAATAATAGTAGCAATAAACGCAACAAATAATAGAACTCATTCAGTGCCCGTCATTGCAGTTCCCTCAGAGAATGGACCCGTTTTCGTGCTCTTGGCGAAACGCTTGGAGTATAAGTATCTATGCGTGGTTTTGGTTTTAGCCGAAGTCAAGGCTTATACTACTTCTATACTACTCGGTATAAAACTGTTTCTATTATTATTTTTCTCTTCTCTCTATCTCTCCCGTAAGATTTTTGGCATGTTTTCCTGCTGAACTCCACATGCTATTTGATATTATATTTAATTTAATACTTGTAGCTTTATATAATGCTAGACTAAGTAGTACCATTGTGATATGAAATATAAAATATGTTTAAAAAATAACTGACTGCTGAGTTTCTTGCGGCGTTTCTTCTCAGCAGTGGTCTCCTTTTGGGAAGCGCTGGTAGATTCTTGACGTGTAAAAGTGCCCGAGCGGCCTACTTACTGAATAAATTTCTTTTATCTTTTTTTATCTTTATCTGTAACATTTTGACATGTTATGTCAACGTTACAATAGCTTTTACTTACTTGACAGTAATAGCAACCGAGTAAAAAAAAAAAAAAAGCATATAATAGAGGCCCAGGACTGATTTTTTACAATCAGATTCCAAAGATATACGTGCTACTTACAAAATTACAAGTACGTTAGTCAATAGCCAGCAGGAAATAATTTGTCCCACTAATTTTCAATCGCTCGGCTTTTCTTCGGACTTTGCCTTTGGTTTTAATATAAGTAAAGAATCTAAAAGTCAACAGTGACGGCTCTTACCAAAACGGCTCAACTGTTTTGCAACTTCCACTGCATATTAAATATTATTATTCATTGCTGCAGACGGTTGCATCTACTATAATATTCAGGTTGCAAATGCATCTCTTTCATTTGTGAAAACGAATTCTAGTCTCAGTATTTTAGCCCCTGGGGTAAAGAACACTCATGACGAAGTGAATAGACGCAGACAGATGGTAGACAGTTAGACAGACTGACAGGCCGAAAGGATGAAGCTATTTGTTAGAATGAAGAAGAAATGCCTACGTCTCTTGTTCTAGCAGAGAGCTCCACTGCGTTGTATAGTACGAGTCCTTAAACAATATGTCACACCGCTTGCGTGACGTATGCGTTCACGTGTCACGATCGCGGTGTGACATTGTATGAGGATTCATACTATACAACGCAATGGAACGCGCACGCATCCGTTCTCGCTCGGCCTTAAATCGGCAGAAAGGGATAGAGATAATGTAATGCAATGTCGTAAAAAATCTTGTAGTTAGAAACGACGGGTAGCATCACAGTTATAATTCACCTCAAAGTTAGAATGATTTTAGTCCTTCAGTATCATGCGATTATAGAATTTATTCGCGGTTATTCATGTGTGTAATTGCTTAACTGTCATGTGCACATAGGCCACTTTGGCTCTGAAATATAGAATTATAAGATTCAGTGGACAGAACTCAACTACTTTAATTTAGAATTAATATTGCGTCTGCGTCAAAATGATAATATTATATGGCTAAAACCGGTTTATTTGATGAAGTAGCTGTTAAATGCTTACACTTTATCAGATCTATATAAACAACCTACTTACTTTATTAATTTATTAATAAATATATCATATAGTAGTTGTTATGTTGATCTAGTTATAAGAAGAAAATTGCTCCTAATATTATGTTAGGTTATTGATCTATTGGTTTTGTACATGACAGAGACACTTTAGAGAAAATTAACTGGTTCCATTTTAAAAAGTGTATGAACAATCGTCTACTTTGGAACGACTAAGTAAATCGTCATTAACTTATTATTATTAAAAAAAATTTTATGGCATAGGGAAGGCTGACGAGCACACAGGCCACCTGATGGTAATTGGAAACTGTGACCCATAGACATTCGCATTCACAAGACTGCAAGCCTAAGACTGCAAATGCGCTGCCAACCCTGAGGACTAAGATGGAATGCCTCTATGCTAGTCATTACACCGGCTGTCTTATCCCCAAACCGGAACACAACAATGCGAACACTGCTGTTTGGCGGTAGGTTAATGGATAAGATGGTGGTAGCGATCCGGACGGACCCTGCACAAGGTCAGATCATCAAAAACTTAAGATTAAATCTAATATTCAGTGGAATCCAAGAAACCCTTGTTTTTACAACAAATAAAGTGAATTTATCTATCATTCATAATCCCTTAACGACATTTTAAATAAATGTCATTATAACAAAGTTCATTTGCAAAATGTTTTTCGCGTTCGTATTATAAAACGTCTCTGTAATTAACAAAATAAACAAAAGTTACCATTAATTAAGTGCATAATTTTACGCTCGGAAGGACGCGGCTGCATTTGCACAGGGTTGCTTCAATGCTGTTGTTTCTTTATTCTTTTTTATCACACTGTAACCCTGGGTTGCTAACTTGCTATTCGAAACACAAATTTTGAAAATAACTGTACTTGAATCTTTCTTTCTATGTATATTCTAAATACCTACTTTAATTTGGTTCAAAATTATTTGAGATTGATGAGTAGGAGACAATTAAGCACATGTTGTGTGAATGAAATACCGCATGCCGGCCGAAGTAAGCATGAAAATCCTTGGCTGTGGCTGGCTACCCAGAACAAAACGATTTCAAGGTACTGAAATTGCCCTCCTCTATCCGCTTTCTGAAAGGGGTAGAGGCAGCATGGATCTAAGCGCTAATTAAAAAGAGGAGTAATTACACGAAAGAGCCCGACTCGCAAGTGAATCAGTAAAGATCCCACTAATAAATAAGATAAGATAAGAAAATAACGATGGGGTATAGCGGCCATCTTTCCTATTCTTATAACCGATGATGCAACGTAACGGAATACAGATGTTATTTTCTCCAAAACAATTAGTAGTTTGCCCCAAAAAGACCTCACGAATACTCTGCCTAACTCCGTACCATCATGCCAAAATCAATTTATGCACAAACTTAATGTATTAGCCTCAACTACTCTTGCTCAATTCTATAAAGATCGGTCCGACAATGGTTTAGTTAGCGTAAACATACAAGCATACGAACTCTTAAACGTTATTATTTCGTTTGATCGATTAGCAAGTAAAGAAAAGATAATGCTCGCAGACTATTTCCAGACTCCATTATTTTCTGGATAGGTACTTTAATAAAATTAATTGCCTTTAACAATTAGAAAAGATTAAATTTGCATTTCAGATCCTCAATTCTACTAAAACAAACTATATTGCCCTTGACGTTCTTTATTTTTGACTCGGTCGCCATTACTGACAAGTAAATAAGAGCTACCGGTACGATGACAATATTATAACAATGTCAAAGGCGATATAGATTTATCCTGTAGAATACACTCGTAATTTTCAAAGAGCACAATAACTATTTTTGGTTTTCCAGTTGTTTGTTAACTGCATCAGCGCTGTTTGTTGTGCAAAGTTCGCTTGTTCGAGCTTGCACTAACGCTTTATGTAATATGCAACGTGTTCCGAAGAGCTTCAGTGTGCTTTCAATATAGTTCGGTAATTAGAAAAGCTGAGATAGTCCTTTAGAGTTACAGGAAACTTGTAGGCTTTGTGTAAATCCTAAACCCGATCCATATATTTTTGCCTAGGTAATGGCAAAAAATATATGGATCAAAAACCCAGAATCGATACAGGTGCAAAATATTTGGTGAACTGGGAACTGAGACGCTGGATTTCTTTCTTGGTATTGTCTGTCTGAAGATTATTTAAAACAAAAAATCAAATGATCTAGATGGTTTCTTCTATACATTTTCTTGTAAAAGAATGATGGTCTTGTTCTGAATGTACTCGTAATTAAATCTATATGATTTCATTCAAAAGTTTCAAATGAGGTTTTTAAAGTCTAAATTATTCTTGCAAAATTTGCCTTTAAAATTTCATCGAGGTACGAGAAATTGCTGTCCCAGTTGCCTAGTTTCTTAGTTAGGAGAAATTTCATATCCTTTTCTTAAGTTGTTAATGAAGCGCTTCAGGATTTCAAAGATTTGAAAGTATTATTATTGCCGCTTCTTTACATAGTATAAACAACGTATCTTCCCGCCGTCTGTCTCTCTGTATATACGCTTAGACCTTTCAAAGTTCAAAAAACGGATTTCATCAATAGATAGTGTTTCATGAGGAAAGTTGAAAGAAGAATTCTGGTTAATGTTTAGCTATTACAGAAAACTCGCATAAACCGATGCGAAGCGTGTAATATAGGCTAGTTATCCCAGAACTTTAAAAACAAAAAATCCCGATATAATGTCGACCTTTACTTTCAGAGCTCATATCTCCTCAACGGCTGAACTGTTTTTTATAAAAACCTATCTACAAACCATGCCAAATAAACTAGCTATCTATTAAAAAAACCCGCATACAAATCGGTCTATCCGTTTGGGAGTTGCAATGCCATATCCAGATACAAATGTCAAACTTATATAACTTTTTTTTATGTCCGGGTTAAAAACGAATAAATCAATTGCTCCCATTATGATCCTTTTCACACTCATTATTATACTAAAATAACCACAATAGAGATCTCAAATTCGAGACCTTGCTTCAACAAAGCCATTTATTTAAGAGCGTTATTTGAACGAGCAATTTATCATTCTTTTCCAGCTAGCTCGTGCTCGTTACGCAGTTCGTGTGGGTGCGATCAATTTGATTGATACCTGATACTGAAATTTGTATAGATTGAGACATTAAATTTCGGTATTGCAACATGAATAGTAGAGTCAGGGTAATAAGCTTACTGTCTATCTACAATTATAAGTCTGACTGACTGTCTGATTACAGAGAACACACAGACTAAAGTGCAGGGTTTAGGGACTTGAAATATGGAGGGAATATTCCCTGGTTCCCCTACGGGTAGAAAAAGAGGAAAGATGATGGGACACCTGATACGACACGACAGTTTCTTTTTGAACATTTTGGAAGGCGAAATTGAATGAAAAAGAGAAAGATGAAGACCTAGGCTTACTTCAGACTAATAAGACAGAAGGCCAATGTCGTGTCGTATCGCTGGCAGAGAACAGAGAAAAGTGGGAATTACTCCACCCTCCGCCGCGAGAGCCTAACTCTTAAGTTAAATGAAGATGAATGATTGATGCTGATGATTCTAAAATCGACCCCTAACAGGAATAAAAAGGGATAGTAGTGGAAAACCAATTCTAGCCGTACGAAGTCACCCGACTTCTAGAATTTTTTATATTGTCTAAACGACAGCAATCGCTATCAATGTAATTCTAGATAATATGATGCAGTTTAAGCTGAAGCTGAGTCTGGCTCATGTGTAGCGAAGAATTTTAAACTGATATTCTAGAATTTAAAGTTGGCTACGTGATTCTGGTTTTGCACATTGTTTATGACATGTGCAACGTTTTGCTTCAACAACTTAACCGCAAACTGCGGCGTCTGTTGCATCTAGCTACTTTGCATGACCTCAACGTATTCAGTTTATACAAAGTTAGTTTAACTGTAGCACTGCTAACATCTTGTTATAAGTTGGGTTGTTTACTGCTACAATTAATTAACTTTGAAAACTGTTATTTACACTATTTCCATCTCTCTTCTTACCTATCTTTGTAACTTCGCATTTTTGAACATGTAGATTGCATCTTCTTTACTTTTGGGGATTATTGTATTTATTTATTGAAAAAAAATACCTTCTTCTGGAGTTTCGGCACTTCTCCGCAATGATGGTCTAGTCCGAAGCGCTAGTAGATTCTTTCCATATTGCCGACGGGTAAAAAGACCTTCGTGTGGCATATTAACTGAAAAAATAATTGAATTTAGGAATTTAAATCATCACATATTATTTAATTGCACGAAAAAGTGAATATAACGGTCATTGTCGTCTAATAATGAAACCATTTCGAGCTTTCTATGCCCTTTGTTGAAGACCCATAAAACATCCCATCTCATCAAACGAAATTATACGCATTGTAAGTAAGACTGTTCATGCTATTTTCTAACTCAAGGCTCTAGACTCTAAGGCCAATTTTGGTGTAACAGGCTTGCTTTTTGTCCCACGTTTCCAATTAGCTTTTTGTTTATGGTAACCGAGAGGTTTCTAGACCACGCCTTTTTCATACTAAGGTACATTTTTACAATAGCGGGATTGTTTTTCTCAGTTAGTGTTATAGCTGTTTCTTTTTAACTGAACTCTACTCTAACTAACTCTGATTTTAATTTACTTATAATTGTTTAGATTGACTTCAAATTTGGCGTGCTATGCTTATGTGTAGTCGAGTTTAGACTCATTTGACTTGTCTTTTTATAGTGAGTTTATATCGGCATTAGAAGTTCAGTCAGCTGTAAAGTATGATAACAAAAGCTTTTTACTTTGTCTTCCCTATCGTTTAATATAGTTGTGTCATTTATTTGCATAATGGTACGTTACTTTTGTCTTTTATTATGTTATTATTTTGCGAATCACGCGGCATGTCTCGCTGCTTCGTCAAGAATTTAGACAACTTTTGAGGTTGTCTCACAATGATTTGAATATTTCGTTTTTATCTCACGAACATAATATTAAGATAGCCTCCTACTTCCGCCGAATCTTAATCTTCACTGGTTATCTTTGTTTATTGCAGCTTCAAGCGTGAGTTTTTTTTAATGTTTATATTAATCAATGGTCGACTACTTGTTGGATTTTATTGCCTGATCTACATTTTACAGATTAGCGTGCGATACTTTCTTGTTGGAACTCCGTTAATTTCCGTTCCGATTCTGGTGGAATTTGGACTTGTTTTTGATATTTAGACCCAATAAATTTAACACAAACATGTAAAGTTGATAGATCTATATCTTTAGATTCAAATACTCTCTGTTGTTGGTTAAATAGTTCTTGTCTGTTTGATTCGGTCTTTTGTCAAAGTCATTATTTTCTTGTAGGACAAATCGTTAATAACACACATACACGCAGATATACAAGATGTATTAATTTTTTTGTTATTGTATGCTTAATTTGATCTCTCTAAAATGATCTCAAAATAGTAGCGATATTATTTTAGGTATTTGATATTATTATTATTTTAAAATTTTAACGCCTTCGATTGCCATATATCTACTCTCCCTGGTCTCACTGAAAACCAGCGCCTGTGTATGTTTTACCAACATTCAGAGGCATAAAGCTGAGCGGAGACCATTTTGGCCATAATAAAAAAAAATAGGTTAAGACATTTTCCTTGTAAACTGTTTTTTATTTATGTGCCGAATAAATTATTTTTCATTTCATTTTTCATTTCATTTCAATCTTTTGGCTTAATTTCTCATACATAGCCGTTGCTTCTTGAACTGTTTCTTATAAATACAAAAGCTTTATACAATAAGCTAATGTCTGTCGCTAATGGATGTTTTAATTTGAAATATCTCAAATACTTAATTGTTTTGTTTGATCGCCTTAATTATACTTAAAGTGTTAATGTTTGGCTCATATCCTGCACGTCAATTTTGAACCAGATTCCGTTTATGTAATAGGTTGAAGTTTGGAATAAACATGACAATCAAGTGACAAGTAACTATGCCATATTTAAGAGCTGATTTTGATGATGGGAGTTGAAACGTGGCAAAAGGATCTGCCTGCACTTTTATGAGACTGACAAAGTTGGGCGTTGGTTAGGTCTTGATAAGCAGATCATCACCTGCTTATTAAGATCTACCTATGTGCGTAAAGTACAGGCGACAGCGAAATACTGTCCCAATGAAGATATTATGTACGGAAAATGATTTTTCTCAAACATGCTCGGAAAAAACGGTTTTCCGATTGAAAGACAAGGACTTTTTTAGCACAGTGCGTGTGTTTCTTTTTGAATTTGCATTCCAATTTCTATGGTTAGTATTTAAAAACAATTGACAGTCGGTAACATTCGTTCATTCTACATAATTAAATTACTTGCTCTTTGAAAATGTATTTGTATTATTTCCTCACATGTTTGAGAAAAGCATTATGTATGCCTCGTCGGAAACGAGGATTTCCTGACTCGTATTTTAGCAGGCCTCGCTATTGCTCGGCCTGCTAACCACCTCGGCAGGAAAAGCCTTACTTTCCGCGCCTAGGCAACAATGTACTATTATTGCTACTAATCAGGGCTGTGCACATAGCGTCTACTACAACTCTATGTCTCTATAATTTCGTTACAATCTCACAAAGGCTTGATAAACCTCACAGAGGCGATCTACCGTAGTTTTCTAATGAAGAATACCGTTATATAATAATGTGGACCGTGGGTACCGCAATAACCTGGTTGATCTAGGGAAGTATGAAATCAATAATTTTCATTAGAGTGACGGATGACGGATGACCAATCATTTAGTGACAGCTGTCAACGAGGACCTTATGGTTGGCGAGCTGGTGGTAATTCAATGTATTTGCTTTGTGGATGTTTATTGTTTATTCGAGGCCTAACATTAGTAGGTATGTAGGATGTTGACGTTGCCATGTTTGCTTATTACGTGTTAAATGCGGATCTGTGTTTTAAGAAGGTTTTATAACGCGGCATAAATGTGTCCAAGTGTGTAATATTAACCAAATTTATTTTTAACAGTACAGACGTTGTTTTTAGAACTGCTTGATTCCTTAAACAGACGTATTGCAACCGATTACCTTTCGCTTAGCTAAAAGTATTTATGGTAGATGACCTACTTTATCATTGTAACAATTTAAAACTGTTAATTAGAACTGGCTTTATTTGATTCTTGTGCTACCGTTATGGTTTTTAGCTCTTTTTAATCTCGAAAGACAATACTTTGACAAGTTACAAATAAACGTTATTACCGTAATTTTTATGACACTCTATATTTAATTAAATAATGATGTAAACACAGTTATTAATAAGATTTTTTCTCTATGCACATATTAACTAATTAGTGGTATAGAGGTGTGATTATAGCAAAAGGCAATTTAATAAGGACGGTTTCCTCAGGACTGTTTATTGTTTTATACAATTCATTAGCAATGTCCTCATTACAAATACGAACAACAAATTGTGACTAATATCTATTTTTTATTTTGTTTCCTTTATTTCTCGCCTGCCTGTTAGTTACTCTTTGCCCTTCGAGTAGTACTGTTCTCTCTGTAAATACCTTCAATCTTCTTTCTCTTTAATTTTAGGGCACGCTGCTCGAAGAAGAAGACATTTGACAGTGATTAGTTCGCGAGTTTTGCTCTGATTTTTAGTGAGTCGAAAACTTGGAGTGACGTCGCCGAATGAAGTCGAAAATTGGAAAAAAGTATTTGCCCACGGGCGGGCAGAAGGAATCCTATGTGTTAGTCACAGCCAGAAGGAGATATATGAAGAAATTAATGTACGTACATGCTTTTACTCTTTCTTTTGCATGCTTTACAAGCTGTTTTTGTTAAAGTCTATTTTTTTTAGGTTTTATTTGATAATACTTTGCTGACGTTATTTCGTTGATTAAGTATGAGGAAAATATAACCAATATTTAATGTGACTACTTTGGTTGACTCATCGAATTTACCCTGATTACTATGTAATGTTTATTTACTGCTGAAAAAAATAATTTCAATTGCTTTTATGTTTATGGTTCATGAAATGAGCCCACTGACAGACATACGAACGGACAGACGGACAGCGGAATTATATAATCGGACTAAAATTCAAATCGCGAAAAAGAACCAATTCCATACATTTCGGCTGTTTAACTCTCGAAGTTTGTATGGAACAGCTGATTTTTTTTCGTGACTTGAATGTTGATTTTTTTTTTTTTATGGCATAGGGAAGGCTGACGAGCACACAGGCCACCTGATGGTAAGTGGAAACTGTGACCCATAGACATTCGCATTCACAAGACTGCAAGCCTAAGACTGCAAATGCGCTGCCAACCCTGAGGACTAAGATGGAATGCCTCTATGCTAGTCATTACACCGTTGATCCCATAATAATTTGGTTATTGGTAAGGATAAGGTTTTGCGTTATTTTTGTTACACTCTGTATATTTTATTAGTACGTTTGCGTTAATAAATGACAAATCGACAGATCGCGGGTGGTAGGACCTTGTGCAGGGTCCGTCCGGATCGCTACCACCATCTTATCCATTAACCTACCGCCAAACAGCAGACAGCCGGTGTAATGACTAGCATAGAGGCATTCCATCGTAGTCCTCAGGGTTGGCAACGCATTTGCAGTCTAAAGCTGGCAGTCTTGTGAATGTGAATGTCTATGGGTCACAGATTTCACTTACCATTCAGATGGCCATAAAAAAATAAAAAAATAAAATCTATTATTACAGTTTTGATGCAACTAGAATAGGTACAATATTTCCTGTTACAACCATTTGATCAATAGAACTGCTCGATTCCTCAAACAGTCATATTTCAACCGATTATCGCTTAGCTACAGTACAAAGTAACATTATGGTATTTATGGTACATGCGCCACTTTATCTTTGACCGCTGCTCAGAATTCTATTTGTAACGATATAAGGCTGTTAATAGAAGTGACCATATTTGATTGTTGTGCTACCGTTATCGTTGCAAGATGGTTAATCATGACAGATGATTCCAGTTCATTGTAGACTGTATGTTTCTGTCTTGCTTCATTATTAACCAGGAAAATTACATCTGTAGTAGGAGTGGCTTTAAAATGGCGACGAATAACGTCCGTTTTTAACACAGTAAAGGACGTTCCTAATTCATCTGTACTTTTTAAATTATCTTGTGTGTATTTTAAACTCGCAAATTGTCAACTGATTTTAATAGTTTTTGATACGAATAGGCTTCTTAAACATGGTCCCATTTAGTTTCGTAACATACATTAGTTTTGTTTCTTTCTTACTTACGTAGTTTCTAATTTTGGTTGTGATGATTTGAATGTAGCTGTCTAGGAATTGTGTATCGATACAAACCAAACAGGTTTAACGGTGCAGTTTTTAATCATTCGTAAATGTTTATTTGATTTACTTTAACATATATAATAATAAATGACGTTCTGGTTTTGGTTTAAATTAAACTTCACTCAAGTCAAACTCCTCAATAATTTGAATTGTGAACCACAGTCGAGTTCATAAATATGTGTACACTTTAGTACCTTGTCTATTTAATGCCATATCTAAACTGCCATGTATGAATTTTCATAGCAATTGAAGTGACAAGGTACTAAATTGTACACATATTTATGAACTCGACTGTACGTACATTCGGTTCAAGTTGTGTTTATATAGTGGTGGTAGAACTTTGTGCAGAATCGCTACCACCATCATTCACATTATTGTGTGATTATTACTAACATAGAAGTAATACGATTGTAGTCTTAAGATTAAAAATGCCTATGGGTCTCAGGTACCGTTTTGCATCAGGTGGCCTGTGTACTCGTTTTGTCCGTGACATAAAGAATACTTTTTACACTTTGGTAGCTCAATTAGAGCGTAATCATCGAACTTATTCCCCTTGGGCAACAATTATAACCAATTTCAGACTATGTTACAAGCGAGATTGCTCTTGGGCGTGAAAGCTTTTTTTTACTCAGGAATGGTAATTGCTATTTATTAGTGAAGTAAGTTTTAGTGATGGTAATTGTGCATGGTCCGTCCGGATCGCTTCAACCATCTTATCGCTATACTACGACCAATCAGCAGTATTCGTATTGAGGTTTTCCGATGTGGGGATAAGACATACATACATACATACATACAATCACGTCCCTTTCCCGTAGACAGACAGACAGTAAGACCACCGGTGAAATTACTCGCATAGAGAGATTCCACCTAAAGCGCAATTCACACAGCGGGCGGGAGCGGGTCGGGCGCCTAGCATCGCGGGACCCGCGCCGGTAATCGTATTCACACAGAGCGTCTAACCGCGACGGGCGCTGGTGATCGCAGGCGGGCCCGTCGCGGGTGCGGCGTGTGTTAGGCATTCTCACAGAACGCGTTATAAATTCTACTCTATATACTCGCCATTACCGTCCGATCCCGCGATCACCAGCGCAGCGCCCGACCCGCTCCCGCCCGCCGTGTGAATTGCGCTTTAGTCCTCAGGGTTGGCAACGCATTTGCGATCTTAATTGTGGTCTTGAGAAATGCATATGTCTATGGGTCACAGATCCCATTTAGCATCAGGTGGCCTGTATGCTCTGCTCGTACGGCTTCTGCATGCACCTGCATAAGAAAAAAGTAACACGCCATTTATATGACTTTTTATGACGTCTTCTTTTGTAGCGTTGTGAATTTGCTTGGGTTTTTCACATGCCAATTTGGCCATTGTTGGACTAAAATACCCACGGATAATTTACT
Organism: Acleris sparsana; assembly: GCA_923062465.1. Taxonomy (NCBI): domain Eukaryota; kingdom Metazoa; phylum Arthropoda; class Insecta; order Lepidoptera; family Tortricidae; genus Acleris; species Acleris sparsana. The sequence goes on along the minus strand of OV281301.1, from coordinate 14,885,355 downwards.
GTTTTTCCTTCGTACGTACCTAATCAATGGCATTATTGAACTAGGTAATTATAAACGATGTACTTTTCTAAGTGTTATATAAATAAGCCAAAAGCAACCAGGAGCACAGGAAAGCTCAAAACCACATTTTATAGACTGGCCAAAACTTCAAAATCATTCTCAGGAAATTGTATAAAATTCTACAATCAAATTCCAAAAAGTATTACTGAACTTACTGACTCTAAATTTAAATCTGTCGTAAAACAAAAACTAATTTCCCGAGCATATTATAAAGTAAACGATTATATCATGGATAGGGATGTTTGGCAGTGAGTCGTCCGTCCTGCATGAGTAATCTACGCATAAATTTACCTACGCTTAAAAAAGGTGCACCTACTGTGCAAAAATACTGTGATATTGTAAACTATTTATAATTATTATGTAATGATGTAAACCTTTTTCTTGAAAAAAATATACCTTGCCGAGTTTCTTACGCCGGTTCTTCTCGGGGGCAAAGGTTTTATTTTTCGAACCGGTGGTAATGCTTTTTGACATTCATAGGTGCATTATACAGGGTGTTAGGCAGAAGGTTGGACAAACTTCAGGGACTAACTCTGTAGGTCATACTCATCAACTTTTATTATGGGACCAACATCCAAAATTGCGAAAAAAAAACAGCTTTTCCAAACAAACTTTGAGATCTAAACAGCCGAAATGTATGGAACAGGTGTTTTTTTTTCGCAATTTGGATGTTGGTCCCATAATAAAAGTTGATGAGTATGAACCTCAGAGTTAGTCCCTGAAGTTTGTCCAACCTTCTGCCTAACACCCTGTATTATGCCTAAATTGAAGAATAAAGAACTTTGACTTTGACTTTGACTTTAATACTTTTTTTATACCCGCTATTGTAATACACACGAGACATAGACAGACGGACAGCGGCTTAAAGATAGGGTTTTGGCCCCCTTTATCTTCGGAGCCCTAAAAAGAGCCAAATCGGGCGAGCCATTCTCAAGTGATGACGTAACATAATACGGTAATTGTTTTTTATTTATTGATATGTCGTTTTAACCCACGACTAACAAAGAGTCTTACTCATACGTTTAATGCGTGTCTGTCTGTATCTTTGTCTGTGCAATGGTATCGTTACTCGCAGACGAATTAAACTATTTGGACGCGATAGTTAGTTAAGAAATATAAGTAGTACAAAGTCGAACTTATCCCTTTAAGGCATCTCTTCCAGTTAACCTTTGGATCTATATCAGTTAGGCCATTTAATATAAGCTTTGAAAAAAGGTCATCATTATTTTGCTGGTTTTTATTTGTTCAATAGTTATTCAAATACGTATTAACTAACGCGATCTATTTACTGTACCGTTCATAACTAATAATTACAATTTAATTAGGGTCATAGGAAACCATCAATTTGCAATGTGCTTACATCGAAATGCCATGCGCGTGGGCACGTGCGATTATTGACAATTATACGCTATTATAATCGTATAATTCAAGGTGTTTGTTAGTAATCGTAATTATCCCTTTCTTTGTGTATGGGTAACGGATTATAGTTTATTGCGTGATCCATCGATTTCCGCCTTTGTGTAAGTCGTATGCGACAGTACAATGTAATGGTTCAATCATTTTATTAACTTATGGTTTATATTAACAATGGTTATGCAAATGCTTTTAGAACCGTGATTTGGTTTTACTAAATTATACAAGTCCTTAACTTCATATTAATAGAATCGAAAAGGGTAAAGGACTTGGTCGACTATAAAAAGATAAAAGATAAAATATAAAAGATGTTTATCCACTTTTACACGTCAAAAATCTACCAGCGAGAAGAAACGCCGCAAGAAACTCAACAGTCAGTCGTTTTTTTAAATACTACTTATGATATTATACAATTATAAAGCTTATCCTAGCATTATATAAAACAATGAATCTATCATAAAGTAAAAAAAAAAACCGAACGTAGCTTCAGCAGGAAAATGTGTGTATACACGTCAGACACATATTTGCCCATCGAAAACAGCTACTGGCTTAAACTGCTAGCTTCGTAGACTACCAACGAGACTCACTGCGTGAAAAAAAACTTAATGGCTTTGGATTCCTGTGACAACACTAGTTTAGGAAGCGTTAGCTATCGTCGATTTTCTCGCCCAAGAAACGAACGAAAGATAAGGTAATCGCTGGCTGTTC